>JAUPFP010000041.1:960000-1560000 GCA_036925085.1 Brachycybe producta | reverse complement strand
GTTAAGAATTCAACTTAAAGGCGCTAGGCTGGCTAGAATCGAGATCATCTTTTTGGAAACATCCAATTTCGCTTAACAATGCGTCTAAAGACTCATTCAGCATGTGCAAACTGAGTTTTCTAGGCTTTTAACAAAAATAACCACCGGCATCAGGCTGTATAGGATAGATAAGCCAGAATTGCTAGTATATCAGACCTTAGGCCCAAATTCAAGAGCATTTGAGTCTGCTGAGCTACGTTGGGTTTCAACATAGAAAAACTTCTGATAAACTCCGGTGTGAAGCATGATTTTTCTATTTTGGAATTCTTTTCAAAGTGTTCCAGTTGATGTTTAAGAGCCAAGGATTTCTTTTCGAATATTTCTAACGTCATATTTATAAGACTCGAAACACTGAAAGTCAATCCAGTACACTAAAGCAAAACTAATTCAATCAGAGAATGTAAGTTTAATTATTCTTCAATCTTGTCTCGAACGATCTGCTTGGCCAGATAGCCACTTCAATTTTTCTATTTAACTGAAGGCAATGAAAGTATGGCGAATTTCATTTTGCTAGATTTTATTCCCAATAAAATTTAATAAAACGTTGTTTTGTTGTCGGTGTGACATTTTTTTGTCTGGCAGAAAAAAAGTTCACGTAAAGTCACTGCAGCTTGTAGCATGTCAAAATGTGCTTGCATGGAATGCACTTGTTCAATAAAGTTAATGTGACAACCCGGTTTGTCACTCACCACCAAAATAGTGGGTGCAGACGAATTCCCAGTGGTGCATCCCCATTTGCTTGGTTAGCAAATGGTGGATCCGCCATCTTGTATCCAGCCCAGGCCTCTCTCAATGCTATGGAGGAATAGCATTGTGTGAGAGGTGTTTTTATTTTCAGGTGTTTCCTCCAGGTGGCATCATGGGGAAATGATGTCACCACACCTGGGTATATAAGTCTATACTCAGGTGGCCTCCTGGCAGTTGGTGGGACCCTGAAAGAGACATCAGCCAGAGGCTCTGCTCCAGCCTTTTCATCTCTTTATTTTATGTGTTTTATTGTTTGATTTTTTTTTTCCAACCACGTGGTGTAACCAGGTCCAAGTGACCATGGTCCTAAGTGTATCACTCCGCCACTTCTGACATGAGTCAGAGAGGAGCGAGGGACAAGCGGGAGTTGTTTACCCCCCCCCCCCCCCCCAGGCTATGGATTTGGCGGGAACTGGAGTTACTGGGTGTTACATTGTTTTCCATTCATCCCCTTTGTTTTACGAGACAGTGTCATGTCATTCAAAAAAGACAAATAGTTGAAAATCAGAAATATATTTTAAACTTTGGTCATTTCCATGCAAGGAGCAATTTTTTTTTTGTCTTTTAACTATGAATGCCTAAGTTTATCGTATATATGTACTTTAATATGTTAGCATTGTCTGCGATGGATTCGAGGTTGGGTGGGTTGGTGGGTGAGACTATGTGTCTACAATGTGGTGGTCAATCTACTTTGAATAAAAAAAAACCAATATGGCGCACGTCATGCGTATCAAAGTGGGATTGACTATTTTCCATTTCTGGAATACACAGCAAACTGTATCGAATGGCTACTCATTTAATATCAACATCAATAAAGTGGACATGCCTTTTATAGTCCTTATTTGTGTTTTTACAGGGTCTGCCAAATGTGTGTGGCACTGGACACACAACAATGGCAAACTAGTTCGTACACTAGGTAGATTGTTTGGAAAAATGACAAGGTACATGCTGCATAAATGTTGCAAATTGTTTGATATACCGTGCATGTAAAAGCAAACTCAGAATTTAAAGAATTTGCCACATGTATAGTTAAATAATTTTCATGCAAGTTAGCTAAAATGTTGCACCAAAAACTTTACAGAAACGTTTTTCTTTTCAAAAGCCAACATTTCTTAAAGCATTTTCAAACTTAAAACATAGCAGTATACAAAACTGACTTTGAAACTCTTGTGGAAGAGTTTATTTGCAAATTCAAAAGATGGAGTTGTGACTTTAGATATACTTAGGTACTTAGATATTCAGAATATGTAGTGGAAGGTGTTTGCAAAAACATATCTGATTGTGTTTTAACAGTTTCAAATAACTGTACAGAATGCTTCCTAGTCAGTTTGCAAACGTGACTTAAACAGAGTATTATACAGGTATTTGTTTGTAATTTGCTTAGAAACTTGCTAGAATAGAATGTTTTTCAGACAAATCTGGAGCATATAAAAAAGGAAAAGATTACATTTGTGATTTTGCATATCGTAAAACAATCACAATGTTGGTCTTTTAGTGCAAAAATTACAAACAATAAGCATCTCCATCTGTTATGCTGTTTCCTCCATTAATTTGAATTTGTTGAATGTTGTGTATTTTTATTAATTGTTAATTTCACTTGCAAAACATGTTGTAGCAAAAGTGCTACACCATTTATTCTGACAGTCTCCTCTATAAGGAATGGGCATACAAAACAAGATTACATTTGTTTTTAAATTTCAAATCCTAACAGAACAAAAACAACTAACAAGAACAAAAACAACTAACTAGAACAAAACATTGTTTCTGATATTTTGCACATCTCGTATATATGAATATAGGGCGGAGCATGTGACGTCAGACTACATAATCAACCAATTAGCAGTTCCTTTCGTCATAAAAAGGGCGGAGCCAACTTCTGTTCATCCCGTTTTCTAATTGCCTTTGTCGGATGTCAGCCGTCAACTTTCAGCCATGTGCTATAAGACAGGTAGATATGTATATAGACAGGTAGATGACCGGCAACTTCTAATTGGCTGGTTATGTTGTTTGACGTTGAAAAGGGCGGAGCAATTATTGGTTACAACTGATTAGGGTGGCCACACAACAGTAAAGAAAAAGCAAGAGATTCGCACAAATCAAACATTGTTTGAATGTAGTTTAAGGACAAACGGTTCTACTGCAAAAAAAGTTGCGTTAATTATTTTATTCCTTATCTTTAATGAATCAACTAATTAGTTGGCATAAAATGCACAAAACACAGAGTGAGGCTTATTACACGGCACTATTCAGCCCGAGAGAAGTGTCGAAATATGTCCTCCTATGCAGGCTCTACACCTAATGCTTACAGGCAATTATAAAAAACGGGATGAACAGAAGTTGGCTCCGCCCTTTTTATGACGACCGGCAACTTCTAATTGGTCAGTTATGTAGTCTGACGTCACATGCTCCGCCCTTTTCAACGTCGAACCACGCAACAAACAAATTAGAAGTTGTCAGTCGTCATAAAAAGGGCGTGTTGAGAACCGTGGAGCCCTTGCATAGGTTGACAAATATAGACATTTCTATTCGTATAAGGAGGCGATTGAATATGCGCCAAATTGAGCAAGACTGCCAAATTTTTTGGCCTTTATACAGTTTGGCGTTTGTTCCATTTGGCGCTTGCTCAGTTTCTCATTTGTCCCAGTTCAGTTTGGGATTTGATTCAATTGGCAATTCGTTAAACAATAGAAAAATCTACGTAATGCTCTTGTTATCTTCATGCAGCTAATGCACCTTATAAAAAAATAACATCAAAATGACGTCATTTTAACATTAGGTTAGGTCAATGCTGTATGCTGTGCATTTGCTGCATAAAGATAACGAGAACACAACTTGTCAAACGGCCTTCAAATGTCCAATCAGAATCCAGAGGTCGAGGCACTAAGAGGAAAGTCTTTACTCAGCTACATATAGAAAGGTATATTTAATAGAATGTGTTTGTTTTGAGGTCATTGAGTCACTACTTTAGCCGATTCTTTTACTATATTTTAACTCGCATTTTGGTCACTCAGAATGTGTTTGTTAATGCTTGAACACTTGATGGTGATTGGCCATTCGAAGGTCAATTTTGCCTTCTGAAGAATTATGCACATTTTTTATTTCTTATATTTCTACACCTTATTGTTTCCCTCTCTCTCTCTCTTTCCGACAAATATGAGAGTCGCCGCTCGAGGTTGTGCTAGAGTCGATTCTTTCTACATGTTTTCACTCGAATTTTCAGCATGCGAAACGAGGAATATGTTTTTAAAAAAAATTCTACATAATGGAAATGTGTTATTTTACTTTTTTTATATTGCCTACTGTTAAAAAAAAACATTAAGCCGGGTTTACATGGAGTCGTGAATTGGACGAGAGCACTACCGGAAGGCTAGCAGTAGTAATGTGAACAAGTGGGCGGTCGTACACGACCTTGAAAAGTGGGGTCGTGCGAGCAACGTTTGGCAACGGCAATAGATGGTCGCTGGAAATAGTCGTGAACTCCGGTGTTGAATAAGCAAGTAGTGTGACATGTGCATTACTGGGCCTCCTGGGCGTCCAATTCACAACTCCATGTAAACCCGGCTTTAGTGGTTCCGCTTTCGGTCACTTTCTTATGTAATTTTGAGTACTTTATTTTATTTAAATCGTGAAATCGTCTCTTTCCGGACGTCAACGAGCTAAGCAGCCCATCGAGAAAAGCATCTATTGCCTAATACGTAAGTCGATCTACATGCCAGAAAATATAATTCTATGTAATAAAGATTCTTTTACGTGTTTTTTTTTTTACTCATCTAGTTTCTAACAAACTACGAATGTTTATGAACTCGCCTGTATTTCAGAGAAGCCAAAGGTAAACAAAAAAATTTTTCATAAACTTCCTACAGCTTTGAGTTTTTTTTTTTTTCTTGCATCATGTTTTTAGCAATATTTTATGATGTGACTGATAATCGTTTTAAAAACTATTCAGGTTAAATTTTGATGCTTTGTCGCCACAACCACAAAATCCAATTCCGTGTTATTTTCAAATGAAATAAAATCTAAATTGAAAAGTTTCATACATTCGGGGGCTACTCTGATACAATGTTGCGGGACAGAATCTCAACTGACGCGTTTCAGAGCCGCTACATTGTTCCGTGTCTACCACACCTATACTCAAGTTTTTCTCCATCCTTCCGACTTTCACCATGTCATTATCATCTGCGGATGTGGCCCTTTCAAAATGTGCTTACAAATGTCATTGATCAAGAGGGACGAATAAAACAGAAACGATGATGGTGGGCACTGAGCACACAAGCTTTTCTCGGCCGAGAACACATTCAGTTCACCGTGAAATGAGGCGATGTGGCAGAAGGAGTTCGAAATCTCAAAAACACAATTTAGTTGGGAATTTACACACAGTGTTTTAAACGCTTGATTAGTCTTTAATAATTAATAGGAAACTGAGCTCTTTGAGTCTTTGTTCTTGTTTCAAAAAGCATCCACACTATGAAATGTTTCGCAACAATGTGCAAATGTTTCCTATTTCGATGGGAGTCAAGAAACATGAATCTGAGCTGACGCGATTCAGCCCCGAAACATTTCAACAATGTTGCAGGTCTGAATCGCAACTGACTTGATTCAGTCCTGCAACATTGTATCCCAACAAAGAATTTCTCCTGTGTACTACTCTTTACAGAGAAATGTTATGAAAACCGTCCAGACTGTTCGTTCTCTTATAGTCTGGACCATGCACCCTAATGCACATTTCTGTTTACAAACTTTCAATTTTTTTCCTTTTAAATTTGCATAAAATGCATTATTATTTAAAAAAAAAAAGAATCGCACTCATGTTGCATTGATATTTTTTGTGGCTTCACTAATAATCCCTTAATAGCTAGTTACTAGTCAATCAGTCGAGATGGAATTTGTGAGATGTAGGCCTATACCTAGGCTTGTCACCTGTGGAGGACAGTCCTCCGTTCGGAAGAACTATCCTCCGGCCAGGACCATCCTCCACGAACGTATTTAAGGTTTTATACAATTTATTGTGTGGAGGACATGTTTGCCTTTGTGGAGGACGGTCGTGACCGGAGGACATTTCCTTTTTCGGAATGGAGGACTGTCCTCTACAAAGGAGGAAATGTGGCAAGCCTACCTATACCACCTAGGTGGCGAGTAGCGACAAACAATTTTCAGAAAATATTGAAAGAAATTAGACTGTGCTCTGTAAAAGGAAAGAATTTCCGGATGTCAAGACTAAAACATGAAGCCTAAAAATTCTTTACATTCTTACTTTCACACAGAACATTGTAATATCCATTTTAATTTTCTCGAGAAAGTAAGTACGCGGATTACATGACTGCTTTTTTGAGAAAGGTAGGTTCCCGGAGTTTTTCCCCTTTATTATTATATGAAATTATTGTATGCTGTTGTTTCATTGGACACGGATTGTTTTCAAAACTTTTAGTTCATTTTTTTTTTGCAAATCTTGAAGTGAACTTAAGTTGAGTTGAATCTGGTTGTGGTTGTTGTTAGTAATTTTAAATATTATCATCAAAGATTGTTGATGTCGTCATTTTTTTGTTTAGACATTTTGCAGTTATTTTTATCTACATAAATTTAAATCAGAATTTTTTTATTTTTTTTTTCATTTATATGAAATATTACATTTTTTTATGATGATGTTTGGAAAAATGAGTAATAACATTTTTAATTGTGTAACAATGTAGAGCTCTTGTTACGGGGCTCAGGTTGTGAACTCTCTCCACTAGAGCGGCTACTGCTGTTTGTTAAGAGAGTTCGTACTATACTTTCTGAGTCCAAATGGTGCCGGGGTCGTTCTCTTAGATGCTTTGTGGTTTCGTAGCTGCACTGAAAGGAATCATTAAAGACAGGCGAGACGGATGCAGGTTCGGCGATGTACTTATTTTATTATAACCAACCATGAATTCACAATAGAACAGAGAATATGTTAACTGTGGCGTGCTTTCGCCACTGGACCATTATATGAGTAGTTTCATAGTTTTGATAATCAGAGAATGGACCACGAGTGTCTCGAAACATGGTCTTTTATACCGAGGGCCTGTGCACACCCTTGTAGGTGTACTCATGCCCTAGGGACCATGCTTCGGTGTGTAGCCATCCGCAGATACCGGAACCAGGATGTTTTAGGAACTTTGTGATTTCCAAGAGGGAGGGAAGGGACGGAAGTACGTCCCTTACATCCCCAGGAACCCCCAGGCTAGAGGAGGGACGGAAAGACTAAATACAGGGTGTTACATACCCCCCCCCCCCAACTTGGCGTGAAGTACGTCCTCGTACTTCAGAGCCAGGAGGTATGCAACATGTTTAGTTTGTGGGAAGTGGCCCAATGGCTAGACACACTACGAAAAGTGAGATGTGTACATGCTGGGAGAGGGGTTGACACACTTTGTGTCAACTGCTCTCCAACAAGTCAAGAAAAACGAACGAGCCAATTAACCCAACGGGGTAGTAAAAAAAAAGGACATCCCCAGTACGACGGGAATATATAAAACGAAAGAACCCAACGGGGCAACAATGAACAAAACAACAAAAACAAAAGAAATATCGACCCAACGGGGTAATAAACAGCTACTAAAAAAACAGAAAAACCCAACGGGGAAAAAATACAGTGACGAATAATTAAAAAAACGAGTATTATGTAAACCCAACGGGGTAAAAGAGGAACATAAAAAAAAAAGAATTGACAATAATACGGAAATGATTATTACAAGTAAATGATGACTTCGCGAGCAGTTCCTCGCGAAAAACATAAACAACAACAAAAACACAATACCGGAATGATTTTTTTCTTTTGATTTTTTTTTCTCGTTTTGATTTTTTTTTTTAATACCCGCGAACAATTTCTCGCGAGGAAAACACTGGAAGAGGCACTACCGGATAACTTTACAGGCGGTGTCCCTCCCAACAAGCAGCGTTCCAGCAGTCCACATGGCCTTGGAGGTCCGCGGAGAACGCTTGGTGAACCTCTCGGTCTGGCCTGGTGGCTCGGGTCGGCAGACGGTCGAAAAGAGTTGCCAACGCTGCGTAGTGGAGGATGGCGGCCTGGTGGTCGGGAGCGGCACCTCGAAGGTAGCTTGTCGAGATCCTGAGTGTCCCTTCCGTAGGAGTCCCGAATATGGTGATGAGGAAGGCCCTCATTACGGCCCGGAGGGCGGTGGTGATGAGTTTTCCGGCGAACTGGAAGACTTCCACGTGTCTTCGCTGGGGCACAACAATGGCGGTGAAGAGGGAGGTGTCGCGCGTCATCCCAATGACATATCGCTCCTGCTCCAGGAGTTCCAGATGTGGGAATCCCTCCTCCAGGTCGAAATGTCCGATATACAAAGTTTGATTGGGCTTCGTCTGTTGTTGCCACAATGCCCATCGATTGTTCAGGAATCTTTCTCGTAGAGTTTCCGGGCGTAGTGGCCGACAGCAAGGGGTCTTCTTCCCGGCGGTCACCGCAGGAGGAACAGGTAGAGTCGTTATCGTGGCCGGAGAGTCCTTGGCCAGAACTGATGGCGCGGTCTCCACATCAGCAGTTGGAGGGTCATTGGCAAGAGTAGAAGTCAGAGCAGGAGGCGCGATCCCTGCATCTCCCGAAGCCTCGGAGCGACGAGCTCTGAAGAGAGTGACCCGGGCCATGTCACGGGCACGTTGTCGAGGCTTCTTTTTGCTACTCTTTTCTGATCTTGAGGGGCGGTCCTCGAGGGGAGGGATTTTCAGTTTTGCGGGGGTCCCACCCTCGCCTAGCAAAGTCCAACACGAAGTCTGGCATTTTCTTCTGCTGAGAGAGAAAGTATTCTCTCTCAGCAGCGGCAGGTGATGGCGACAGCGTCGCTACGGTGGCTGGGGAGGTGGGCAGGTGGAGTCGCTGTCATGGGCTTGGTTATCGGTGTCTCCATCAAGGGCCGGATAGAGGGCCTTGCTGTGCCCTCTGGTAGACCATGGCGTTGGTCTTAAGGACGGCGGCGGTACTCTTGGGAGCCCTGATGGCGGGGGTTGGATGGTCGTGGTGAGCGTTGTTGCCTCGGAAAAGGATCTTCTTGGATCCGTGATGATCTTTGGGAGGTCGTTCTTTCAGAGGTGGCTTGCTTCGAGTTGTCATCAGATCGGTGGTTGGAGGTGTCAATGAAGGAGGCGGTGTCGGAGGAAGAGGGCGATCAGACGCGGCTACCGCAGCTGGCTGCTCTTTGTTGGCGAGGAGGGTGTTGATTTTCATGATCTCCTCCTGGGGGAGCGGGGCCGTATAAGGCAACCGCAACCATGCCAGTTGGAGACACGCCAGCTGCAAGTAGCGGAGGTTTTTCTTACCCTGGTCGTGTGGTCTTTGTCTTGGAGGCGGCGGATTCGTTCCTCCTCCAACCTCCTGGAATCATCTGGCCAGGGACCAGACTCTTCCAGAAGTCCTTGGGAGGACCTAAGGGCCTCGTAGATATGTCGATCCGGTCCTCGCGGTCTTCAGTCCAGTGTTTAGAAGTGGCGGCAGTGAGGGGGACCAGATGATACTTCGGGTTTCCCCTCGCAACCCACGTTGGCTGGGCGTCGTAGTGATGATTTCAAATGCTTCTCTCCATGCCGGAGAACTTTCACCGGCATGGAGTGGCATCTACACTTGTTAGGGTCATCTCTAGGTGATAGTAGTCTACTGGCAGGCTCACTAGCGGTCCCCGCATGAGCCTGCACAGTCGTAGTCAGTAGTTTAGTAATCTTATAGTGGTTTCAGCGGGTGGTGGGGCGGTCCCTGCCTGTTCACCACCCACTTCCATTGGTGCTGGAGGAGTTGAGGGAGTAGGGTTGGTATTACCCCTTTCTTCGTCGCTGGAGGAGCCATGGTGATGGCAACCCCTCCACGTGCCTCTGGTGTACTTAGGCATGACCGTTACTAGAATTGGAATTGAAAAAGTTTGGTTAGAGGTGGGATAACCACCACCTCTTCTAAGACTTACATTTTGCGATTCTTTAATTGGTGAAGTTTTGTGCTTCCAATCTTCGTTTTCCAGATCTTTGGAGGTAATTTTCTGAAGAAATTTCGTTTTGAGAAGAAATCGGATGGGTCAGCCCTCTTGGTGGGTTCATTATGAATTTTGATTGATGATTGGGCCTTTCGGTGAAGCAGGGGGTGTCTTGATTGGCCCAATTAATTTTTTTTGATTTGATTGACATGGGGCTTTGTTTTGATGTCTTTTATGGCCCCTATTTTGTGGTTTAATTCCCATCGGTGATGACGTAGTTTCATTTCTTGTATAACGGTGTGAAGAGTTAGATGTTTGACTTTCCCACCAAAGATCTGAACTTGAAACTTTAAGTTGGTCAACAAGTTCATTTTCTCTTCTTGCTGTGACGTCATGAGAGGGGGATTACGATGTGTTATAGTTTTCTCTCGGGTCCACATGGCTTTTATTATGTTTCCAAGCGTGGGTAGCGGTTACCGCTACTAATATGGTTTTGTTTTGAATTGAGGATGTAACCTTGTTGACTCCATGTGTTCAACACGTGGTTTATTGTTCTCAATCACGTGGATAGTCTTGATAGTAAGTATTTTTTTGGTTTCTTGTAAAATTCCATTGTTACTTTCTTCATTTATAGCGATAGATTCTTGTTTTTAGTTTGTCTTTTCTTTTTGTTATGTTTCGAATTTTCAGATGGAGTAGGAGTTTCGGTGAGTGGTTCTTTTGCGGACGGTGTTTCTGAGGATTCATTTTTGGAAAAAAATTGAGGTATGGTAGGTTATATGGGTTCGGTTGGTTGTAGAGGTGGGCTTATGTCCACATCTATTTCTCCCCCCTCTTTTCCTAAGATACTCGTCCTCGAGTGTTTGGGTTTAACATGTACACTGTTTACAGTATCTCGGATGATTCTTCCAAAGGTGTCCTCGTGTTCTATCTCCAGAACCGTGTCGCTAACGATTTTGGAGACGGTATAGCCGTCTCTGTAAGCGTACCGAAGCTTTTTGGTCTCATCGGGTACAATCCTGTGGTCTCTAACTAAGACTTGGTCCCCAATTTGATATTCATGAGGTGTTTTCCTCCTGGCATCGTAGTATTTCTTTTGCCTGAGATGAGCCTCATGAAGATTGGATTTGGCGATTTCCAATTCATCAGCGGTTACAACATATGGATTGTCTTGGTTAGGTCCATCACTTTTGGTAGTAGAGGGGCTCGGTTGTTGACTGGCAAGCGTGCCTCTCTTCCGAACATCAGTCTGTGAGGAGTGTATTTCATTGATCCATGTAGAGAGTTATTGTATGCAAACACGGCTGCTTGCAACTTGAAATACCAGTCCTTCTGGCCTTTTTCAGATGTCAAGAGTCGTTTGACAGTTTGCATGATGGTTTTATTTGTCCTTTCCGCTAGGCCATCCTTCTGTGGAAAGTATGCAGTCGTCGTAGAGTGTTGGATACCGATTTCATCGAAGAACTCTTGAGTTTCCTTGACAGTAAAAGGCGTTCCTCAATCCATAATGATGCGCCTGGGAGCTCCAATAAGGTGAACAAGTGTGTCCTTTACGAAGTTCTTTGTCACCATGGCTGTCTGGCTATGAACACCTTTCGCAAAACAGAATCGGGTGGCATAGTCAACTGCTAGGATGATGTGTTTAACACCACCCAGTGACTTAGGCAGGGGACCGATATAATCAATTCCCCAGCATTCACCCGGGTATCCGGTTTGCATTTCGTGAAAGAAACCAGGCAGTTTGGATTGAGATGCTTTGCATTTTTGGCAAACCTCACAGGTGCGTACAAAATCGATTGTGTCCTTTTTCCAGGTACTCCAAAAGAATCTCGGACAGACTTTGTCCAGAGTTTTGTCCTGTCCAAAATGTCCGGCTTCCTGACTATTGTGCAGGAGGTGAAGCACCTCTGGTACCAGTTGTTGCAGTACGACTGTCACGAGTTTGGGCATGATGCTGCCGTGGTACACCACAGCACTCAAAACATCCTCCACAATATTGTAAATTTTGTGGAGTTCAGACTCTGGTGTCTATCGGAGCTCATCGATGATCTTGGTCAGTTCGGGGTCTTTTCTTTGCTCCTGGGCCCAATCCCATCGAAGGGTGACGGCATAGATAACGCTGTCATCCAAGTCTTCTGGGGTTGCCTGCAATCTCCAATCATCTGGCACATCGATTGGAATGCAAGAAATACAGTCGGCGTCTACATGGGTGATTCCAGCATTGTAGACCACTGTATAATTGTAGTCTTGCAGCAAGAGTTGCCACCTTCCCAGTCGACCTTGTAACCTCTGTGCTGTTTTTAGGTAGCACAGAGCATGATGGTCAGTGACTATGGTGAAAGGTTTGTTGAACAGATATGGCCGGAATTTAACCATGCCATATACTACTGCCAGGCATTCTTTGTCCGTGGTTGAGTAATTGAGCTCTGCGTCACGGAGGACTCTCGAAATGCAGCCCAACATTTGTAGGGCTTTGTTTAGACTCCTCTGGTACAGTATGGCAGCAATGCCATACCCAGAGACGTCTGTGTGCATCACGATCTCGGCTTCCAGATCGTATACTGCCAACACAGGTGCCATGGTAAGTCTTTTCTTCAACAATTTGAATGCAGCTTCTCTATCAACTGTCCATTCGAATGGCAATTCTTTCTTGGTCAGATCGGTCAGAGGCTTTGCAATGTGAGCAAAGTTGATGATGAATCGTTGGTAGAAGCCAGCCATTCCGAGGAATTGCCGGACTTCCTTCAAGTTAACGGGTGCCACTAACTCGGAAATTGCTGCTACTTTCTGTGGGTTTGGACGAACTCCATCTTTGGAGATGATGTGCCCAAGATAGAGCACTTCTTCGTAACCAAAGAAACATTTTTCGTGATGAAGTTTTAATTCAGCACCTCGAAGTAGCTCCAGAATCACCCTTAGTCGATCGATGAACTCTTCAAACGTGGCCCGAAGACTATGATGTCGTCGAGATACACCAGGCAGCTTTGGGAACACTTTCGAGCAGTTTCTCGAGAGAAACTCCACTGTCCTTGGTCTGCTACGAGGGGCGGAGCTGAAACTCCAGCCGAAGAAGTGTTTCTTTGGCTTTGACAAAGTTTGTTATCTCAGTCACGTAGTGAGTGCCGAGGGAGTTGCTCCGGACCCGGATCTCGTAAGAGCAGTCCAGGAGTTTGGTGTCCCGACGATGGTGACAGGCGTCCGAGGCAGTTTTAACCGAAGCGCCGGTACTCACCATGTACGATCGTTGTGGTGAGATAATTATCCATACCGACGCTAGTGGACCTGACCTGATCTACGAGATAGAGTTCGTAGATGGGTATGGTCGGAAGGTGCGTGACCGGTTCCATGTAGTGTTCCAGTTTTGGTGCCAAACTCTGCTTCTCAGGCTCTAGTCCAGAGTATGTCTTGGTCTAGGGTATCGTATGCTTTCTCGATGTCTACAAAGATCATGTATCCCAAGGACTAGAATCTCCTGTTGGAGGATATTACACACCTCATCAACTTTGTGTGCAGATCGTAGAATGCCTTTCCTTGATTTAGTTTTGGAATTTGGTTTGATATGTGTTCCCTTTGTTATAAGAGTTTGTTTGATTTGGGAGCTTTCTTCCCCTTGCGGGTTCGTCCTAGTCCCTAATGTATTTAGTAGTCGAGTTCGGATAGGCTGGTTCATTCCGTCCCCCGATAGAAAGACATGCGTTCTTTCGAGTTTGCGGGCCAATGCTCTTTCGCCCATTCTGTTTAGGTGGGTGCCATCAGCTGACAGCATTGTGTGCATTACCTCCCCTGTGAACTTTATAACTTTTCCAGGATTTATGTATGAAAGTTTCTACTGGATGCATGTTTCTTTCAGCACCATATTGGTTTCCTGGGCAGTGCGTTTGAAATCCACGTTGTTGCGGGGGAGGATTTCTATGATTCCCATCAGAACTGTTGGGATTTGTTGGGAATGTCCTTTACCAAATTTCCCAATGCATTCCCTATCCTGACTGGGGGTATTCTCGAATCAACATCATTACCTCCCGCACAAACAATGATTATTGGGTTTCGTTTCCTTGGAATAGATGATATCAACTGGTGGAGGTCTGGCAGTAATCTTCCTGGTCGACACATAACACTTTGCCTGGGTGGGAGGACAAGGAGAATGTAGGGCCACAGGGTTCCTCGTTTGCCACTTTGTAACCATTCCGTGTAACGAAGTCCATGCAGTTCCTGCCACGCCGATCTGAGGTGGGTGAGCCCCACAGCGGGTCCTTGGCATTAAAGTCCCCATCACCACCTTCGGGCCCCGATATTTCCGGTCTATGGTGTCTAGAGTGGCCAAGGTGTGCTCCAGATTCCCCTGTGGTGCACAGTAGACATTAACTAATGTGAACCCCAGTGCTCCCATGCTGACAGTGACACATTCCAGGGTATCGGTGCAGTCCTCTGTTGCCAGAGTACCCCACCCAAAACCTGGCCGAAAAGCTGTCAGGACCCGTCTGGACGGGCCCCCATCCACCACTCTCCAGTTGTGGAGCATTCCTGCCAGGTACTGCCCGGGTTCCTGGAGACACAGGATATCCAGTGCTCCTTCCCGTGCCACAGCATTCATCATTGCCCCCGCTGCAATTCCCCTTCCTAAGTTGAGCTGAAGGATACAGAGACTCTTTGTGTGCGCGGACTCACCTATGGTGGTAGTCCTGAGCGCTGTAGTCCTTTTGGCCTTAGTAGCCACCATAGTTGGTTCTAGACTTCATTTTTTCCACTTCTGCGAGATAGACGGGGCACTTTGGGTCCATCACCGCATGTCCTCGCAGCAGAAGTTTCTCCCTGGGGCAGTTAATGCACTCCAGGGTGATCCTCTTGCAAGTACTTGCCAAGTGATTGCCCCCGCATCGGAAGCAGACTTTGGTGTCTATCTTTTACACAGTCCTTCGCCAGGTGGCCATATCCGCTACACCGATAGCATCTGGTGACATCTGTGTACTCCTCGACTCTACGTTGGCTGCCTGCCAACCTGATGTCGACCCTCCACTTTTGCACCCGGGCTGGGGGACCGGCAATTGCGTGGTTTGGTCTGCTCTGAGTATTTTATGCCCTCAGTACCCTCCATAACTGGTGGGCATCCCCCTATCCACCACCTGGGGAGGCACCCGATAGGGGACCAACAACCCCCTTGGGACACTGCATATGTACAAATGACAAATTGAAATAATTATGGCGCCATCTAGCATCCACTATTTCAGATACATTATTGTTTATGTGAGACAGTGTGTTAATTTTTTTTTAAACTATCGATAGTTCGTAAAACTAGCTATAGAACTATCGATTTCTAAACCACTCGATAGTTTGACTATCGAGTAGTTGACTATCGCGATAGTATTCATATTCATATCGCTATCGGAACTTCACTACCTTGTGGAGATGATCATGGACACGGGGGCCAATGTTTCGGTCATAAGCTTGAGGGTGGCACGAGGATGGGGTTACCCATTGAGGTACTGGCAGTACCGTCATGCCTACTCGGCATGGGTGGGCACTCCATCGTAGTAGATGTTGCACTGGTGGACTTGACCATCCACCAGAAGACCATCAAGGTGTCTCTTCTTTTTGTGAAAGGGAAGAGCGAAGTGATTCGGGGCGTTAATTACACCGCACGCTTCGGCTTGATGGTGGATATCGTGCACAGGAAAGTGTATTTCCGGGAGGATGTCTGGACTGCAAATCCAGATGCCCTTCAAGCCACATACACCGATCGAGCGCTTGGGAAACCTATAGGGTGGAATTAGTTCCACCGCCAATACCAGAGGCTCTGCCTCAGGAATGGCTACTCCCAGAAGTCTCACCGGCACTTGAGAAAGTTGATGGGTGAACCTTGTTTCACCAGAGCTGCACAAGACCAGAGTTCCTATCAGGAGCGGGGAAGTTTGTCCCCTGCGCCTGAGGGAAAGTCTGGCTACCAGCCCACGTACATGTTGTACCAGCGTTGCTGGTAGAGCATGCTGGCCCTGGCCAGCTGCTTCTCGTAAAGCCACACCACAAAGCCTTGGGTGGACGTGGTAGGAGTTGCCAAAACCAACAGGTTGGGCGAGTACGATATCTGGCTTGAGAACGTGGGAGATGCTCCTATTGCCCAGAAGACAGGGGAGGGTGTAGCCATGGCTCAAGCTGTGGAGGCTGCCCTTGGGGTAGGGCTGGAAAAGCTGTTGAGAGTGGGAGGCCCACTCATGCGACGGTACGACCAGGGGAGGCAATGTCAAAGTTGAGAGGGGCATCCGGAAGCGGATGCCGAGTCCTCAACATAATGACGGCTCCTACCCTTGAAGAATGTCTTAAGATTGGTCCCAATCTGAAGCCTGATGAGGCAAGACAACTTCGGGAGTTTCTACTGGAGCGCCAGGATCATTCTGCGTTCGATTACACCGAGTTGGGTGAAACCTCCTTGGTCGAACATACAATTGATACCGGTGGGCAACCTCCAGTGCGATAAGGATTGCGTCGAACCACTCCAGTGGCCCGAGCGATCGAGAGAGATGAGGTGGCGAATATGTTGGATGCAGGGGTTATCCAATTTTCGCGTAGTCTTTACGCGAGTCCTATCTTGCTTGTTCGCAAGAAGGATGGTGGCTTTCATTTTTGTGTGGACTACCTGAGACTGAACTCAGACTAAGCTGGATCAGTATCTGTTGCCTCGCATCGATGATACTCTCGATTCATTGGCCAGTGCGAAGTTCTTCGCAACCTTGGACCTGGCTAATGGTTACTGGCAGGTTCGGATGGCTGAGCCCAATGTTGATAAAACTGCATTTGCTCTCAAGGTCTGTTTGAGTTCCAAAAAATGCTTTTCAGACTCTGTAATGCTCCAGCCATGATGCAGAGAGTGCTAGCCTTCTTGCTGGCAGGACATAAGTGGGAGACTTGTTTGGTCTACCTGGACGATATTATCGTCTTTGGAAACACTTTCGAACAGTTTCTCGAGAGACTCCACTGTCCTGGGACTGTTACGAGGGGCAAAGCTCAAACTCCAGCCGAATAAATGTGTCTTTGGCTTTGACAAAGTTCGTTATCTCAGTCACGTAGTGAGTGCCGAGGGCGTTGCTACAGACCCGGATCTCGTAAGAGCAGTCCAGGAGTTTGATGTGCTGATGACCGTGACAGGCATCCGAAGTTTTCTCGGATTGGCCGGTTACTATCGGAGGTTCATCAAGGACTTCGCCAAGGTGGCAAGACCTTTGCATGAAATGACCAAGAAGGATGCATTTTTTGAATGGTTGGATCAGTTAAAGGATCAGATCACGGTTAAAGGCATTTTTAACCGAAGTGCTGGTACTCACCCTGTACGATCCTCATGGTGAGGTAATGATCCATACCGATGCTAGTGTGTACGGCTTGGGAGTCATAGTCTACCAGAAGTTACCAGAAGACAAGCTCCCCTGTGTTCTGGCCTACGCGCAGCCGGCACATGAAAATAGCAGAAACACGGTACTCAGTCACCGAGCAGGAGTGCTTTCACCGGGAGTTTGTGATCATGATGGATCACCATGCTCTATGTTATCTGCAGACTGCCAAAAACCTGCAAGGCAGGTTGGGGCATTGGTAGATGCAAATGCAAGAGTACCGGTTTAGGGTTCAGTATAAGAAACGGACACTCTACAAGGATGCTGACACGTTGACTCGGTATCTTGTACGTGATGTTGCGGACCTTTCTTTTTATGAATACGTCGAATCTGACTTAGGTGCGGTGATTTACCGAGTCTGTCCGGAGGTGGATTGGGTCAAGGAGAAAGCAACCAATGGCTGGTGCTCCAAGGTGGTGAAGGAAATCGCCACTGTCCCCAACTCGACCCTTCGGGTTAAGTTTGTGATGGCAGATAACTTGTTGTATGCCATCAGATCCATCCAGGATCGGTAGAGAACTTTACTGGTAGTTCCAACGTCATGTAGGGCTTTCTGTTTGAGGAAGCTACATGACACTCCAGAAGCTGGTGACTTCGGGATGTTCAAGACCTACCTGAGACTGCGCTCATGCTTCTACTGGATCGGTATGAAGCGGGACACTTCTGAATACGTTAAGTCGTGTTTGGTGTGTCAACAAGCGTGACAGTTTGCAAGAAGTCAGGGATTTTTGCAACCCATAGTGCCAAAGTACCCAATTCACACCTGGGGAATGGACTTCGTAGGGCCGTTTCCTGCCTTCGTGGGTGGAGTCACCTATGTGCTTATTATGGTTGACTATTTCACCCGGTACAGTGTGGCGGACAGGTTTTGATAACATGTTGTCGTATCTGCTAAACTGAACAAATGTATTATTAAATTTTATTCTTTTTTTTCTTTCTGAAGGTTAAATGAAGATCCTGTTTCTTCAAACTGACAATGGACCACGTTTAAATTCGACACTCATAATGCGAGTAACACTTGTTTGATATTTCTACGCAAATGCTATTATAGAAAATTCGCTACTTTTTCTTCTATAAATATGGTATACACTGTAGATTTAAAAAAAATATTCTTGTTAAGTGTTCAAAAATGACCAAATACACTAAAACACCTAACATTAAAATAAATGCAATATACACAAAAATGAAATCAAAAATAGAAATTCAAAAAAGAAAAGAGAAATAATAAAAGAAATAATAGTACTAATAATAATAATAATAGTAATAATAATGGTAATAATAATAATAATAATAATAATAATAATGTTAATAATAATGTTTAAAAGAACTTGTGAATGAAAACAGGTGTTTAACTAGAAAGGTGTAATGTGACACCTGAAAAAGAATAGACGATAGAGAAGAAGAAAGTTTAAAATGTAAACAAGTGTCATAACAGGTGTGTCGTATGTAAAAGCTAAAAGATGTAATATAACACCTTAAGTGAATAGAAAGAAGAAAAGTTAAAAGGTGTAATATAACACCTTAAGTAAAACAATGATAATAGAAAGAAGAAATAATTAACTACAATAGGCATACACACCACACATTAACAAAATATCATACGGTGACTAGGCTGGGGGTGTGAAAATAATAAGATCACAAAAAGGTAACCTTTTATAACAAAGGTCAAAATTGTATTATAATTTATGAGATTTGCTGTCACAATAAGAGGAAACGTTAAAATGGCCTGTCAATCATAATAAGATATAATATTATTCTATCGTTACTTTTAAAGCAAACTAACACTTAAAATTAACCTTTTCTAAGAAAGGTCACACCTGTGTTTACATTTAATGTAACTTTTCTCAACACCTGATGTCATGTTAGTGTTTCCTGTCAATCACAATACTTTCACTTGTCAATCATAAGGTTGACCAATTAAATGATTGAATAATCAACCCAAGTTAACCAATGAGAGACTAGAATGGACTAAAATCTTCAATTTTAGTCAGTTCATTTTAGATTTTAGACCAGAGTGTGGCAGACTCTCAAGGAGAGTGGGAGAGGCTCTCGAGCAGAATGTCTACAGCTAGAGAGAGAGAGAGATAAAAGAATACCAGTGGTTTGTAAAGGGGCCAGAAGGACTTAGTTTTCATTTCAAGAAAAAAAGACAACAATATACTAGTTTCCCATAGGAACCTAGTGTATTGTTTGATTTACTTAGAAAATATTTTGGGCTTACACATTCAGAACTCTAAAATATTTTGGGCTTATACATTCAGAACTCTAAAATGTTTTGGGCTTACACATTCAGAACTTAGAAAATATTTTGGGCTTACACATTCAGAACTCTAAAATATTTTGGGCTTACACATTCAGAACTCTAAATAATTTTGGTTGGCTTACACATTCAGAACTCTAAATAATTTTGGTTGGTTTATACATTTAGAACTCTAAATAATTTTGGTTGGTTTATACATTTAGAACTCTAAATAATTTTGGTTGGTTTATACATTTAGAACTCTAAATAATTTCGGTTTTATACATTTGGGACTCTAAATAATTTTGGTTTTATACATTTAGAACTCTAAATAATTTTGGTTTATATATTTAGAACTCTAAATAGTTTTGGTTTTATACATTGAGAACTCTAAATAATTTTGGTTGGTTTATATATTGAAAACTCTAAATAATTTTGGTTTGTTTATACATTAAGAATTCTAAATAATCTTGGTTGGTTTATGCTTATAGAACTTAAAATTTTTGGTTGGTTTACACCTTGACAAATATAAATAATTTTGGTTGGTTACATGTTCAAACAATAAATTGTATGCAAACTTCATAGTGTTTTGTGATCATCATTTGGTTTGGTGTTTAATGTAAGTGTGTGCAAATTCAGCAGTCAACTCCACAACCTCAAATCAACTGGACATCCAAACGAGCATCAAGAAAAGGTAGGAAACTAATAATTTACTTTTAAACAAGGCCAATAAAGTAAGAGTACACTAAGAAACATAGGGGGCACAACTTAATCAAAACAGGGATACTGGTTCCCCAAATAGACCATTGTCTAGAACCAGAACCAAGCTGTACACTTTCACTTCTTCCCCTTTCCAAATTTTCCAATTTGTACATTCAGGGCTATAGAGTGGAGGTTAAAAATAACATTCTTGTCAACAGAAACGAGTCTCTGACTGTCGTAATCGTCTCCTCAGCCATGAAATTTACTCTGCAAGAAATGCTGTTTTGGGCTGTCTTTTTTTCGTGTTCATCACTGAAGGTAAGTTGATTTCTTACTTAATATATTGAATGCTACTTATTGCATTTGAATTTTTACTTAAGCCTGGTTTACATTAGAATAATAAATGGACTAGTCACTAGGCCCAGAAGCTAGCCCGTTCAGTGTACTATCCTACAACCAGGATAAGTTGTGTTTATGCACAAATATAGCACTTAAGCACCTAAAACATTGAAAAACATGACAAACTCCACTCCACTCCACTCCTTGTACTATAGTCCAACAATCTCTCCACCTCCTGTGTACATTGGACTAGTACGCAGGAGAGTGGACAGTCTAGTGAAAGATGTTGTGGTGGTCGTAGGATAGCATGAATAGTGGGATAGTGACTCGGCTGCCTTCCACTTCACTATGCTATTTGAAATACTAGGGCAATACTGTAGCTAGTACGTACTGTCCAAGGGGCTTACATTAAGATAGTAGCTATCTTTGTCACTAGAAAGCTAGCTACCACCCCATTTACTATCTAATGTAAACCAGGCTTTAGGCTTAAACCAGGCTTAATGGGTAGATAGAAATGATGAGCACTGGCTTAGCTCCTCTAGGCAAATGCTCAGTTCAGAACTGGTTCACTTGATATTTCATATTATTTTGAATAAAATCAAAGTCTATCTTTGCGCCTGACTTGAGTTTTGGTAACTATGTTTAGCACTTGCTAATGCCTCTTTCAGCATCTCCTAATTCTAAAAGTTCATGAGTTTAGCACTATTGTTGATTTTCAGTAGTCATTAAGAGTACAACACTTTAACATACAGATATAGAAAAATTAATAGAAACCACTTTACAGATAAATTTCATCAATTTCTGTTAAATATTTCATGGAACTTTTTATTGAAATAAAAAAGTACATATGTTTTAGAACGCCTTTGTTTAAACGATTTGTCAATTTTGTCTTCACAAATTTTATTTTAATTATTATTAACAGTAGTTCTAATTTTCTCATCACCTTACATAGACCCTACATGCCCCCGTATCCCGCTTTTTCCACTAAGTTCCTCGCTTGTTTGGGCCTCCCTCTACGCCTCCCCCCACACTTAACTCCCAGTTCCAAACTCATCACCTATTTAAGCAGCTCATCCTCCCGACTCCTAAATTACATGCCCAAACCACCTCAGCCTATTTTCCTGCATCTTTTCTGCTACCCCAACACTACAACCTACAACCACTTACATTAGTAAAATGACATGCTCGCACTGAAATAGTAGGCAAGCCTGACTTGAAAATAAAACTTCACTTAATACAAAAATTATAAATATTTATAGGTCATTCGACGCCCACTTCAATTAGCGCCCTATGCGAGAGAACCACCCGCACCGCCCAACATCCGGCACTGAACAGGGTGCCTCCAAACAGAGTTTCCACAGAAAGAAGCCAACATCGACTTAGGATGAACGACTACAGACACATGCCTTCAACTATAGCAATGACAAACACTGGAAGTGCAGGTAGGATTAATTATGTTTATATTCAGTATGTAAAGTAGGTGATACAGGTAATTAAATGATCTTTCCATTGCGTCATTTACAAATTAAAGAAAACAAACAAATAGAATGAGACCTCTTGTTATGTTGCTATTCATGCTGAAGTAACTAATTAAACAACGGAAGATGAAGAAGATTTTCATTATATATTTAAAACAAAATATTTCTTATAATTTCAAATTCTTTATTATTCTTTTTTCGCATCGTGCAAAGAAATCGAAATAAATACATATTATGCATAATGTTCGGGTGTGTTTCTACTCGTAATTTTGAATCCTAACAAAGCATCAATGCACAAAATGAATGGGGCGCAAGGGTTTCTTGCGTTTCAGTATACATTCCTATAGAAAGTGAGGCACTAACTCAAATAGCGCAAATATCTGTGAATCTGTGATGCGATAATGGGAGCGCACGTAATAGCGGTATAGAGCCGCTGCACACTAATTCACCCAAAATTTCAAATGTTGTCACTTGATCATTACAGATGTTAATGTAAAAAATCACAACACAACAACACAAAAAAGCTTGGAAAAGCACAAGGATTCAAGTATTTTTTAAATTTCGAAAAAATGGGTTAAAAGCCAAACCTATATTATATAGTCTTTGGCTTTTTCCAAAAATTGGCCAAAAGTCGAAAAATATTTAAATGCTCTAAAAGCTCTAAAAATGACTCAGGTGTGCTCAACTGGCTCCAGAAATCCAAAAAAACACGACGATTCAAGAATTTTTAAAATTTGAAAAAATGAGTCAAATTGGTGAGAGTAGCCTGTAGTGAGCTAACAGGCGTGAGCTAAAAGTCTCCGGGCACAACATTCCTAGTTGCGGCACTGCCGGAGACGTGATTACCATTGGTGTTATAAAACTGTCTTATCTGAACAATACCCAGCGCCCCATAGATAGCACTCTAGTATATAATGTCCGTGTATATGCAAGACTCTACCACTCTCCCTGTACTAATCTCTCCTTTTTCTTGTTGAGGGCGCGCCTTTATGAGAGTTGGCACAAGGGCGCTGTATACCCACGCAGCTGCGCTGAAAGTCCCTTTAGGGCAAACGGTTTTAGGGAAATGTACCTTTAGGGCAAATGTATGTTTATGGCCATCTTTAATTTTTAAAACACTGGTAATATCAGTGAATGTTTTTTAAATGTATTTTTCATTATAAAGTTGTAATGGAATTTGATGATATATCGATACATCTACGTTCTGGACCAATTAAAGGGATCATGCCACTTGTATTATTCGTGCCGACACAAGAGAAGTACATATTTCAATATGCCGAATTTCGATGGGGAAGTTCTAGTGACAGAGGAAATATTGCAGCCCCTATGGAAGTAGGTCTAACTTGTTATTCAGAGTTTCAAAAACAACATCCAGAAGAATTTACAAATTAATAAACTAGACAAGTAAATGAATAATTTTTAAACTGTCATTCAAATATATGAAAATATTCTTACCGTAGTTCAATGCCTCGGCTAATTTCTAAAATGTTTCCAATGTTTCCATTGTTTTCTAAAAAAACATTGAATAAAATTGAAAACATTAAACAAGTTGTTTTCTAAAAGAGAAATAACAAGAATTCTGGTGATGTTCTGATGTGAAATAACTGTTAAGTATTAACATTGATTTCGTAATTGTGTACATTTTTTAGATGCAGCTTGTTCATAAAAACTCCCGATATGATACTTTGGAAAAGGCAAGAAATCAGCCTGATGGTGTGGTCATTGTTTCTGTTCTGTTTGAGGTTAATTTTGTTTTAATCAGTAGACAATAAGCAGAGCCATAACTAAAATAGGTTTTATTGGGCGAAAGAATAGAAACACATCTCTCTCTCACTCTCTCTCTCACATTCTCTCTCTCTCTCTCTCTCACACTCTCATTCTCTCTCTCACTCTCTCTCACTCTCTCGCTCACTCTCTCGCTCACTCTCTCGCTCACTCTCTCTCTCACTCTCTCGCTCTCACTCTCTCTCTCTCACTCTCTCTCTCACTCTCACTCTCTCGCTCTCACTCTCTCTCTCTCTCTCACTCTCTCTCTCACTCTCTCTCTCGCTCACTCTCGCTCACTCTCTCTCACTCTCACTCTCTCACTCACTCACTCTCTCTCACGCTCACTCTCACTCACTCTCTCTCACTCTCTCACTCTCTCTCGCTCACTCTCTCTCTCTCTCTCACTCTCTCGCTCACTCTCTCTCTCTCACTCTCTCTTTCTCTCTCACTCTCTCTATCTCACTCTCTCTCACTTTCTCTCTCACTCTCACTCTCACTCTCGCTCACTCTCACTCTCGCTCACTCTCTCACTCTCTCTCACGCTCACTCTCTCACTCTCTCTCACTCACTCACTCTCACTCTCTCTCTCACTCTTTCTCTCTCACTCTCTCTCTCTCTCACTCTCTCTCTCTCTCACTCTCACTCTCTCTCTCTCACTCTCTCTCTGTCACTCTCTCGCTCACTTTCTCTCTCTCACTCTCTCTCACTCTCTCGCTCACTTTCTCTCTCTCACTCTCTCGCTCACTCTCTCTCTCTCTCTATCTATCTCTCTCTATGTCTTATTTCAATGGAGCCCAAATAATGACACTATAATACAAACACCAAATTATAAAACTTTAATGCATACACATTTATAAAGTTCTTTAAACATTTTATAATTTCCAAATTATACAAAAATTAATTATAAACTAAATTAATATTTAAGATCAATTTTCTAAAACTTTTTTGTAAAATTGATCAGTGTAATGCGCAACGTTTTGTAAGCTTATAGCCGTTTAATATCCAAGTGTGCTCTATTATCGTGCGCAGTTATTTTTGAAAAGTAATTTAAAGTACAGTAAGCACTCAAATCTAGGTCCTTGCGTGCTTTTCTTATGGACCTGATCATAAGGCACCGCAATTGTTAGAAAGTGATAAATGTTTAAAATTAATTTTTTTTATTTTCTTAAAGGTAGTTGACACTCTCGAGGATTACAGTCTGAATTTACAATTGGGCATGGTGTTTCGAAACGTAGCTGAGGCAGGCCGTAAACGGAACAGTCATCACACTTTTAAAAATCTCCAAAGAGTGACGCTTGATGAACTTTTGCCAAAATCCCGAAACAAAGTTTATGAATATGATAACTCACGGACATTTTGCAATTCTAATGTCAAATGGTTTGTCTTTGTCGAGAAGAGTGAAATCACACGGGAACAGGTTGGTTTAGAAAATGAAACTTTGATTGAAAATCAGTCGTAATTAGGCCACTTTCTTACCATTTACATATTGAATATTTTTTTATAGTTGACTGACATTCAGAGGAATTCGTTAGTGATAAACACAGAGGAAGATATGAGTCCCGTTCAGCAGGTTGGTGAACTGTGGGATGTGGATGTGTTTGCTTGAACATTTTTTGTTCGTATTCTCTAAAGATACAGTATGTACTGTACATTCCTTTTGAATTAATCTTAAGCCGGGATTATACCAAGGAAACGTCGTGTGGCATGCAGACTGCGGCAAGCGACATCGTGTAGCATACTGTTGCATGTGGCACCCAAAAAATCTTGCAGCATGCGCCCTTCCCATTACACCGGAAGCTACCCCATGTCCAACAACAATTTACTTTGCCTATTGTTTTTAGTGAAAGACAATATCGTTTCGTTTGACCACTTTGCCTATTGTTTTTAGTGAAAGACAAAATCGTTTCGTTTGACCATTCCATCTTAGGTAGAGTTGAGCGAGACTGCGGTATGCGTCATCCCTTTGTTTCTACTCGGATCATCAACATTGCAACATTATGCAGGAGTCACATTTGTAGCATGGCTCAGAGTAAACATTGTGCGTCCTGTCGCATGCTATATGTTGCACTATGTTTATTTGATGTAATCCCGGCTTAACACCCGATACACACAACCAATTCTGGCTTGTCCATTCTGACTTTTAACCCTGAATTGTGTCTCATTATAGACACAGACATTCGATTCATTTTTGTCTAGTATTTCAAATTGTATGTGGGCAGAGCCTATTTTTTTCTCTTTTAATTAATTGTTTATTTTCGCATTATTGAAAACTTTACGATTTTTTTAACATTTGCTTATTTTCTCAAGCTACAAGTGTTAACCATCCATGGCGCCACATTCCATTTTAACCCCAAACTTTAAACGAAAATCTGGTCGTTCTAGTCGAGATGGAAGAGCAATTAAAGTTTGAATTAAGAGCCTAGGTTAATCCGGAGTCTCAAGTGCCATTCGACATAGTCAGTTTTGTGGTTCAAAAGTTGCCTAAATGGCTGTAGCAACTAAACTGCAATTTGAAACGTCTTGAAGTTACCTTATTACATGTAGAATATATTGTGATGAATACACTCAATTTATTCTTAAAGCCGAAACATGATTTTAAAAACCGAGAGGTGGCTAGCAAAATGGACCTTTTTTAATGAAGTCAATGGTCTTTAATGTGACGATGCTGGCCCTTTGGCATCACCATTTTGACGTGGTAATGCTGGTTCTGAACCAGCCCCTGATTTAACTGGGTGCGACATCCCGAAAGTTCAAGCACTTTACCCTCTTTTCAGTCTCTCTTATCCAGCCGTCTTAAAGGCCCACAAAAAGACCTCTCTTTTTTTGTCGGGGCCGAACGTGGCCCTCCTCACGCTTTCGAGTTAGATCACGATTGGTCTCGACGAGGGGATCTTATGTATAGATGCATAACAATCTCGACGATACTAGTCCTCTTTTAGCCCGGTCTGAAGGTCCCAATCAGAGAAACTCAGAAGGTTTTTGAAGGCCTCTGTTGGTGGCTGAGTGATGTTCTAAAGCCTCTTTTGTGTATTTCCACTGTTTGGGAATAAACTTACACACACAACACTTTGAGGTAGAAAAGTTCTCTTTACTTTCTTATAATGTTTCTATTAATTTTACATTGTTGTGCGCATGCAGTATCATATCCTTCCAGCCTTCTCCGTGCAAAAGGAGTGCTTACGTGCAAATTTGGGGCGCCTTCAGCGGCTCCTATTGATATTGACAGTTTCTCTTGCTAGTCATCTAACTGTCACGTTGAACCCCAGTGTTCCTCTGGATCATAAACAGACACTTGGTCATTTGGACCAGTTTAGGTGTTGTTCTGCAGGTTTCGACCTCGGGCAATTCCTCTGGCAACTCTAGTGGTGGACCTCATGGTCGATGTAAGTAAATAAATTGATGCAGCAAATAAGTAAAACTATTCAAAATGTAATTTGCAGTGTTAGTGTTGACATTATTCAAACATTCAATTTATTAATAAAAAGTTGTGCAATAACCACAACAGTTGTGTGTAACAAACAACAACAATGTCTTTGAGGGAGAAGTGCTCTCACTTCTTTTCAAGTCCTGGCTGGAGTGTTTTGTGTTTTCATTTGTTCAACACAATGTGGCAGGCTTATACCATGGTCATGCAAAGTATTTACTCAAACTGTAAATCGCAAAATGTTCTCAATCTGAGATGTTATGTACGACTGACTAGGCTTGCCACCTTCCCTCTTGCGGAGGACAGTCCTTCACAGGTGGCAAGCCTTACTGTGACACCCATCGAAGACGGATGATAATTAAGGGTCATACTAAAAGGCAGGACGGGCAGAAAAGGCAGAATTTCATTATTTCTGGGCAGGTAGCGATATTTTTGAGCAGGTAAGGGTAATCGAGGGTAGGTGGGGGTACTCCCTACTAATCTAGACCATTACCTGCCCGGAAAAAAATTTCCGGAATTTTAAAAAAAATTTTGAATTTTTTTGTATAGTCCAGAATGGGCAGAATTTCATTATATCTGGGCAGGTAGCGATATTTTTGGGCAGGTAATGGTAATCGAGGGTAGGTGGGGGTACTCCCTACTTAAATCAACCATTACCATCCCGGAAAAAAAATTTCCGGAATTTTAAGAAAATTTTGAAATTTTTTGTATAGGGCAGAATGGGCAGAATTTCATTATATCTGGGCAGGTCGCGATATTTTTGGGCAGGTAAGGTTATTCGAGGGTAGGTGGGGGTACTCCCTACTAATCTAGACCATTACCTACCTGGAAAAAAATTTCCGGAATTTTAAAAAAAATTTTGAATTTTTTTGTATAGTCCAGAATGGGCAGAATTTCATTATATCTGGGCAGGTAGCGATATTTTTGGGCAGGTAAGGGTAATCGAGGGTAGGTGGGGGTACTCCCTACTTAAATCAACCATTACCATCCCGGAAAAAAAATTTCCGGAATTTTAAGAAAATTTTGAAATTTTTTGTATAGGGCAGAATGGGCAGAATTTCATTATATCTGGGCAGGTCGCGATATTTTTCGGCAGGTAAGGTTATTCGAGGGTAGGTGGGGGTACTCCCTACTAAAATCAACCATTACCATCCCGGAAAAAAAATTTCCGGATTTTTAAAAAAATTTTGAAATTTTTTGTATAGGGAAGAATGGGCAGAATTTCATTATATCTGGGCGTGTCGCTGTCTAATTAGAAAAAAAAAGAATCATTATATATATATTAAGCCATGTCTGTGTATGTATGTGTGTGTGGAGTAACACTGTACAAAACCCTTGAAGCACATTGGAATTTATATAAATTTAAATAAATAAAGAAATGAACAGTTTTTTTTTTCTCAAGGTCAACTATATGTTGCACCCTCCCCATCCAAGAACCCCATGATATTAAATTGGAGACGGGAAAAGGTTGGAAAGTGTAGAAGGGGAGAGAAATGTGGAGGGTTGAAAAAAAGTGGGAGGGGTGGCTGAAATTGAAATGAAAGGAGTAAAAAAGGAACAAACGACGCGCATGAGCACACCAGAGAAAATGAAAAGCTCATTTTCTCTTTCAAATATAAAAAGGGCCCTCCCCTTTTTATAGTAGATAATCGTAGCAAAATGAAACTAGAGTTTATCACAGGCAATTGTGCCCAGCATTAGAATTTCTTTTGCTCAGCTGTTTTATGAACGTCATCAATTTCTAATTGGTTTGTTACTTGGTCTGACGTCATAAAAGGGCGGAGGAAAAGAAATTCTAAGACAGGACACAATTGCCTGTGAATTTGGATCCCGTCATTTATGACGGGTAACCCCACTAGTATTGAAATATAACTTCTATGTGTGGACTCTTATTATTTCTGGGAGTGGGACTTTATGTTACAACTGCCACTCAGACAATGATTGGACCGATAGAAAAGGAAGTCTTCAGCAGCCACGTGTAAGACGACACAACAACGCTATTTTCTACCTCTTAGACTCCTGAGGTACCGACCCTTGTGTCCCTGGTGGTTAAGTATACAACACAGGAGCCAATCAACCGAAAGACTTAATCATCAACATTCAATTGACACTGTCAAATAGCTACCAGAGATCTCTCTGTGGGCCACACGGTAACAGGATTGTTACAAAACAGTGGAGGTGCTGGGTACCTCGCCAAAGATCAAGTAGAAAATAACAGATGGCGGAGCTACACCAGGAAAAAAGGGAAGAAAGGCAGACCCAAGTCGAAGTCCAAGACGCCGAGGCAAAATGATAATACCAACTTACCTGAGGAGGATCCACTTGAAGACATCTTACAAAACGTAACTGCTGCAAGACAGGAGCGACTGATGGCCTGGTATGAAGCCCAACAACCATCAGGATCGATGCAACTCCAGAGCGGGCGTGAGGTAAGCACAATTCAGCGTCATACGGTAATTCAAGAATTGAACACCGAAGTGGAGCCCTCGTCGGCCCACGCTGAATAGCCAAGATTGGCTCATGTGTTTCAAACGCCATGCATAGTAAAGAAGAGTGGAGGGATCCAGAAGGGCCACCTCCCCGAGACTCCTATACTACCGAGAGAAGACCCGGACTAGCTGGAGGATGAAAGTTTGATCAGTGACCTCGTCATGGAAGAATTGGATCGAATCCAATCATGAATCATCATCGGACCTGTGAGGAGTTGGATAGAAAGTATCGTAGCTTACATCCACTCTGAAACCTTGCAACATTCAAGGGGACTACATCTGTCTATACCTTTCTGGAAGACTATGAAGAGATCGCAGATCTCGAAGACTAGTAACGTCTATAAAACCTACTTCTTGAGGAAAGCAGTAGAAGGGTACATAGTGTTGGCTCTCCAACCTCTATAAGGAGAATAGAGGGAAGACGACATGGGACTTCATCCGGAGAGTTGATTGATCGATTTGGACGATGAGATGAATTGATCCGACTAAAGCTGAAGCTGGACACCATGCTCCAAAGGAAAGGAGAGGACTCCAGTCAGTTTCTGGGTCGCTACATCGATCTGAGCAAGAAAGTGTTACCTGGAGTGACGGACAAGTACCGAATTATAGAACTTCGGAACAAGCTTCATCCTACCATACGCAATGCTGTACAATCTGCACCAGGTGCAGATCTTAAATTGTACACGACATATGTGAAGGATACTGAAGAAGTCTTGATGTTGCAGGGATTATGGGTAATCGAGGGAACCACGGGTCCACAACTAATGGGTCAGGTCTCGCAAACATCCCAGAAAACAAGTCAACATCAAAATGCAAAAATGACACAATCCGCAATGAACGGAGGCCGCACATACGCTGTCATTGCTCAGAATCAAGCAAACTCACCAGACAATCCGACTTCATCAACTCTTAATGACCAACAGCAACCAAAAACCAGTCAGAATTCAAATCAGCAACAGAGTCAGTACCGGAACCAAAGATATCTGCAACAAAAGAAGAACTTCAATGGCCAGAATACGCAAAGGAACAGACCTCTGAGAGATCTCAGCACAGTTGAATGTTTTTACTGTTATGAGAAAGGACATTTGGCATACAACTGCCCGAAGAAAGGAGCGGATGGAACCGTCGGAATTGTTCATAATGGAATGACCACTGGGAAAAATGGTCAAAGATATTTTGTTGTCAGCGAGAATGGGCAGAAGAAGTATCTTTGAGAAGAGAGCCCAGCTGATTTAAACTAAAAAGGGTGGCAGTAAAGAGAGGCCTACTGCCCTTTCAAGATGGAAAACCCTCTGGAAAACAACAAAATTCCAATGAAACAGGGATCGGCCATTCTCGAAACATCGTGAATGAATCTTTGTTCGGGGTGATATGGTCGTGTCTAAAGTAACTAATGATTCTATAACTGGACCAACTGCAGGAGCACCAAAGAGACCATGTGATTTGGACTCTCAAGGACTCTTTGAGCAGCCGTCGGAGTTGATAGTCGCCATTACAAATGAAAAACGACATCAAAATTCAAAAAGATCATCCGCGAAGAAGCTGAAGAAGGAGACTGGTCGAATGGGAGAAACTATTAAGATGTTTCCAAATCCCATCATCTGGTCAACTACAAAAGCTATGTCAATTTACGCGAATAGTTTGGAGGAAGCACAAAGAATTGTATGAGCCATGGAAACTGGAGTTCATCAAGACAGAATTGAGGGGAAAGACCCAACAGAATTCTGCCGTGTATCTACCGAGGGTAAGCAACGTAACTCGTGAGACTGCTCAAGATGTAACTGCCAATGAGTAAGGCTAAATCTAGTACCGTGGAATCCAAGAACACTATCGTAAATGCAGCTATAAGTACGAGAGATGATACCAGCAGGATTCCTGCAAACAGCAAGATGATTGAATCTGTCGGAGTAAGTGATTTGTTGAGGAGCAGAGCATGTTGTCGAAAGTGTGTTGAAACCACCGTGGACAACATCCTCACCTCATGTGAACTCATCGAGGTAGGTGATACTAAGCCCGATGAGAGTGTTGCCAAGATCACCATTCGGGTTGATGGCACACCTGTGAGATTTTTGGCAGATAATGGAACTGGTTACACTATCTTGTCAGGCACAATGGCTAGAGAGTACGGATTCCGTTACGAATCCATTCGATCACCTCCTGCACTCGGGGGAAGTTGGAGGCATACCAATTAAAGTACTTGGTCAGATGTGGCCTATGTTTGTATTAAATGGAAAGCAAGTAACTGCAAGGATGCTCATTGAGGGAAAACGAGAAGCACTGCTGTTAAATGACCTCGGAGCTGCATTTTATTTGATCGTTCCCATGAAAACCTCCAAGATGTACTTCGCTAATGAGATGTTCTATGAAAGAACACGTAATTTATTGAAGAAAGGAAGTGCTTGTAACAGCCTTCCTTGGGATTTCTTCAGAGATATAGAGGAGGGAAGATGTGCTCGTAACAGCCATCTGGAGAACTCCTATGCCGACAGAACCAAGGAGGAAAGCCGAGTAATAGCTCAAGGCAGGATCACGTTGAATCCGGGCCAATCTTTGAACCTCAAGGTGTCTGCTGGGCGTATTATTGAGGAAAATGAGATCCTCATGATTGAAACAAATGATAGTCTCTAATAGAAAAGGCGTCATTGTGGCCAGCAGTGTGCTACAAGGCGATGGAACATCACAACTGGAAGTCCAACTCCTGAATACCACACTAGAGTCTGTGGGGATTGGAGACCGTGAGACTATTGGACACTTCGAACTTCTGGAGGAAACAGAAGAGCAAGCCTGCAAAGTCTCCAAGGAGCAAGACTTTAGAAACGTAACGGAAGCGCCCATCCAGAATTGACAGATGCACAAAGAGAAGAGTTGATGACCTTACTAAAGAAGTTCCAACCGATCTTTGCCTTTTCATCTATGGACCTAGGAGCAACAAATTTGACTAAACACAAGATTGAAACTGGAGATAATCTACTTGTTAGAGACACGTTACGAAGATGCGGACCTGGATAATGCATCGTAATTGATGAGACACTGGAGGAGATGAAGAAATCTGGGGCTGTACAGCCATTGAAATCGCCATATGCATCTCCCATCGCCCTTGTCAAGAAAAAGGATAGATCCTACCGTTTCTGTGTTGATTATCGAAAGTTAAATGTGATAACAAAGGCAGACACTTATCCATTGCCATGAATTGATGACGCATTAGACTCCATGAGAGGAGCATGCTACTTCGTGACATAGGATGTGAAGAGTGGTTATTGGCAATTTGAGATGGAGGACAGCAACATCGAGAAAAAGACCGCTTTTACATCTTATCGAGGATTGTTCGAGTTCATAAAAATGCCTTTCGACTTCAAAATGCTCCTGCCACTATGCAACACGCATTGGACATCCTACTTGCAGGGCACAAATGGGAAACATGCCTGGTCTACCTTGATGATATCGTAGTGTTTGGAAGGACATTTGAGGAATTTTCGGAAAGATTAAGAACGATCTTGGACCTGCTGAGGACAGCAAACCTGAAGTTGCATCCAGTAAAATGCTTTTTTGGTTTCCAAGAAGTAAAGTATTTGGGACACCTGATCTCGCCTGATGGAATTCGGCCAGATCTAGATAAGGTTGTTGCCATTAAGAACTTCCCAGTTCCTGACAATGTAACTGCAATCCAGAGTTTCTTAGGATTGGCAGGTTATTATCGAAAGCATGTACCTGGATTTGCCAACATAGCTAAACTAATGTGAGACTTTACGGGCAGGGATATACCGTTTGAATGGTCAGTTGACTGCGAGAATGCGTTCCCCACTTTGATGAGTATGTTGTCAAAGGCTCCATTAGTCGCTGTTTATGATCACAAGGCTGCAATATTTATGCATACTGATGCCTGTGGATATGGGATTGGAGTCATGCTGTACCAAAAGTCAGAAGACAAACGAAGAAAGGAGATCATTGGATGTGTCTCCAGAGTTCTATGGGATGCTGAAAAGAACTACTCTACGACGGATAAAGAGTGCCTAGCAGTGATCTATGGAGTTACTAAGTTCCGGTCGTACCTGTTTCAGAAACCCTTTACAATTGTGACTGATCATGCATTATGTTATATGAAGACTGCAGCACATCTGGAAGGAAGACTTAGATGCTGGCAGCTTCTAATGCAAGAGTATGACTACAAGATCATCTACAAGGAGGGGAAACTTCATATCGAAGCTGATTGCCTTTCGCGATATCGAGCAGGAGTGCCTGTTAACTGGAAGGCAATTCCCGAAACTGAAGACTGGATGATAGCGTGATCTTTGATGTGACCTTACAATGGGATTGGAGGGAAGAAAAAAAATTGGACAATGGAATTATGAAGATTCGTGAAGAGCTACGTACACAGCCGGAGTCACCTCTTCATATGTTGTTCTGTGATTACAACAACATTTTGTTCACTTGTGTGTTCCATGGCAGTTCCATGATCACATTCGTGAACGTGGTTCCAAAACATCTCACCCCAGAAGTAATGAGATTATGCCATGACGAGCCAGATGCTGGTCATGAAAGACAAACAAAGACCTGGGATCGAGCCAGGCAGAGATTTTATTGGAATAACATAAAACACAACATTTTCGAATATGTCAGGTCATGTGAGATTTGTCAGCTACACAAGTTGGGAAGGGGAAACCTGAAGGGTTCTTTCAAGAGATACCCATTGTAAAACCTTGTGAATGCTGGGGAATAGATTTTATTGGACCATTAGTACCATCCATTGGAGAGACTAAGCACATCTTGTTGGCGGTCTACTATGCCACTAGGTATTGTGTTTCTAAAGCAGTTAAAAGCACAACCGCACTAATCGTCATCCACTTCCTAACTAAAGATGTAAGAAGAATTTTTGGGAGACCCAAGAAACTAATTTCGGACAATGGAATGCCATTTGTTGCTGGAAACACTCAGATTTCTTGAAAGAAAATGAGATTGAACACAAAACCACAACAGTGTATCATCCTCAAAGTAATGGTCTTATCGAACGAAAAAATAAAAGCATCATTCAGACTATGAAGAAGTATCTGACTCCTGCCAAGAACCAAACTGATTGGGCGATGAAGCTAGATGAAGTCTTGGAATCGTACAACTCGTCTGTACATTCATCTACGAAGTTTACACCGCATAGACTCATGTTTGGACTGGAGCCTAGAACCAAAGTTGACACCTTAGTTCCAGAACGACCAACAATCGTGGATAACAAGGCAGGAAACCTCGTGGACGTTCAACAACAGGTGGACGAATGCCAAGAAGAACTAAGAGCAGCTACAGCAAACCTGAAAGCAGCACATGATCGTCGAAAGAAATACTACGACCAAAAGCACAAGAAGCCTTATGAGTATTAAATTGGTCAGAAAGTACTTGTACGAGACATGTGAATCAGGCCTGGCCAGAACAAGAAGTTCTTAACAAAATGGAGACAGGGATATACAATTGTCGCAAAGGTATTGGACACTATACCGATTATCATACGAAAATCGAGCTGGAAGATTAGTGGAAGACTCTGTGAATGTTGTAAACCCGAGACACCCTGGAGTCCATAGGTAACTCATTCCTCGAAGAATCCGAATCGGAACCTGAAAAAGAAAAAAATATGACAGCATTTGTCAAGAAGAAAAACTCACCTTCCCATAAGAAGAGATGTTGTGGACACTGCATATGCCAAAATGCTTGGATTGAATCATCTGAGGATGAAGAAGAAATTGAAATATTCAAGAATGAAATCCAAAAGCATTCCGACCGTAACGTTGAAATTAGAAGAAAAATGGCAGCAGACAATAACCAGCAGCAATTCTCATACTTACCTGGCGAAGATGCAATGAAATTCACCAGAGAATACGGTGACAAGCCGAATTACACCATTGAAACCATTGGATTTATTGAAGAATTCGGTGAAATTCTGGAAGAAACAATGAAAACTGATGGAAAAGACGCAAAATCCATGAAGCAATTTCAAATTGAGCTAAAAGACGTGCAAATTATCGATGAAACAACAAAAATGGACGATAACATCGATGCTAGTGATGCCACAGAAGGAAATGACTTCCCAAATGAGGAAGTAAACAGGGAGCGGTCAGTGACGCTAATGCTCATGAGAGAAACACGTCTGCGGAGGAATACAATTAGTGAAATGACCACTAGCCTCGCACCACTCTGGAACCGGGTCGTATTGTTTTATGTTCTTCATCACTGACAACTTTGCCCATGTGTTGTGCACATGTATCGGCACTATTTTTTGGCATCTTTTTGGTATCAAAACATTTTTTACCGTTATCGGCCATATTTTGAGAAGAACTGTTTTCATCGCTGAAAATTCTGGAAGTTTTGCCAAGTTTATTGCGAAAAGCATCGAAAGTTTTGATATAACTGTGCCTAAAAGCAGAGGAAAAAGAAGATCTCATCAAAAGGAAAGGATTGGACTTACCATCTCCAAAAGATTTGAACGAAAAGAGGTAAAAAGGGGACGAAATAAGAAGCAATATTTCGGTCTCCGAAATCTTAACCCTTTTTCTATTTTTAAAGTTGTAATGGCGTCTTCTGATATGGGAAAGAACTGGTATGTGGCCACTACCAGGTAGGGCGGGGGTCATGGTGTCCGTGGACCCACCTTGTCAGGTCATGGTCACTAAGAGAGAGGGTTCAAGAGAGCGAGAACTGAGCCCTGCTCTATTGTGCCGATACCAGGCGGATCAAAGATGGTGTTTGAGACTGCAGCAGGCAGTGGCCCTCGAAAACGAAATAGCGCAAGGCCTGTGGGAGTATAAGATTATCCCCACACCATGAAAGAGGTCCACGAAGTGCCAGTCCAAGAAGATTTTGAAGGGGTTCGTTGGCGCTGGCCAACCTAACTTCTATAAGGCAATCAAACCTGGAAAGTTCGCTCCCGGAGGGTCGGAGCCCCGAAACTGGGGGAAGGGTGAAGCCGCTGATGCCACCGAATATTGGACTCCAGAAATGCAGATTGGGAACAGAACCGAAGAAATCGTCCACCCGTTCCTCACCGTACCATCGATGACATCTGGACCAAAGAAGGCAATTATGTACCAAAAAGCCAAGTCTTGAAGGATACAGAGAGGGCTTACATCGAGCTGGTCGAGCCAGCAGCCGCCAAAGTCAAGATTGCGGTACCCACTTTGAAACGACCACTGCCGCTCTCCAGCCCTTCAACAGCTGCGACAGCGCCAACTGAAATCCTGCCAAGGAAGCATAATAAACCAAGCAAATGCCATCTAGAGGCCCAGGGCAAACGTGAGGAAGGGCTCACGGACTCCACTGTGGCCCACCTCACCCAACGAAGCATATTAGATAATGTTAACAAGAGACCCATCATCACCATCACCGGAGACCTGGAACCTAACCCAGAGGACAAAGACGTCCTGTATATTGATGCTGGGGAGATCAATCTCATGGAAGAGGAGGTTCCAATGATGACGAAGAAATTCACGATGTTGAAAACTGTTGTGAAAGAAACCAGCCAAGAAACCGAAGATCCTAGAGATCGGTATAATGGGCAGCTTAAGCAACTAATCGATTTGGCTGTTGCATACTATTTTCAGGGGCTGGCCCTGATTGATAATGTTTTCGAGTCATCTGGACAGGATTCATACTCCCAAGGACACTGGAAGATCAGACCTCACAGAAGACCTGTTGGTCCGCGGAGTTCGGCGCTGGAGGCAGCCAAGGCCTCTCGTCGAGCGAAACCGGCCCAACAGAGGTGTGAGAACCCAGTTAAGATCCAAAGTACGAAGCTTTTTCCATAAAGTGCCAGGGGACAGCGTCACCTTAAGAGACATCTGCCCAAGGGACCAGGGACTCGTCTACGAAGATGACCAAAATATTGTAGCACCGGAGACTACAGCCAGGAGAGATTCCGAAACTCCTGGGAGTCCTGGGGCTCGGAACTGTCTCCTGTACCATCGAAAATCGAAGTCTTGAAGAACGAGGTCACAACAAAGATAGCAGTCGAAGAGGGACTAGCCAAGGAAACGGGTGCCATCAAAAAGAAAAGGCTGGTCAAGGAACGTCTGGGGTTGCCATCGGGGACTCCCACGGTCTCCTTGGAGGTCCCTGATGGTAAACCCATCACGCATCCTCATCGATGTACAAGAAGCAACGAAACGACCTTGAACAATCTGTGTTCATTGGCAATGTAAAAGGACACCATGCCACCAACTCTACCTCGGTCTATTTGAATGGGACGAGACCCCGCCGAGAAACAGAGTGCCGATAGGGCCGAAGTCCCTCCTCATCGCATTGGTAGTACACAGTGTGTCATCCATCCTCATCGTCAACCAGGAGTCGCGAGATGTCATGGTCTTCTTCTACGAAGACGGATTCAAGTTGGAAAATACCGATGAAAGGATTCAGCAATGGATTCGCTCCTTTCTTCGATGGAGTCCGAAGACCAAGATGTACATCGTAGGCCGCCCAGTCCGGGCACCTCACTTTCATGATGACCGGCAACACCTGCTTTTTGATGCTGCAATGAGCTATGCAGAAGGGCGAAAAAGCTACCACCACTACAAAGGATCGACCAAAGCCGCCATCCATCTGGACAAAAAACTGTCCAGCAGTCCCGAGAGTCCCGCCTTCGTATGGGCCAGTGCAGATTACTAGGCCCACAAGACATGGACTGTTTGTTTTGAGTATTTTTACGTATACTTTTGTGGTTTTCGCATTCGTTTCAAATTTTTGTATTTTATACCTGTCCTTTTTATGCACGTTTTTGCATCATTTACATAAACCGTTGTCTACTTTAGATTATTCATGTTATATGTATTTCTAGGCCGTTGCCGCGTTTTATGTTTTATTTGATTTTTAGGGGATTTGTTCCTTATTTCGAGTTCCATAGGCTCTCGCCTCTTTTCCAAATTTTAAATCTCTCCAATTGGTTTTAATTTTCGTTTTTTATTCCGAGTAGGAATTTCTTAATAGCAGATTGCTATTTTCAATTGTTTAAATAACGGGTTTTTTTACTTTTAAATAATTTCTTATCCAAACGGGATTTAATTTATTGCATGTTTAGCATTTTCATACCAACGGGTATTGTTTAAACGGGTTTTACTTTTTGGAAGCACAGGGACGTGCTTCTAACTTAGTTGGGGGGTGTGACGAATTCGATCGTTTACATTTAGAATCACCCTGTAGTTTAGATATTATAGAGATGGGTTTCACCTCATGCTTGGGGGTGGTTGGGAGATATCCAGTCGATACCTCTCTACCCTCCAGGATGAGTAAAAGATGGTAAAAGAATTGTATCGTCAATTCTTATAGGATGATTTCTAGAAGAATTGACGATGCAGAACTTTTAGCCAGTGAAACTCCCATCAGGTGTGACAAAAAGGATGAAGAAGTCCTTTTCGTCTGAATAGTTAATTGGATTTAATTGTTATATTTTATTACATCTTATAGATGTTTTCGTTTTGTAATTAATATAATTAATTGAAGGTCCTGGTTGTGTCCAAGGATCTTGGACACATCTGGCACCTTTGTTGTATCGATCATATGTTTCTATTGTTGTTAAACATATATAAACAGGACCGTGTGGATTGAGAGTCAGACTGATTACAACCATAGATATTGACACATCTCTGATACTCTCAATCCACAGCGTGTCGCTGTCTTTTGAATAAAGTATCTTTTGAAATATAACTTCTATGTGTGGACTATTATTTCTGGGAGTGGGACTTTATGTTACAGCCACCACTCAGCCAATGATTGAACCGATAGAAGAGAAAGTCTCCAGCAGCCATGTGTAAGCCGATTCAACAACGCTTTTTTCTACATCTGGACTCCTGAGGTACCGACCCTTGTGTCCCCGGGGTGCAAGTATACAACACAGGTGCCAATAGACAGAAAGACGTGTACATCAACATTCAATCAACACTTTCGAATGGCTACCAGAGATCTCTCTTTGGGCCACGCGGAAACGGGAATATTACAAAATGGTGTAACATTGTAACATTCCCGTTTCCGCGTGGCCCACACAGATCTCTGGTAGCCATTTGAAAGTTTCGATTGAGTGTTGATTGTCTTTCGGTTGATTGGCTCCTGTGCTGTATACATAGAAGCCACACACATAGAAGTTATATTTCAATATGATACTTCATTTCAAAAGACAGCAACACGCTGTGGATTGAGAGTATCAGAGGTGTGTGTCTAGTTCTGTATCTAGCCAGTCCCCTATATATATATTAAATTCTAGGGAGTACCCCCACCTACCCTCGATTACCCTCACCTGCCCAAAAATATTGTGACCTGCCCAGAAATAATGAAATTCTGCCCATTCTGCCCTATACAAAAAATTTCAAATTTTTTTTAAAATTCCGGAAATTTTTTTTTCGGGATGGTAATGTTAAGTTTAGTAGGGAGTACCCCCACCTACCCTCGATTACCCTTACCTGCCCAAAAATATCGCTACCTGCCCAGAAATAATGAAATTCTGCCCATTCTGCCCTATACAAAAAAATTCAAAATTTTTTTTAAAATTCCGGAAATTTTTTTCCGGGCAGGTAATGGTCTAGATTAGTAGGGAGTACCCCCACCTACCCTCGATTACCCTTACTTGCCCATAAATATCGCTACTTGCCCAGAAATAATGAAATTTTGCCCATTCTGCCCTATACAAAAAAATTAAAAAATTTCTTAAAATTCCGGAAATTTTTTTTCCGGGCAGGTATTGGTCTAGATTAGTAGGGAGTACCCCCACCTACCCTCGATTACCCTTACCTGCCCAAAAATATCGCTACCTGCCAAGAAATAACGAAATTCTGCCCATTCTGCCCCATACAAAAAAATTCAAAAATTTCTTAAAATTCCGGAAATTTTTTTTCCGGGCAGGTAATGGTCTAGATTAGTAGGGAGTACCCCCACCTACCCTCGATTACCCTTACCTGCCCAAAAATATCGCTACCTGCCCAGAAATAATGACATTCTGCCCATTCTGCCCTATACAAAAAAATTCAAAAATTTCTTAAAATTCCGGAAATTTTTTTTCCGGGCAGGTAATGGTCTAGATTAGTAGGGAGTACCCCCACCTACCCTCGATTACCCTTACCTGCCCAAAAATATCGCTACCTGCCCAGAAATAATGAAATTCTGCCCATTCTGCCCTATACAAAAAAATTCAAAAATTTCTTAAAATTCTGGAAATTTTTTTTCCGGGCAGGTAATGGTCTAGATTAGTAGGGAGTACCCCCACCTACCCTCGATTACCCTTACCTGCCCAAAAATATCGCTACCTGCCCAGAAATAATGACATTCTGCCCATTCTGCCCTATACAAAAAAATTCAAAAATTTCTTAAAATTCCGGAAATTTTTTTTCCGGGCAGGTAATGGTCTAGATTAGTAGGGAGTACCCCCACCTACCCTCGATTACCCTTACCTGCCCAAAAATATCGCTACCTGCCCAGAAATAATGAAATTCTGCATTTTCTGCCTTTTCTGCCCGTCCTGCCTTTTAGTATGACCCGTAACTGGTTTTCAATTTTGGTTTATTAGGCCAGTATAATGACGAGCTTAAACGCTTGTGTGCCGATTTTGGCCGCGGCAAATCCGGCGTACGGACGCTACAATCCAAAGAAATCGTTCGAACAGAATATCCAATTGCCAGCTGCTCTCCTTTATCGATTCGATCTGTTAGTGGCTCATTCAGGACAAACCAGATCGTGATAATGATTTGCTGTACGAAAATCAGTGTTTTTTTTTTAAGAATTCAACAACCAATCGGTCAAGTGTCAACTTTAAAGTGGTTTAAAAGTGTAAACGCCACGTAAATTGCGGTTATTGTGTCTTTGTGAAACAAAATAACTTTCTAGAGAAACTTAAGTGTTTTAGAAACTAGAAGAGTAGTCCAATTACTTTAGGATATTTTCATGTTGATATCTTTCAAAATAAGCTTTCTATGTGATTTTAAAAAGAACCCAACGTAAAACAAGAGAATATTTTTTATTCATTTTGCATATAAAAAGATTATTGCGAAAAATATCAACATAAAAATACTTTTTAGTGATTCAGCGACCGTTCTAGAAGATAAAAACATGATGAAAGATAAAAACATGAAAATATTAAGTGATTGAGCTACCCTTCTAGTTTCTAAAACACATTCAAGTTTTTTTTTTCATTTTACACCTGAAAGATTTCTAGAATAGTACGTTTTTAGTTTCTTCTTCAGTATTTCATGAAAATAATTTTTGCCTTTTTCAAACTTAAAAAACATCATCGTAAAAACTAAGCAGTATCACCAACTATTCTAGTTTTTTTCGTAATGGTTTGCTTGAAACGCACATTTTCTCGAAACCATGACGGTTGGGGGGGGGGGGATTCTAGTATAAAGCGACTTTGAAAAACTGTAAAGTTAAAACTAATTGATATGAAATAATATTTATTACAGATGAATTTGGCTGCAGGAAGTACAGATTCTATAATAAGCGTTTATGCCGGCGATCGACGTTACTAAAGAAAATCAGGAATATATATTATATATCTCCTCTTGTGGCTAGCGTTAGTGGAGTGTTGTACATTTTAAGCGCTAGTTTATCTTGCAAAATAATGAATTTTGATAATACGCAATGTGACATTATGCGTAATGGACAAAAGACACAAGAAAAATCAAATAAAAATAACATTTTATTAAAACAAAAAATCATACAGTAAACAAAATCATTTAGAAGTTCCCTTAAAACCGCGACCGAGAATAAAGATTTCTGACGAATCAAATCGACTTGACGGTGGTTTGACATATCTCGTATTTTCGAAGAACCGTTCCATCGCCGTCTCGATTTTCTTCGTCTCGCTTCCGTCCCACACTTTGCATAGAAAGTGCCCTCCGATGGCTAACGTCTTCACGGCAAACGAAAGGGCTGTCAATGCCAAGAGAACGATATTTTCGTTGTTGACGAAATTCATTCCGGACGCATTCGGAGCCATATCACTCATTATAACGTCTGGCTTCCTATCGCCGAAATGTCCTTCGATCGATTGCTGTACCTCGGGCAATGTGAAATCGGCATGCGTGATTATGATTGCCCCTTCGATTGGAGCCAAGTAGTTCAGATCGACCGAGGTCACTTTTCCAACCACTGATTTTGGATCCGTTTTTTTTCCATAACATGTAAGAGATTAAAAATACTATGGTTATTTTTGTTTTCATTTTTTTTTTCACAAGAATTTTGTGTTTGTGTCAAAAATATTTTTAAAAGATATTTTCAAAAAAGATTTTAAAAAAATTTTCAAAAAAATTTTTAAAAAAAAATTTTCAAAAAAATTTTTAAATAATATTTTCAAAAAAAATTTTCCAAAAAAAAAATTCAAAAAAAATTTTAAAAAAATTTTTAAAAAAAAAATGTTCGAAAATTTTTTTCCAAAAAAAAAAATTCAAAAAATTTTTTTTCCAAAAAAAAAATTCAAAAAAAATTTTTAAAAAAAATTAAAAAAAACATTCAAAAAAAATGTTCGAAAATTTTTTTCCAAAAAAAATTCAAAAAAAAATTTCAAAAAAATTTTTAAAAAATATTTTCAAAAAAAATTTTCCAAAAAAAAATTAAAAAAAAAATTTCCAAAAAAAAATTAAAAAAAAAATTTTAAAAAATATTTTCAAAAAAAAGTTTTCGAAAATTATTTTCAAAAAATTTTTTCCAAAAAAAATTCAAAAAAAATTTTAAAAAAATTTTTTAAAAATATTTTCAAAATAAACTTTCGAAAAAGTTTTTCCAAAAAAAATTAAAAAATTTTCAAAAATATTTTTTCATTTCAAATTTTTTTAAAAATAGAGCATAAAAAATTGAAATTTTAGAAACTATAAAACGGTAGACGAATCACAATTGTATTTTTTCATTTTGTGTTATCTTTCAAAATAAACTTTTTATTAGACAAATTTTTAAAATATAGTTTGCCTAAAGTTGGATTATAGTCAAACTGTCATAAAAAAACATTTTAAGACATTAGCATGAAGATACCCTTCTAGTTTCTAAAACACTGTCAAAATTCTCTTAATTTTGCTTTTAAAAGACAGAATAACCTGACTTCACGGGGAATTTTTACTTTTAAAGATCATTTTTTCTAAACAAAAAGGCTATTTTCGTTTTTAACATTCACAATTCACCTATTACAAACTGCACTCAAAAAGTTTCATTTTAAAGAACTCATAAAAATGACTCAATTCTTATAGTTTCAAATTAGTCTAGAATTTAATGGTTCTAAGAATCTTTGTTTTCTACATGATAGTGTCAAATTGAAATAATTTCGTTCCGTGAATGCGTCGTTGAAGGTTAGAGAGGTGACTATGAGAGGTGGACCTATGTTTCTGGCGTTGACCCTTGAGGTAGCGACCTGAGTCCAAGCCCCTGGAGCCGCCCCACAGTCGACCACCAATTGACCCGGCTTGAAAATGTGAAACCCGTCGTCTATTTCGTTAAGTTTGAAGGCACTGCGCGAGCACGATAGTTCTCAAACTGTGCCCTTTTTACGTAAGGGTCGTTTATGTGGCGAGATAACCAATCTGGTGAACTTTTCTTACGGCTCCTCTTAAGGTTGTCTGGTAACTTTTTCATTAACGTCGAAGACGATGTGCTCAACTTCAACGAGCTGCCTCCTTCTCTTTTGCACCATTCCAAACCTACTTTTGTTAAAAACAACCTCATTTTATACCTATTTCAGATAAAATTGCACAATTACAATCATTTTACAATAATAAACAGTGAAATGAAAGCAAACATAATCAAAAATCAGCTGTTTTTCTCGTTATTTCATGATTTTCATAACATACAAGCAATCCATAATCGGCATTTTTGTTTATTTCTCATGCCATCAGTAGCCACCTTATCCTAATAAGTAGCCTCCCCTAACTGAAATTGCTTATAAAAGCCACGTGGTGGCGCTATAGACCAGGACTCGGCAAAGTCACGTGACATCCAATTCGACCAATCACTGTTGAGAAGAGGTAAAGAGGAGCCTCTTCCAAATTCAGCTGTAGAACGCGACCGTTAAAAGCATATATAAGTGAACTGTGGTTAAAAATAAACAAACCCAATTTGTCTTGCAGCACGAGCAGTCACGTTTCATGCGTCTCTCTCGTATTCTTGATTAACGGTTTATTATCATTGAATAAAAGCAAAAAACAAAGCAAATCGCCATTCCTGACACATAGACGAACGTATATTGGCCAAAATATTGAGATTCTGTCAAGAATTAACGGAGAAAACCAACTTTGAAGTTAAGGTAAGTGTCTCTAAAGTGTCTCAAAATTTCAAATTTACCGCCTTGGCGGCGGTAAATTTGAAATTATTCTGAGTCATAGCCGTCTCGACCACCGGAGCAAAGAGCTTCTAACAAGTACTATTTGAAGCTCTTTGACCGGAGTCCATAAGGCGGCTATGGAAGTGAAAACCTTAGACCATTACTCTGGTCTAAGGAGTAATATTTAATGGAAATTTAACGTGTTTTAGAAACTAGAAGGGTAGTCTTGGACTAATATCTATATTCGTCCAAGGTAGTATACTGTTAGTGTTTATTTTATTCAAAATAGGCTGAACCATATATAAAATTCCGTTTGAATCCAAGATGGCGTGCTTTTCAATAAATATTTAAGTACATGATACGCCATCTTGGTTTACCCCTCTTGTTTATCTTTATGGCTGTCAAGACTCGTCTACATAGTATCGATAGTATTCTGGTACAAGATTCATTCTACTCCTACCTCTAACCACGTAGTTAATTTCTAATTAATTAACTACGTTGTTAAGGCTATATAGTACACGTATATTTCGATTAGCAAATACCGAGCAGAAACATAATAGCCCCGCATATTAGATTGCTTATAAAAGCCACTTGGTGGCGCTCTTCTTCAAATGACCACCATAACTTGGGGGGGGGGGAATCACGTGATACCCATTTCGACCAATCACTGTTGAGAACAGATAAAGAGGAGCCTCTTCCAAATTCAGCTGTAGAACACAACCGTTAAAAGTAAACAAATCCAATTTGTCTTTCAACACGAGGTGTCACGTTTCTTGTGTCTCTCTCTCCTATTCTTGATTACCCTCCTAATTATCATTGAATAAAAGCGAAAAACAAAACGAATTGTAATTCCTGACACACAGAACAACGTATATTGACCAAAATATTGAGATTCTGTCCAGAAGTAACGGAAAAAATCAAGTTTGAAGTTACGGTAAGTGTCTCTAATTTTGAAATTGACGGCGGTAAATTTGAAATTTTGGTGCGTCATCGCCGTCTCGACCACTGGAGCAAAGAGCTTCTAACAAGTACTATTGAAGCTTTGACCGGAGTCCATAAGTCCGCTATGGAAGTGGAAACACGCCTCGTTATTTTCCATTATTCTATCGTTATAGAATAACCTTAGACCATTACTCTGGTCTAAGAAATAACATTTAAAGGACATTTAACGTGTTTTATTAACTAGAAGGGTAGTATATTGGACTAATATCTATATTCGTCCAAGGTCAGTGTTTATATTATTCAAAATACACTGAACCATATATAAAGTTCCGTTTGAATCCAAGATGGCGTGCTTTTCAATAAATATTTAAGTACCTGATACGCCATCTTGGTTTACCCCTCTTGTTTATCTTTATGGTTGTCTAGACTCAAGGTTTGTTTTCTAGACTCGTCTGCCTAGTATCGATAGTATTCTAGTGCCGCATTCATTCTACTCCTACCTCTAACCACGTAGTTAATTTCTAATTAATTAACTACGTTGTTAAGGCTATATAGTACATGTATATTTAAATTAGCAAATACCGTGCAGAAACATAATAGCCCTGCATATTAGGTTGCTGATAAAAGCCACTTGGTGGCGCTCTACGTTAAATGACTATAGAGCACTATATTAAGAGAGTAACGTCAATGAAAATTTGAACGCCATTTTGAATCCTAAGCCTGCCATTTACTGCAAATGTGACAATAATGAAAGTACCTTAATGAACCTTATATTAAATTTAATTAAATATATTAAATTAAATTAATCTATTTAAATTTAAATAATATAAAATAAATATAAATTTAAATTTAATTAGATTAAATTTAGTCTATTTAAATTTAAATTTAATTAGATTATTTAAATTTAAATATAAATAAAACAAATTTAATATAAATATAAAATAGTATAATAAAATAAATAAAAAATAATATAAATTTAAATTTAATTAAATAAATTTAATTAAATTAATCGATTTAATTAAAGTTTTAAAAGTAAATGAATATTAACTTAAAATAATATTAAACTAATTTACACAATTGAAAATGAAAGATTTACAGTACCTACATAATATTGTAAAATAAATGCACTATAGTTAATTTTTCAAAATTATTTAATATGAATATTATACAATTATTTTGGTACATTTTTAAAATCACAAATTTGTTGGACATTTCTTGCATGAAAAATATCATCACATTCTCCGCCTCGTTTCTTTGGAGATTTTTTTTTATGTGGAATAATTTTATGTGAAAAAACTGTTGGTATTGCATTCGGTTTTATGAGCTTGCGGCCATCCTGGCGATTTGCTTCAAATTGTCATCAAAATGAGCCTAAAATGCATTAATTGTTATATTTTCAGAGAATATCTGTTTATTATATTGTAACACCCTGTAAATCGTGATCCCGCCAAAACCATAGCCTGGGGGGTAAACAACTCTCAACCGTCCCTCCCTCCTCTCTGACTCACCTTTCTGACTCATGCCCAAGTGGCGGATTGATACATAAAGGACCATGGTCACTTGGACCTGGTTACACCTCGCAGGTGTACACAGGTCCAAGGTATAAAAGGACCATGTTCCTCTTTGTTCCTCAGTTCTTTCCTTTGCCTGTTTTTGCGATACATTCCAAATCAATGGGCCTGAGGATTTCCAGTTAGTATTTTACTATTCACCCTTGTATCTGTACTTCTTACAAGGAATGAATAAAAGTGTTGTAACAAGAAGTAGCGTTGTCTTTATGTCTCTGTAAATAACTTCTCTTCAGAGGCCGGAGGTTTCATAGGGCAGGAGCTATACGATTCTCAGCAGCTACAACATCTTCTCTGGTCGGAATACCGATGGAGAAGATGTATATCAGCATCAACCGGAAGAGAGAGAGATGGCCGCCACTCTCCTGCATCGATTACACCCCCATGCAGAAGAGTGACTACAATCTATCTCCATCCAGCTCTCTCTACAGCTCGGATCTTCTCTGTGCAGGTGTCATACTGCTCAGAGAGGAAACGAAAAGTAGAAAATGTCATCTAAAGGTTGGTAATAAAATATTGGTTGATGTCAAAAGCTCACATTTGGTGGAGGTGCGGGGTATAGCTCCATCTGCCTTCTCCGACCTGTAAACAGAAGCCGTCCTTTGTCCTAAGTCTCGTGATTGTGCCTCACGAGGCTTCGTCCGTCTTTTCTATGTTGGAGCCACGTATGGAGACCCTCGATAGCGTCAAAGTCAACCGCGTGGCGCCTGTCTGTAAAACCGCGTATGGAGACCCTCGATCACGTCAAAGTCAACCGCGCGGCGTCCTTTGTGTTGGAACCACGTGTGGAGACCCTCGATAGCGTCAAAGTCGACCACGTGGCGCCTTTGTAAAACCGCGTATGGAGGCCCTCGATCACGTCAAAGCCAACCGCGCGGCGTCCTTTGTGTTGGAACCACGTATGGAGGCCCTCGATAGCGTCAAAGCCAACCGCGTGGCGCCTTTTTATGTTGGGACCATGTATGGAGGCCCTCGATCACGTCAAAGCCAACCGCATGGCACCGTTTTTTGTGGAATCGCGGAAGAGACTTGTGGCTACACACACCACGTGTCGACCGCACGATTCTGTGTCCTGTCCTTAGAGACACGTGGGAACGAACTCTTGTCTGCTGACCGCTTAGCACTCGGAAACGTGGACAACCGTTTGGACACACGTGTTTCCGTCCGTGTTTTTGTATTTCATGTTTCCATTACAATCACCCACTGTCACCTTCACTCTTCTTTAATTTTCAAAGTGAAACCCACACCACGTGGGCAACACTTTAAACAAATTCTTTTTACTCTCCGAGAGGAGTTTGCAGTCTCATTATGAGATGAGCAAACAAATCTCATCTACTAATCTATCCACCTATTAATAGGCTTTTAAAGGACGTGTGTGTCTTTTAAAATGTCCTATTATCTTCACTCTTCATCTTTAATTTTCAAGCAAAATTCTCCCTAACTCTATCTCATTGTTAGGGGGCTTACAAGCTTAGAACACACTTTTCCTAGCCACGTGGGACTTTCTTGTCCCCCCTTTTCTTTGTTCTTTGTTTTTACACTTGTGTTTCCCTTGGGACCCTCTATGTCCCAAGTCATGTTCTTCAATTTCTTCATCATCATCACCTCAATGCATCATCACATGAACTTTCTCCATTGGACAGCACTGAAGCCCGGCCGCCATCTTGGATCGACCGGACACTCTTCAAAAAGCGCCAACGGAGCGGTTTTTCGCTCCATGTGACTCATTGTTGTACCTTCTCTCATCTTTTTGTGTTCTCTTCTCTTCTCTTCTCTTCCAGAGGGTTGCACTCACGCGCCCCCTGGCGGAGTTCCTCTTGTTAGAGAAAACTTCTCTTTTTCTTTGAATTTTCTCTCTTTTTGTGTCTTTCTCCTGGCCACCATAAAAACGTGCCCCGGAGGAACTTTTCAATCACCAATTTTTGGACATTGCAATAAACTGACCGGAAGTGGCCACCACAGCGCCACCTACGGACTTCTTCATTCTACTCAACATAGTCCCTCACTGGGCACTGACTCTGTCTTTTTCATCCAGAGCCATCCAGCAGTGAGGACTCAAAATTTCTTCAGCCTGAACATTTCTTCTGGTTCACCAAGCATTTAGCTTGTTGAACACACTTCAATTTCTACACTGTTTTACTGTTTTAATAAAACTAAATTAAAACTTTTGATGTGCGGGCACCGCACCTAAGTTTTAAACTTCCAAAGTAAAACAGCTTTCTTTTCTTGCTTCTTTGGAGAGTTCAGCCATCTTGAACTTCTCCTTTGTTTGTTCCTTTAAAAAAGTTCAGCCATCTTGAACTTTTTGTTCTTTGTGTGTTCTTTACACACACACTCTTCATTCTTGTTTCCAAGTAAAACTAAAAGTGCGGGCACCGCGCTCTAGCTTTACTCTTCGTATTGCTTTCCTCTTCTTCAGGCAACTGCAATACACTTCATTTCTAATTCACTTTCCACAGTGCAATTTCGATTGGGTGGTGTACCACGCTCGAGGTTGTATTGTACATCTGCTGTTTCTTTATTGAGGTTTTTGGAATTCTCGTAACCTCCACGTGGTCGCCAAATACCACGTGTCGAGAGAGATCCTTCCAAAATCTGACGCTCAATAAAGAACTCACGACGCTACACCAGTTGGGAACCAAAACTCGTCACACGCCCAACTGAGAACACGATCAACACGATACAACCATCACCACACTAACGGAGTGAACGGCCACTTCGTTATACACGTCACAAGCTTAGGTAATCTATCGTTACTCAGTGTATAAGAGTACGATAGTGTCGGTTGCCGACAAGCATTAAATTACCAACGCACCGTGACATCACCGACCTACAACTTCACGAACTGAACGAGCCCCATCATACTGGAACCCGAAAGTATAGCTCAGAGTGTACTCGAGAACCCTCGGAGCTGCACACAACGACTTGGACTTCGCCAGACTCGTTCGTCACCGCATATTCACATTACACAAGCCACTTCATTAATCATGGCTACCTCACACGATAATACGGGGTCCCTGTCTGATCACCAGGGTTCGCACGAAGATCTGTTGGAAGTACCCATGACTACTGATGTGACACCACCGCCGCGGCCGACTGGGGCCGAGTTTGACCACCTGTCACAACAAGTGGCTGCACTCTCGACTCGTATGTCTCAGTTCATAGACGACCGATTCACACCGAATCGACCGACTACACCACGGCGGACAACACGCACACACCGACTTCGCGACGATGACTCGGACGCCTCTTCAGTTCCCTATGTTGGCTATAGAGAGCGTCACGATCGTTACGAAAGACATTACACACCGCACACACGTCATCTACCGCGTAACCCTGACTGGCAACAACAAGGGCAGTCAGATGATCCGCGTCACAGAGATGAGCGTGCGGAAATACCGATTACGACACGTGCTGATTCTCCTCACTCGCTTGTCCGGGTTGCACGTAGCGGTCGCCGCTTGACACCCCCGGAACAACAGCCTCACCAAGGAGCGACACAAGGCACTTCAGTTTACGCGCCACGTTTTCTACCGCAAGGGGTAGGTCTGATGCCGGCTGGGATACCAAACGTCCAGGATGGCATCTATCGACCAACCCCCAGAGAACCCTCCGTGGAAGAGTTCAATAAGAAATACAGCGGTCGCCACCCTGCCGACTCAATCCAAAAATTCAACGGATTGACAGGTTTCCGTCCCTTCCTGGAAGAATTCGAGGAAGTGGCACACCTGTACGGTTGGAAAGCCCACCACAAGGAGGAATACATCACGGGGTGTTTCACTGGGGCCGCCCGTACGTGGCTGAGTAAACTGAGGTATGAGCTTCAGGACATTCCTTGGCCAGCACTGAGAGCACAGATGGTAGATACGTTCGGGAAGCCGAACGAACTGGCCATCTTGGAGAAAAAGTACACAGAGATGCTCCAGAAGGAAGGTGAGAGTACACAAGCTTTCATCTGGGAGTTTATGATACTCGGCGACCGAGTTTACCCGCAACTTGACGATCAGCTGCGTATAAGCCAGTTGCGCCGCGCTCTACATCCCACCATACAGAACGCCGCGCATCACGCATCTACGACGTCGTTCAAGGACTTCGCAAACGCCGTCCTCAATATGGAGGTGGTCTTGCTGTCCTTGGATAAATGGCCGACGGAACCAAAACCCGCAGCTGATTCACAGTCGGGTAAAAGAGCATCGAAGACCGACCAGGAGCCGGCGGCAGCCGCCAGCCCTAAAGACAAACCACACCGGTCTAGGCATGATAAAAAGCCTAGTCAGACTGCTGCCACCAATTCAAACCGACACTCTGCAGCGGACACCCAACCAGAGACCACTCGCACGTTCGACAAGAGTAAGTCGACGTGTTATAATTGTGGCAAATTGGGGCATTTCGTCCGTGAGTGTCGGCAACCAAAGAAGAAGGTTGCAATCAAGCAGTTTGGAGAGCCGGTTACCGACTATGACATCAAAGGAGAGGTGCCTGAAACGGATATCATCACCGAAGACGGCATTGAGTTTGCTCTGATACGAGTGGCGGGACAAATCCGCCGGATCCCTCTTCCAGCAGCAGACTCAGCCGCCGGAGCACCTCCTCCTGACACATCCGACAATGACAGCTCTGACCACTCTGAGGACATACCAATCAAAGTGCTCGACCGAGCTCCTGCACACAAATGGACCTCGGGCGAGCCGATCAAGTGGCCACCCACGCTATCAAGAAACCAAACGCGACAGAAATAGAACAATAATTCACCAGTGTTTATTTCATGACTATGGAAATAAACACCAGCAACCATTAAATATCAACAATAGAAGAGCGGGAGGAATTTGAGAATTGTTGTGTTAAGAAACAACTGAGGACAGTTGTCAAGAGGTGGGGGAGGGGATAAAAGGAACCCCCCAATGAATAAACAACCCCACAGCATCAACAACCCCTCTAAACACTCTCAAATAACTCCCAAAACTCTACAAAATTCACACAACTTTAATTTTTGAAACACTTCTAAACTTTTCAAAATGGCCGCCAATATTTACATATTGGCAACCATTTCAAACATGCAATAAACTACACGGGAACCACGTGGCCTTCACACACGACTGTCAACCACGTGGTACACCTGGGAAAAACGCCGAAGGCTAGTCAAGGACGTTCAGAAGAAAAATCAAGAGCCATAAAAGGGTCAGCAAAAGAAAAACACCGTGCTCCCCTTTATTATGGACGGACGTCATTGACCATGCTGTCGACAGTGGAAGAATAGAAACTTCAAAGAGACAATTGCTCTTAGGGCCAGACCAATGCACTGGGACTTCAAAGAAAAAAAAACAAACAACAAAAACTGCTGGCCATAAACAAATAAAAAAAGGAAGAAAATCAGTTTTGAAGATTTTGTGAGAGCGGACACCTTCAATTAAAAAATAAAATTGAAGAACCTGTCACCCTCTCAATTAAGATCGAATTGTGGGACACCAACTCCTGTCCCACTCCCCCCTAAAAATAATAACAAACAGCAAGGTACATTAGTAACCTTGCTGACCTATTCTTTTCCAAAAAAAGGCATTAAGGAAAAGAAGGGGAGAAAGTTAATGGGCAACTTCACACCTCGGTGTGAAATAAAATAACGGCCCTTCTCCCTCGAGATTCCTTAGTCCTTTTGTTTATCTAAAAATAATAAACAGGACCGACTCTGATAAGAATTAGATCAACACCTCTCACATCTAATGTCGGTGGGACAACCCCCACCCCCAATAAATAAAGTCGTGAAGAAACCAATTAGAGTAAGGTGTCTTATTCTAAAAGGGGCCGGCCCTTCTAACTTTTAAAATTAAATAAGAAAAGTGACCAAACTTGGTCAATTACCACTCGATTTGCTCTCTTCAAAGAAGCACTCGTTTTTCATCTCTTTATGCTCGATCTTCTTCAATCATCAAATCTTCAATCTACTTCTGTGCCAAGTTCCAAATTTTAATTTCGAACTTCTTCAGTTTTTGTTGTCAATCCAAAGCTTGAGTACCACCTTCAAGCCTTTGGACTCACGTGCAGTGCATCAGGCCTTCAGAACTCTTTGGACCTCTTGAAATAATAACAGAGTGATCGGGGACCGATTTCTGTTATTATTTGGAAGTAACCACCAGCAGCGGGACTTTTGAAAAAGTAAGAACTTTTAAACTCTTAAGAAAATATGCCAGGTAGAGGCTCATGGAGAGGAGGCAGAATGATGTCTGCCTCTTCTAGTGAAGATGAGACGGAGAGTGGAACGGCGGGGACCGCTGAACCCCTCTCTCAATCTACCTGCCAGCCACAAAAGGCGGGCGCCGCCAGTGCGCCCACAACAAGAAGAGAGTCGCCAAACATAATAGATAGGCGCCGCACCTCCTCCGAACCGGAGAATTTTCACCGGCGTGGGGAGAAGCGCCTAAAAGCAAGCTTCAAGCGACCTGCCAATGTCGGGCGCGAAGGGAAGCCTGCTGCTCCAAGCAGCATCGTCCCCTTCGACGTCACGACATCAAAACACTACTGGGAGGAGCGGGAAGACCGCATCGATATCAACCTCATGGCATGGGGGGTTAACCAGGCATTCCGCGATAGCATCGCGCCTGGTCAACCCATTCCGGGTGGAGCTGAAGCAAGAGGGAAGCGTGGGGGAGGTGGATCTGTGCCCTCCCCCCTCGAAGACCTCCACTTGGAGCTGCAGAGGGAGGCTGCTCTTCGTCGGGCAGCCAGAGATAAGAAGGAAGGGGAGGACAATCTGGCGTACCTCCGTGCGGTTTGCGCCCGCCTTGTCGAGCTGGGCTTACCGTGTACGGCGCAACTCCCGAAGGAGGAGCTCCTGCAAATCGAGGCCCGACTCCAAGAAGCCGCCCGAGTTACGTCATCGGCCACGTCATCACCTCCATCCTCAAACTCGCCAGCAACCCTGACAACTGGCCTCTCCACATCTCCTTCTCCACCCATAACGCCACCAGAGCCTTTCCAACACTGCTCACCGGTGCCGTCAATCACTCCGCCGCCTCCTCCTCATACACCATTATCGTCACCACCAACCTCCCGATGTGCCACGCCTCCACGCAGCGAGGCCGCCACACCAACTCCGACTCCAAAGCTACCTTCCATAGTGGTGGTTCCCCAACCTGCTCGTGTTCAGGTTCCCACTGGGGCTCGCCCCAAGGAGCCTCAACAGTCCTACAGGGGCCACCACTCTTCTCGAGACTCTCTTCAACGGCCACAACCACGTCGCTCTTCGCCACGTGGTTCCCATCTTTCGCCCCGACGCCGACCCGACGGAAGAAGTCAGCAGGAACAACGTGGTTCCTCTGGACGCGGCCCTCCGCCGCGTAATAACTTCGACCCAAGGGTCAGGCAAGACCTACAGGATCACCGAGTCCAACTGGACCGCGACCATCGCTATGAAACTCGGGGCCCTCCTACTTGGGTCCCGCGTCGCTCTCCTCCTCCGCCACCTCCGGGCCGCCCTTCTGGACAACCTACGCCTACACCTTTGATGCCGCCACCTTCCGCAGAGCGTGCCGCGTTCTTGAAAAAACAGAAGGCCATCACAAACCTTCTGCAAGACGTCATGCGACAGGGAGGTGACCCCATGGAAGCACTGGGCCGTGCACCAGGAAGTGCCAAGCCACTGGAGGCGCTGAGCAGGAAGTCGGCATCGAAGCGACTACGTCAGCGGGCCCGCGATATGGCCCGGTCCGCCTTGCGCCATGCCAGGCCTATCACGGGCGCATCAGTTTCTTTGGAACCTGCGGCTCCAACACCAGCCCGACCAGCCGCACCGCCCACTGTACCCCATGCCGGGGCTACTCTGGGGCGGTTACCGCTGGATCATCCGTTCCGTGCAGCCACCTCCGGCGAGAGGTTGCTCAACAATCGGTGGGTCACTTGGCAGCGCGAAGTGCGCTCTGCCAACACCCTTTACATAGGACACTTCTCTTTGGAGGAAGGGTTTCCCCGTCTGGACCTCCCTCCCCGGGAGCGATATGTCGTGGGACTCTCCCGCCTAACAAGTGTCCTCATCACCATCGTCTTCCCAAGAAGACGGATTGTTGAAACCACCAGTTTCGCCGGAGATGCCATCGATGAAGCCACGGAAGCCCTTTTGGGAGCTTTCGTCAACTCCGTCTTTAGACTGCCAGCTGGACAGACGTTCCGTACCAGCCGTCACTACATTCCGGAACCGGATCCTCGTTACCGAATCGCCGTCTTGTGGGACGCCGCTTGGGCTACACTGTACAACAAGCGGTCCTCCCGCAAGATTATCGGGGACCGGGACATCTTCAATATCTTCCACCGGGATCTACCTGACGACCAGGGACAATGGCTGTCTGCCGCATCCAGCTACCGATGAGGCCAGGTCCGGCGGGATTACCCCCCCGTACGGTTCATGGACCCAGGATCCTCCCCACCCTCCGCAGCAGGGATAGCTGCGCGCCACATGTACTCATGTGGTTGCCACCCATCCGGGTGGCATTATCGAAAAATTTATAAAAAAATAAAATACGTTGCAACTGTTCTTTTCTTTTTAGATTTCAATAGCGGCTCGCCACTCAGCGAGCATTAATTATCTTTGTTTTATGTTTTCAGCCTTTTCCAATTTTTAAGGGCGCTGACACTTCGGTGCCAGTGCCTTTCCATAACCACCTCTGTACACGGTAAGTCCTCAGCCACCCATGTCTCCCCGCTGCGTAACTTGAAAACCTTCCACCCTTGGCTGGAGTACGAGGGCGTACTCCAAGCAAAGTTGGAGGGTATGTAACACCCTGTAAATCGTGATCCCGCCAAAACCATAGCCTGGGGGGTAAACAACTCTCAACCGTCCCTCCCTCCTCTCTGACTCACCTTTCTGACTCATGCCCAAGTGGCGGATTGATACATAAAGGACCATGGTCACTTGGACCTGGTTACACCTCGCAGGTGTACACAGGTCCAAGGTATAAAAGGACCATGTTCCTCTTTGTTCCTCAGTTCTTTCCTTTGCCTGTTTTTGCGATACATTCCAAATCAATGGGCCTGAGGATTTCCAGTTAGTATTTTACTATTCACCCTTGTATCTGTACTTCTTACAAGGAATGAATAAAAGTGTTGTAACAAGAAGTAGCGTTGTCTTTATGTCTCTGTAAATAACTTCTCTTCAGAGGCCGGAGGTTTCATAGGGCAGGAGCTATACGATTCTCAGCAGCTACAACATCTTCTCTAGTCGGAATACCGATGGAGAAGATGTATATCAGCATCAACCGGAAGAGAGAGAGATGGCCGCCACTCTCCTGCATCGATTACACCCCCATGCAGAAGAGTGACTACAATCTGTCTCCATCCAGCTCTCTCTACAGCTCGGATCTTCTCTGTGCAGGTGTCATACTGCTCAGAGAAGAAACGAAAAGTAGAAAATGTCATCTGAAGGTTGGTAATAAAATATTGGTTGATGTCAAAAGCTCACAATATGAAATATATTAGGTCCACAATTATTTTGAAATGTCATCTTACTTCACATAGATAAGAACCACCATGTGGTTCCCAACAGTCTTGCCAAACTTTTGTTACCCACAATGATTTCCATTGAGGGTAAGAAGGGAAACGAAACAAACGGAAACCCTTTTCTGTCCTGTTGTTGCAATTCACGGCGACACAACAAGGCATTTTAACGTATATCGCTAAATTACATGTGAAAAGTATAAAAAAGACATATGATCTACCAAGCTGTATTGCTTTTGTAACTTGTATTTACAAACTGTATTGCTTATGAATTTTCCACCCCTACATGTCAAACAGATTTCTGATTTTAAAAACATATCATAAACATAATTGTGAAACTTTCAAAAGGATTAATTTGGAAAACTAAACTACCGTACAGTAACTACAGTGCATTTATTTTACAAAGATCTGTGCAATATACTGTAATACTTTTATCTACAATTTGTTTAATATTATTTTATTTAAATAGATTCATTTCATTTAATACTTAAGTTAAATAGATTAAATAGATTGCTTACTGCCAAAAGTCAGTTTGGGTTTATGCCAGGAAAATCCACAATGCACCCTATTTTTGCCGTAAGGCAAGTTATTGAGAAATTTCGGGCTGCCAAGAAAGAGTTACACATGGTATTTATAGATCTAGAGAAAGCCTATGACAGAGTGCCACGGAAGTTATTGTGGGAGGTCTTACAGAAGAAGGGGGTGGGTGAGAGTTATATAGATATGGTGAGGGACATGTATAGGGATGCATAAACAAGCGTTAAGACTGCCTGGGGGTTCTCTGACAGTTTTCGTGTTAGGATGGGTGTGCACCAGGGTTCAGCACTTAGTCCATATCTATTTATTTTGGTCCTGGATGAGTTACTGGCAGGGGTGAGGCAGGAGGTCCCCTGGTGTATGCTGTTTGCAGATGACATAGTCTTAGTTGGGGACTCCAAAATGGAACTCGAGATAAGGTTAGAGGAGACTAGCAATGCCTTGGAATCAAAGGGGTTGAAAATAAGTAGGGCAAAAACAGAGTACATGAAATTTCAGTGGGATGGGCAAGAACAGTTGAATGAGGGGATTAGACTTGGGGACAGTTTAATGCAGCAGGCGCATGACTTCAAATATTTAGGATCTGTGCTTCAAGATGATGGGAGCTTAGACTTAGACATCACAAACCGGATAAAAGCAGGGTGGCATAGGTGGAGGCAGGCTAGTGGGGTTTTATGTGACAGGAAGTTACCTATAAAATTGAAGGGAAAGTTTTATAGAACAGTAGTCAGACCAGGTATGTTGTATGGGTCAGAATGTTGGGCAATCAAGAAGGTGCATGAGGATAGAATGCATGTAGCTGAGATGAGAATTTTAAGCTTTATGAGTGGGGTGACCAGAATGGATAGGATCAGAAATGATTTTATTAGGGGTAGTGTAGGGGTAACAAATATAGTAGAAAAGATGCAGGAAAATAGGCTGCGGTGGTTTGGGCATGTCCTCAGGAGCGGAGAAGATGGGCTGCTGAGGCAGGCAATGAACTTAGACCTGGGAATAAAACGGGGTAGAGGAAGACCCAAGCAAACCTGGGATGTGGTAGTAAAACGGGATATGGGGGCTTGGTGCAAAATCGGAACGAGTGGAGAGTTAGAACCAGCAAGGCCGACCCTGCTGCTTGCAGGATAAGGTACAGGAAATTATGATGATGACTGCCAAATAATATGCTGCCATATACTTTCATTGAATGAATGCCATTCTTAGGATTCAAAATGGCGTACAGCTCCAACGTGATTGCAGCAACGAATCAAAAAGCATCACTCATTGACGTTACTCTCTTAATATAGGGCTCTAAATGACTACCATGACTTTGGGGGGTGAGTCACGTGATATCTATTTAGACCAATCACTGTTGAGAACAGGTAAAGAGGAGCCTCTTCCAAATTCAGCTGTAGAACACGACCGTTAAAACTTAATAGTAAACAAAACCAATTTGTCTTGCAACATGAGCTGTCACGTTTCTTGTGTCTTTCTCGTATTCTTGATTACCAGTTTATTATTATTGAATAAATGCAAAAAAACAAAGCGAATCGTAATTCCTGAAACATCGAAGAATGTATAATGACCAAAATATTGAGATTCTGTCCAGAAGTAACGGAAAAAATCAACTTTGAAGTTACGGTAAGTGTCTCTAATTAATGTATTTGGCAGCGGTGAATTTAAAATTCACCGTCAATCACCGGAGTCAATAAGGAGGCTATGGAAGTGGAAACACCTTTCGTTATTTTCCATTATTCTATCTTTAAAGTTTTTTAGAAACTAGATGGGTAATTGTATTACATACTATTATTGTCAGTGTTGATATCTTTCAAAATAGACGTTTTAAAGACAAACATTTAAAAATCAATAACGTCTGCTTCCAGTTTGGTCATTTTCAATTTCAAATTCATATCAAATGACAAAAAGCTTATTTAAGAAATATCAACATGAGCTACCCTTCTAGTTTCTAAAACATTCACATTTTTTTAATTTTTCACTTTGAAAGTCAGAATAAGTAGAGTTTCTGGGGCGTTTATATTTGAAAACCATCACAAAATTAAACACAACCATAACAAAATGACAAACATGTAATTGATTTTATATTTTTTAGATGGCCAGTGGTCAGTGGTGGGAATTGAATGAAGATCATTTGGAAGACCATTGGGATTTGCCAATGGAGGAAGACTTTTCAGTCTTCAAAATGACCTGGTTTGAGCAAAAACCGCCCAAAAATTATCAACGAAGGTTCGGATTTTTCGGTTCTTCTTCTTGCGAATTGGGGTGGAAGGGGAACGGAAAAGGTTTTTTAGTTAGAGTTAACAATAATAATAATAATAAAACCTTTGATACGATTTAAATTATAAAGATTTTTTAATATTTCTTTCAAAAACGTTCGTTTAAATTATTAACTATTCAGTTTTCGTAATCGTTTTTATTACTTTCAGATGAATTACAAAATGCGGAGTCAATTTTTTCGCTCACTCCAGAGTTGGCCAAGACCTTGAACACCCTAATGACTGTTCTTGGCCAAGAAAAACGTTAGTGTTACACCTTTAAAGCAAGATTTTTTCTCGCTTTATACTGAAATACTGTTCTTATTGTAGATATCTGCAGAGAAGATTTGTTTGAAACGAGCAGCCTATTAGCGCTTGAACTGAAACTGCGTTTCGACTTGCACATCGGCCAAACAGATTTTGATTTAGCTTCGAACGAAAATCCTTACGACTCTTACGTTTTTGCCAACGTTTTGATGAAAACATTGGAATGTCTCAAAGATCCGCTTTTCACTCAACAGCTTTTTAATGTTTTTTGTGAAATTGCCGGTAACATTTATATGATTGAAATCGTTGTGAACTGTTTTGATGCAGAACTTATTGGTTTCTTTTAATTTTTCTAAAGATCACGAAGATGCGAATCGAATAGAGAAGATTGAGAGGAATCTCCTTCGTCGTCTTCTCTGTCTGTTGCATCGGGTTGCACTGGAATCCAATGCGAACAAAACAAATGCAAGAAATTTAGCCAACGTCTTTGCAAAGTGCCTTCTGCGTCCACGGACGGTAATTTAAGAGATACGACATGTGCGTGTTTATTTCCAACATTGTAACGGCACGTTTTCCCTCATTTCTAGATGAAAGCTGTGGATTGGAAGTTGAAGGAGGACGATCTGGTGAGACTTTTGGCATTCACGATTGAGAATGCGATGGAGCTGTTTTGGGTACCGACTGCATTCCTGACCGACCTAAAATTGCTCTTAAACGAGCATAAACATGGGAAGGTCTCTCCATCGGTCAGTACACGGCGATATATTAAAACACATTGAGATTTTATTGACTTCGTTTTTTTTTTCTAGAACAAAGAAGAAACGGAAGAACCTGTACGAATGGCCCTCTCTTTCGGTGAACAGAAGTGTCCCGAAGAAGTTCGGCATGTTGAAACGAATGCCGAAACACTCTCTGATCTTGACACAGATGCTCTTCAGATGCCTAAACCAGTCGGAAGATGGAGATTGTGCAGAAAGGTGAAGTGACGTCGGTTCTTTTTACAAGAGTCGTTAAAAACAAAAAAAGTTCTAACGTCTTCTTATTTTTACAGGTTAAGAAGGAGAATCACAAAGTGATTAAGCCGACGATAGGCAAATCGAAACGATCCTTCCGAAATACTCTACAGGTTTGTTGGTAGCTTTTGAACCGAGTTGTCAACTAAACGAAAAAAAGAAAAGGAGATAAAATATTTTAAATGTGTTTTTCATCTCCCTTCAGAATTGGTTTTGTTTTAATCGTTCTGAATCTGATGATCTTGATGGGGCTTACGAGAAGAATTAATAATATGAGGAGTCCGGTTCAAAGTTCGTGTGTTTGGTTAACGTTGAGAGTGCTGTGATAAGAGTAGAGTCTCATTTCTTGGACTCGAACTGGTTCATTTAGTTTCTAGTCATTTCATTAGTTTCATTCATTGTTTATTTATAATTTTAAGTATATCAGTCGTTACCACATTTTATATAATTATAACTTATAAGAAATTTATATTTTTATAAAAAAACAAACAAAAAAAGAAATACGATTGGGTTGCAGCATTTAAATTTCATGATTTTTTAATGAAAATTAGGAGGGGAAAAAAATATTTATAGAGTCGCCATGCTGTAACTTGAAGCTTATGACGACAGACGATTTTTTTTTCTCATTCAAAATTGAAACTTTCATTTCAATTATAAATTTCGAAATTTAAAATAAAGCAAAGTTTTATTTTGAAACTTATCTTAAAAGTTTAACATTATAAACGAAATTATTGATTTCAATAGAAGAAATCCCATTATAATTTTTCAAAAAAAAACCTAATTTTATTAATTTGTTTTTATTTTCAATAAATCATGAATTTTATGCAACCCTTGATCCTGTTTCATAAAAATACAACCATTGCAAGTTACAATTATTCACATTCATAAAAGCATTTTTACACCTTTGCTTCAGAAGCAAGTGGTGTATTGCATTTTAACAAAATATATCGTTCAATCCTAAAAAAATTGCTCAAAAATAATCAATCGAAATAAAAAAAAAAATAAATAATTGGACTATCAAGATACCGGTAAGTATCTTAATAATCCATTTATAGGGGCTGTGCCCCTGGCCCCCTGCAACAAGCCTAACTTAACCCAACTTTGTAATAAGGGACACATTTTTTAAAATGCGTTTTTCAAAACAACTTATTTTGATTGATATATTTTATGAATATGGCGTAAATTACACATTAGAAGGTATAATTCTAGTATAGGGGCCCCCCTCGATAATTTAAATAAATAAAATTTGGAAAGATTGTGGCGAAATGAATAAGAAATATGCAAATGTCTTTTGGTATGAACCACGAACTTGGACAATAAAGTGCCTGCAAAAGTGAGAATTTACATGGAGGTAAATGGCATTTTGAAAAAAGTTTTTTTTACCCTATATATTGTATAGGTGGGCTAAGTTAACCTAGGATAGGTTTGGTTTGGTTGGGTTAATTTAGGCTTGTTGCAAGGGGCCTGGGTGGCACAGCCTCTAAAGTGATTTTGATTTTATTTAAAATTGATTAGGTCATTATGCACCTACTTTATGTTAATGTAGCAAAAAAAAAACTTTAAAAATGCCATATACTTTCATGTAAACTCCAACTTTTGCACTCTTTTTTGTGCATGTTTGGTTTGTTTGCACTAAACTAAATTTGCATTATTATTCAGCTCATCAAGATATTTTTAACAAGTTATAGTTTATTTAAATTGGTGAGGGGGACCGTATACTAGGATTGTTCCAATTTGTGCAACGTGATAATGATCGAACCTGAGACCTCGAATTTCTGAGGCAGAGATTTTTGTTATTAGAAATCATAGTAGAAGTTGACAATTTACAAGGAAATATTGTGAATTTACTTGTAACTTGTAATGAATTTCTATTTTTATGAAACTAGGTTCTTGGTAACATTTATTTTTATATTAAAAATTTTTTTAAAAAAAATAGTGTGTTGTTTATTTGCAAATGATAGTATATTTATTGTGGAAATTAATGGTGGGTTTTTATTTTTGGTTTTTAATTAACTAAATTATCGGAAGGTACCACAGTTCTGCATTGTGTAATTGTCAATTTCCGGAATTTGTTTGCAATTTTTTTACTTTAATAATAATTATTATTAAAGTAAAAAAATAATCCAACAATCCATTTATAGTTATTTAAATAACTATAAATAAACAAATACGGATTGTTTGTGAACAGCTGATTTTTTAAAAATTCTGATTAATTATTTTATCTTTCAACAGCAAAATGAAAAGAAATTTGAATGTGTTTCATAAACTAGAATTGTAGTTCAATCACTTAATGGTATTTTCATGTTTATTAAAGTTTTATTATTTTCAAAATCACACAAAAAGTGTATTTTGAAATATATCATCATAAAAAGACGCTACCCTACCCTTCTAGTTTCTAAAGCACGTTCTAGTTTGTTTGTTTTTCGTATTTTGATAGTATATCAAATCTTAGCTTTTTATAAATATTGAATTTTTATAAGTTATTTAATTCATTGTGAGGGCCAGTTGGTCTTTTCTCTTCTATGATGTGAGGCGTTTTGGGCCTCACGTTGAGAATCCTATTTAATTAAGTAGCGCTATCTAGGGATGGTTATGAGTAAACATCGTGTCAAATTTTAATGCTGACTCTGCTGAGCGTTTCCACGTTGATGACATCAGTTCTGTTATTTTCTGGTGAAACCTAAAAGTCTTGTCAAAATTACTTTTTGTCGAGTTCATTATACGATTTGAACCTTCTTCAAAGGAACTGGAACTCTTGAACTACGAAAATAATGTCTTATCGTGAATTACGAAGTAGGAAACTGTAAAAATTTATGTTTATTTTTGTTTTGAGGTATGTTTGTGTTTGTTGCCATGGCAACTGCACTTTGTTTTTATTATTTTAGAAATGTGTTTTTACTTTTAACTTTTTTAAGATTTCTACGGAGCCCTGTTGAGGACATTGAAATAAATAAATTTGACTCGGACTCTTTCAAAATCTCGACTTACTATCTCGAGATCTCGACTTACTATCTCGAGATCTCGACTTACTATCTCGAGATCTCGACTTATATTCTAGACTTACGCTTCAAATCACTGTATACATCTGCAGAAGTTAAGTACCTAACCTAACCTAACGTAACAGTACTTAACTTCTGCAGATGTATACAGTGATTTGAAGCGTAAGTCTAGAATATAAGTCGAGATCTCGAGATAGTAAGTCGAGATTTTGAAAGAGTCCGAGTCAAATTTATTTATTTCAATGTCCTCAACAGGGCTCCGTAGATTTCACTGAAATGATGAAAACTTTGGGTTATCCGCGCCTCAATGGAAAACTTTCGTACACCAAATTTTCCATTAGTTGCTGAAATATTAACGTGGTTATTAAACAGGTAACGTTAACAAAATGAAAGCAGGTCCGTAAGTAGTAACATAACGTCATCTTTATTGGATTAATCGCTGATAATGTTTCGTTTTTTGTTTCTTTAAAGGTACGAGCCGAATTTTGACATTCCGACAGATGTTAACACAGAACAAGATCGAATTATCTTCATTCGTTCTGTTGCACAGTTTATGGTCGTGTTTAAAAGGTTCATTTTTGAACGAACGACAGCCTTTTTAACTGATCTTTGTTAACTATTGTGTTAGGCCACTAAAGCGTATGTGAAGTTGAACACGAGGAAACTTTATCAGGCCAATGGTTACGCCGTGAAGGACATTCTAAAGATTACGACACTTTTGTGCGAAGCGATTTCAGCTACAAAAACGAGTTCAGATGAGTCTCGTTCGTATATGTAAGGCTCGAAACGCTGAAACAGGAAGTTACAACAAAGGTATCGTTCATCACAGTCGTTTCCAGGTCCCATATTCACAACTGTGAATAAGTATCGAATACGGTGGCAAGGGCCTCTTTATTTTACTCCTCGTAATCTATTAATCTTGTCTTCTTTTTTTCAGTTTGAAGACACGAGATTTTGTCGTCAGCTCGCATCTGACATTACAACAAAAGGAGCGACTCTGTACGATCTTTCTGGCAAAGAAGTCGATCTTAGGGCAAGTTTGGATCATTTGTTGATTTCTATTCAAAGCATAATGTACCATGTTCTTTGTTAAAGGGTTTGAGATCAGCTGCACTCGCTAAACAGATAGAAATCGGTGAAGTGGAGTCGTGGGTTAAGGGAGTTACTGTCAAAGTCGAGGTTTGTGTTCGTCATACGAAGCATACGTTCGAATCTACTGTGTAATCTATCTCTTTATTAAGGAGGAAATCAAGAAAACCATGCAATTGATCGAGAATGTAACATCCGATGAAGTTAATTTGGATGCTAAAATCGAGAAGAAGAGAAACGAGTTGGATAGAAACCGGAAAAGGCTTCAAACGTTGCAGAAAGTTCGGTATGAATGTATTGTTTACTTGTAACTTAACATGTAACGTTATTATTGGGAAGTTTACTTGGACACATTTCGATAAATTTCCGAACCTCCCGTCTTTTTAATCTTTCATTTTGACTTTGCTGTTTTTTATATTTTGGTGCAGATTGGCTTTCGATCAAGCGCTTTACTTGGATTCTCAGTGTGTCGGCGCTTTGGTCGGTCTAGCCGTTCTCGAACTGAACAACAAGACGACCGATTCGATTCGTCACGGAGTTCAGATGCTTTCGAAAGCTTACACGATTGATTCTTCGAATCCGATGGTTCTCAATCATCTTGCTAATCATTTCTTTTTCAAGAAAGACTATCAGAAAGTTCAGCATTTAGCTTTGCATGCTTTTCATAACACTGAAAACGAAGCGATGAGAGCAGAAAGTTGCTATCAGCTAGCGAGATCTTTTCACGTTCAGGTTTTTGTTTCGATTGTACTGTAAGTTTTTGTGACTTTTTGTTTACGTGATATTTTCTTTTAGAGCGATTACGATCATGCGTTTCAATATTATTATCAAGCGACGCAATTCGCGGCTCCGAATTTTGTTCTTCCGCATTTTGGACTCTGACAAATGTATATTTTTCGAGGGGACTCCGAAAACGTAAATATCATCAATTCTTCGTCGCGTTTGATCGGAAGTTGTTTTTTTTAGTTCTGATGAGTAATTTTTTTTAAAAGGCCGCTCGGTGTTTTGAGTATGTCTTGAAAGCACAGCCTGGAAATTACGAAACGATGCAGATTTTGGGTTCGCTTTATGCTAGCTCTTTAAGCCAGACGAAATGAGATTTTGCGAAGGCAAGTTAAACGTGGTGACTTATATGGGTGCGCAGCGATCAGAAGTTACTTTTTCGAGAAATATATTTGTTTTTAAAATTTAAATCAATTTGTTTGAAAACATTTGTTAATTGTTTAACATGGTTTATGAACGGGTGAATTTTGAATTTTGATTATTCTGTCTTTGAAGAGCGAAGTTTAAAGAAACTGCAAAGTGTTTTGGAAACAGAAAGGGTAGCTCAACCACTTAGGGGTATTTAATGTTGATATTTTTCAAAATAAACTTTTTATAGACAAAAATTAAAAAAATATTCGATCATTTGTAAACTGACATAAAAGTTCATTTTGAAAGATCATCAATATTAAAATACCTCGTAAGGGATTGAGCGACCCTTCTAGTTTCTAAAACACTTTCAAGTTTCATTTAATTTTGCACCTAAAAGAAAGAATAACCAGACTTTGAGGGGCGTTTACAGTCCACTTCTTTTAGAAATAGTTACATTTGATTTTGTTCGCTGATTGTTTTTTCTTTTCGTTAAAAAGGCTCATTAAAAGAAGGTAACGGAACAGTTTCCGGACGACATCGAAGCGTGGATCGAATTGGCTCAAATTCTCGAGCAGTCTAACAGTCAAGGAGCTCTTCATGCTTATGGCACGGCGACACGTATTCTGAACGAGAAGGTTAAGGCCGACGTTTCCGCCAGAGATTCTAAACAATGTCGCTGCTCTTCATTTTTGTCTCGGAAATCTAACAGACGCAAAGAAATATTACGAGGCGTTTCTCGAGAAATCTCAACACGACGAGAACTATTACAACTGCATTACGATTACGACCACTTATAATTTGGCTCGTCTCTGTGAATCGATTTGTCAGTTCGACAAAGCCGAACATCTCTACAAGAGTATTCTAAGAGAACATCCCAACTATATCGATTGTTAGTGTTGATATCGTTAATTTTGAAAAAGACAACAAAAAAGTGGTCGGAGTGTGGCTGAAACCGACCACTCGAGTTGACTTTATTAAACCATTTTTTTTACAGTAAATTTAATAACGTTAGTGCCATTTGGAAAGCAGTCGAATCAAAAAGTTTCAGCCACTCGCCAACTACTTTTTGCAGTTTGTCTATCGACTACTAAAAGACGCCCCAGTAAATACACTTCTGGACTGAAACTCTTTTAGAAGCAACTTAAGGAGATAGGAGTAATTATTAGTTTCGTTATAGACTAGAAGAGTCATTTTAGTGGGAATGGGGATTTCAATTGCGTCTGTACAAAAACAAACTTCGACACACTATACTTAAGAAATTAAAGGTTTCCAACAGATATATACCTGAAAACACACGAGAAATGTCCCGGAAAAATCTCAAAAGTCATAGAAAACGTAAAAAAAAAACTAGTATCCATACGTTTTCATTAAAAAAAATTAACATGCGGTATTAAGGAAAAATAATGAAGCACCGGCAGGGGTTTCCTTTGCATTATATAGGTGGACCGTTATGGCGTCTATACATGGTAAATATTATGGTGTTAAGACGCCATGTCTGTACACTTAATTGCTTCAAGATCTCACCTCCTTCTAGTCATTATAGCCTAGTTTACAACTCTTTGCTTACGTCAGTCACTTTCCTTTTGTGCAAGTTGCACGTCGGGTTTACTAGTATTACTTATGAACTTTGAAGACCCTTTTTTCCGCTCTACGAAATAAAAATGGAAAGAAATCAATAGGTTTTTTTAAAAAAAAAATTCCATAAAACGTTTATTTTAAAAGATTTCATCTCAACGTTTCTAATTTATAACAAACTTTGAATCTTATCTGTAAAACTTGCTTCTTTTGAATATTTTTCGATATTTTTTTTCTTCTTTTAATCATTTTTTTTTTGTAGTACGAAAACTGTTTGAAGAAATTCTACAAGTACAACAATGTCGAAGTCTTGATGTACTTATCGAGAGCTTACTTTAAGTTTGGAAAGTTACAGGAATGCAATTGACGTCATTGTGTGACGTCATCACTAGCGAAAATCTTAGCACAGGTGATTTGAAAAGCTTTCACTTAATTGGCGCAAATATACTTACTTATATATACTTATTTAAAAAATAAAATTAATATTACAATGAAACGAAGTTTCACTTTCATCTCTAATTATGACTTAACAGAAACAGGACATCACACGTCCAAATTTGGTAAATTTCAAATTGCCATACAAAGTTTATTATTTAACAATATTTAGTTTCTATAACACTTTCAAGTTGTTTTCAAAACGTACAGCAAAAAGATGGTCATTAACGTCAACTTATGCCAAGTTATTTTTTTATTATTAACAAATAAGACCAAACGCTTGCATAAAACCTCATTTTGTATAAACTATGATAACATAATAATGCATAATTTCTTGAATTTTGCAAAAACTTACCCAATTTACCAAAACCCACCACACGTTGTTTGACCTTCATTCGACGTCTTCAATGTACTGGAAGATTTAATGCCTTTTATGTACCTTGGACTTGAACTTCCTAAATAATCCAAAAATATTTCATCGACAGAATAAAATCCGTATATTACTTTCTTTTTAATAAATGCATCCAATAAAATGTAAAACAATAACAACCAAAAATAAGAAAAAAAAGTTTATTGTCATTTACAATTTATAACTTCAATGGTCTTTAAATAAACGAGGAAGAAAATTAGTCAAAAGAGTTTTCCTCTTTGTCGTATCGAACCAACTTATGATCTATTTGTAGATGATCCAAAAGTCCTCCATACGTTGGTTTCGGTTCTACCGTCGATTTGTCTCTCAATTCTTTCAAGGCTTCGACACAAACCTCTCTCCACTGGACAATCGTATCTTCAAGACCATTCAGATCGTTTTTCGTGCGATACACTTTGACCAACTTCAGTTTACGTAGAAATTCCTTTCGTTTTTCGATCTGTTCTCGAATGTAAGCGAGTTCTCGATCAACATCGGCCTCTCCCATAATCTCACCACCTATTCTTTCAGTTTGGACACAACGCCGTTTGCATTTTGTTTCATTTCCTTCTTCCTTTCCCCGTTCTTTCGTGACGTTCATTTCGTGTTTATCTCCGTCATCTTCCTCTCCTTCGTCACTAAGTTTACGCTTTAGCTTTAGACTGAGGTTTGTCCGCCTTTGTGTCAGTCTCAATCTGTCCAGAATTGGCGTTTGTGTTTCCTCTTTTGGAATCGTATTCGTTGCTGATAACGGCGAAACAGTCGACGTGGAAGGAGGAGTTCCATGATATCGTCCTAGTTTACGAAGTCTCTCCTTCAAACTTGAACTCATAACCTAAAACAGAAAGAGAGGAATCATTCTTTAGTACCATGACGATGAGTCGGCAACACAAAAAACCTTCGCAGACGATGGTGTTTTTGTCAAATTCGGAGTCTGCGAATTCATGTCGTGAAGGGTTTTAAAATTCCCGCCACTTGAAATGTAAGCAACCGCTTCGATTATGGACTTTACGGATGTACGAATAGAATGCGAAGCAATTTCCACAAATTCCACCCAAAAGAATGTAAAATATGACATAGTAGTAACAAAAATAAAATTTTCATTAGGTCACGTGGGTGACGTGAGCGGGAATAAAATAGAAGACAAGAGCATGTCTCTTAATGTAAAGGTTTGAAGTCGATTAGAATGCTTTAAAATAAACACGATGGGTAACCAAAAATGGCGTCTTCACTATTACTATTATACTTATAAATGCGCCATATTAGTACAAGTATCTAGATTCGATTAGTTTGACTGGCTTTCGCTATTATTAGCCAATAGCGACACTCGTTTCATTTTCTTCAGCAGCCAATGAAATTTACTGTATCATATCTAAATTAGAGCTGTCAGTCTTGTCGCTTTTGGCGGGAAATTATTCAACGACATTGTTAACTTCTTGTCTCTAAGGTAATTGACCGTAATTCACACATTGTTTATTCGATTTGTTTGCTTATTATGTGATTTAAATAGGTAAGAATAAAGAGTGACCTACAGTAAAGATGTCTCTAAGGAAATCGGCGAAGCATTATTTCTTTGACGACTACGCCGACCGTTGCAGATGTGATTGACGATGGATCTGGAACCCCTTTGGGTTTGGGAAGTGCGATGGCGACCGATCCATTACCTGTGAACGATGACGAAGCGGAGAGATTGATGAGGAGAAGGAACAGAGTAATGGAACTACGTCAACAGCACGACAGGCGCGTTTCCGTAGGTTTCACCTCAGGAGGAGGAGGAGGAGGAGTTGATTCTTCGCACTCTCACTCGACCAACCTATTATCTGGGCTCACTTCAGCACAGTTGGCTGAACATTACGAAGACTGCATCAAACTAAATGCTGAGAACGTACGAAAAGAGAGTCGATTTTTCTATGTGTTTGTCATGTAATAATGAAACCAGTTCACTTGCAGAAAATCACCGTGAAGATTGCTTTCGGGCTGCATTTAATTGATTACATGGCCGAAATGCTCAAGAAGAAAGATTCGGAGATGAACAACTTCCAAGTGGCGAGTTGCACACTCGATGCGAGCACTAAGATATATGCCTATAGAGTGGATTGTATTCATGCGGAAACGCAGAAAATGGCTTGTGGACTCAGCCGTTCTTCTGGAGGAGCGAAAGATAAGCGGATGAGGAGTGACGACGATGGTGAATCGGGTGTTGATAACGATGATGATGAAGGTGGTGACGACCGTCGAGAAAGGGCTAAAAAGAAGAAAAAAGAGGTTTTAAAATACTTTTGACTCATTAATGGGGTGATTTTTTTTTTATTGTTTTCAAAACTATGCTAAAAAAATTTCGTTTTTTCAAACTGCCAGAGAAAAGAATTTGTTTGAAACCCCTAGATTTTCTTTATGCAGTGACGTTAATGTATTTGAGTTCTCATTCTAAATTACGTTCATTTCAGGCAAAACGAGGAAAAACAATCGAAAAGAATGTCAAAGCCTTGAATGCAAACAAATTCGATCTACAATTAGAAGTCAGTCATCTTATTTTATTGTAATTAAGATCTCTTAATGAGCTAATCTTTTTTTAATTTGAAGGTGGATCCGTTGTTTCGGAAAACTACGGAACTGTTTGCCGATGGAGGCGCCGGTGGTGGTATTCTTTTGAGTAGCCTTTGTTGTCGTAACGATGGCTGCGAGCTCGTCTTAGACTCGATGGATCCGATGGAAAAGAGCCATTCGTCGCCCGAAGAACAGACGAAAAGCCAAATGGAGGCTAGCTTTGTTGAAATCAGTAGTTTTGTCGATATTATTCGAATAATCGCTTCAAAAACCACAAAGATTTGTCCTTTTGCTGATTTCGAGTTTGGGTCATGGAAACTCGGAGATACGGTCTGATTAATGACATCTTTTTTTTTACCAACGTAAAGAAACGTCAAACATTTATATTCGCATTGTTTTAAAAAAACACAGCTCGGAACAAACTGGGAATTTACAGAGGACGTTAGAAACGAATCAAACAAAGACCTCAGTTCCGATCGAAACGATGCCTACGAATGCAGTAATCTGAGATCTATTTTTTATTACGAATGATGGAAAACAATATATTCTAGAACTACAGTCTCTGATTTACATTTTAGATGAAGATTTTCACGATGGAGGAGGAGGCGGAGGAGAAGAAAATGTCGAAGATCACACTGTGGCGAATCCTAATTCGATTCATGAAACTGAAAGAGATCCAACAGAAGTTGTTCCAAAGTTAGCATCGTTTCAAAATCAATTGTTGATTTGTTCATTTCTAAGTGTGTTTTTACTTTCAGCATGGATTTAACTCAGATGTTAGCCACTGAACCAAGCGAATATTCGTACTTTATTAAAGACTTCGAAACGGCTTGGGCTGGACTGAATCACTGGAACATTAAACCGCTATCAAAAGGTCTTCATAACGAAACTGCAACCTTTTAGGGCCGTATGACGATTTTCTCCCGTTAAAAATTTATAAAGATGAGATATCTCTATTCGTCAGGAATCGCAATGGCTAAGGACCCTAAAGAACGCAAACCGAGGGCTAAGAAGACAGCTGTGATACAGGATTATGACGTAGATTCAGAGGAGATTGAACGCTTTTTTGCAAAATCAAAGGCAAGATTGACGTTTACGAAAGAAACAATAAAACTCTGGAATACTGAAGTTACTACTCTACCTGAGGATATCCACTACGATACGAAGACATTGTACCAGTTGTTTACGAATCCTAAAGCTGCCGTGTGTAACAATCTACAGCATTTTTAATGGGAAGTTTTATTATAATCATCTTTTGTTTTCGCCTCCGTTTAGATCCGTCAGAAACCGTCTTGCGTACAAAATACAGATGCCGACATACAAAACTACAACTACGAAAATGCTAACGATGTTGAAAACTTTTGTCCAGGCATTCCAGATGACAGACGTGAGACAAGTTACGACGGAAGTGACAATCGTGCGTCTCCGTCAACATCTCGAGGATTCCCCGAATCAAACGTTGGGTTCGATACTCAGCTCGAAAGTCAGGATGGAACGATGAGTCAAATGATGGCAGCTTTCACCGGTGATAACCTTGTCCAACAGCCGTGGCGAGTAGCCAAATTTGACATTCCGTTGGCACGTATGGCTAAACGTATCAATGTGAAGCGTCTCAAAGAGGGCATCTGGAAAATTTTGGAAATAGAGATACCACTTTTCAAGATGACGACGCTCCTTTGACAGATGCAATGGAGCAATCATTTCTCGACGTTTACCGTCGATTGCCTAAAGTAATATCGTCAGAAATGACACAAAATGTCAGTATACCTATTGCTTTCGAGTGAATCTTGCATTTAGCCAACGAAAAGGTGTGTATGATTTGTACTTATATTTCAGTAAAATATAAACTAATTGAAAATCATTTGATTATTTTAGAATCTTCATTTTTCGCCTCAATTGGACTTGAAGGATTTCATGATTAAATTTGCGGCTTAAAAGTCAAAGAATGTAATGTGTATAGTATTTTTTCCCCAGTATACATGTATAGCAGTCGTCTGTTTAAAAGGTACAAATAAATTAAGTTACGATATTAACTGTTGGAGTACACAAAGAAACAGAAATCATGTTACTAATACGGCTCTCGAACCATGATTATTCTGTCTGTTAGATGTAAAATGAAGAGAAACTTAAATGTGTTTTAGAGATCATAAGTGTAGGTCAATCACTTAAGGGTGTTTTCATATTATCTTTAAAATTTAGCTTTTTGTGCGAGTTTGAAAATACTAATGAAAGACAATTACTCGCAGCCGCATAACCACATCAATGTAGTTTTATTTTTGGCGCCGATTGCATAATGACGTCCCATTATTTATATCGATACGACTGCTGTATCGATTGATAAGTGCGATTGTGGCGCAACCTAGTGGTCAGCAAAGCGTATAAATATCTTTCGTCATTTTAATATCTTTTGCAAGTGTCCGACGTTCTTTACGATTGCAGTCGCTATTTTGATCTCAGTAACGAAAATAATGGGAAAAATCAAGTGTAAGTTCGTCGCAATGTTGTTTTATTTTTCAATTCCTTGAGTTTAATTGCTAAAAGGGAAAATGTCGACATTATTTGACCGTAAATGTTTTGCGAGGGTAATTTTAAATGTTTTTTTGTTCATTACGTATCATTTCATACGCCCGTTATAATGAGGACACATTTTGAGTGGCCCTCGTTGTATATTTTTATGATAAAAGAAATATTGCAAAAAAAAATCATAAAATTTTATTTTATGCAGGTGGCCCTATTGTTGAGGCTCAAGGAGACGAAATGACAAGGTGATTAAAAAACTTGTTGAATTATAAAAGTTCTTTTTTTAGGGGGAAGAGGGGTATAATTGGAAGTTTTAGAACAAATGCGAATTTTAATGTGAATTTGTGAACTAGGAAAATAGGGGAAATAAGGAAAAAAAAGAGAACATGTTCCAATAACACCGATTACTATATTAGTTAATTCTTACCAAGAATATTTCAACATTTTTTATATAATGTTACATATGGCAACATCTTATTTATATGATATTATTTGAAGGACATCCTTATACATAGTGAAATTATTTTACAAATAAATATATGCATTTTTACGATCATATATATTAAATTCTGTGGCTTGTCTTCATTTTTAATTTCTTTATATTAAAAAAAATAAAAAAATAAAACGTAAATGTCATAAAAATGATCCCATTTCTTGCCATTTTTTAGGTAGTTCTTAAATGCACGAATTTGAAAAAGCACCAAATGAAATTGGGATGAATGAGTCTCTGGGCAACAATACGATGAACTTTGCTTTTGTTACCATCAGATGTCAATTCAGAAAGTGTGCTCCTCTCTAATGGAGTTATTCACCTTTGATCTCTTGAGGAAGTTGATGTATCCCACGTCCAAGGTTGGTAGAATTAACAGTTTCGCGCCTTACTAAGGACTGGGGCGTGTAATAAATTTGGTTTCTAGGGTTGCATCATTATTAAGCGTTTTACTTATTATCTGCGTTTATCTGGGTATTCAAATTTAGTCGGTTAAATCTGGATGTCGACAACTGAACATTGCTTATAAGTGGTCGCTGTGTCAACTATAATTTAGGAAGAGTGTCACAGCATAGTATGAAAACTTTTATTGTTATTGTGGTCACTCGATGTTTACTAAACCCGGTGTATATTACAGATATATGTGCCACCAATGGCAATGGATGGCAGGTCACTTTTGGATATTGAAACTTTAATTCTGGATCAATGGCAGTGGCGCAACAACGAGGAGGATGGGGAAAGTTAATCTCCGGGCGCCAACAAACAGGGGCGCCAAACGTTTAGAAATTAAAATTAAAAAAGTTATAAATTTTGAAATTCTACTTTTTTTTTCCATTATTTTTCTTATTGCACATTAATTTAGTAGTTTTCATGTTATTATTTAAATTCTTCACACTAGTAAACCAGTCGTGCAATTTGCAAAATTTACAAAAAGTTGCACGCTGTGTGCTATAAGTAACACCTACTAAAGTGAATATGGTAGTTTTTCATTTAAAGCCTTGTAATACCTTGTAAACACACGAGTTAAAGGAATTCAAATTAAATGTGTTTACGTTAATTATACGGAATCCAGTTAAGGACAGGAACCAAATAAAAATTGACTTTTATTATTTTAAATTGAAATACTAAATCGCTATTTTGTCAATAGTTTATCTGATTATATTTAAGTAGTAACTGAATAAATTGAATTCGACATATTGTTTGTTTGCCCTTCACAGGGCTCTGTAGAACACATTTAAATGCATTTAATTTATCAGGTGTGTACTAGGTATAACACTTGCAAGCCTAAAAATTCTCATTTATTCACACTATTCTAACTACTCAAATTTGTTTGAGTAGCCTGTATGGAGGTAAGGGGCGTTCACAGTAATGTAGGCTCCGTGCGCAAAATTCCTAGTTGCGGCACTGATCAATGGATACCGAAAATTAAAGTGTGAATGTCTTGTCTTGGTTTATATAAATTCGGGATTTCGAAAGCTCTAATTTTCAGTAACCAGCATAAAATTGAATTCCAGATATCAAATTAAAAGCAAGATAAATGAATAAAGATAAATGAACTCCATAAAGTGCTAAAGGTGAGTGAAACATCGTCTGCTTTTTGAAGCTAGAAGGAAGACATCTTTCTAATGAGGATTACGGCAAAGGAAATTCAAGAATGAATTTCATACAGTATGGCATGATGTTTTCAAGGGGCCGACATCGAGTGAGAATCTCGTACGCTCCGTAAATATATAGTAATATAGTATCGTTATTCATTAGTATGTGAAGCTCTTAATACAGGTTGCGCCATCTAGTGGCTACATTCAGTTTTGGCACAAAATAGTAATTCTTATTTGTCAACCATGGATACAACTATGACGTGTAAATTATGAAATAAGATTCGCTTGAAATGGGTGTAATGTTTATGGCGAATGTCTCCATAGAAAATTGTTCCAATGATGCGCCATACTAGTTTCTTTTTCGCTTTTATTGTCTTCTTATGGCCGTAGCTTCGAAAAATGACCGTAGTTGTGTATTATCGTGCCTTCTTTTATTCGAAAGAGGGAGATTGACACATTAATAGAAGAGCTGTTCTCACACAAAGGAGACGAAGAACGAAACGATATTATCGTTGGATTTTGAAAAAGGTAAACGTGATTACATGACCTAATTTTTTTCGGCGCGAATATTGTTTTACCGGTATTTACTATTATTGTCGCTATCATTCCCAATTTCATAAATTCACGGCGCGATTTGCTTTCTTTCAGAGGGAGGGAGGGAAGGATTCAAGGAAGGAAGGGAGAGAGGCCGAGAGAGAAAAACAAATGGACGGCGAATCCAAACGTCGATACGCGACTGTCGGAGGCGACGAAGAGAAACAAGAAGGTTCGTTATTGATGAAGAAGCCAAGGACTACGAACGATAGTCGGAAATCAGATGAGACGATTTTCAAGGTAAGGTTCGTTTGTTATTAATGATATATGGTTGTATGCTGAGCGAATGACAGGCAGTTAGAAATTGTGGAGAACTTCATTTGGCCCCGCCCTTGTTATGACGAACGCAACTTCTAATTGGTTGGTTATTGTCCATTTTTACCGACCGTTCCTTCCATTGAACAAATTAGGAAACACTCGGAACAATGGACTAGTTTGATTTAATAATTCTTAAAAAAAATGTCGGGGTCTCCGTTCCTAGACTCCCTGCAACAACTTAATTTTACTAAACCAAACCTTCGGACTGTTCCTACTATTTTTCCGATTGTTCTTACCGATGTTCGGACCGTTCCGCCGTTCATCAAAATAGCTTCAAAAAAAATTTCAATGCACAGTAAACTAAATGAAAGTCGTTTTATTTTCGAAAATAAATGAATTAAGCGAGTGTAACGTCCCGCCGGACCGTTACAATAACCCGGTAAATTAACTGCAAAAACTTACCGTCAACCGGCTCCTTACTGTAGCCGCCTCTCCCACGGTGTTCCCTTCGGATGTGTCGGCTCCTGGAGCCACCCACGACGGACACGACGAAAGACCACGCCGAGAATATCGCGGAAGAACACCAGTTATACTTCGAGCCGACACGAGTACCGGCCGAAACAAGACGGTGAAGATGGTGATGTTGACCCCAACCGGAAAACCCACCCTCCGCGGTACTCCCCAAATAAAGACACGGACACAAAGTAAGATGAATAAGTGTTTTAATTCATTTACGATGAGAAAGATGATAAAATACGATGGCAGTAAATATTTACACAACTTGGCTGGTAATCCACTACCAGCCAAGCCCCCATAAATAGGTAGCAAACAAAGGCCTAAAGGCCAAGGCACAAAAGATGATCCAGAGGCTGGACAGTGGAGGTCTACCTGACCTCTACCCACAGGTCTAGTCCTACTTGAAGCCTACAACCAACTGCCCAGATCCTGTGGCTGACTAGGCCACAGGAAACCTCCAGGCAACTCCACCTGGAGGGGACAGAGGTCACATCTGACCTCTCACCCATAGACTTCATGGTGAGAGGTCTACTGGCACCAAAATGGCGTCCGTCCCAACAGCCTACTGTAGCTGTCAGGTAGACCACCATAGGGAAATTCGTCTGCTCAATCAAAATTAAAATTTGAGCAGACCAGGTTGCCACAATCCTCTCAACTTCCCTGTTTCGTCTCGGGAACAGGTCAGTCAAGCCAGCCAGGATTGCTCCCCGAACCTGACCTTCTTAGGTACCGGACAGCTTTTCTGGCGGTGTCGCGAAAGTGGAGCCCATCCACTCCGCAGCCCACCGACGTGCCCACCATAGGCACATCTGGGTGTTACGGAACCCAAAACCAGTATCGAAGACTGTCCCCCTAAGACGGCTTTCCTCCAGGGCACGGAATTCTTCGAAAGGAATATTCTGGAGTTGCGGACGCGTGTGAAGCGTCCGACTTGTTAGGAGGTTCACCAAGACAACCGCGGGCTCGGTCTCGCACCCTGGTAGAGGCTCAGTAATGAACTGTCCAGCCATACCTCCTAAGTCGCATCCCAGCAAACGGATGAATGGGGCTGCACGCCGGGCTAGACGAACTATCCCGGCATCTAGCCCCACCACATCCAAAATAGCAAATGTTTGCTGGACCGGGTTTACGACCATGACCACCAGAAAATCTCCACAACCAAACGCCACCACATGGCGCATGTTGTACGGCGGTAGCCTTGTTACCCACGGCTCTGGAAGTGGCTCATCCAGACGGTAGTAGCCGTGGTATTGGCAACCCTCCATTCCCGGCTGGTCCTGCCAGAGACCAAGCTGGTTATTCAGATACACCTCTGCATCTGAATACGGGGGCAATGCGCCAATATGCCGTCCCTCAGCCTCAGGCCTAGGGGAGGTTGACGTTTCAGGTCCTAGGGTATCAAATACCCCGCCGCCATGGACCAGAGAGAAGGGTGTACCCCCACTGGGGGTCACGGGGTCACATCTTGTGGGAACACTGACTCCTGCAACCGAGGTTCCTTCGCCCCTAGGTGAGGGCAAAATCACACGGTGCAGGGTTCCCACTGCTCGAACCCGCAGGCTTGAGACCGCATCCACCTTCGGGGAGGATGGAGGCATGCCGACCAAAACGTCGCGCATCGACCTGCCATTTATCCGCGCCGCCTCAACGGGACGGGTATGGATCGGTTGACTCCCGGCCGGCGTGCTTCTTTTTCTTTTTCTTCCCGTGAGAGGAAGGTTGACCATGCGTCGTGTCAGACTTAACTGACCCCGACGACTTACTGGGCCGATCAGGCTTATGCGGGTGGTTAGCCCCCTTCGCCTTTTCAGACTTCTTCGAAGGTTTTCCGGCCAGAGCCGTACTCTTCTTCGTAGAAGTGCCCTTAGCCAAAGTGACAGTCGAGGATGATTGTCCGGAAACAAATCTTCCTCGGCCATCCCGGAGGAAAGACTTCTCCTTCGGTGCAAGTCGGCTGACTCTTGCCACCAGTAGCTTTGGCTTCCGCACCATGGGCTGGTGCACTGGAAGCCTGCATCGCCTCCCTCTCGGCGATTCGCTTCTGGCCAGCGATGGTCGTGGCGCTCGCAATAGGCGGGATGCCACGACCGACAGGAATTTCCTCTGTTTTGAGCGGACTCCGGGCAGGCATTCCCTGCAGGTGAGGGAACTCCGCAGCCCGGCGCTCAAACTCTTGCCGCTCACCTGCACCGACCGCACGAGCGATTTGTCGGTGCAAGCTCGCTGCTTGAGCCTGAAGCCGTTTGAGCTTGTCCTCCAAGCTCTCTGGCTTCCGAGGTTCGGAGGCCTTTCCTCGACCTGAGGACCTGGCCTTCTTGCCCCGCGAGCTTTCAGCCACTGGTGGGGTGCGAGGACGGGACCTTTTTGTCCCTTGCCACCACCACCACTCACAGATTTTCCCGTTTTACTGGGGGCGGGTATTGGAGGCTGAGTAGCCTTCTTCTCCGCTCGCCGGTCTTTCTTCGGGTTGTCCAACTGCCAGCCGGAGTGGCCAGCCACTGCCTCGGGCGGACCCGATCCAGCAGCCGGTTTCTCTGGCCAAGCAGCCCCTGAACAACCGTCAGGGCGGGCGAGAGTCTCTGCTCGAAGCCCCACAGCAGGCGTGAACTTCTTCAACGCCTCCTCCTTAGCTTTAAGCATTGCCTCTCTCTCTGCGAGAGCCTTGGCCCTGGCAGTGATCCGTGCAGCTCCGGACTTCTTCTTGCGCTTCTTCGCGCCGTCCTTCCTCACCTGCACGGTCGGAATCTCCCCGATGAAGAATCGATGGTCCCCGACCAGGAAGCCACCTTCCTGGACCATGTCCCGTCTAGCTTCATCCAACCGATCCAAGCGGCCTTGTTCTTCGGCCAAGGACACAGCCACGGCCTCCAAAGACATTGGATCGGCGGGAAGAACTCCGGGGGATCCCGTCCCAGACGGTTTACCCTCGGAGGCCGAACTACTCCCGTCAGACTCCGAAGAGCCCTCTGAAGAGGCGTTATGGCTCCGACACTGCCTGGAGGCGTCAGCCACCGAATCAACGGTGGTTTCGACCTCCATCTCCGTGTCTATGACTATGAAGGACGCTCGCAAGGAGACGACCACCCTAGACCAATCTAGGAGGTCTCGAACAGACGGAGACCCGGGTTCCGGGGTACTAGCGGTTACCACACCGGTAGCCACTTTCCCACCATCAACACCCGCTTCTGCAGGCTCTCCAACCGGAGAAACTACCGCCGCCACTGACTGAACGGTGGTAGCAGCCGTATCCCTGGTGGGAGACTGCAGGTATCTGCCCCAGAAGGCTCCGACACCGGTCGGAGTCGACTGGGCAGACTCCGGACCTTCCACGGCCTCTGCCGCCGGGGAATCAACAGATTCCACGGTGGCGTCAGCCATTTCCGGTTCGCCAGATGATGGGGAGCCCACCGATCCCGACTCCAACAGCCTTGCATCCCCAGGATGCAGCGGGCTGAGGGAGGGGGACCGTCGGCCACTCCCGTCGCCTTTCTCCTTTTCCGTGGTGGACCTATCAAACAGGGAAAGAACCGTTAAAAATAAGTTTTCACCGTGGAAAAGTGAATTCCATGGGCGTTTACCGTGAGAATTCCTGTTTTCACCGTCCAAAGTCGGCAATTCACGGTCAAAACCGTGTTTTACCGCCTTCGTACGGTGAAAACCACTTTTCCCCCTTTCGGAACCAGTAGAAAGGGTATTCCACGGGATCTCACCGTGCGAATCGCGGTTTCCACTGTCCAAAGTCGGTAAACCACGGTAAAAACCATGGTTGACCACCTTCGGACGGGGAAAACACCCTTTCACCGAGTTCCGACGGTTGGAAAGGGCACTGCACGGACTTCTACCATGCAACATGCCGTTATCACCGTCCAAAGTCGGCAATTCACGGTTGAAACCGTGTTTTACCGCCTTCGAACGGTGAAAACCACTCTCTGGCGGGCTTCTACCATCCAAACACCGTCGAACTTGGGCCGTCCCAAGCGAAACGGCGCTGGAACGCTGCGCTGAACCCTCGGGAAAAGTGCTTTCCATAATGGTTTGGCCAACATGACAACGGTCATGGCGGCGGAACCACTCCCACCACGTGTGTATACGGTCATTGACCGTAAAACACACCGTTAACAAATAAGAGAACTGCCAACAGGCAGGAGAAGGAAATTCCATTAGAGGGACTTACTTTTGTCTCGATTTCTTCTTGTTCCAGCCTGCAAATTTAACAAACAAAAAACGCCGGCCACACATGGGGTGAAAAGACCCAAAATTCACCATCAAAGCGGCAACTTTGATGGTGAATTTTGGGTCTTTTCACCCCATGTGTGGCCGGCGTTTTTTGTTTGTTAAATTTGCAAACAATATGGCGCCGAGCCGCCAAATTCACCGTCTTAGCGGCTAATGGCCGTGCAGTAGCGGCTAAAACGTCATCAGCCGCCTCATGCATGGTCACCATGGAGATTTCACCGTCGTCTGCCTTTTTAGGGGCAGACACATGGTGAATTCTCCTACACCAAGACTGGAACTGGTGGGTAGAGACATTTACCGTCAATTCTCTTATATTGACGGTAATTGGAGATTTCACGGAGGTTTTCACGGATGGATTTCTCCGTCCACGGACCGATTTTGTCGGGCCTTTGGCTGGACACCTGGTGATGGGCCGCCCTTGGTTTTTACCGAAACCGTGGCAGGCCCCAAACACAGCAATGTCCGGCCGCCTCCTCTCCCAGCCGTCCGCCCACAGTAGCGGACCGCCTGCTCTACTCCACCACGGGAGGGACACCCACAGGGTACCCCACACCGTGACACTTCCTATTTGAGGGTCGAACCCACTCACCTCGAACACCTTTGGTCTCCGCGGACGGAGATTATACCGAGGAGGTGGGGGGTCATCAGCCTCGGAGTCAGTAGACTCTTGCGAAGAAACGGACGGTGGCTTTAGCGCCGGAGTCAATCCACTCCGCGCCGAAGCCTCCGTGGCGTCGCTGTTTGCATCGGAGGAGGTGTCAGAGACACCAAGTCCATCTTCCTCTCTCACAGTGCAGGTGGGTATATACGGCTTCAGGTTATCTACGTGAAACCGGTCGCGCACCTTCCGACCATAACCGTCTACAAACTCTCGTAGACTAGGTCAGAATACCGTGCGACCACCGCACCCCCCTCAGCTTTATATGCCAAGCTCCATTTCTTCGCCTGACCGAGCTTCCCAGCCTGATCTCTAATCCTCACCTGATCACCAGGCTGATACAGAGGAGGCTCCACACGGCCAGCATCATACCGCTCTTTCTGCCTTTTCTGAGCAGCCGTCAAACATTGACGAGCCTGCTCTTCCACGGCTTGCTTGTCAGGCAAGTCGCGGACTGGACCGTTCGGAAGGAGGTTGTCAATCTCCAACCGAGGCTCACGGCCAAACAACAACTGATACGGAGAGACCTGTGTACTCTCCTGGACAGCTGTGTTATAAGCCCACACGGCGGGCCGTAATTTGTCCCACCAATCACGCTGTTCCTTGAGGGGATCAAGGTACCGCTTCATGGTTTCCATTACGGTTTTATTCGTACGCTCCGTAAGCCCATTAGCTTGCGGATGGTACGCCGTCGTGAAGTGATGCGCTATGTTATAGCGCTCCCGGAACTTCAGCAGGACTTTGCTGGAGAACTGGGACCCACGATCCGAGACAAGAGCTTTCGGTGTGCCATACACCGAAAGGATCTCGTCCTTCAGAAATTTCACAACACAGGTGGCCGTGGCCCTTCGTACCGTCCTTGCCACACCGTACCGGGTGAAATAGTCAACCATGATTAGTACATAGGTGACTCCACCCACGGAGGCAGGAAACAGTCCAACGAAGTCCATTCCCCAGGTATCAACTGGGTACTCCGGCACAATCGGTTGGAGAAATCCCTGACTTCGGGCGAACTGTCGCGCTCTTTGACACACCAAACATGACAACATATTCGGCAGTGTCCCGCTTCATACCGATCCAGTAGAAGTGTGAGCGCAGTCTCTGGTAGGTCTTAAACATCCCGAAGTGACCAGCTTCGGGAATGTCATGTAGCTTCCTCAGACAGAAAGCCCGGCATGACTTCGGAACTACCAGAACAGTTCTAAACCGATCCTGGATGGACCTGATGGCAAACAACAAGTCATCTGCCACCACAAACTTGAACCGGAGGTTCGAGTTGGGGTCACGGAAGATTTCACTCTTCACTTTGGAGCACCAGCCATCGGCCTCTTGCTCCTTGACCCAATCCACCTCGGAACGGATGTGGTAAATAACCTCACCTACGTCGGCTTCGACGTATTCAGGTAATGAAAGGTCCGCCACATCACGAACAGGATACCGACTCAAAGCGTCGGCATCCACGTGCAGTGTTCCCTTCCTATACTGAACCTTAAACCGGTACTCTTGAAGCTGCATCTGCCAATGCCCCAACCTGCCTTGCAGGTTTTTGGCTGTCTGCAGATAGCAAAGAGCATGGTGATCAGTTACGATCACGAACTCCCGGTTAAAGAGGTAAGGACGGAATTTACCCACGGCAAACATGACCGCCAAGCACTCCTGCTCGGTGACCGAATACCGTGTTTCCGCTCCTTTCATGAGCCGGCTTGCGTAGGCCAGAACACGGGGACACGGTCCTCCGGCAACTTCTGGTAAACTACGACTCCCAAGCCGTACCCACTAGCGTCGGTATGGATAATTACCTCACCACGAGGATCGTACATGGTGAGTACCGGCGCTTCGGTTAAAAATGCTTTTAACCGAGCTAATGCTAGTTTGCACTGATCCGACCACTCAAAGGATGCATCCTTTTTCGTCAGATCGTGCAAAGGCCTTGCCACCTTGGCAAAGTCCTTGATGAACCTCCGATAGTAACCGGCAAGTCCGAGAAAACTGCGGACGCCTGTCACCGTCGTCGGGACATCAAACTCCTGAACTGCCCTCACAAGATCCGGGTCCGGAGCAACTCCCTCGGCACTCACTACGTGACCAAGATAACGTACTTTGTTAAAGCCAAAGAAACATTTCTTCGGCTGGAGTTTCAGCTCCGCCCCTCGTAACAGTCCAAGGACAGTGAAGAGTCCCTCGAGAAATTGCTCGAAAGTGTTCCCAAAGACGATAATATCGTCCAGGTACACCAGACAAGTCTCCCACTTATGTCCTGCCAATAAGAGGTCTAGCGCTCTCTGCATGGTGGCTGGAGCATTAGTCCGAAAGGCATTTTCCGGAACTCAAACAGACCTTGAGAGCAAATGAATGCTGTTTTCTCAACGTCTGGCTCAGCCATCCGAACCTGCCAGTAACCACTAGCCAGGTCCAAGGTAGCGAAGAACTTCGCACCGGCCAACGAGTCGAGCGCATCATCGATGCGAGGCAACGGATACTGGTCCAGCTTTGCCTGGGCATTCAGTTTCCGGTAGTCCACATAAAAACGAAAGCCACCATCCTTCTTGCGGACAAGCAAGATAGGGCTCGCGTAAGGACTACGCGAAGGTTGGATAACCCCTGCATCCAACATCTTCGCCACCTCTTCTTTCTCGACTGCTCTGGCCGCTGGAGCGGTTCGACGCAATCCTTCTCGCACTGGAGGTTGCCCACCGGTGTCAATCATATGTTCGACCAGAGGTTTCACCCAACTCTGTAAAGTCGAACGCGAAATGATCCCGGCGTGCCAGCAGGAACTCCCGAAGCTGTCTCGCCTCTTCAGGCTTCAGATTAGGACCAATCTTAAGACACTCTTCAAGAGTAGGAGCCGTCGCCACATTGAGCACTTGGCGTCCGTTTCCGGACGCCCCTCTCAACTTAGACGAGGCCTCCCCTGGTCGAACCGTCGTCTGAGTGGGGTCTCCCCCTCTCAACTCAGACGGCTCTTCCAGCCCTACCACAATGGCAGCCTCCACAGCTTGAGCCGTGGCTACACCCTCCTGTTTCCAGGGCAATAGGTGCATTTCCCACGTTCTCAAGCCAGATATCGTACGTGCCAAGCCGGTTAGCTGCGGCGATGCCTGCCACTGCTAACACACCACGTCCACCTAAGGCTTTCTGGTGCGGCTCCACGAGAAGCAGCTGGCCAGGGCCGGCATGCTCTACCAACGTCACGGATACAACACGTCGTACGTGGGCTGGTAGCCAGACATTCTCCCTCAGTCGCAGAGAACAAACTTCTCCGCGCCCGATAGAGGTTCTGGTCTCGGGCAGCTCTGGTGAAACAATGTTCACCCACCCGTCAACCTTCTCGAGTGCAGGTGGCTCCCCTGGGAGTTGCCGTCCCGGAGGCAAAGCCCCTGGTATCGGCGATGGAATTGCTTCCACCTCCCTAGGTTCCTCAAGCGCTTGATCGGTGAATGCAGCTTGGAGGGCATCTGGATGTGCCATCCAGACATCCTTCCGGAAGTAGACCTTCCGGTCCACGATATCTACCATCAAGCCGAAGCGTGAGGCGTGATCAACGCCCAACAACGCTTCGCCCTCTCCTTTCACCAAAAGGAGAGGCACCTTGATGGTTTTCTTGTGGATGGTCAATTCCACATTTGTGACCCCTGCTAACTCGATGGAGTGCCAACCCATTCCAAGAAGGAACGAAGGAACCGCCAGTTCCTCTATAGGCAACTCCATCACTCTTGCCGCCGTAATGCTTAGGACCGACACATCGGCCCCGGTGTCCACGATCATCTCCAACAGACGATCGCCTATCGACACCCACATCGTAGGCCCGGCTCTGAAGCTCAGGGATGGGAACCCGCGGGCTCCCACCATCGATCTTCTGCCTCCCGTCCACCTTACCGTCCACTCCGGATGGCAATCCCAGACGTGCAGAAGACTGGGGCACAGTCTCACAAACCAGAGACTCCCCAGGCACCACGGGAGGTATGGGCGCACCAACTCCTCCCGCCTGCTCGATGAGCGCACGATCCAGCACCTCACCACTAGGCATGTAGGGTGAGGGGGCAAACCAGCGATCCAGCTGGCTGCACACGGCCTCCAATGTGGAGCATGGCGATGGAAATACCCACTGGGTAATTTCCGGGTCCGCAGACCTCGCCAGAGGCACCCCTGCCTTCCGCAGGACATCCACATATTTGGAGACCGCCCGGAGGTACGTCCCTCGTTCAGAGCTCAGGCCGTGACAGGCACCTGAGCTTTGAAGCTTTACCGGTCGCACACCACTCAGTTCGGTGGCGACCGGCGGCGGTTTAACGAGGATCTCTCCTCGTCCTCCACGAGTCGATAGTAGAACTGGCCATCGTGAACGGTGACCAGGTACTTCCGACCCTCCAACCAAACTGGCGCAACGCCAGCCGTTGGCTGGAGGCTCTGACTTTCGTCAGGCACCACTCTGGCAACTTGTCCTTTGGCCGCAGCCTTCGGACAATCCTTCCTCAGGTGACCCATCTGGTTACACCCGAAACAAGGACCTAGTCGCCGGAGTGAATCTCCCAAACGGTCCGTACTACGAGGCGTTGCCGCCGGCTGACCTCCACCAGAGCCTGCCTGCTTCTTCTTCTTGCCTCCGGTCTTGGCTCCTGCTTTGTCCGACTTGGACGGTGCAGCAGCCTTCGCACCCGTTTGGCTCGAAGATGAAGCCTTGGCAGCGCTCCCAGAGCTAGCCGTGGTTCCGGAGGACGGAGCGTTAGCCCGGTCCTGGGGAACCCCTCTTGTACGGGTAGGTAATTTACCTACAAGAAGCAAATCGGCTTCGACCAGCCGTGCCTTTCGGGCATATGCCTCCACCGTACCGGCCTTGCAACCGATCAACTGATCAGTGATGGCCGTCTGGAGTTTCCGTTTGAAGCGAATGAGCCGACAGCTCTCGTCTTCGCCCGGAGACACTCGGTCGGGCAGTTCCAAGAACCGCCAGTAGAATGCCTGAACAGACTCGGTAGCCCCCTGTTTCATTGACTCAAATTCACCGAAACAGAGGCGAGCCTGGTTGCTTGTGCTGAAGCGGCTACGCATAGCATCCTTCAGCTCAGTCCAGGTCAGGTCTGGAAGAGTTTCCACCAACGTGGCGTAGTACTCTTCCGCCGGACCGTCCAGCAGAAACGTAAAGAAACTGCATCGGGACTCGTCCGTCCAGCGCTGAGCTCGGGCTTTCGCTTCGAACTTGCGGAGAAAAGGCGTCAAGTCCTCTCTGCCGTCGTAACGAGCAAAAGAGTGGACCGGGTTAAAGAACCCGAACGCCTGGACCTCCGCTGGAACCGCGGGAGCGGGCGTCCAAGCAGCGGCGCTAACCCTGCGAGGTTGCCTGCTCCGGTTCCCCGAAACGTCAGACACGGACTCAGCTTCCGAGGGAATCATCATCTGAACCCTCGGCTGCTGTCCGGGTACAGCAGGAGCTCCCCGGCCAAGTCCCCGAGGAGACGGCCTGGGTGCTACCCGCGGAGGGACCAACCGGGGAAGTACCGGTGGTTCCTCTCCCCGTGCGCCTTCACGCACGGGCGACAGTGAGAACCGAGGTGCCACCCTCGGCTCAACCGACGACCGGGACGGTCGTCCTTCCAACCGAAGGACATCTATCCCGTAAGCAATCTCAACGAGTTGCTGCTCGGATAGCCCGGCCAAAAAGGCCCGGCCCTCACGTGCAGTCTCGTCCGGGATTTCCACCATGTCCCTACGGGGCTGATCGCCACGTCCAACCGGACGGGCGATGGTGGAAACTTGGACAAGCGGCCGTGGCTGCTCGTCCTCCCCGGTGAGATCACCGTCGGACCCACTGTCTTCCAACGGGTATTCTCCCGGAAGAATGTTACGGCGGCGTTTCCGCACCGTGACCCAGTCCTCCGGGAGATCTCCGCCTACGCTACCGCTGGGTCCCTCTGTTTCCAGAGGATCCCCGCCTTCCGCCCCCACAAGGGGACGGTCGACTACGCGGCCGCGTAACTCTAACCCCGCATCTGCACCAAGTTCCCGACCTCCCGTCGGTACTTTTGGGGCTGATTCCATTTTTCACCGTAAACGAACGGTAAAATCCGGACAAAGCCACCAGATCTCGGGTTTCCACCGTCGAAAACGGTAATCTCACGGACAAAAGTCCGTAAAATACCGTACCGAGCGGATGGAACCGTGCACAACCGCGGTATCACGGACAAAAGTCCGTGTCCCACGGTAAAGTACGGTCAGAGTTTAACCTTTACCGGTTTCTACCGCGGTATAACGGACAAAAGTCCGTTTCCCACGGTGTACTTCTCGGTAAACGACCTCTTACCACTTTCTACCGCGGATCAACGGACAAAAGTCCGTACACCACGGTGTACTTGCGGTAAAATACCGTACACCACCGAAAACCACGGTACCACGGACCGTAGTCCGTGCCCCACGGTAATTCGACGGTACCAATACGGTAACCGACGGTAAATTTACCGTTAACCACGGTACAACGGACCAGAGTCCGTCCCCCACGGTAAACAACGGTAAATCAACGGTGAAGCGGTGGTTTCCGCCGCTGTCCCACGGACCAAAGTCCGCGGCCAGTGACGTACTCTCACCGCACGGTGATTCGACCGACTTAACGGTCGAACTCACGGTAAATCACCGTGCGAGAGGCGGGGTACAGGTACCCGGCGCCTCCACCAATTGTAACGTCCCGCCGGACCGTCACAATACCCCAGTAAGCAAAACCCCAAAAACGGCGTTAAACTTACCGCACAACCGGCTCCTTACGGGGACGGGACCGTACCCGTAGCCGTCTCCCACACGGTGCTCATTGAGTTGTGTCGGCTCCAGGAGCCACGCCCGACGGACACGACGAAAGACCACGCCGCCACCGGTTCTACCGCGAGCCGACACGAGGACTGGCCGAAACAAGTCGGAAAGACGGTGGTGTTGATCCCCAAACCGGACAACCCACCCTCCGCGGTACTCCCCAAGAAATGACACGGACACACAAAGTAAAAGATGAAAAAGTGTTTAATTCACACTTACGATGTATGATGATAAGGCAGTAACAATATTTACACAACTTGGCTGGATACCTTATCCAGCCAAGCCCCCATAAATATACAAAAAGGCAAAGTAGCCAACAGGCCAAAGGCACAAAAGATGATTAGATGCTGGACAGTGGAGGTCCTCTTGACCTCCACCCACAGGTCTAGTCTTGATAGCTCCCTACAACCAACTGCCCAGATCCTGTGGTTGACTAGGCCACAGGAAACCTCCAGGCAACTCCACCTGGAGGGGACAGAGGTCACTTCTGACCTCTCACCCATAGACTTCATGGTGAGAGGTCTGCTGGCACCAAAATGGCGTCCGTCCCAACAGCCTACTGTAGCTGTCAGGCAGACCACCATAGGGAAATTCGTCTGCTCTAACAAAATTAAAATTGGAGCAGACCAGGTTGCCACACGGCTATGCATAGCATCCTTCATAGCATCCATCATCCAGGTCAGGTCTGGAAGAGTTTCCACCAAAGTGGCGTAATACTCTTCAGCCGGACCGTCCAGCAGAAACGTAAAGAAACTGCATCGGGATTCGTCCGTCCAGCGCTGAGCTCGGGCTTTCGCTTCGAATTTGCGGAGAAAAGGCGTCAAGTCCTCTCTGCCGTCGTAACGAGCAAATGAGTAGACCAAGTTAAAAAACCCGAATGCCTGAACCTCCGCTAGAACCGCTGGAGCGGGCGTCCAAGCAGCGGCGCTAACCCTGCAAGGCTGCCTGCTCCGGTTCCCCGAAATGTCAGACACGGACTCAGCTTCCGAGGGTATCATCAACTGAACCCTCGGCTGCTGTCCGGGTGCAGGAGGAACTCCCCGGCCAATCCCCCTAGGAGATGGCCTGGGTGCTTCCCGTGGAGGTACCAACCGGGGTTGCACCGGTGGTTCCTCTCTCCGTGCGCCTTCACGCACGGGCGACAGTGAAAATCGAGGTGCCACCCTCGGCTCAACCGTCGACCGGGACAGTCCTTCCAAACGAAGGACATCTATCCCGTAGGCAATCTCAATGAGTTGCTGCTCGGATAGCCCGGCCAAAAAGGCCCGGCCCTCACGTGCAGTCTCATTCGGGATTTCCACCATGTCCCTACGGGGTTGATCGCCACGTCCGACCGGGCGGGCGATGGTGGAAACTTGGACATTCGGCCGTGGCCGATCGTCCTCCCCGCTGAGATCACCGTCGGACCCACTGTCTTCCAACAGGAAATCTGGACGAATGTCACGGCGGCGTTTCCGCACCGTGACCCACTCCTCCGGGAAATCCCCGTCTGCGCTACTGCTATGCTCCTCTGTCTCCAGAGGATCTCCGCCTTCCGCCCCCAAGGGGACGGTCGACTACGCGGCCGCGTAACTCTAAACCCGCATCTGCACCAAGTTCCCGACCTCCAGTCGGTACTTTTGGGGCTGGCTCCATTTTTCACCGTAAATGGACGGTAAAATCTGGACAAAGCCACCAGATATCGGGTTTCCACCGTCGAAAACGGTAACCTCACGGACAACAGTCCGCAAAATACCGTTACGAACGGATGGGACCGTGTGAAACCGCGGTATCACGGACAAAAGTCCGTGTCCCACGGTGAAGAACGGTCAGAGTTTAACTTTACCGGTTTCTACCGCGGTATAACGGACAAAAGTCCGTTTCCCATGGTGTACTTTTCTGTAAAACACCGTACACCACCGAAAACCACGGTACCACGGACAAGAGTCCGTGCCCCACGGTAGTTCGACGGTAAATTTACCGTTAACCACGGTACAACGGACCGGAGTCCGTTCCCCACAGTAAATCAACGGCAAAAATACGGTTAAGTGCGGTAAATTTGCCGTTAACCACGGTACAACGGACCGGAGTCCGTTCCCCACGGTAAATAATGGTAAATAAACGGTGACACGGTGGTTTCCGCCGCTGTCCCACGGACCAAAGTCTGCGCCCAGTGGCGTACTCTCACCGCACGGTGATTCGACCGACTAAACGGTCGAATACACTGTAAATCACCGTGCGAGAGGCGGGGTACAGGTGCCCAGCTCCTCCACCAATTGTAACGTCCCGCCGGACCATTACAATAACCCGGTAAATTAACTGCAAAAACTTACCGTCAACCGGCTCCTTACGGGGACGGGACCGTACTCGTAGCCACCTCTCCCACGGTGTTCCCTTGGGATGTGTTGGCTCCTGGAGCCACGACGGACACGACGAAAGACCACGCCGAGAATATCGTGGAAGAACACCAGTTCTACCGCGAGCCGACACGAGTGCTGGCCGAAACAAGACGGTGAAGATGGTGGTGTTGACCCCAACCGGAAAACCCAGCCTCCGCGGTACTCCCCAAATAAAGACACGGACACAAAGTAAGATGAATAAGTGTTTTAATTCACTTACGATGAGAAAGATGATAAAATACGATGGCAGTAAATATGTACACAACTTGGCTGGTAATCCACTACCAGCCAAGCCCCCGTAAATAGGTAGCAAACAAAGGCCTAAAGGCCAAGGCACAAAAGATGATCCAGAGGCTGGACAGTGGAGGTCTACCTGACCTCCACCCACAGGTCTAGTCCTACTTGAAGCCTACAACCAACTGCCCAGATCCTGTGGCTGACTAGGCCACAGGAAACTGCCAGGCAACTCCACCTGGAGGGGACAGAGGTCACATCTGACCTCTCACCCATAGACTTTATGGTGAGAGGTCTGCTGGCACCAAAATGGCGTCCGTCCCAACAGCCTACTGTAGCTGTCAGGCAGACCACCATAGGGAAATTCGTCTGCTCATTCAAAATTAAAATTTGAGCAGACCAGGTTGCCACACGAGTGATTTGGAATCACTTGCGAGGGGCTACTGGGGGCCGCTGATGATCCTAGGGGCCACTGGGGCGTCCTGATTATCGAAGTGGCCTCCGAGGACCCCTTTATGAGTTGTTTGTTGCCCGCTTTCTGAGTTCATCCACCTAAATCTATGTTCATCTTCCATAAAACCATGTTCATACCGCATAAAATCATGTTCTTCTTCCATTAAACCATCCTCATCCCCTAAAACAATGTTCATCCCCCTAAAATGATGTTCATCCCCCTAAAACGATGTTCATCCTCCTAAAACGATGTTCATCTTCCTAAAACCATGTTCATCCCCTCTAAAACCATGTTCGTCCCCTCTAAAACCATGTTCATCCCCCTTCAAACCATGTTCATCCCTTTAAAGTATGTTCATCCTTTTACTTCTTTCTGTTCATACCTTTAAAATGTGTGTTCAAAATATAATGTTCATCCAATTCTATATGCATTCTGCTTCGGGTTATAGAGTTACCCCAATGTTCATCCCATTCATTCGTTCATCTTTTTATCCTGACCGGTAGTAGTAGAAATTGGTCATTAATCTTCTCCCTCTCTCTTTAATGCCTTTTCCAAAAGAAGAGATAAATGGGTCAGCAAGGTCACTAATGTACCTCACTATTTATATTTTTTTTCGTAATTTGGAGGGTGTTGATTTCCCAAAACAATTATTATTTAATTGGGGAGGTAACAGGTTCCAAATTTTTTATTGATTTAATTGCAAGGGTGTCCTGTTCCAAAAAAATATCTTCAGTTTTTCTTTTGTGTTTTTCTTTTGTGTTTTCCATGAGGTGCACATTGGTCTGGCCCCCAGACGTAATGTCCTCTTTGAAGTTTTATTTTTCTGTTGACTGTCCGGGTCATTGACGTCCATTCATAGTAAGGGGACATGGTGTTTTTTTCTTCTTTCCTTTGATGTTTCTTTTATGGTACTTTTTCGTTTTTTTGGACGTCCTTGACTTGTGGTTTTGTTGTTGTTTCAGGTGCACCACGTGGTCGAAAGTTTTGAAGCCACGTGGTCTTGGTGAAGTTATTGAAGTGGTTGCCAATATGCAAATGTTGGCGGCCATGTTGGAAAAATTGAAGTTGTGTAGTTGTAGTTTCGTTGAGTTTTGGTGGTATTTGAGTGTTTTAGAGGAGTTGTTGATGTTGTGGGTTATTTATTCGTTGGGGGTTCTTTTATCCCCTCCCCACCTCTTGACAACTCTCCTCAATTGTTCCTTTCAAATTCCATTGTCATTTTTCTGTTGTTTTAATTTTGATGATTTATAGTGTTTATATCTATGACGGCCATAGATTAAACACTAATGAATTGTTTATTTAGTCACGTTCGGTTCTCACTAGCGTTGATCCTCAGATCATCATCGTCACTTCCAGAGCAGAGGTCTTAGATTTTCCCAGAGGCACTGGAAGATATTCAAGAAGCCTCTGATGAAGTCTCTCCCAGAGCCCATCCGATGTGTTCTTCAATGCATTTCTGTCGTGGCATGGACTCAAAGAGATCGTCCTCCAAGTATACTTTATTTGTCACCATGGACACGGCCAGGTGCAGAGCTCGGCCCAGATATCGGCCTATGATTGCTTCAGGCTTGCTGGTAATCACCAGCAGGTGCCCTTGCACTGTGTGGGTGCCTAGCTGAACCGTCTCGGCGAGTCGTCCCACCACGGTGATTTTGGCACCTCTCACACCCTGAACATTAGGTGGGACAAACACGGGTTCGACCTCGACCTTGTGTTCTTGTGCGAGCACGACTGTCTTGATGCTGCCCAAATGTCTGGTGTCTGCGAGCATTCGTATAACTTTTTCGTTGATTCTGACGGCGATTCGGGGGTTTCTGTCGCATCATAATCGCTGACTTCCTGAGGTGAACAGCTGTCAACTAGCTGCTGGTACACCGTATTCATGAGTTTCCAGTAGCATGAGTGGCCTTTCATCGGTGGTTGGGTGCCTGGAGTCATGACGGCTACCGTTTTGTTCTCCCAGCACGCTTCTATTTCCACGGATGTCGTAAGTATGTTGAGCGTGTCCTGCCAGGTGATCGGATCGTCCGTGGTCCACATATGTTCGGAAGCCCGGTTGATCACATGAATCGGTACTTTCTCAGAATTGTCAGAACTGTCGTCATTGGGATTTGCAGGAGGTGGCACTGTGGTTGTCGGAGTTTTTGAAGGGTGAGGGATCTGATGGATCTGTCATCCCAAACGAATAAGTGTGAACTCCGTTCTGTCCTCCGTGATGATGTCTGCCTCAAGGACCTCCTCCTTAGTGTCATAGCCAGTGTTTGGTGCTCCAAACTGCTAAATCGTGACCTTCCTTGGTTGTCGACACTCACAGAGGAAATGGCCCAACTTTCCGCAACTATTACACGTTGACTTGCTCTTGTCAAACGTGCGCAATGCGTCTCGTTGGGTGTCAGTGATAGTGTCGTCTTAGGTTGGTTGATGCAGTTTGGCTAGGCCATTTGTTGGGCCTAGGCGGATGTGTAGTGTCTTTAGAGCTGGCGGTTACCACCTGTTGCTCTTTGTCGGTCTTCGATGCTCCTTTACTAGCATTCGGATCAGCTGGTGCTTTTGGTTCCATTGCCTATTTATTCAAGGAGTGCAAAACCACCTCCATGTTAATGACGGCGTTCGCAAAGTCTTTAAACGATGTCGCTGGTGGGTGATGGACGGCGCTTTGGATCATCGGATGTAGTGCACGACGCAACTGACTGATGTGCAGCTGATCATTTAGTTGCCTGTAAACTCGGTTGCCGAGTCATGAATTCCCAGATGAAGGCCTGTGTATTCTCGCCTTCCTTTTGGAGCATCGTTGTATACTGCTTCTCTTAAGATGGCTAGTTCGTTGGGCTTTCCAAACATGTTCACCATCTGCACTCGGTTCTGTCCAAGGGATACCTCGATTTTCGTATCGCAGTTTGCTCCACCATGTGCAGGCAGCCCCGATGAAGCACCCAGTGAGAAACTCCTCCTTATGGCGGTCGGTCCATTCGTACAGGTTGGCCACTTTCTGGAATTCTTCCAGGAAGGGACGGAAACCTGTCAATCTATTAAATTTTTGGATTGAGTCAGCTGGGTGGCGACCATTGTACTTATTGAAGTCTTCAACTAAGTGTTCTCTGGGAGTAGGCCTATAGATGCCATCTTTGACATTGGCCATCCCAGTGTACATCGGTACTGCTCATTGTGGTTAGACTGAAGGACTGTCTTGGCTTTGATCTTGATTTCGGTCCAGGGGTGCAGAGTGGCGACCACTACGTGCAGCCCGGACAAGAGTGTTGAGATTCAGCGCATGTCATAGTTGGTGGCTCTGCACACTTGTGTCTGCGTCGCTTATTATCTGACTGCTCTTGACATGAATGTTCAGTAGTTCACAGAGTATGTGGCTAGTCAGGGTGGCGTGGCATGTGACATGGGTGTGGTGTGTATTGTCTGTCGTGTCGATCATGATGCGGACCATAAGACTCTCGGTAGCCATAGTAGGAAGTTGAAGAGTCGGAGTCATTATGATGTCGGCATGTGTATGTCGTTTGTCGAGGTAAAGTCCATGAGTTTTGGTCGGCCTGGGCATTGGCAAGGCTGGACACTTGCATCGTTAGTGCATCCAGCCGTGAGAAGAACTCGTCAAGGCTGCGACCGACAGGTTGTGGCGGTGGTGTCGCATTGGCAATGATGGGATCGTCCAGCAAATACTCCCGGGAACTCTGGTGATCAGGCAGGTTGTCGGTGGATTCATGTGCGGCAGCCATGATTGGTGATGCAGCGTGTATGGTGGGTGTGGTGTGGATATGTGGTGATGAACGAGTCCGGCAAAGTCCGGGTCGGTGTGTGCAGCTCTGAGGGTTCTCGAGTACACTCTGAGCAATGCTGGTCGGTTCTGGATTGATGTCCTTGTATGAGGGGGCTCGTTCTACACGTGGTTGTTAGGTTCGTCATGGATTTGTATGTCGGTGTACGTCGGCTTGCATTGGTAATTACGAAACTTTGTTTTCGCGATTTGTCAGTAACCGACACCCTCGTACTATTATACACTGAGTAACAATGGATTACCTATGCTTAATGTTTTTAACCAAGTCGTCTTTCAGTCTGATGGCGTTGTTTTTCAGTCCGGTGGTATCAGATTATCGTGTTGGTTATAATGTCCCTCAGTTGGCCGTATGTTGACTGATGGTTCCCAACTAGGGCAGAATATTGTGAATTCTTTATTAAGTTTGTGTCATGTTTTAGAAGGATCTCTCTCAACACGTCGTATATGGCGACCATGCGGAGGATATGAGAGTTCTAAAGTCCTCAATAAAGAGCAGCTGATGCACAATGCAAAATCTGAGCATGGTACACCACCCAATCAAAGATTGCACCGCAGAAAATAGGAAAACAACATGAAGAATGAAGCTAGAAATGCGGTAACTGCACACTTGTAGGTTCACTTGAAATAAGGAGCAGGACAGTGTGTGTAAAGGACACACAAAGAATCGAAAGTCTAAGATGGCTGGGCTTTTATAAAAAGAGAACAGAGAAGAAAGCTGAATTTGTTGTAAAGTGTAGTAAATCCTGGTATGGTGACCACACATCTCAGAATTTAATTTATTGAAAAGCAAGCAAATTCAGTGAAGAAAGATGAAAATGATGGTTTGTTTAGTAAAGCACAATGCTTGATAAACAAGAAGAAATGTTCAGATAAATGAGTTTTGATGTCCTCACTGATAGATGACTCTGGATGAAAAAACAGAGGCAAGAGCAAGTGAGGAAGTATGATGAGTGATGAGAAGAAATCTGGTAGGCGGTGTCCGATGTGGCCACTTCCGGTTGTTGAGTGTATTGTCCAAAAGAAGAAATCTGCCAGGTGGCGCTTTGTAGCCACCAAGAGGAAATTCACAATAATAGAAAATCAAAAAAAAAAGAAAGGAAATTTCTCCAAAAGAGAAACTCCACTGGAGGGCGCGCAAGTGCAGACCCACTGGAAGAGAAAAAGAGAGAACAAAAAGAGAATCAACAATGTTCTCACATGGAGCAAAAAACTGCTTCGTTGGCACCTTTTTGAAGAATTTCCGGTCGATCCAAGATGGCGGCCGGCTTCAATGGTGTTCAATGGAGATAGTTCATGTGAGTGTTCATTGAGGTGATGATGGTGAGTTGCTTGAAGAATGATGACTTGGGATGCAGGTATCCCAAGAGAAACAAGTGAGAACAAAGAACAAAAGAAGAGTTAAACAATGGAGTCGCACGTGGCTAGATAAAGTGTGGATTAAGCTTTGTTAATTATCAAACAATGATACGGAGTTTGATGAAAAACTTACTTGAAAATTGAAAAAAAAGGTTGAAGAATAAAGGTGATTTTTGAGAGAGACAACGTTTCTCAAAAAAAAGAACAAAAGATGGATGAGATTTGTCTTTTTATCGCACAATGATACGGAATTTTCACTAAAAAGACACCTCTCGAGATTAAAATTATGGCTGAGGGTCGCCTATTTACCACCCAATGATACGGAGGAGGATAGAATAGGGTGCCTCTCGAACTGAAATAAGAGTTAAGACAAAAGGGATGATGTTGAAAACATAAATAACACAAAATACACAAACGAGGACGGAAACACATCGGTCCAATAAAACTGATGCCAAGGTGTTTCCCACGTGCTTGATGGATGTCGATACAACAGTTCTTACGGAGCGCGGGCTTCTTACAACGAAGTGAGGTTATATTTGGCAGACCATCTCTGTATTTTTTTCCTCCGCTTTGGCGTGGAAAAGACAATAGAATCGTGCAGCCGACCAGTGATGTGTGTGATCACTGAGTCTCTTTCAACACACGATTCAACAAAATCGGTGCCACGCGGTCGACCATTTCTTGCGATCGTCGAGTCTCTTACATAAAAAGGACGGACGAAGACTCGTGATGCACAGTCACGAGACTTAAGACGGACATCTTCTGTAGTTCGTTCGGAGAAGGCAAAATCAAGGCATACCTGGCACCTCCACCAAATGTGAGCTTTATGGCGACCTCATGATTATTTAACAATTCGTTATGCTCTTTTTCTATAGCTCGTATCTTCTCTTGATTGCGCGGTGACCGCACGGAGAAGATTCGAGTCATAGAAGGAGTCGGATGGTGATGGATTGTAGTCATCCTTCTGTGTAGGGGTGTAATCTGCTCACAAGGATGGTGACCAACTCTTCTGGCCGCCATTGATGTGCATGTTCCTTTTGATTGGAAGATGTTGTTGCTCCTTAGGGATCACTATGTCTTCTTGCTGTATGGTGTCTCCGGCTTGTCTAGAGAAGGGTTAGTTTCAGAACAGGTAGACAATGCAGTTTCATATTGCAAACACTTTATTTATTCTTGTACAGAAACATAAACGTTACAAGATTGAATACCATTAATTAAAGGTGCGTCCACGGGCCTATGATGTGATACGGATATGTTAATCAGCGTAGTACAAAAGTTGAGCAAAAGTGGACGAAGAACAAAGAGGAACATGGTCTTTTTATACCTTGAACCTGTGTACACCTACGAGGTGTAACCAGGTCCAAGTGACCATGGTCCTGAGGGTATCAATCTGCCACTTGAATATTAATTAGAGAGGGAGTTAGGGACAAGTATGAGTTGTTTACCCCCAGGCTATGGTTTTGGCGGGATTACAAGTTACTGGGTATTACAATATGGATAACAATAATAGCAACGTAATCTTAATAAAATGATAATTTCGGCCATCAGAGTTAATCTGATGCCCGATGCCTATCACAATTAAATTTCAAAATGTATGGCAGTTTATTGAAAGAGAGCTTTTGACCCTTCTCATTAGGAGGTTTATTTTGGAATGTTTGTTTGCGACATGGTAGCTTCTTGATATTCTATAATAAAAATTTAGCATTCCACCACATACACGATATTGTCACTGATTATTATTGAAAAAAAAACAATCCAACTATAAACTTGGAATTATACTTATTTTGAAATGTGTATGATTGTATGCACCAGGTGACGGTGCAAGTCTGATTTGATATTCTCATTTCAGATAGCTCTGAAGAATATGTATGGAGCAGTTATGTTGAGAATTAATGGTATCGAGAAGAAAGTGTCCGACGTTGCCATTCGTTGTCAGTCGCTTCAAGAGAAGTTAGAGACCATCGCCAAAAGTGTTGAAAGGGACGGCAGCAATGTACAAGAGGTTTCTTCGGTTACGGACACGACTGTCACTATTTTGGAGGAAATAAACAAAAAAGGTAAAAATAAAGTTCAGAAAAACACGTGTACTTCCAAAATGAGTTGTTCATTGTAGATTTTTTTTAACATTAGCGGTCTTTACAAACAGAGCCTTTCCTTTGCGATTAGGTGGTGTGCACGCTTTGACGCGAGAAAGAGAGTGGGTGTTAAGATAGTGGCATGTAAATGTAATGCTTGTAGCCGGTCACGTAAGCAATCCCATGCGAGCTTGTTGATTTTAACACCGTCGTGGTTTACCACACGTTAGTTTGCTTGTCACGGACTCGGACTTCTGTTATCCTACATGATATTGGCAAAACTAAACCACACGCTCCAGATAAAACTGTGCAAATGAAATGCGCTCTACGCAATCTGGTTTCATGCGGAAAATCTTACACTCTCGGGCGTGCGGGAAAGCGTCTCTGTGTGTGTGTCAACGCTACTATTGGTTATTTATCTTCAGTTGTGTTGTTGTTGTTGCCATGTTCAAATCAGCCTCAGAGTTTCGGATTAAAGTTTGCCAAATTTAAAACATTTATACAATGATAATATAAAATTGTTTCTTTCAAGTTTGGTGTTCTGCAAACGTTTGCTACCTTAATTTATTGGAGGATCAGCATCTTATCAGAAATGTTTTGCATTTACTTTATTCGTATATACAAGTTTTTATAATGTACAGTACAGCAGGCCTTTACCCTCGTTAATCAGAGCCACGGTGGTTCGAAATTTTGGATAATCCAAACACGAAAAGGAAAAAGAAAATTAAATTCCAACGTCTTTTATTTTGTCAAATAATTAATTTAATAGAATTACAGTATAACTGCTTAAAAGCGTAAACAAGATGATAGTGGGCGAATCTAGTCACTAGACATTGGCGTGGCAGGTTGTGAGAGGCTAGCGGGTCGGCGATGCAGACAGCACTGAGGGCAGAATTATTACCTACGCATGTTACTCCCCAGAATTCCACTTAATCCGAACAAACTTTTGGACCCAGTTAGTTCTCATTAGGGAAGTTCCAATAATTGAAAGTGTGCATTTTTTTGTTGCAGATGTTTCTTCGGTTATTCATAAACCAAAATCCAGCATTACCTTAATTTCATTGAATACAGAAGGTTAGTACAATGGTTATGATGTTGGTTTGTGGGTTTTGTGTATGCACCCTTAGTACAGCAAATTTTGGGCTATTTGCAAAATCAATGCCTCTAGTAGTATAGTTCAAAAAAGATAGCAGAGTCTTGGGGAAACGTCAAACATTATAAACATTGAAGTACAGTAGTCACCTAATTATCCGAGCTAATGTCGACCAAGAACAGTTGGGATACGGTCAAACTCGGTTAACATTGAAAAGTTTGTATTGTTATGTTTGTAAAGTTTTATTTTAATCGCTTGCTTTCACTACATAAAGAAGAAAGAAAGCGAAAAAACTGTTATGGCCGTTATTACACAAATAAGACAATAGAAGCTAACAAATTAATTCTCTAATTAGTTCAAAATTCATATCAAGGGTTACGGCTAAAAACGATCAGAGTCCACTTTTGGTGAAAAGTTGGTTTGGTTGCGGCGTAGCGCCATCTTGTAGCTTATTACTTACAGCTTCAAGTCGTGATTTATAACTGTGTAAAGAAAGTCGTTGGCTTTATGAAAACAAGGGTGACAGAAAACGGGTGTCGCCTAAGAATGATCAGGGTTTTTGCAAAAAATGATCAGAGTCAAATCTCTATAGTCAGTGCAAAACATGAGATTATGAAATAATATTTGCTCTTTTGATGGGTTCATCTCAGGATGCAGTGTTTGAAGTTGATGTATATGTTAGGTTCATAATCAGTGGCATAGCTGGGCTTGGTTGCGCCCCCGCCGCGTAAAACTTTGCTCTCCCTTTACCTCTCCCAAGGGGTCTGGGGGCGCAGACCCCGACTTTTTTTTAAAGAATTATTAAATCAAATTTGTCCATTTTTTCCGACCGTTCCGCCCATTGAACAAATTAGGGAACAGTCGGAACAATGGACTAATTTGATTTAATAATTCTTAAAAAAAAGTCGGGGTCTGTGCCTCCCAGACCCCCCTGCAACAACTTAATTTTACTAAACCAAACTTTTGGACTGTTCCTACTATTTTTCTGACTGGTTCATTTGCAATGAATTTTAGAATTTAAATTTTTGAGGAACCATAGTCACACTTCAACTAAGTCCACTCTGAACGGCGTAACTTTTTAAGCGTGCATTGCACACTGGAATTGAAGACATTCCTACATTCCAGACTTCTCTGGGAACAGTGGCGTAGGTAGGCACCCGCAACTGCGGGGGGGTCGGGGCGCAGGAGGTTTGGGGGTGCAAAAAACGAAATGAAAGTTATGTATTTTCAAAAATAATTGAATACCCCGGTAAATTAAGCGAGTGATTCCGAATCGCTCGCTTAATTTATTTAGTTAATTTAAAAAATAAATAGACTTTCATTTAATATTTACTTTTAAAAACTACATAGTTGCACCAGTAAATCTTCATAGAGATCAATGGGCACGGAGGAAGAACGGTAGGAATATTCGAAAAAATTGTATGAACAGTCGGGAGGTTAGGTTTAGTTAAATTAAGCTCGTTGCAGGGTAGTTGGGGGCGCAGCCTCCAGTTTTTAAAGAATTATTCTTATTAAATCAAATTAGTCCATTGTTCGACTGTTCCCTAATTTGATTAACGGGAAGAACGGTCGGAACAATGGACAAATTTGTTTTAATAATCTTTAAAAACTGGGGGCTGCCCCCCCCCATGCAACATGATTAATTTCCTAACCTTTCCCAACCATCCGACTGGAACTACTGTTGTTCAGACCTGTTCTGCCGTTCATCACATTAGTACCCCCCCACCTAGTATGGGGGCTATGTGGAGAAGGAGCTAAGGGGGTGCAAACTTTTAAGTGGCGGGGGGTGCTACCAAGCCTAGCTACGCCACTGTCTGGGAATGCATCGATTCCAACAGTTCCATTCCATTTATTGCGGGTCTTGCAGTTCCCTAGCTACGCCCCTGTTCATAATCATTCATTGGGGAACTAACTTCTAAGGACGCCCAGTTTCTACTTGGCACATGGGCCCCCAAAAGTGTTAAACTGGGCCTGTACATAATTCTCAATATAAAATAACAGTTATCAAAAATACCCATGGCATCACTACTTAAATCAAGTACATCAAACATGTTATGTTTACTGTTATAAACTATAGTACTTTTGGTGCAAACCTTTTACTGTTTGTTTAAGAGGCTAGATACATCGTTTAATTCGAAATTTCTCCGAATGTAGGCGCTGCGATCGTTGTTGATTGAAAAACGGTTTTTTAACGTTTTTGTTCCCGGTTCGAAGTCACATAATAATTAATAGAAAAATAATTTCGCGTGCTTATCTTATAAAAAGAAAACATCGTGAAGCCAGTAGATTAATACACGTGCTAATTTTTGTGTGATTGTTCTAAGTCGCTTTTAATGGGAGTTCTTCAAATGTTTGGTGACGGTTTTTTTGGTCCTATGGGAATTAACATGGAGTTAAAAAACGTAAGATTTTAAATGTTATTTAAAAATAGAAAGCCCTTTTAAAATTTATAAAAAGGAATAATCCTGAAGGCAATAAACACGTGTAAGTACGTGCTAATTTTTTTTGGTTGTTCTAAATCATTTTAATGGGAGTTCTTCTAACGTTTGTGGGACGGTGTTTTGCTCCTATGGGACTTAACATGGAGTTAAAAAACGTACGATTTTAAACGTTATTAAAAAATAGAAGGACCTTTTTAAAATTTATAAAAAGGAAACATCGTGAAGCCAATACATGAATGTATGTGCTAATTATTTTGTTATTGTTCTAAATTGTTTTAACGAGAGTTTTTCAAATGTTTGTGGGACGGTTTTTGATCCTATGGGATTTAACATGGGGTTGAAAAAACGAACGACTTTTGAACCTTGTTTAAAAATAGAAGGACCTTTTCAAAAATTATATAAATCGAGCACGTGAAGAACAATACTTTTTATTGCATTTTGCGCTTTACTGTATTTTAATTGAGCGATTGTGAGGCGATTTCTTTCAGTTTTAGTAACACCATATAAGAACACTCATTTGTCTCGTTGTCGTCTGCTCAAAACAACAAGATGGCGGTGTACCTAGGCTCTTAATCATTAATTACATAATGTGACTTGAATATGGGGGGGGGGAGTTTTAGAAGGCTATATTTGTATGCAGGACTTATTTTGGTTTCTGCCTTCATGTTACGATTAATTTGTACTTATATTGTTTTTACAGTGGACTATCCTTCTGGTTCTTGGTTGGGTGATGAACATAATCTTGAACAACGTGTTCGTTGTGCTATTTCACCAGCGTAAGTACCAATTTATTTTGGTCTAAGTTGAACTCATAACTTCAGACAAAACTTGCTATTCAAAAACGCTTACGTTTTTGCATAGTAAAAATGTTAGATGTGGGAGTGAACATGGATGTAGTTTATACTAACTTAAAAGGGAGGGTCCGATACAGCATTCTGTATAGGCTAAACTTTACTTCATTTTATAGTACAGTGCTTTTCACGTTTTTGTAGGCCTAATGCTTTTTCCTAATACTTTTTGTGTTGTATTTTACTTTGTGTAACTTTTTTTAGCGTTGTTTTAGTTAAACAATTAGCGAATTAATCTTTTGATTGACCTATTTGTACAAATTGACTAGATTTGTTATTTTCACAATTTAGTAATTTGGAAGTGATAAACAACATCGTTACACCTGAAAAAATGGCTTTAACACTTTTGGACTTCCTTTTTGATCGTGAGACACAAGCTTGTTCAAATATATCTGGTACAGGTAAACACGGAAAGAAACAATTGGATCCTCTCCTGATATATGGAATCCGCTGTAAGTCACTTTTGTTACGTTTTTTGTTTGTTAAAAACGTCTTCTTTGTTCTATCAGCATATTAAGTTTGTTTTAATTACTCGATTTGCTGGCATTCGTGGACGATTTCTTTTCCAGATTTTTTTGTTCAGTTAGCATAGAAAACATAGTCTATAGTTAACCTATGCAGTGAGTGACATATCTCTGTTATCTAACCTCTAAACAAACACTTAATGCACTGAACCTCATTATAGTAAAGCTTCCACTCTCTCATTATGTATAATGTTACTTGTTTTTTGGCTTTGGATTGGTGATTTGAAGTTCAATCTCAGTGTGTGACGTGTTAAACTGTTAATTTAACTATTGTATAGTGAAATGACATTTAGTCCTCAACATTTTAGACCTATACCGTTAGACCTATATTAATATATTATTTTCCCATTTGGAACCCATTTAGATATGAAGTAAAATATGAAATAGAAATGATACAGCCCAGCGCTGCAAGGTTTGTGAAAGGAAGATACATGTATAACAACAGTGTATCTTCAATGCTTCAGGAACTACCATGGGAACCATTGGCAGCCAGAACAAATGAGCAAATCCTTGCCATTTTAGAAAGGTTGCGGACTGATGAGAATGTTGTCCCACTTAATGGCTTATTAACTAGAAATTTCCGTAAAGGTAGACAAGGGCGTTCAAAGACACTCAAAGATTTATTGGCTAGAACTGATGCATATTTTTGGTCTTTTTTCCCCTAATGTTATTAGACTGGAATTCTCTTCCAATTTGACAAATGGCAATTGGTCTAAATGGCGGTTATTTATGATTGGGAGCAATCCTCCCCTGCCACATGGCTTTTGAGCTGATTGCAGACCGGTGTACTGAGTTGAATTTAATTGAATTATTTTAAAGGAAGTCCATGAGTCAGTACTCCACTATGTGCACTCTGATGCGAGATAAAGGGTGAGGAATGGGTCAAGTGTTTGAGTGGATTCTCCATTATGTTTTTACTTTTAGATTTTAATAAATATTTCCCAAGATCTGACGCACTTTCGAAACTGCTCGAGCAAATTTGCTAAGCTTTAGGATCTGAACACCAAATAAAAATACGTTCAAACGGACCATCTCTATGTGCTAATTGTGTATGTGAGTAATTATAACTTGGGAATAGGTTTTTTTGGGTGAAATTTAAGAAAGTGATAGTTTTCGCCATGCCTATTTTTCGTAGTTTCTTCAAAAGTTTTTGGGGTAATCCGTCTTTATATATAGAAGTATGTATGTATGTATGTATGTATGAATCACTATGGTTTCGTTTTTTTGTTTAGTTGGTTATAAAAGAACCCTTAAAATAAATTTTTTAAATTTGTTTTAAAATGTACCCTCTGCTATTTTGTAAAGCATACGATATTGACAGTTCCCCTGCTCAGCAGTCTTCTTAACCACAAACACCCCATAAGCAGTATGGGGGATTGCGGCTGTCGATTTTATTTTCATTGCATGTCGGCAGTGTGTACCCCTTGCTACAATAAAACCGATCTTGTTATAGTACACGCGTGCAGTATATATTTAAGAGACGGCGGGCAGCGACGCTAAGTTTTTGGCAGTCAATCGATGTCTTTTCAAGTATCGTAATGTTTTTTGAGGAGTCTTCATCTTCTCCCCACAGCGTATTGGATGTAACCTCCGGCCTCCAGTATAGAGAAGAGCTATGTGGTTTACTGGGCAGGGCCTCCGGCTGCATTTGGGTCCAGAAGAACCTGTAGGTTATCGAACAAAGCCTCCGGCTACAGTTGAGTACGGAACTGATGTCCTCAGGTGATGGTCAGCAACTTATACATGTGCCAATCCAGTCACATGGTAAGCCACTGGCCAATCCAGTCACATGGTAAGCCACTGGCCAATCCAGTCACATGGTAAGCCACTGGCCAATCCATTGAGGGCTCACAAAAATATGCAAATCATATGCTTTTTATGAATCATGTTTCTCTATGGCAAGCAATAAAAAGTGATAGAAATCTGGGCAATTTTTATGTGTCCAGCATTGGGCCATTAACTGGATTGATGAGCCCTAAGCTAGGTTATGCAATGGTCACACAAACTGATACATTTTAACCACAAAATCACAAAAATGTTTCTTTAATTATATAACAAATTGAATAATGGTTAATTTCTAGAGATTGAATGTTACTCGTTGAGAGATTCAGATTTCCTAGTTTAGTGCTACAAATTGCCTTCTTTTAAGCTTACTTCCAGGTGGCCATGCATCTGGTAAGATGTCACATGTCATTACATCATGAGTAACATTGTTCACACGTGTACAGAAGAGACAGGCAGGCATAGTATCGAAACGAGAGATAACATCCAAGGTGATGTCAGAGTGTACTGTAGGTGATGCCGCACCACTGTTACAAGAGAAAACCTAGCAGGTCATTAAACGATTCAAAACAATGTTTTTTTTTAGAAAAAATGTTTTAAATCTGCCATTCCAGTTTTTCATAGGTTTAAATTAGGACTCTATATGCCCCTATATTCTTGGTTAGCTACTGTACCTGCAGGGTATTTACCGATATTGAAGAAACAACGTACAATGTCTTATTTCAATTGGCACATAACAAATTTAACATTGTTTTGTAAGCACTGTTTGACAGGATGTGTTTGCATAGATTAGTTGTTTCATTACTCAGATTAGCATGCATTTACTGAAAAGCATTTCTTATTGTTTCAGGTCACTTGGTGTATAAGTTTGACTTGACTGAAACTATGTGGCAGCGAATCAAACAAAATCTTGATTCCAAGTGTCGAACGGCTTTTCGCAGGAAACTTCGTGGAAAGTCGTTGAAAGTGAAATTATTTCAGGATCGTTTTTCTGCACCTTATGTCAACGTCATAAATATACGGGACATTCATACTGTCACGGACACCAGCGACTCTTCAAAGAATCATTTGCTAACGGAACTCGTGTCTTTGCCAGTAGTAGACATCAACGACGTAAAGACATCTATTATAACTGATAGTGACATGTCGCAACTCGACGGACTGCATTTGTGTTCTTCCAGTTTGTTTATTTCACCAGAGGAGAAAAGACACAATACAACGAATGAAAACATTTGTGAAGTGGATTCAGTTGACCAGTTGTCGACGGACTACTCTGTGGGTGCTTGTCCACAACAGTTAATGTTAACAGTGGAAACTCTAAATAAGGAGCACGCTCTTGTTGGATTCGAAGATCGAAGTTTGGGTGTATTATCTGTTGACTCAATTTCTGTTAGCGTCGATTAAAAAGAAACTCGGGTTAGTGGTTACTGATATAGTTTTCATTTTATATATATTTTTTTGGTATATTAGGCTACACATGTAGTGTGATTTGAATGTACATGTAAATGCTTAAATTTCATCTTTGTGATATTTTAACTTGACAACTTGTAACTTGACAAACATGTGTATTAGCCTTTTAGTTGTAGCACACCACTTTTTGATTGCTGATAAAAGTGATAACTGATAAGTTGATAGCAATTGTGTTATGGCACACCGCAGTCATAATTTAAAATGTTTGTTACAAATGAGATGCTCGTGTTTTATCACTTGGTGGTATCAACCATTATACTTGCTGATCAAGTTTTAATTACTTGTTGTTAATTATATATATAACACCTACCTGGGTCCGGGACCGGAAGTGGCATAGGGGTGGGCCACATGTGGCCCATGTGCCACTTCTGGCCCAGATAGTTGTTAAAGGGGGAAAGTTCGTATAAAAAAGATGGTGGCGAAGGGGTGGTTCTAGGTATTATGTTAAAAAGGGGTGGTGTGAGGCGGAATATGAGGGGGTGGATTGGTTGAATTATGTTTTCGGTCCACGAGCTGCAAAATAGTGCAATTGGATGACATTTTGTCTGCACATTTTTGGAGTTCGTCTGCTAAAATTATAAGAAGACACCAAACTGGTGCATGTTATCAAAACTACAAGCCCCTCATAAGCCGCTCTAAACTGGAAGTCCCCACAGGGAGCATATAAAAACTAAATATGTCCCTAAGCATGTACAAACTGTGTGAAGCCTTCAGGAACTTCACAAAATTGGTTGGCCTTCGAGAGCTTCTCGTAACTGAAATGTAAATTTACATATACCAAAATTTAACGGTCACTTAAATTTGAAACGTGTTTACATTTTTGGTGTTATGTTGGAAATATTTTACTAATTTTTGTGGGTCGATGTTGTCGCCACCTTGCCACTAGAAAAAAATATTGCACTGAAAGTGACAGGCATGTAAAGGCAGGGAGATACAGTCGTTAGCCCAGCCCTTTTATGAGCGGCAGACGAAGTATCAACCAATTTGAAATTGAAAAGGGCGGGACATGTGACGTGAGACCACACATAACAAACCAATAAGAAGTTGCCGGTCCTCATAAAAGGGGCGGGGCAAACGACTATCTTACTGTCTTTACTTGCCTGTGATTAAAGTGTCCCTGCTGATTTCTGGACAGGCAGGTGTAGCCAGCACTAGCATTTCATTTGCTCCGCCCTTTTATGAGCCTCATCAATTTCTAATTGGTTTGTTACTTGGTCTGATGTCACTTGCCCCGCTCTTTTCAATTTCTAATTGGTTGATATTTGGTCTGACGCTTATAAAAGCTAGTGCTGGCTACACTTGCCTGTATTTCATGATATTGCCTTCAGAGCAATCTACAGTATATAAGTCCACAGCCATAGCATAGAGGCTGCTAATCGAAAGATTACCTGTTTTTTTTTATTACTGTAGCTATTTAGCCTATTTTATTTTAGGAGAAAAAGACCATGTTTTTGCCCAGTGTGTATTTATGTGCTGATAACCTTGTGTCATTTATAGGGTCTCACGGATACGTCACAATATCACGATCACTACAACCACATGTTTTTGTTATTAAGCAATCCTCTCATTTTGATTATCCTTGGGCGATACGTTATTCGTTAATAGCCGCCGTCTTTTGCTAACTTTGGTTAGCCGCTATCTTGTTAGACACATTCTTTTTAAGATTGAGTCGGCTTGTCGTGTCAATATTTTCAGATTTTCTGTCCCTATTTTATTTGGGCCATTTGTTTCAAGTATCTTGTGATTCAGTCATTTTAAATAGATTTTTATTTATCACCAGTGATAGCTGAAGACGTAGAAGTGAACAAGTGTTATGAGGAAATGTTTTAGCTAATCATGGCAATGGCAAATTCGGATGTAAGGGAATTCAGTGGTAAGTTAGTTATGTTTGAGTTTCGTGTGTGATTACGTTATTTTATACGTGTTAATCATCGTTCCTAATTCAGAAGATTATGTTTAACGTTCTTTTTTTTTCAAATTCGCACTGTATACTGAAGGTATTTGTTCCTATATGTTTGCCTATACATAGCCTTCTATAGGTAGGGGCCTGTCAGCTTCCAAATTTAGATAGTAGTAAAATGGCAGCCATTTCAACCATTTGCCCAATTTACTCACCAGGCGGCGCAACCGGGAAATGCTTACAAATGTAATTTTGTTGTGTATTCTATTAGTTTTGACTAGTTGTTTCACTTTGTGCTATGTGGTTATCTCTTAAGAAAAATTAAGTTGGAATAATCAACTATTATTTAACTTAAATATATTTCCATAATTTACAATATTAATTACTTTGGAATTTAATTAATTAGTTAATTAAAATGTGTATTTTCTTCAAATCAAAATGTTGACCAATTTGTAATGGAAATAATCTTATTGTTAATATTAAACACTCCTGGTGGAAAGCCAAGTTTGTTTTTAGCAAAAAAAAAAATATTATCATTTTTCTCAAAGTTGAACTTTGAAGAAAGATTATTGGAAATAATTTACAGAAATCGACACAGAAACGAGATATTAGGAAAAAATCGTAAAATTGATAACTAAAATATATATGTATTAAGCCAGGTCTGTGTTTGGGTGTGTATGATTAATGCTGTACAATTTATATAAATTTAAAGGAATAAATGAACCACTTTTTCTCAAGGTCAACTATATGTTGCACACTCCCCATGATATTAAATTGGAGAGGAGAAAAGGTTGGAAAGTGTAGAGGGGGAGAGAGAAACGTGGAGGGGGGAAAAAGTGGCAGGGGGTGACTGAAATTAAAATGAAAGGAGTAAAAAAGAAACAAACAACGCACATGTGCACATTAGAGAAAATGAAAAACTCATTTTCTCTTTCAAATATAAAAAGGGGAGGGGATAATAGTGAGACGTTTGGGCCCGCCGCTTATTTTCGCTTTTTAGCGTTTTCATTTTTTTGGGTTTTTTTAACGTCACCCTGTATTTTATTTAGCTTCTGGGCCACGCGGTACTTTTGGTACCAAGTGACCCAGATATCACATGTCTTAGATTACGATCTTGACCTTTTCGTTTCCCCTCGTTTTTACTTCCACATGAGTGGATTAATGTACTTTTAATTTGATTTTGTTTTCGTTTCTCCTGTTATCACCTATGTGTGATAACTGGGGATGAATCATGATTTTGGCCATATAGATCAATCTTGTGATTGGTCTGTTTGGGCCAAATATTGTTTTAACCAATAATCAGTTTGTGCCCTGAGAATCCGACTTGTGGATTCTCAGGGTATATAAAGAGCTAAATTTATATGCTCGAGAGAGATTTTCTAAACATTGAACCTATGCCCAATTTTGGCTAGGTTCTTTTCTTTTAATTTTATTTTCAAGTTATATTTTTTATGTGTTGTGCAAAACCAGTTCGCTAATTTTTTATGTTATATTACCGAAATAAATCTTCTATTACATTTAACTTCAGTGGTGGTTTTATTGACTTAAGCTTAAATTCCGCGGTTGTGAACTTCATCATTTTGCAGACCTTCACCTTTTTTGGATACTTCGAGGTCCCAACAGGTTCAAACCTGCAACGCATGAGTAAGTATATTTTACACGATTCTTAGGGCAGATTTACGGACGAAAGTCCGAGATACAGAGATTAAAGATCCTCAAGACTGTGAAGTCTTTTGCCAGAGACTAGTGAGGACACAAAATAGACGTTATATTCGTCTAGTCCTCCCAGGCCAGTAGAATTAGTGACCTAGCCACTCACTATTAATGCGAGTGAAAACTCGCTCGTATTAACATAAAAGAGCAGATTCTACTAACGGAAAAAGGTCCGTCACAATAGTAGTAAAATTAAACTACAGTTTATCACAGGCAATTGTGCCCAGCATTAGAATTTCTTTTGCTCAGCCCTTTTATGAACGTCATCAATTTCTAATTGGTTTGTTACTTGGTCTGACGTCATAAAAGGGCGGAGGAAAAGAAATTTTAATGCTGGGCACAATTGCCTGTGAAATTTGCTCCCGTCATTTATGACGGGTTACTCCACTAGTATGTAATATAATATACTAGTGGGGTAACCCGTCATAAATGACGGGAGCAAAATTCACAGGCAATTGTGTGCATGCGCGTCGTTTTTTCTTTTTTTTACTCTTTTCATTTCAATTTCAGTCACCCCCTCACACTTTTCTCTCTCCCCCTTCTACACTTTCCAACCTTTTCCCCTCACCCCCTCCCACTTTTCTCTCTCTCCACCCCTTTCTACACTTTCCGAAGGAAGAGTTCAACATATAGTTGACCTTAAGGGAAAAAAAACGGTTCATTTATTCAAATTTATATAAATTCCGACGTGTTTCAATGGTTTTGTTACTCCACACACACACACATACATACACATACCTGGGATATTATATATATATATATATATATATATATATAATAATATAAATTTATATGCATGTGTGTATGTATATATATATATATATATATATATATATATATATATATATATATATATATATATATATATATATATATATATATATATATATAAACATAATATATATATATAAACATAATATATATACAATAATTTATTAATAATTTACAATTGATTGTAACAAATTAAATTAACTGAAAATAATTACGATTAACATGTTCTATGTGTGATTTTTCTCTTAAGTTAGGATAGGAGGCTATGCACAAACCTTAGTTTTCAGCATCGACTCAAAGCGCCTCTAGTGTTATTTAGATGCGTAACCGGCGCCATTTAATGCCGCATAGGGTCAATGGGAAGCTGACAGGCCTGTATTTATAGGAGGCTATGGCCTATATGTGCAGGTTAGAGTTGAAGTATTTTATAAAAAAAGTACGAGTCTTTGTATAAGAAATTTAGAGCCATCTATTATAAATTTATTTGTAGGTTCAAGTCACAATAAAAAGTTATACAGAAGGGAAACTCGATCATTTTTCTGTGACAGTTTCTTCTGCGCATGTGTGACAGCACTACTGACTTTCTTTGATGTTTCTCATATTTTTGGGCGCCGCCATTTTGAAACTGGGTAATGAAAGGGGGGGGTCTCCTTCTACTACTGGGTCTGCACGAGTCAAGTGAGTTGAATTCATTTGATATGAACGCGAATTGAACGTCTAAACTCATAGTTGATTCCACTCAAATGATCAGCTGACATGAATTATTGGGTTTATGCGTACAATTCGTGTTCATGTCAAATGAATTCATGCGAGTTAACCAACTTCCTAGGCTCGTTAGTCTGTGCCCCAGTTGGATAAAGTAACTGGTTAAAATACAGAATTCCATGATGTGTACCATGTTAAAGATTCGCCTATACCAACTCTGCCCCCCAGTTACAAGGTGTTGACTTACTGTCAACAGCAACATCAAAGGTTCCGACAGAGAGTTTCCCTTCTGTGTTCAAGTGTTCTATCAGAAATAAACATAGAGGTAACTCAAGGTTTGTAGAGTATGTAGGCCTACAATTGTAAATACTCTACAAACCTTGGAGGTAACTCACCTAAGAGCTCTTCCTTTGGAGCATTTCGTGCCAAAACTGAGTGTGGCCAGTAGATGGTGCAAACTGTATTTAGTGCTTCCGTTCTAATACAATTCAATGAACATACAAAGAGAAATGGATGACATTTTAATGAAGGTGTCTCCTTTCTAGCTTCAAAAGGCAGACATTTCTTCATTCGCTTTTGGCGTTTTTTCCGACTTCTAACATGGAGTTGCTTTTACTTCATTAATTTATCTTGGTTCTACCATAGCCTCCTCCTTCAGGCCTTCTCATTTGCTTCTAGTTCAATGTAAAGTGTAAAAAAAACGCGCAAAGTTTTGTGCTACGTTTTGATTGTGCAGTCAAAACTGTGAGAAAAAAACCTTGCAGTTTAGGAGTGTCCACTCGATTCAGTTTTCAGCACAGTTTTGTCTACTCGATTCAGTGGAGTCCAATGAAATTCTACTCCGCGAACGAAAGAAAACCGTGCTGTTTGTGGATAACTTATCTCTGGGCCCTCGGTTTTTTTGTCTACGTCTTCCATCTCCGCGCAGTTCACAAAATTAGTTTTCCTGTCCACGGGGCAAGATATTTGAACTGTGGAGTTAAAATGTAGTATAAAACGTTGCGTGTGGACCGCACTTTAAAGTTGGAAGAAAGTATGGCGTCAGTATCGTCTGCTAAAATGTCATATCTAGCTCATAATCCTGTAACAGTTACAAAAGCAATTTACAAATTATTACATGTATATGGCAAATATTGTCATACAGTATCTCTGCGACTGAATAGTGTTCAGAGTAATATGACAATCATAAAATAATAGGACACAAGCAATGACATCATAATGTGTATGATTGTCACAATGAGAGGCCCAAGTGCTTTAAAGCTCCTAAATATATATTTAGACGGCTGGTGCATTAATGTTGCCTATGAACCGTCATTTTCGGACCGGTGCGAAGTGGCGGAGCTAAAAAAAATAATTGAAAGTGTGTTAGATACTAGAATTTCAAGAATTTTATGATATGAAAACATCAATTGAAATCTCGTAATTCTTCGTTTTATAAAAAAAAAAAACTTGCAAAGCGTTTTAGACACTAGAATAGTAGTTGATTAATTGTGAGAGAAAAAATTGACTGCTTACAAACAAATCACTGAATTTTAAGTTTTTGGATGCTATTATCAGACGATTATTTCAATGTGAAAAGTTTATTTTTAAAGATGATGGTAAACCTAAAATTATCATTAAGTGGTTCATTAACTTATGTTTGTTTCTACTGTTTACTAACCTAGGCTTTCAGATAAACCTTACTGCTGTCTAGCTGGGAATAGTGAGAATGACGCATACGCAGTCACAAATGGAATGAGGATGAGATTAGACAAGAAAATTAAACAAAAAAACAAGCTTTTATATAAAGAAAATTCTAAAAAGTGAGAGTAGCTGTCGTGAGAGTGGCTGTCGTGAGAGTGGCTGTCGTGAGAGTGGCTGTCGTGAGAGTGGCTGTCGTGAGAGTGGCTGTCGTGAGAGTGGCTGTCGTGAGAGTGGCTGTCGTGAGAGTGGCTGTCGTGAGAGTGGCTGTCGTGAGAGTGGCTGTCGTGAGAGTGGCTGTCGTGAGAGTAGCTGTCGTGAAAGTTGTGATAGTTCACTCTGACGATAGCAACTGTCCACATGTCTTGAAGTGAACGTGATAGTTCTGTCACATGACAGTGTGACGTCTACTTCACAGATATCATTGAGTCAACAACAGTGTTGCCTCTCTCTCCCTACAGAAGCGATCTATTTCCCTACAAGCGCGGTCATTCCACAACTTAATAGTTGCGACACTGCGACAGTTCTATGAACTATCTAGTCAAACGAGATAGTGTGGTAGTGTTATCGCAACAGTGTTGATAGTGACTAGCATGTGGTTTTCGCGATGATGGTTCGCGTGATAGTTCGTTCTTTCGTGACAGCAACTATCGTGAAAACTATGGTGTAAAGTCCCACGGAATTTCTCTTTGTAAAGCATTTAGCAGAAGCTCCATATATATGTATATGTTTTTTTTTTGTTTCTATATCTATTTTCTGGTGGTTTTTCACGGAAATCATTTATTTTTTTAAAGGGTTAAATCCTTGGGAGACGTTTGTGTTTATATGTATGTGAAAGACTTCTGCTGTACTAATAAATATACGTCCTTGGTCTGATGACGTTTGCTCAAAAATAGCAAGTGATGCGCTTGAATTTTTCTTTTTTTCAGACGTTCTGTTTTAGGTAACAAACGTTAACTTAAACTCAGGAAGTAGTTTAAAAACATCTTAGCTTTTTTTGTTAGTGTCACAGATACTGACAAAAGTCGAAAAGGTTGTTGAATCTTGTATTACTGCGCTCTAAACATGTGTAACTGGGTGTAGATGGTCCTGTTTTATAAGACCGCTTTTTCACACTGGTCGAAATAAATCTGTTTCGAACAACTCTTGTTTCAGACAACAGCCTCCAACAAAATGTTCTATGCTCTGGAATATCATCATCATCATCCGACAAAACAAATTTCTTGAAACAAAACAAAATTTCCTTCTGAAGAGAAATGTAGAGGACGTGTCACGTGGATAAATCGTGGATGCACTGCTTGGTTTGTTTTTCAAACTTCACTATCGGAAATTGTACAGACCGTTGACGTCAGACAGTTTTCGATGTTCGACGAGCATATTTCTTGTTTCGAACAAATTTTTTTTTTTTTAGTTTCCGTGGGCGCTGTTTCATTTGAAATATGTTCAAAACACTTTGTCGAACAGTTTTTCTTGTTCGTCGAACAAAATGTTTTGTTCGATGTTGGCTTTGTTTCGACCAGTGTGTCAGCGACCTTAAAGCAAAAAGTTCACAAGTTACAAATTACAAGTGACTAGTTGTAAATATTTACAAGTTAACAACGTTTTTGTTTGACCATTTTTTCTACAAGGTGGCTGTTGATATCTTTTACAAGTAGGCCTAAGCAAGCAGGCAATATATTTTGACATTCAATGTTTTAGATAATAAAATACTGCTTGAGCTTGTGAGGAAGCTAATTTTAACTTTGATAAAGTCAATTGAACACCAGTCTCATGATGAATTGATGGTACATTCGTTTCTTTTTGTTGTTTCGTTAGTAGGACAGATGCCTTTTATCATTTCCATGCATGATGATGAGGAGCCTACCATATCACTAGGTGAAAGGGTAGTATATTTGGGTACGGATGAACCCGAGCATGGTACGATCAGATGGATTGGAAAGCTACCGGAGATTAGCGATGGATTAACAGTTGGCGTTGAACTGGTGAGTTTTTTATTTCACATATTGGCTTTGCAGACTGTTTGCAGTCCATTTTGGCTCTCGAGGCATATGCCTCTCGCATATAGGCCTACGCCAATAATCGTCAAATCTCTAGACTGCTTGGAAAATCGGCAGTTTTTTTTTTTTCGATTGCGATATAAATTAGTAATTTATTTTTTATTTTCTTTCATATTACAGGATAATGCCGTGGGTGCAATAGATGGCGTTTGGGGTGGCAAAAAGTTGTTTGCGTGTAAGTCGATGCATGGAATCGTTATCGATGTCAAAGGATTGATCAAAGAAGTGGATTTTTTCGGAGACGATGTTGATGCTGGTGGGTTTCTTATTCTGCTTTCAGTTTTTATAGACGTACAGTATTTGTTATTGCGGTCTGAATGGCCTGCTTTACTGATAAAAAGGAATCCGTTTGGAGGAGCATATTTCTGTACTAGTGTCCATTTGGCACAAAGGAATTGCTTTTACATATTATTTTAATTTGAATAATTACTCTGTAAGCTGCCCAAGGGCCTGTGGCCGAGGGACTGTTTAGTACAAAGCATCAGCATAAAAATGCATTGTCAAAATAAACATTTATTTCCTGTGATACCAATCTCCCCACTTGAATATACTAACTTTAATTGCAGCATCATTACATATATGCTTTGTTTAATAGTACTTATTAAGAATTCCCCCAAATCGTAACTATTCTCCATGCACACTGCATCCTCTGGAAGTAAATTCCATTTTCGAATGACCCTAGGTACAAATGACCAGAAGTAGGTGTCTCTTCGTGCAAAAGTCTCCCCTAATTTCAAAGAGTGCCGGTCACTCCTACCACTGTATACAGCTTACACAGTTTACTAGCAGCCAGTCTTAGACAAGATAAAATATAAAATGAAAACACCTTTAAATATTGCTACAAACCGGTGTTCATACCTGGCCACAACAGTCGATAAGAGATTACAACGTTAATTATCGTTAAAAAAATCAACTTAAAGGCGCTAAGGTGGCTAGAATCGAGACCATGGTTTGGAAACATCTAATTTCGCTTAACATTACGTCTATGGAGTCATGCAGGACGTGCACGATGCAGTGTCTAGGCTCTTAATTTCACAATTTTAGCTTAGGTTAATTAATAAAACCTCCTAATTTTTCATTCTCTATTTGTAGCTTCGGATAGCACAACAATACCACTGACGGAAACTCCTATGGCGGAAGCTGTCAAACAGCACGAAGATGTATCTGGATCAAACGATGCAGGGAGTGAAATACGAGGATTGACTGGAAAAGACATTTTGCAACAAATGGTGAGTAACACTTTGATTTTATTGGTTTATTTTGACTTTATTGGTTTATTTTGACTTTGATGTTGTTATGGACTAAATTACTTGGCCGTATTTGGCAGTTTATTGTGCATTTTTGCATGTCAATGATATGTTGACTCGTGATTTTGCTTGTTTGAAATACTTACAAAAAATTACTCGTGTTGATTCCTAAGATTTTCCAAATTAACTAAACAGCACTTTCTCTAAAACCTTCTACACCTTCTAGTGTTTTGTGTTTTAATTTGTATTGCTACTGTAATGGAAATAGAATGCAGTGATTTTAAACTATGAACTTCATGTTGTCTTGACATTAATGTTTTAAGTCATTGCATTTAGCATTTTCATACGATTAACCTTTTTAAAGAGTTTAGGTAAATTGGTTAGTTATCTGTAATATGAGAATTTTCAACTTGAAGTTTACGTACGGATGAATGAATAAGAATTACTTTCAAAAAATGTGGAACAAAAAACATTATTCAACTGGTTGAGCTGACGTTTTCGAAAAATATTGGTTATTTATCGAAAAGTTGTTTTAAAAAACGTTGATCATACTTGTCGTGAAAGGGAATAGGTTTCTTTCATCAGGCATAGCCGTAAACTTACAAGTAAATCGGTGTGAATGTACGACAGTTACATGTTGCAAGAAAAGTTTTAATAAAAGTTCTGTGTAGGCTTTCATAACTTGGGTGTGAGCCCCACACAGGCATGTACTGGCTCGGGCGCTGTCAGACAGCCAATTGCCTGCCGCCTGCGCAGATCTTCCAGGCGCTGATGCTGTAAACATCCACTTTTACACACTGTCGAGAGGTGCACTTAACATGTGTTTTGTTTAAGGATACGTATTTCGGAAACTGTAACTAGTTAGTTAAAACATTTTGTATATATATATTAAGCCAGGTCTGTGATTCTATGAGTAACGCTGTACAAACAATTAAGGACAAAAACCTTGAACCATGTCGGAATTTATATAAATTTAAATGATTAAATGAACCGCTTTTTTTCTCAATATCAACTATATGTTGCACACTCCCCATCGAAGAACCCCATGATATTAAATTGGAGAGGCGAAAAGGTTGAAAAGTGTAGAGGGGGGGAGGGGGAAACTGAAATTGAAATGAAAGGAGTAAAAAAAAGGAAAAATGAAAATCTCATTTTTTCTTTCAAATATAAAAAGGGAGGAATTAATAGTAGCAAAATTAAACTAGAATTTATCACAGGCAATTGTGCGCAGCATTATAATTTCTTTTGCTCCGCCCTTTTATGAACGTCATCAATTTCTAATTGGTTTGTTACTTGGTCTGATGTCATAAAAGGGCGGAGGAAAAAAAATTCTAATGCTGGGCACAATTGCCTGTGAATTTTGCTCCCGTCATTTGTGACGGGTTACCCCACTAGTTACAAACTGTTTGTGTACAAAATCTGAACTATATTAGTAGAAAATTAAAAAAGTAATTGGATAAACAAGTCGGCAGTAACTTCTTATGGCGTCAAGATGTTCTCGAATGTGTCCCGGAAGCCTCTGTGAAGTGGAAGGCTCCCAGGAGTTTCTCAAAACTAGCCGCCGGAGCCTCTCAAAATTGTATAGTCTATGGATATTCTCTAAACTAAAAAGCCCTCTAATAGCCCACTTAAGCTTCTCAAAATTGGGTGACCCTTGAGGGGCTCTCGTTACTGGGAAATAAAAATGTACAGTTTCCAAAATATACTTGTTTACATGTTCGGTGCTATATTGAAAAAATGTTGCTAGTTTTTGTGGCTCATTTTGCTCGCCACTACAAAGAAATTTTGTTTTGAGAGGCGAAGCGTCGATGCCACATATTTTGCCAAAATATGATTTTGTAGCCAGTACGTGACTGACCCCACACAAGAGAACTTTTATAGACACTTCTTTTATGATGACATGTATTCTTGTGTATATCAATGACATTACAGGAATGAGTGTCATGTGACTCATGTCACAAGGAGAAATGAATTATAAATTTTAGACAGGTAAGTTAACTGAAAAAAGGAAAACATGCCATTTCGCTGGTAGTACCCATTCATTTTAACCTATTCCATCTCGGGCGACAATGTTAGGTAGAGGCTAGCTATTAGATTACATTAGAGTACCAAGTCTGCCAAGCTGGAGACCAGATTAACAGCCTCCTCGGCAGTTTACTTAAAGTTAACTGAACATAATGACTTCTATTTGGAGGAAATGTCTTTTCCCCCATCTTTTTTTGTTGATGATGGCAGAATATTCCTGCACTTATGTAATCAAAGACCAAGTTGTCATACTACAACACTAAATCCTAAGCATTGCTAGCCTTCACTTTCAGCCCCTGTTGTCGTCTGAGATTGAATTGAGCGAGATGCACGTACTGTGTCACACCCTTTTCTTTCTTGTCTTCACGATGTTTGCTATTTTATTTTAGTTTCCAAACCAGCATGTCTGCTTGTATTCGGGTCACAAGGCATTTATATAGTCCTTATTGTTATGTTTTTGTTTTCTTCGAATGTTTATTTGTAAACGACACATTGCCCTGTTTTGGAAAAGTTTAACAAGAATTTGACTTTGTTTAGTAGGAAGTGTATCACATGAATACAATATGTGAGTTTGCGACGTGACATAACTACAGTGCGGGTTAATTAGTACGAGGTGTTCGTTTTGATTTTACATCATTACACAATTAATTAGAGCATTTCTGTTCATTTGCACTTCCCAATGTCGTGAAAGCCTCGTATTTCTAAACCTGTAGGAAGAACGTTTAGCCTATGTTTCAATGTATATTATGTGGTACAACCTTATATGTACATTACGTGTATTTTCGTGGACATTTGAAGAGACTTTTGTTGGGACAGCTAGTTGCGGGCGGCCTTCTCGCGCCACCGCAGTAGCTTAACAATTCGCTAATTGCACACTGATTAATTCGCTACTGTCCTGGCATGGCGCTTCTTTTAAAGCTTTGCTACAAAAATTAGCCAGCTAGTCACTGGATGCGAGCGAGCGTTAAATTTGAACATACTCAACTGTACTGCCGCGACCACTGGACGCAGCGAATTGAGAATTTCAAACGCTAGCGAATAAAAGGGGCCGCATCTTTAGAAGTTTTTACAAGCGAATGGACTGGTGAATTAAGAAGCCTGTCCAAAGCGAACGAAAGTAGCACCGTGTACAGCAAGCAACCTTTACATTTTTATGCTATTCTGGGCTCGTGCAGACTCCGCAAGAACTTACAAAGAGCTGGATTGAAACCTTGGTTACCTGAATTGGCCTATTATTTGAGTCTGCGGGGTCATGTCTCTGAAACACACCTAAAGCTTCTTGACGAGGAAATATTAAAATGCCAAGACGGCGAAATGTTTGCAAAACACTATTGATAAACGGAAGCAATCACACAAAGGATTACTAAGTTATAGAAATGATATTAAGTTGCGATGTCCACGGGCCCATAACGTGAACGTTGCTATTTGCCACTGGAGAAGCTCCACATTGCGTATATGTGATTCCATCTTAACCTCCTAAAACTTTCTATGCCTGTTACTATTGTTGCAGTAAATATTAGTAGGAAGAGTAACTTGTCTCTATGCACAGTGTTGTATTATTTGTTATCATTCATATATTCTCTGCTATCCTTTGTGTGTTGCAGCCATATAATGGTAGATTTTTGTGAACAATGACGGGCACTTACTGTAGTATTTTTATGTGCTTTTCATATGAAGCAAGTTCGAATGACTTGCGACGTTAAATTTTGTTTCTCTAGTTAAATTTCCATAGTTGGGTATTCATGCAAGCAGTCTAAGAATTTGTAAACTGTTGGCAGTAAAACAATAATTATGAATTGTCATACGCCAAGTATATGTAAGCCATTTGCAACACAGTACATTATGAAGCGTCATTGGTTTTGTAAATTCCTAATTTAGGTATATGAGTATGTAACTTTTAAAGTAGACGGTAAAGTAGTGGTTCCCAAATAGTGTGACACGAAATTTTGGATTAGTGTTCAATATATTAATATAATTGATTAACGTTATGTGTTAAACTTTTAAACTTCTGGCAGTCCATATTTTTTAACTTACAGTAGATTAGCAGATTTGGGATGGAAGATCTATTCGCAACAAATAAATTATGACGTACTTTAATCTGAACAAAAACATTTTTTGTTCTGACTAGAAGTGAAGTAACAGCAAGGCAAATGTGCACATTCGTGACAACACGTGTTCTAGAACATTTTCCTAATTGGGCAAAGGACTTCAAACGTTTGGGTCTTAGGACTGTTTGAGGATACAAATGAAAGTACTATTTCTTCTTAATTGAAATGCGTTTATTTTTACACATGTGATAAAGTAATCTCTCTCCAGCATGTCTTGTTGAACAAGTAGGCCTATACACTTGAATGGGATATTTTCAATTTACGATTTTCCTAACATAGCTCACACTATGAGTCAGTTTGACTGTGCATGGTTTGCAATTTACATAAGTACTAACTGCAAGTATACTTTCAAAGAATGTCAAGTTGATTTGATAAGTGCTTATTGGAAATGTAAACATTTGGTCATCAATTTTGACAGACAAATCCAAACAGTACTACCAGCACATCAACGCAAAACGCATCGGATAACTTGGATGTGGAAATCGAAAAGTTTTTGTCTTCAAAGTCAATATCAAATGGAAACAGATCATTTGATCGTCGTGTCTATGCACGTATGTTTGCTGAATGTGAAGTCGAGAGATGGTACGAGGCTCTCGAGTTTGATTCGGATGGAATGCCGGACCTCGGATTTCGTGAAGACTTGAAAACAGACAAGAAAAAGAGTAGCACGCTTGGAACCGACGTGACTATTACTTCCAAAACAAAGAAGGAGCGTGGTGGTGTATTTAGGTTCATTCGTTGGCTTCGTCGCAGTAAATCATCGAAGTCAACTGGAGGTTCATTGAAGTCATCGGGTGGTGACGATAGCCGTGCTCGTACTTCAAGTTTGGACAGTATGACTAGTCTGAGTGACAGTTTTCATTACATCCCTGTCGGAGTATCTTGCCCTGAAGGGATTCACAGGTCATGTGATACTGAACAGAATGACCAAGTTTATGAAGATCTAGATGATTCGCTGCCGCCTTCCGAAATGACTTTAGTACATCCTGAAGTCAATAAGTTTAACAGTTTGTCGAGGAGCGTACTAAATAAACGAGATGCGAAGCCAAATCATTCGTTAGTTGCCCCTGGCTCTTCGAGCATCAGACGTAAAAAGCGTAGAGCTCCATTGCCGCCAACACATCGTAGTGTCGGATCCATTGCTATTACAGAAAGTGGACGTCAGGGTTCTCGTTGTCGTCTTCATAAGGTTGCATTATCGTCAACGAACAATTCTGGTTCATTTGTCGATTTTCCTGTTGGAGTAAAAGTCGAAATTTCCAATCTTCGAACATCTAGTCGTGAAATTGCTTCCTCTACGAGTGCAATTTATGGACATACTACTCGAGAAGCAACATGTGTTCTTAAAGCACGTTCTAATAGTTCATTAGTAAAAGGAAAATTCGTTACACCTGAGACATCTAGAAAGTTTGGTGGCGCCAATTTGCCATCTGAACAGCAGTCTTTGCCGAGCAACAGCTTCAAAGTTCATGTGAAAAACAAAAGAAAGGCGCCTCCACCACCAACGAGTACTGTTTCTGTAAATAAATTAGCTGTCATTGAAGTAGATGGCATTGCGAAGGTTAACGACAAAATTATAAAGGATTCATTGCAAGATGATGCTGGAGACTCCGGCTGTATTGGAAATCATAATAGAGAATTTGATGGTGTTGTGGAGCCGCTGAACCAGGATTATCGACCTACTTTCATGGATGAATTAGAATTACAAAAGAAAGTTTTAAAGGATGATATTGAGGGGAACGTTTCAATCAATGAGAGGGCATTGGATAACATGGATGAAACAACAGTTGCAACTGCAGGCTTCACAAGTGTTGTGACAGTGTCGTATGATGACGAGAAACAAGAAAGAAATGTCACTAGACAGAGTAGTTCTGATGCGAATATTGCTTCGCTGGTTTCGGAGCATTGTGTTGTTTTGAATCCTGCTGAAATTCCTGCAGATATTTCAACAGAAGTGCAAATCAATACTAAAGATTCTTTGAGTGGATGCTCATCTCCAGTAAAAGATAATTTTGAAAATAAGTTGAAAGTTGGTAAATTGAATGAGGCTAATGTGGATATTGAGTCACTGCAGGAACTTGTTGAATCTCTCGTTAAACAATACTGTAGTAATGTGAAGGCCAATGAACTACCCAAAATGAAAAATGATGATGAATCTAACGGAGCTGTAAATAAAAAGTACCAAAATAAAACTAGTGATATTGAAGAGAAGCCAACTGTCACTTCTGAGGTTATGCCAAAAAAGGATGCATTCGTGGGAGAGCCGATTTCCGCCGTTTGTAATATGCTGCCAGAAACTTCTAATGGTTGTCTACCCGAAAGCAAGCTAAAGATGTCTGTCAACAAAAAATCTTCTGAGGATATATTATTTTCTTCTGCATCTAATGAGGTCAATGATGGAAAGAACAAGGACAAATTAAATGAGAATCTCTACGAACAAAGTCTTTATGATTATCCTAAACGGTTAATTGATCATTGTCAATTAACTGAGAAAGCGCTGCATAAAGTAGAACGTGATGTTGATAACGTCGAGGGGCTCGGAAGTGGTCCAGATAGTAGCACTGATGACGGCAGCAGTGGAATTTATGAACCAATAGGCCACTTTTTGCGTACTAGATCTGAACCTGATCCGGATTCTACAAACGATTCTTTATGCAATGAGTCAGTTGTGGTTAAAAATGCCTCAGTTTTGTTACCTAATAAATTCAAAGAGAATTTATCTTTGATTGAAAATAATCCAAGTTATGGACAAAAGGAATTCTGTACAAAAAAGATTACAAAATGTGAGCCCAAGAAAAGTGAAAAGCTTATTCGTAGATTGAGTGTCAATGGACAAAGGCAGTCTCTATTAAAAGAGGAAGAAAATAAGGAGGAAGATTCTTTTGGCGTTGATGACTGCAGTTCCGAAAGTTCTCATAAAAGTTTTTTACACAACGATACATTTAAAAATACTGCATTCAGTCATCAGACCCCTGTTTACGAAAATCTCGACATGTGTGACATGAAACATGGAGTGTCAATAAGCAAGAATCCCATTGATTGTCACAATGGTAGTTATTTTCCAATGATGTCTCCTTATTGGAACCCGTCGTTGTTACCATATTCTCCTTATGCCGTCCAGCCATGTTCACAAATACAAGCTTTTACTGCGATGCCAGGAGTACCTACTGGAATGTCTCCAGTTTGTGTCCAACATAGAAATAATTACATTCTTCCCCATCATAGTTGTATTTGCCCCGTGCCCCTGACTTTGTCGGGCGTTGTTGATTGCGACCCTTACGCCCACTCTGTGATGGCATTTGATCCGTGTTATACAAGCAGACAAGCAGGTGTTAGAAAGAAATCTATTTCAGTAAAACTTAGCACGAATCCCTTTTTACAGGAAGATGTTCGAAAGCAGCACAAATCTCAGAATAAATCCAAGGGCGTACCTAATATGAATAACGTGCCTGTTACTAGTGAAACGTGTGAAAAAGGTAAGATAACGTGTGCCAGTCCAATATCTGTGAAGAGGGTCGTGAGTGAGAAATGTCAGACAGAATCCAACACGAAAGTGACACTTAATGGGAATGTGCCACCGAGTCCACCGCCTAGAGTTGGCAGTGTTGGGAGGTCATCACGTTTAGCAGCTAGATGTAGTTTTTTAAAGGAAAGTACCAAATTTGTATGGGAAAAGATTGGAAACGATGGTAGAGATGTGACTTGTGCTTCTGAAAATAGTGCTTTTAGTCATACGGTAGATTCAAATGATTCGGAACTCAAATGTATTAAGAGTGAATCGCCCAAATTAGAAACATGTACTCCAGAAGCTCCAAATAGAAAGAAATCTGTTGATGAACGTAGAAAAGGTGTCGATATGTTGCAGACAACTCGACCGATTTGGAATTGTTCTATTGTCATCGGTGGTGTCTCTATTACCACACCGTTGAACCTTTGGCCATTGGAATATAAGCTCATTGCTCCGGAGTTGGAGTGTATAAAAGCCAAATTAGAAGGCAAAACTATCCCTGATGAAAGACAACAGTCAGGTAGGAACAACAGTTTGTATAAGCTTAGCATGGTAATTACGATTATGATGCCAATCCTACCCACCCTCACCCAATCTAATATTAATTCAGTGTGATTTCAATTTGGCAAACAGATTTTCTCATACTTGGCCCGAAATTTGCAATGGTTTATTATACAACCTGTTCAAACTTCAAATTTGCATGCACTTAAAAAGGATTTTGCCAAGTGTATCACGCAGATTTAGCAAACCTCCAAGTGTTTTTGTATGGGTGTTAAGATTTTTTAAGAAAAGTAAATGATTCAGTATGAATTCTTGAAATCGGGCATTTTGCCGAATGTTTCTTTTAAAATAACTAACCATTTTTAGAATTTTAAATAGAAAAAAAAATACATACTAAACACTGAAGTTTGTTAGGATAATAATAATGTAGAGTATGTGTTTAAACTTGAAATCAAAATTAATTTCAAAGTCTTTGCAATAAATACATTCTGGACTTGTTGATAAAACATTTAAATTGATTATTTTTTAAAAAGTCACGTCAATCATTTTTTAATGCAAAATTTAAACAGAAAAGTTAATAGCAAAACCGAAAACGAAGTAGTTTCTTTAACTTGGTGGACTGAGCCCGACTACGAGTACAAGCACGAGTAGTATGGACGCTCCTTAAGGGTCCGTTTAGATTACTCGTGCTCGGGCTCATTGATGTTGCTCGTCGACAAGCCCGAGTAATTATGGACGGATTCGCCATCAACGATACAAGTAGCATTAGTAATGGAAGCGAGGGGCTCGTCTGGCTCTGCTTTGTGTCGGTACATCAAAGAGGTGCCCGTCAAGACTTACAAATCATTGAACAGGGACGAGCACAGTTTAGTTGCCTCGCTATACTCGTGGCGTTTCTCCCAGCAATGAGTGTATGATACACTTGTAATAAAAACTTCGTCGGCGCTCATTGGATCCGCACAAGTCAATTTTGGCCTCTCGAGTAACTGAACTATCAACCCTCAGTTGACAAGAGCACGAGCGCGAGCCCAACAAGTCAATAAGGGCACATGCCCGAGTACGAGTAAAAGCACGAGTAGTCTAAACTCACCCTTACATGTGTATTTGGAGTTTTTCACCGAGAAAATAACCAGAGGCCATGGTTGCAAAAAAAAAACCCCAAATTTGTTACAGTCGTACCTTAAAATGTCACTGCCTTATGACTACAGGACACTACTTTTGTAAAATCCACCTTTCATAGACACCCTGTACATTTACGACTTCCATTGAATAATACCTTCACTAATACCTCACTGTGTTCGTTTAAATATTTAAAGCTTGTTTTTGCTGTTACTGTAGGCCCTACTTTTAGTTAACAAATTTTAGAATCTGATGTGATTTTGTGAGTGGAGCTCCAACTAAAAAAAATCGTTTAATTTGTATGAAATTATTCTATTTTGTATGGATTCTCACGGGCTCTTATTTTCTCATTTATTTTTCAGGTAATGCGACTCTGAATAAGTTGTACAAACAGCTGGAAATTAGTATTTTAAATGGGAATGCGGACGATGCAGCAGTTTTGGCGAGGCAGTTAGCACAATCGAAGATACAAACCTCTGTCGCAGAGAATCAAAGTTTAGTGCAAGCCATGGACGATTCAAAAGTTTTGTAAGTGTAAATGTTTCTATTGCACAATTTTAGGCTAATGGACAATATCGAGGGGGGGGGGAATACTGTGTAAAAATTTAAGTATTCGAATTTATGTATTGGGATTTTTTTTAGAACCTTTATTGGTGACTTAAAATGGAGACATTGTTTAGCATTTGTGGTATTTAACATTTTATACTTTGTCAAGTGCAGCAACTCTAGAGAATAGAGAATATTTTTGTCACTTTTTGTTTCTAATTAAGATGCTTTTATATACTACTGATTTTCGAACTCTTGATTTTTCTCTCTTTCAAGAGCAAAATTAATAGGGAACTTGAAAGTGGTTTTAGAAACTATAAGGGTAACTCAACCACGTATGGGGGGTATGTTTATGATGATATTTTTCAGAATAAGCCTTTTTGTAGACAAATATTAAAAAATTTAACTCTGAACATAAAAAGCTTATTTTCAAAGATATCAATATGAAAATACCCTTAAGATGGCTCTGTAGAAAAAAATACTTACGTAAATGCAAGGTAGATGGAGCCTGCAACCTCCATAGGTGGCAAACTACACGTGCCAATTCGTTGAAATAGAATGCCTTTTAGCTAATAAAAGCGTCCAAAACAACCTAATAATGACATCAAACCAAGTAATAAACCAATTAGAAATTGATGACGTTCATAAAAGGGCAGAGCAAAAGAAATTCTAATGCTTGCCCGTGATAAATTCAAATTTAATTTTGTTATTATCCCCTCCTCTTTTTTATATTTGAAAGAGAAAATGAGCTTTTCATTTTCTCTGGTGTGCGCATGCGCGTCGTTTGTTCCCTTTTTTGACCTCCATTGCTCTGAAGAGCATTATAATAATATATTTCTATATTATATATATAATATCCCAGGTCTGTGTCTCTGTGTGAGTGTCTTTCTATCTATCGTTCTTCTTTCTGGGATAACGCTGTACAACCATTGCGAAGCATGTCGGAATTTATATAAATCTGAATAAATGAACGGCTTTTTTCTCAAGGTCGACTGTATGTTGCACCCTTCCCATCCAAGAACCCCATGATATTAAATTGGAGAGGGGGGAAAAGGTTGGAAAGAGTAGGGGGGGGCAGAGATAAACGTGGAGGGAGGAAAAAAGGGGGAGGGGGTGACTGAAATTGAAATGAAAGGAGTAAAAAAAGGAACAAACGACGCGCATGCGCACAATTGCTTGTGAATTTTGCTCCCGTCATTTATGACTGGTTACCCCACTAGTATATATATGTGTGTGATCTAACGCTGTACAAACAAGGACAAAAACCTTGAAGCACGTCGGAATTTATATAAATTTAAATGGATAAATGAACCGTTTTTCTCAAGGTCAACTATATGTTGCACACTCCCCATCCAAGAACCCCATGATATTAAATTGGAAAGGGGAAAAGGTTGGAAGGGGGAGAGAGAAACGTGGAGAGGGGAAAAAGTGGGAGGGGTGACTGAAATTGAAAGGAAAGGAGTAAAAAAAGAACAAACATGAACAAAGCATGCGCACACCAGAGAAAATGAAAAACCAATTTTCTTTTTCAAATATAAAAAGGGGAGGGGATAATAGTAGCAAAATTAAACTACAATTTATCACAGGCAATTGTGCCCAGCATTAGAATTTCTTTTGCTCAGCCCTTTTATGAACGCCATCAATTTCTAATTGGTTTGTTACTTGGTCTGACGTTATAAAAGGGCGGAGGAAAAGAAATTCTAATGCTGGGCTGGGCTGGCTGTGAATTTCGCTCCCGTCATTTATGACGGGTTACCCCACTAGTATTTAAATAATAACTCAATAAATCTAGATATTAAATGATTAAATTGAAATCAACAAAATGTGTGTCCGTAACAGGGCTCTGTAGGACATGCTTAATACTTACATGCACGTATTTTTTATGGTGGGTCTAGACTAGAAAGGAACGTCTTCACGGACATTTCCAAAGAACATGTTCGTTGTTTTTTTCGCTGTGGCCAGAGTGTCCAAACTTGATACGGGACATGTTCGCAACGTGTTCCCCGTTGTTAATCTCGGCTGCTGTCAGAACCGCCAACATGACTGGATGTTCGAAGAAATGTTCGCCGAGAAATTCAAGCTACTAATCCGAACGCAAACATCCTTTGATGTGACGTGCAAAAAAAGACAACTGGTAGATTCGGGCCGAACAGAACCACGAGCAAATTTTGTTACAGAAAAATGTTCAGAAAACCGTCCACACTTGTTCACGAACAGTGTTTTGTTCTGTTGTCTGGCAATTACTAGGTTACATAGGGTGTAGACATTAGGCAAGAGTTTGTGTAGTGGAGCTATTTAATAGATCGTACTGATTGAAAAACAGAAGTTACAGAACAGATTAGTTTTATTTATACGAATGTTTTCATATTGTTCAGTTTACAACCACTACAAATGGATTTTTTTTTATTTGTGTGTGCAGTTTGAACATGTTCGTTGAAGACAATGTGTCTCATCATGGTCCAATTCCTATCCAAGTTTCTTCATCGATGACAGTTGGCGAGTTAAAGAAAAAGGTTAGAATGGTTTGATCTGAATGCATATATATCACTCAAAGAAATACACTAATTACCAAAACCCGTGGTAATTGTTGGATGGTCTAGAGAAAAAAATGTCTAGTTAAAATTGTACAAAGGAAAGAATTACGAGAAAAATTGACCGGTCGTTTATTTACTCACTAAAATTAGGGCAAATAAATTTCTGTTTTTTCAACAGCTTGGAAAACCTTGAATTTTTTATGAATTTGAACGTTGTTTAAAAACTCGGGGTAAAGAGAAGAAGTCAATCCTTGTATATGGCAAAGACAGATCTGAGCTGTGTGTGCCCGTTCACGGTACACAGCTGAAAGCCGACTGTCGAGTCCTAAAGCTGCATCCACACTATGCCGATCGGCTTTAAATCGGCATTGCCGCTTGACAGGTGGAATAGGTGTGGTCACGGCTTTTGGCACTGCCGACAGTCCGACGATCGGCTTGCCGAATCGGAACCGAACGATGTCTGTCTTCATCGAAGGATGCCGAGCTGAACTGCATAGTAGGGACGTACCCCGGCTGCACGGCTTTGTTTTCAGTCGTGGTCACAAGTCGGTTGTTATTTTGTTTTTGAAGAAGCAGGCTGCGAGAACGTCTTTCTCATTCTACGTTTTCATGCTCGCTGCCCGCTCAGTAGTGTTAACTTTGAGGTATTTTCAACATAGCCGATCAGGCTTCGGTAAGCAGCAATGGTGATTTAAGCCGATTAGTAGTGTGTGGATGCACCTTAATATGAAAATGCACACACGGTGAGTTGTTTGCTGTGTTTCGCACACTGCACACAGCTCAGTGCGTGATTTTGGAATGCCAATACACGTAAGAGAAACATACTTTGACAATAATACATATTATAAAATTACTTAATTATAAAATTATTTTTTACCTTTACTGACCTTTACCTTTGTTCTGACGTTTCATTGACACTTGTCGATGGAGTCATTGGCCACAATAGGACAAATAACTTAAATCTATTTGTGTGTGCTGCCATGTTGGGGGGGGTCAGTCATGAATGTTCTATTGCAATAAAAGCTTACTTCTTTCCTTTATAAAGTTCATACCAGGCTTATTTTTTTTTTAATCTGAAACTTAAATGCTAGAATCAAACATTGAAGTTAATTTTTAGAAAGTCAGTTTAAAAACAGTGTTGACTTTTTTTTTAGATTTTCCGTGAATTTGAATTCCCAACGGGAGTTCAACGGTGGATACTTGGACGAAAGTTGGCCAACTGTGATAGTGATAAACTGGACCACTTTGGAGTGGATTTTAATGGCTGTCCAGTTTTTCTTTATATAACAAATCCCGGTTAGTCTTTGTGCGTTTGAGATTAAAGTAAGAGTTAAAGATTTTTGATTATAAATTGTGCTCTTAGGGTTTTGTTAATGTCACTTCATGTGCCCTTAGCAGTTTAGGAATGATTTCATGTATTGATGTTTTATTTTGTGATATTAACAGGCAATGTAGATGTAAAAGCGAGTGACTTGTTATGGGACAATGATAAGCGAGAAATGGAAAAAATGCAAGCCAAAACTGTATCATCACAATTGAAAAGAGAAAGTGAAGCTACTGCTAGGCAATTAGAAGCACTAAAACGAGATCAACTTGAGATGAAACCAAGCCAATATTGTGATGATCTTCTAAACAACTTACTCCAGCCAAATTCCAATTTAAACACATTTCAAGCAGGTGAGTTTCTTGAGAAAGATTTAAGTTAATTACACTAATGCCTCGCTTTATGGTCGAGAAACGTTCCAGGAAAGTTGGCTGTAAAGCGAAATGCCGTATAACGAATCATTTATTTTCATAGAAACCCATACAAATGTCATAGGATCTGTTCCAGTTTCGTGGAAAAATTTCGAAAAATCACTGAGTTTTTAGTTGAAAATGAAGCTTTTTGCTTTCTATTTTACATATGGCATATGTAAAAACAAAAATATAAAATATATATTAAAATGTTGAACGGTTCTAATCAAAATCTCACCGCACGTTTTCCAACACAGTGGAATGTTTTTGAATGCAACATAAACGTATTTATATATTTTTTTTTTGACAATTAATTTACAGTGCGATGCCATATGCCATTTGCCATCGACAAATGTTGGGCTGTAAATCGAAACTGAGCTATAATTAAAAAAAAGGCTGTTATAGCGAAATGCCGTATAAAGAGGTGTCGTATAGTGAAGTATGAGTGTATAGCCGAATTTCAGTTAATTAGTTTTAAGTCAAATATAGTTTCCATAGCGAACGTAATGAAGCAAACAAGCTTACTATGACTAAGTGTTCACGGTGAACCCTCTGATCATGAATCAAGGGAGTTTTCATCTCGGAAGTACATAGGATTGGTTTTACAATTAAAACCTATACAAATGTCACAACAATCTCATACGTGACATTATAAAATTATAAGTGTAATGTATGATAGGGAAGGAGCTAGAGGTGCTTCAGTGACTATGAATAGGTTTCGTTAGAGCTTTGGCATATCTGTGTTTTGCAAGAAATGTCTACGATGACACTTATTTATTATGAAAGTAGTTGTTAATTTTATTGTATATATTTTTATTAGTTTAAATTAAAAGATTACTATTGTGGTATTTGTTTTGTTTTAGGGTGGCATTGTTCGATGTGTACTTTGGTAAACGTACCGACACGTCCAGGGTGTGAAGTATGTGGATTTTCTAGACCAGCCGAGTACAAAGTTCCAGAGGCTTATCAAATGCAAGAAAGTGAGAGAATTCGATTAGAAGAAGAGAAAAAAGTAGACAGAGCTTTGGAATTGACATTGAAGGAAGTAATTACATTCGATATTCACGTGACCCTCTTGTTTTAGTGTTTAATTTGTATTTTTTCTGTTTGTCAAACGTGTATCGTCATTGGTTAGGCAGAGGAAAAACAAAGAAACGAAAATCTACAGAATTACATCCAACTCATGAAACTAGAAGAACAGGATTTCGTGACGAATGAAAATGCATTTGAGTGCAATATTTGTTTTTGTGATATTGAGCCGCACGAAGGAGTTAAGCTACGTGACTGTCTTCACATGTTCTGCCGTGACTGCCTTAGTAACACAGTTACTTATTCCGAGGAAGCGACTGTCAAATGTCCATATCGCGACGAAGAATATTCTTGTACGAGCGTTCTTCAGGAGCGGGAAATTAGAGCAGTAAGAGAATTATTATTACAATTTCAGTAATATTTTTAATTTAAATAATTTATAAACATGAGCTGAAATTCGACCTGAATCTTATATTTTTTTAAAAAACGGTTTCACTTTTTTATGGCTTTTCTCCGCTGGACGAAATTTAGGGTGAACAAATTTTTTTAAAGCTTGAAAAAGCATAAATAATTAATTTTAATCACCAAAATGAAATTTTTTTTAAATAAGTGAGGGTGATTCTTGTCCCTAGTGTTATATTTCTCTGGTTTTCTATCTTAAATTAGTGGGGTAACCCATCATAAATGACGGGAGCATCTAGTTTAATTTTGTGTGAATGTCGAACTGTCATGAAGTAATTTAATTGCCTTGACCGCTTGCATTTTTATAAGCACCTTAATGGATTGGGCGAGCCTGGGATGGGTATTTATAATACATGGTTTTATACCATATATTATTCTGTATAATACGGGACGTATAAAACTGTTATTTTGTGTACGTATAAAACTAAAAAAGTACAAGTTCAATGAAACAAAAGTTCAAAACAAAGTGTTTCATTGAAAAAACAGTTGCAAATCTGCAATGGAAAAAAATGGAAAATTGCCACAAAAAAAGGCTGAAAAGAAAAATTAAACGTTTTAAAATTTAACTGTTATTTGAAATATTTATGCACATTAATGCTCCTCAGAATATTGTTTATCTTGCCCTTTAAAGCCCGTTATACACCATCAATTATGTCTTAAGTAAATGTATAAATTAATTTATAAATGTGAGAATGCATGTGTATAACTACGTCAATGTTAAATTATTTGTTCGAAGTTGCATTAATTGTGAAAATGTTCAATTTTTCTTAAACGATCACATCTACTAGATCGCTTTTTCAGGATCAGCATCATTCTTATGTAATTTACAAAGCTATAATGTACGTACGATGAGTTCTGCAACATACTTAGCATACTTCTCCCCCCAATTCTCTTGTCTAGAAGGTCACAAGGTCACAATATATACTATAAACTGTCACACTACGCACTGTTCTGCTCACTTTATACAAGAAAAAATGTTCGAATATTTATTCAAGTGTATAACCGCCGATTGATACTTATAAATTAATTTATGCATTTTATGTAACAAATCATTGACGAAAACATTCAACATTTAATTGACACAAAAATGCAAGTAAAAATTGTTAGTGTTTTGGATTTCTCTGGAGGAAGCCTATTCCTTATTGCAGAACGACTATAAGACCAGTTCGAAAACAGGCTTTCCCACCATAGGCTGTGAATGCTGGAATGCTTAGTACTTTATCTGTCAGAGCTCACTCATTGTATCAAATTTGTTACTACTTCGCTTTTATTCAACTTGATAATTTGTTTGTTTGTTTGTCCACTGCCACCTTCTGAAATTGAAACTGTGTTTTAAAACAATTCAAGTAAAACCTGCTGGTTAGCTGTAGTTTGGGGCGACCATTTTAACAAAAATTTTGTTAACGAGATTTTATGCTACTTAATATTTGAATTTTCTTTTTCGTATAATTTACTACGGTATTAAATGGCGGGTCTATTTAAATACGATTACATTGGATGTTTTTTGTTGTTGTCAATTTTAGTTGGTTTCCGCCGAGGCGTTTGAACGTCATTTGCAGAAGAGTGTTGTAACGGCTGAAAGTCAAGCACAAAACAGCTTCCATTGTAAAACACCTGATTGCAAGGGTTGGTGTCTTTATGACGACAACGTCAACGAATTTCATTGCCCGGTTTGCAGACGCAATAACTGTCTGACGTGTCGAGTGATTCACGAGGGAATGAATTGTCGACAGTATCAGGATCGTCTTGCTGCTATATGCACTGCCGACGAGGAGGCTCAGAAAACTAAGCAGGCTATAGATGTAAGTACAAGATTATCGTTAAAACTCACTCACTCATTGAGTCGCATTTTATGTAACTCACACCCTACATACATAGGCATAATTGGGATTGAAAAGTGGGACTAGTATTGCATTGCTTTCTTGGAAGGATTGAACTGTTAGGGCATTAAAGATGCTTCATACTGGCCATGCAGCATGAACAGGAAGAGATGTAGAATTATATTGCTCGATGAGCTTTCTCAGGGCGCCCCCCCCATTCCAAATGAGAAAATGAATATTTGCTTCATTAATATCATTATTATTAGTACAAAAAATACATCGATTATGGATGGCCATAGAGAAAACCTTATTATTTTTAAGATTAAAAAATGACAAACTAGTGACCCAAGTTGGACTGACCAGCTCTCGAAAGGCGCTCTTATAAGAAGGCTGTGGTTCTATATACAAAATTTTGCCATGTGTGTCATATAACCTGTGACGTCATGTGGAGTTGTTTGAAATTAAGAAACGTATTTTTCTAAAATCAAAATATCAGACTCGCTCGGCGCCATCGTGCGGTGCACGACCTCGCCACCTCCAAAGGCCCGGCACTGCCTGAACATAGTAAACACATTCGAGTGTTGTTTACAAATGCTTAAGAATTGAATTATCTATTGAACTGCATTTTAGGTTTATCAGTTTGGAGTTTACCGCAAAATCTCACGTATAATACACAATTTTTACTCATTTTTGCCCGCTAAAACTCAGTTGCATATTAAACGCGAGTATTAACAATACGTCATTTTCGATAAAATTACCAGAAAATGTTGGGCTAAATCAAGGATGTGTATTATTTGCGAGACTTTATGGTACGCTAAGCGTTTAGTTTCATTGCATATATTAAACTTAAGAATACTTTTTGGAACAACTTCTGTAATTTTTTTAGATTCATTTGAAAACTTGAGTAAACGAAGGTGAATACATAATTTATTTTATAAGAAAGTAACTATGAGTGACCAAGCAACTCCATTTTAAATTAAAAAAGAAGGAAAGTCCTACCCCTCTACAAAGTTCCCAATGTTGTCACCTCACATTTCCATAATTCCTTAATCAAATACATGTATTTTTTATTAATAGTCAACTCAATACAACTTTTCAATCAACTCCAGAGCCACGTGGCAAGTGGGATAATTCAAATATTAAAGGAAATACATGTATTTGAATAAGGAATTAAAAGTAATGTTAGGTGACAACATCAGCATCTGAGTAGATAATTAGACTTTTTTATTGTCAATGTCTGTTATTTGGTGGCGCATCTATCAGATAGTCTATTTTATATAAAAAAAAAACAATTAAATTTTTTTTTAATTATATTAATGAATTATTTAAAATTTTAAAAATCGTTTTTGGCAATCGTTGGATAAGTCGTGACAATATTTTGTCATGAAATTTCTGGAGGTAATGGTCTTTAAGAAACATTTTGTAATTTGTTTTGCTTATGTGATGTTTTTTTTTTCTAGGATATGTTGAAGACGGGCGAAGCACTTCATTGTCCAAATTGTAATATTATCATAATGAAAAAATGGGGTTGTGATTGGATCTGCTGCAGTGTTTGTAAACTAGAGATTTGCTGGGTTACTAAGCAGCCGCGATGGGGACCTAGGGTAATTTATTTATTTAATCTGTTCATTGAATTGTGTCACTTTAAACAACAATAAGTGGTAATTCTTCATTTTGCTGTAATTATTATGTTAACTTTTTAAATAGGGTCACGGCGACACGTCTAGTGGATGCAGATGTGGATTAAAAGGTGTTCGTTGTCATCCAAATTGTAACTATTGTCATTGAAGGCAACTGTTGATACTCGAGTGTGCGTGCTTTCGTGTGTGTGTGTGTGTGTGTAAGTCCTAATCACGTTGTTCCTAGTCATCCTTTTTGCAGTAATCAAGTTTTGTTTACAAGTTGCTTATTCATATACGTTAGAAACTAGAAGAGTAACGGAAGTTTTTAATGCATTTTCATGGTGATGTATTTTTAAAATATGAACATATATTAAACTAGTTCATTGCTTTAATTTCTACTTAATTTACGTTCAAATTGTTGAAGAAAAAAAGTGAAATTTTGTGATACGAAATGGAAGTTGTGTTAAAAATCTAATGTAGTTACACTAATGAACATTTCCGAGATACTGACGCGTACACTAACAAGTTGGTGCTGGAGTTCACTTTTTAGATTTACGTTTACCTCAAAGTTTATTTGGCGTGTAACTTTAGTAATGCTACAATATAAATTCCACTCAACTTTCATTTTCTAACACAGATTATGTGAAACAACTTCTTTAGAAGTTTTTTGAAGTAGTTTTCTTGATAAAACTGGTGGGGGTTTTAAGGCCCGATACACGGACTACCTTCTAATCCTTTCTTCTGGACCGTATCTAGCAACCAGGGGCATAGCTAAATGAAAGTATGTATTTTCAAAAATAATTGAATAAATTAAGCGAGTGATTCCGAATCACTCGCTTAATTTATTCAGTTAATTTCGAAAATAAATCGGCTTTCATTTAATATTTACTTTTAAAAACTACATAGTTGTACAGTAAGTCTTCATAGAAATCAATCGGCACAGCGAGAATGACACCTCACATATGAATTCACACATAGCCATCTAACGGCAACATTTGTAATTAATTCTAATAGAAACCTATTAGTCACACCATGACACCTTAAGCAATTATTGGGCACAGAAATTTTTTTTGGGGGTGCTATTTTGATGAACGGCGGAATGGTTGGAATAACGGGTGCGAACAGTCGGAAAAATAGTAGGAACAGTCGGAAAGTTAGGTTGTTGCATTAGGGTCTGGGGACGCAGACCCCGATTTTTTTTAAGAATTATGAAATGAAATTAGTCCATTGTTCTGACTGTTCCACAATTTGTTCAATGTAAGGAACGGTCAGAATAATAGGCAAATTTGATTTAATAACTCTAAAAAAAAAAAAATGGGTGGCTGCGCCCCCCAGACCCCCTGTGACTAGGTTCATTTTATTAAACCTAAGCTTCTGACTGTTCCGCCGTTCATTAAAATAGCACCCCCCCCCCAGTATGAGGGCTAAGTGGAGGGGGGCAACCAAGCCTAGCTACGCCACTGCTAGCAACCTTCGGCAACGTGTGGAAATGTCAAGTTGTGTTTCACGTGAACGCTTTTTGAGTAACCATGGTGATTGTCATACAAACCACTTGGTCATGCCATTGCGTAGTGAGGAAGTCAATTTTAAACTATGACCTATTAAAATCACTGAGTTGTTCACTAAACCACACAATGTGGCTCTACCGTAATATTTTTCTGCGTTTTCGGTTGAGCTTGATGTCGAAAAAACGAAGGCGTGAAAACCTCTATTTGAAATTATTGGCTGCTGTAAGTGGTGCCACTAGCGGTGGTCGCCAATTGTGGTAGGGTTCAACCACTCATCGCGACTGTGGCGCGAAGAAAATGTTAGCGGGTGGTATGTGGGGAAAATGGCCTAATAACGCATTAACGTTTTCAGCAAAGAAAGTTGTACATTTACTTGGAAATACGTTAATTTTCAAATTCGCTTTTCTAGTTTCTAACGAAGTCGCTTTAAAAACTATGAAACCCTTTAAGTTAACATGATTTTTTACTTTTTAAAATTTGTTTTATACGGGGTTTTATAACAGTTGGCATTTTTTTTCAATTTGAAGTTCTGAATTTTTTTTTTTTTTTTTGCTTCACAAAACGTGTCGAACTTACATTTAGATTAATTTCCTGCATTGGGTTAATTTTATTTACAATGATACAGTTGTTTATTTGAAACAGGACAACTACTAGAGTTAGAGAAATTTTGTATACAGTTAAATTGCTAATGGAATCTTATTTTGATATCGTAAGTCATGATATCTACAATCGTCACCCGAGGTTGTTTGCATGATCGAGTAGATGAATTTAATACTAATTTCCAAACTATATTATACCTTGTTCAGACTTTAATCAAGATCATCATAGCTGTGATGTTGATTTCACTATACTTGTGGATAAGATCCCATCAATTGATGTCGATTATAATTTTACAAAACACAGTTTTAATAACTGACGTTCAGGAACTCAGTTTTCTATTTGGTTCAATCGAAATCAAGGTGGCGGCCACCACTTCGCAATATGACGGAGTCTTCTAGTGTTTCCAGTTCTTCAAGAAAGCATGCTTTATGATGTAGATTACTTGTTGTCTTGTATGAAAACTGAACACCAACGATCTCGATTTTTATTATTCAAATTATAATCGCCCTCCTGGAAATTTTATATCAGGATTCTGTAGAATTTTATCTACATGTTTCTGCAGAGGCCTTCTGACTAAAATTGGAACACTGTTTCTTCAGGAATTTTTATGTTAATTATATTATGCAGAATCTTTCTGCAGAGTAGTTGTAGAATCTTTCAGCAGAGGTATGCAGACTATCTCTGCAGAGCTATGTAGACTATCTCTGCAGAGCTATGCAGACTATCTCTGCAGAGCTATGCAGAATATTTCTGCAGCTATGTTTCTGTATATACCCTCATCCTTTTCACAAAACTATAACCCTGCAAATTAATTTCGCCACAGTGAAAACAATGCCTACACTTAAAAATGGAAAGTTTAAATGAAAAAAATAAAAATGTTATTAATCAATCCAAAAAACATTTAATGAAATAGGATTAAACCATTTACATTTTCAAAAATTAAGAAAATTTACCTTTTCTGATGCAAGACAGACAGACAATAAGCTAAACAATGTAATGAAATAACCGTTACAAACTGAAGTCATACACCCACACTTCCAAAACTAAACAAACTCAAAATAAACACCCACTCAAAAAAATGAAATAACTGAACTCAAAGGGGAAATCCCCTAATACATTTGTAAATGTTTTCAACCATGTATTAGGATTTTCAAATGAGATTTTATGCACATTAAGCAGAGAAATTCTGCAGAATAAAAATATTAAAATCACAAATATTTCTGCAGGTTTTCTCTGTTGGGTTTTGAGTACACAGCTAATGCTGTGCAATGTTTTCTGCAGAATAGTTCTGCAGAATTTAACTATGTAACAGCATTACAATTTCCAAATGACATGTTATGCACAGTGTGCAGATAAATTCTGCAGAATAAACAAATTAAAATGGCAATTGTTTCTGCAGCTTTTCTCTGTTGGGTTTTGAGTACACAGCTAATGCTGTGCAATATTTCCTGTAGAATTGTTCTGCAGATTTAACTATTGTAATAGCATTACAATTTCCAAGTGAAATGTTATACACAGTGTGCAGATAAATTCTACAGAATAAAAATATGAAGAATTTCAAAAGTTCTGCAGAAAGTCAATGCACAGTAAGAAAAGGAATAAAACCTTACAGAATTCTGCATGATTTTTCCAGGAGGGTGACATCAAATGATGTCGTCTGAACAGGTTGGGTATTATTAAAGTTAAGATGCTGTGAGTGTCACAGGTCATAAATGAGCCTATATAGATGGGTGACCAGAACGAAACGCACAAAAAAAAACACGAAAATTGCGCACAGAAAACAAACCCGACTGTCATAAATGCCCATAAGAAAAATGCGCACGCGGAAAATTGCTCACACCGAAAAATGCCCACAGAAAAGTTTTATTACTGCATAATATTGTTAATACGAGAATTTTTATGTTTGTATTTTTGTGTGTGGGCATTTTTCGGTGTGTGAGGAGTTTTTTCTTGTGGGCAAATATTCCGTGTGCGCAAATGTTTCGTGTGCCCATTTATGACAGTCGTGTTTTTTTCTTGTGTGCAATTTTCATGTGGGCTTTTTTCGTGTTTTTTTCCCACCGAATCATATTAATGATAGGATAAATATAGTGACTTTAGGTACAAAAAACATGTTTTTATCAGTCAGTTTGTCACGATCTTCGTTTGCTGTTTGTTATTTTGTGTTGTTGTTGATATGCTAAAAATGTGATTAATGATGAGTTTGTTGACTTCAGAGCCTCTAACTTAAATGCTCAATAATAGTAATTGTATAAAAATGTAGTTTTGATACCTGAAAATATTTACACAAATGCAAAAGAATGCATTTGTAAATAAATAAAAAAATTGATTATTTACCAGTTTGTGTATCAACATTGGAGAAACACATATGGTGTGTTTGGCGTTCTCCGCCTTTTGTGGTATCGAGAAACCTTTTCTCTACATTGCACTTGCGAGTGAATGCTCCCGCTCTTTTTTATGGCCTAATTCACACCAAGTAGTAATGCCGCAACAATGCAAAGTCACTCTCTGCTGCTCATGTACAGAATGTGGAAGCGAAAGTAAATCAGGTAATGAAGCTATGCAAGAAGTTTAAAGTCTGGTTCCAAGTATGAGCAAATTAGCAGCTTGCAAGCAGCCAATCTCATTCAACCATTCCACATTTTCATAATGTAAATGGAATTTTATTGATGGTTTTTGTATGATATGACAACATTTTCTTAGAATAACTTTGCTTTTCTGCTGCATTACTTTGTGATCCGAATGAGCATTAGCTGTCGTACAGTACTTTAATAAAAATTATCCCCGTCTGTTTGTGTCAGTGGCTCTCGAAACATTATTCGTTGTTAATGTAGCATTCGCTAGAGGATACATAAATATAAGTGAACGTTTGAAGTGGTTTTCAGTAGTAAGGTACAGGTAAGTATCAGTTAAATAAGTGAGAAGGTTATGTTAAAAGCAAATCAGGATCTTCAACCAGCCCTGCACTGTTGTGACAGAGTATAACAATGCCATTTTGTCATTTTCACATGATTTGCACGTAAATTTTTCTTTGCACTTATTCATTTCTGGTTTACGCCGTTACTTTTAAAAGTTTTCATAATGTTATTATCAGTGTTTTGGATTTATGTTTAAAATTGATTAGTAACCACAACAGTGCTAGAAATGATGCTTGGAACGATTTATGTTGCGTTGTGCGTAGTTCCTCTCAACAGCAGGATTTCTTCGTGCACGAAGAATACTTTTGGAAAAGCTGGGGGCTTGTTTGGTGATTGATAACGATTATTATTTATGGAATTGTTTCTTATATTACAGCCGAGTTTTTTTTTATTTTATAGGTTTTTGTGGATTTTATGGTGTTTACATTTCTGATAAGCCCATAAACTGCCATTTACAAATGTAATGGTGGAAGGTAAAATACTGTGTACCACATTGTCTGGTGGCAAACATAGGTAAGATCCAAATTCTGTTCACCGAGATTACTGCTCTGTTTAATATAAGAGCATTTGTATACTGAACACTTAAGTATATGAATATTATGAAAAGAGCTATTTAACAATTGAAAGAACTGCAAGAAATTTCATTCATGTTTTACATTTCTTTTTCTTGCTGACTTTTTATGATGGTACAGTTGATATTTTACAATAACTTTCACCGAAATACAAGCATATGACTGTGGTTGCATTTAAAAGCATTATGGTGCGCATCACTTACAACGTCTGATAACTTGTTTGAAATCAATTAATCACTACTTTACTAAAAAGAATGAAGCAAGTAAAATAATTACTAATAATGATTGAGTTGAACGCATTTGGAAACGCCTAGCTTCCGCTCATGAATAGGCGCATTTTAATTGCTATTATTTTCAGATAAGAAAATGTTGCTTTATATGACAAAACACTATATGGAAGAAAAAAAACACATGAAACCCCATTTCCTAGAAATTTTCAGCTTTCCTTAGTAGTTATTTTTTCTGATGTACCAGTATTATGGCAGTGTTGACTCGTTTATTCCAAAGCAAACTACCCAACTTTTTTGGCAACGCCTTTTGTGCAAACTGATAACAGAATTGTATCCTGTTGCACGTTATCAAATGCACCAAATTAGTTTGCACGTACAACAACAGCAAATGCGTCTACATTGCTAACATTGCCTGCAAAACTCAATGAATGCGTTAAAATTTGCCATTATCAGATGCACCCAATAATGAGACACAGGGACGTAGCTGGGGACGCGCAGCCTCCGCAACTGCCGGGGGGGGGGCATTTTTGGGGTGTAAGTGGGCGCAGTGTTTTAAGCAACAGAGGGCGGCGAGAGGTACAACCGAACCCAGCTATACCACTGATGAGAGAAAATATCCCGTATTTATTGGTGTTGGAGTGGTTAAAAAAATTTTTGTTAGTATAATCGGTCATCCGGTTTGATTTTATTCACCTTGTCATTAAAAAAGGACGTTACTTTGTGAAGTTTGTTCTGGGCAGTTGTCCATTTGTTGTAGTTGTTTTTGTTTTTTTGAAATATTTTTTTAACATTTCCATGAATATTAACAATGACCAGCACCAAGTAGCTTTTTTTATTTAGCTGTTTTCAAGGTCTTGAAAAGAGAGGTTGTACTTTTTGAGATTAACAAACTTCCTGCCCTTTTATGTTTCTTTTTTTGGAATTTAAATTAGTTATTAAATTATTTGTCCCTGAACGCATTACCTATGATTCACATGAGGTAAAGTCACTTTGTTGATACATTTTCAGTTGTAGAAATGATGTGATTCATCTTTTTTTTCTATTCTTTCCTTTTTGGCAGTTTTTCGTTGCAACATGCACAGTTTGCACACAAAAGCTGTAGACTCATTCATGTTTTGAATTCTCTTGTGTTGGAAGATTGATACAGTGCAATACAGGTCAGTTTTTCAATGTTACGGTAAATTCATTGATTCCCAGTATTTTCTTTGTTATATAGTTAATTATATGTACTAGATCAAAGCTGGGGTACTTTTAGTCAAATGAGCTGATCAACTCACTTGAATTCATTTGACATGAAGGAATTTATATGTTTACACGTTTGATGCGAGAACTCGAACACTGAAACACTAACGAATTTAACCGATTTTCCACTCTAACAATCTACTGTACTTGTCGCCATTATGAAACACAGTAATTGAAATCAAAAGTTAAACTTGATTCAAATCAGACTTGATTCCGTTCAGATGAACAACTAATAGAAATTATTGGGTTTAGGACGTTCAATTGGCATTCATGTCAAATTAATTCAAGTGAGTTGATCAGTTCGCATGACTAATGTAAAAGTGTTTCGAAAAAGTACATAAAGTACTTGCCATTCTATTTCAAGGTAGACACTGTATTTTTAAAGGTTTTAAGGCTGCAAGATGCAAATGTGATTATTTATTCGGCAATACCGTTAGTTAATAATTTTCAGCGAATCATTTTCATAAAACGTGTTGATTTAATTTGTTAACGATGCCATTTTTCATTCATTACCAAAAATTTAAATCATCGAATAAAATGTTTTTTTTTTCTCTACTACAATATGAACAGGGGTGATTTCGAATTGTATTTTATATTAGACGTCCTGTGTAGCAAGCACTCTTTTTTTATGGAAGTATTTGTATCAATGAGTGGCGGCCTTTAAGAGCATAGACAGCCCAGATTTACACATGCCATGAGACATTGTCAACAAAACGGCATTTTGAAACATAATGAATTTACCTTAATACCTGGAGAACGTATTAAGAAATAAACAATTTTTCTTCAAGCTGAAAGGTGTTCATGAAGAACGAAATTTAGCCATAAAAATGGACTTTTTTGAGGTCGGTGATCATTTATTAAGTTTGGTCTAGCAAATCAACGTAATTGAAAAGGGTGTAAAATACAATCAATACGACTTAGAATGTTGCAACCAAAAGACTTTTTAATACCTTGCCACAACATTCAAGCAGCGGTTGAAACTTCAATTATATAATCGTTGAAGAAACACAGAATCGAGACCATCTTTTTGGACACATCAAATTTCACTTAAGAGCCTATAGGTAATCCAGAGTTTCACGTGCCATGAGACACGGTCATTTTTGTGCTTCAAAAGTTACCTGAATGGCACTAGCAACTGTGAACGGCAATTCGAAACGTCATGAATTTACCTTATTACCTGTAAAACATATTAAGAAATACACACAATTTTTCTTAAAGCTGAAAGATGATTTTAAAACCATAAGATGGGTAGCAAAATGGACCTTTTTGAAGTCAATGGTTTTTGACATGGGTGTGGCAGACTGACGCAATTAAAAATTGTATAAAATAACGCCTTTGAGTATTGTGGAAAACTGCCGTTAATACCTAGCCACAACACCCAAGAAGAGATTACAACCTTAATTATACCTAGTTAAAAAAAAATCAAGTTAAAGACACTAAGGTGGTTAGAACCGAGACCATTTTTTTTTTTGAAAACATCAAATTTCGCTTAACATTTGTTCTATGGAGTCCTGCAGCACGTGCAAACTGAGTTGTCTGGGCTTTTAAGAAAAACTGTGTATTCCTTAGGAATACATCAGAGGACGTGCATTGATACTTAATACTAAGTTAATTTTATTTGTTATTTTCTTGTGACTTTCGATGGACAGTAACAGTTATAAATTTCTTTTTTTTCTTCTTCTGTTTCTTAGGTTTTATGAGCAAGTTGGTAGATTTTAGTACTATTTTAATGAACGTAAGTTAATTGTAACTTATTATTATTTAATGTAATTAAGTTAATTGAACTTTATTACTTTTCTTCATTTAGGTTCAATCTATTTGTTAAATGGCCTTGCCGGTATTATGTTTGGTACTTCTGATGACACTGTTACTTCCTTGTGCAGTTTCTTCTGGTAGGTTTCGTCAACAACGATTATTTGACTTATGTTTTCAGTTGAAAGAAAGTTATCGATGCTGTTATTTTTTTTAACAATGCTTTTCTTGATTTGAATTTTTGTGAAAAACAAAAACCAGAAATCAAGTAAATTATTTTAAAACTGCAGTAAAAATTGTCAAGCTTATTGACTTGTTTTGTTGGTCACATAACCTTAAGCCTCGTTTCCACTGCTACTCACGGGTGTGCAAACATTTACACGAAAATATACACGAGTTTTTGTTCTTATTATACCGATACCGGTTTATTTTTCTCTTTCTGTACATTTGTCTATGAAGAAGTATTAAAATGTTTGCTTTTGGGATGGGGAGCATGCACTTCAATCAGTGGCGTAGCTATGACTTGGTTGCGTCCCCCCCCCCCCTCACGTAAAACTTTGCGCTCCCTTTAAATCAAATTTGTCCATTATTCCGACCGTTTCTCCCATTGAACAAATATGGGAACAGTCTGATCAATGGACTAATTTGATTTAATAATTCTCAAAAACAAAAATCTGGGTCTGTGCCTCCCAGACCCCCTGCAACAACTCAATTTTACTAAACCAAACCTTCGGACTGTTCCTACTATTTTTCTGACTGGTTCACTTGCAATGAATTTTCGAAGTTATATAAATATTCCAGACTGAGTAGTCCATGCATATTTTCAAAAAATGAAAGACTTCGAGATGCTCTGAAAAGCACTGAAATGAAGTCAGGAGGGCCCAACAGACTTCGGGGGACCATAAAACCCCATAAATTCAAAGAATGCAAATTGCAATCAATTTTCAAAGTTAAAATTCCATGAGGGAACATAGTTACTCTTCAACTACGCCCCCTCTAAACGGCGTAACTTTTGAAAACATCCCTGCCTTCCGGACTTCTCTGGGAATTCATGGCATCCAACAATTTTATTCTCGTTCGTCTGGTTCTCTTGCAGACCGTTCATCAAAATAGCACCCTCTAAAGAAATTTCTATGCACAATAAACGAAATGAAAGTCGATTTATTTTCGAAATTAACTAAATAAAGTAAGGGTGTGATTCGGAATCACTTGTTTAATTTATTCAATTATTTTTGAAAATACATCGACTTTCATTTCGTTTTTTGAGCCCCAAACCTCCTGCCCCCCTCCACAGTTGCGGGTCTTGTGGTTCCCTAACCACGCCCCTGAGCCACCCCTGACCCAGCAACATTTTAATTACTTTTGAGTCTGTAAAGAAAGTTTTCGTTTTGCGACGAAGGAACGGTACTTTGGAACCTTTAGTAATTTAATATTTAGTTAAGCTTCTGAATTCGCTGCGAAAATCTAAAAATATAAAAGGGATATTTTTAACGTCAGATTTTCTTGTTTGTAATTTTAGGTTTTCCAACGTTAAATAACTTGATATCCAGATTTCGTCGTGAAGTTGATCCAAGCATACGAGGAAACGGAAATGGTCTTATTGACGAATCGATTGTCTACTGGAAAGAATGGTTGAAGGAAAAGTAAATATAGGCTATAATTACTGTCGTAACCATTATGCAATTTCATTAGGTAGCTTTATTACATGGTTGCATGTAAATAATGATATCAAGTAAGCTCAAAATTGTGTCATAAGTAATGTAAACAAGTATTAGAATGCAAATACGTAGGTCTTACTTTTTGAATCTGAAGTACATAAGAGGTTTTGGGTACGTTTGAGAACTCACTTAATTGTATAATTGTTTTGCGCAATTGCTCTGAATTCATTTGAAAATGTTGACAAATACACTCAGATCTGACCATGCATTCATAAACGCTATGAGAGTTGTTTTGTGGCGCATAAACGTCAAACGTTTTTGATGAACAACATTATGATAAAATTCAAATTGTTTACAAAACTAGACTGGAAGAAGATGATGCTAAAAGGTTTTTTGATAGCATTAGCTAAAATACGGCATTTTTGTAATGTTTTTTTTTTTCTAAGAAAAAAGGTTGGCTGAAGACTATAAATTTTCTCATAGCCACCCAGGTGGGGTGGGGAGATGAATTCAACTATCCAGCCACCTTAAGTCTGTATAATTATCTACAACTGCTTCGCTTAGCGTAATGTGTGTTCTGGGCCTAGTGAAGCCAACGTCTCTACCAGCCCGTTTTTCTGAACAGTGGAGGCTGGGTTAACACGATCAATTCTGGTTTCTCCAGCCTGGCTTTCAAATACTAAAATTTATTGTGTATTCAATCCAACTTTTATTACTCTCTTCATTTTTGGCTCGAACGATCTACTTGACCAGACTGAAGAAAGCTTGACGGTGTGTGGCTTGGGTTAACATGGTTTGTAGCATTGGAACATACACATTTGTTCTAATCGTAATGTTTTCAAATACGGGTGGGGAACATGAGCCATTACTAAGTAGTTAAAAAATTGAAGAAGAAAAAAAAATAGGCTTTCTGCCCACATGCAAAGGATTAACTGGCCAGAATTGACATGCCAGAATTGATCGTCTGTGCCCTGCTAAAATATTTTTTTGTGTGATTTGACTTGATAGCTAAATTTTAATATGAAACATTTTTCAATTTTTAACAGTGGCTATGATCCTTTACACATAGACAGCTATAGTAAAAGAGTTGAACCTTTTGTTTTTAACTTGCGGGATTGTGCAATTGTTGGATTGACAACTTTCAAACGCACTGGAGACGTATCTTTGAATGCAACCGAATCATTTGTAGTTGTTGTTGCAAATGTTGGTATCGAGGACGTAACATTGGATTGTAAAGTGGAATTGAGGTAGCGAGCATTTGTTCAATTACATTACAAGGTGTCCTAAAAAGGTTGAGTCGATAAAAAATAATTGAAAGATTGGTAAGTATTAAGTACTAGACAATTTGTGGTTTTCACAAACTTATAATGCGCTATTTCATAGAGATTTTGTCGCATTTTAATGATTGCATCATGTGTGCATAAGTGAACTATGATTGCGTTCTCCCAAATTTCTGCAGTATCCTGACTTGCATTTGAATTTTGTATCCTTATTGTCATTCGATGTTGTTCTCTAATCACAGCGTTAGCAGTGACGATTGCTTTCGGACGTTTATGGTTGCGTTTCGCTTATTGTTTGCACTCCTTTTCTTAAGTTGACAACGGGTTATAACGACATAATAACATAATATCACGCGGATTACGTCATGCAACTATGAATAGGTCATCATTAAATGGGCGTCATTATGGTAATTAAGGAATTACGCCGTCATGAACTAAAACATGACATGGAATGAGCCACCATTTTTGTTATATTGGTATTACAAATGACGGCAATTAAAAACACCTTGAATTATATAATAATTATTATTAATTATTAATATGTATAGTTTCCTTGTTTTTGTAACATGATGCTCAAAGGTTGAATTGCATACATTTCAGCGATTACTATAAAAGCCCTGAGTTGTACATACATATGTTGGCTTATTATAATAATAATAATAATAATAATAATATTATTATTTATTAGGGATGGGACATACGAATTCCGCTAATCTTGAAAAATATTCGAGAATCGAAAACTCGAATCTTTGCGCTTTTTTCGTCTATCGAATCTTTCGAATCCTTACCTAAAGAAACTGTTAAAAACTTTGGTAAAATTAGTTTTAACTCCATTTACGTCCAATAGAAGCGTTCATTAACAAACAAAAAAGGGGTGATTGTTGCAATTTCGGTGGTACCTGGATCACCAATATTCGTGGGATTTGAGAACCGATTCAGATTTGTATTTGAGAAAATTTTGGATTCGTCCCACCTCTAATATTTATTTAATCTAAAGTTATACATTAGGCCTATAGTTGTTTACCTCTTACATTGATCTTTGTTTAAAAAATATCAAAAATGAATTAGTAAAAGAAAACATACCCAAAATCAATCAAACCCAAACCATATCAAAAACCAAGACTGTACCTTTGGCTTTTTTTTTTTTCAAAAAACAGCCACAAGTCGAGAAAATATTTAAAAGCTCTAAAAATGACTCAGGAGCGCTCAGCTGGCCCCAGAAGTTCCAAAAAACGTGAAAAAGCACGAGGATTCAAGAATTTTTAAAATTCGAAAAAAATGAGTCAAAAGCCAAGTCTGTAGACTTGGCCATTTTAAAACAATGGCTAAACGTTGAAAAATATTTAAATGCTCTAAAAGCTCTAAAATTTTCTCTCTCAGGAGCACTCAATTGACTCCATAAGAACCAAAAAACTTGGAAAAGCAGGTGTTAAAAATTATGATTTAAAAAAAAAAATCAAAAAAGTCAGGTATGTCATATAAGTGATGTAGATTTAAAACATGATTTAAATCCAACAACCCTGGTATATATTCAAAAATTTGGCGCCCTGGGCGGTCGCCCTACCCACGGGCCTGTACAGTTGATTGACCCCGTTCGTTGTGGGGCATAGTCCAGGAGAAAGAAGTCAGACTGTGTGACAATATTTTTTTGAAGTAGTTCTTTGTATTTTAGTGCAAACCACAAGTACTTTTGTCATTGTTACTTTTTTTTATTTGTATCAGCTGTTTTTTTGGACACTATTGTTTTTGTGCACAATTCATTTTATAGGTTTTATTATTTTTTAGGTGGTCGGTTGTAAGAGCGCGTGGAAGTATTTCTGCCAATGTTAAGGATTATAGTGTTGAAGGAACTATTGTTCAAGTTCGTCCTCCTCCAAGAATGACCGCACTGCGTATAACCAACAAAGGCAGTCTTGATCTAAAATTTGACGGAGAGGGTGTAATGGGAACTGTTGTTCAATGGCTAGCTGAAGGGTATCTTAAATATAAGTTACAATCGTTGTTAACAGATACAGAACAAATTATGGAAATTGCTAATGAAGTGCTGCTTAGTATAGATGTTGACAATATCGTAAGTGTTACGTAGATGAAGCTTCATTTTCATTGTGGAATTTTTTAAATCTTGTAAATGTTTCTAGCAAGTGACATTATTTGTACTTGGGTTGAGTATTAGTAGTTCCTCTGCAATGCCTCTGTGTTACCTGACATTATGAACAACTGATTAAAATACTTGTTATCTTGAAGGATTAGAAAATCTGTGTTTAGTTAACACATTTCAATCACTGGATTTAATTGTCACAGTTTTGATAACTTACTATATTCCTAATGATTTCTTAGTGAAAGTTAATGCTAAACAAATCGACTTTTACATGGAACTTCCTATCAGAAGTTAATGATTTCTTTGACTTAGCAATCATTAAGTATACAACCCTTAAAATGTATCGCTTACTTTAATTTAAACATATTTGTTTAAACAAATTACAAGTATTATTAAACATTCATACAAGTCCTGCATTTTGTAATAGTTTTGCTTTTAGATTATTGCTTATTTATTGGACAATTCAAATATAATTTTGGTTGAGGTGCAACATTACCATGGATTGGAAGGAAAGATTTCATTATTAGGCTTAATGTTTGCTATGTATTGGTTCTCATTTTTTACAATTATGCCTTCTTGAGTGATTACTGTATTCTTTTTTGTTAGAATTAATTCAATTTGACAGTGATGATTTGGGAATAATTCTCTCTATGGGCATCGCTAATATGCTGCTGCCTACAATATATTCTGAGTTGAGTTGAATTGAATTGAAGCATTATTTCTGTTTTCTAATGTATAGTTTAAAACAACTATACAATGGTGACAGAAGTTGAATTTGAATAATTACTCTATAAGCAGCCCATAGAAGCGTAAAAATGCATTTTTATAAAAATATATATTATAAATTATATATTATATATTATAAATTAACTTTTATCACCTACTACAATTATAGTCCCTTGCAAATATAAAATTCAGTTGAAAAGCAGCGTTAGTGAAATATTTATACCATGTTTAAATTGGGCGCCTATGAATCTCTCAAATTATAAAGCTCCTCATTCACAACTTCCTCTGAAAGTAAATTTCATTGTCGGAATGAGCCTAGGTACAAATGACGAAAAACACGAATCCGTTCGTTTCAAAATCGTTTCTTAGACTGGTCACTTCTGCCCGTATATAAAGCATTGTACAGTATATTAGGAGTGGGCTTGGCTCGGCTCAAATGAAGCTTTCATAGTTATCGTATTTATCGGAAACAAATCTTGCCGCTCTGCGTTGATTGTGGGCTTTGGTTGTTAATTGGCCCGGATATAAGCCAGTTTATTCTTGCCTTACAGGCATGTTCAATTTTATTGGCCACATTTTATTCAACATGGTAAAAGAGCGGATCATGAAACAACCAGAGGTCTGTTTTCAAATAAGAAAAATTGCGTTTTTAGTTTCTCTGCACTTTCCAGATTGGTTTTGCAAATCATTCACACTTGTCTTTGTCATTTATGTTTCGCTATCTATCTATTGGATTATAACGTTCCTATGTTGATATTATGGTGAGGAAACGATTTGATATGTATGAATGAAGTTGTAATTTCTAATTTTTCAAGTTATTTTTAGGCAGTTGTCAGTTATGATGTCGTAGCAGACGTTACACACGGGACTTCGCTTATTTTGTTTTTGGCAATTCTCGATTCTTTGATTAACTTGCGAGGTATAAATTTTTAACAAAAATTAATATGAGTCTTGGAAAGTTTTTATTGAGTTTTTGTTTTCTTTTTTTTTAGATATCTATCTTAGGCATAATGATCTGTTTTGAAGTTGATAAATGTTAGCGATAATTGCGTTTTGACGTTCTGATGCAAATTGGGTTAACTTCAAAATTAACTCTTAACTTGAGTTTAGTTTGCATTTTTTTTTAATGTTTCTCACTTTGTTTTCTTTACAGAAGTTTGGAAAAAATTGGGATTTCATTATTTGAGTCATATAACAAAATAGCGTTACTTCTGGTAATTTTCTTTTTTTTTTTAATTTGAATAATTATTATGCAAGGAAATCAATTGATAGCGCCTTTATTAAAAAATAAATGTGTGTACAAAATGGGGGAGCCTTGTGAAAATTCTGGCTTTGAGTGCGACATTATCTTTAAAAGAAACAACTTCAAGAGGCTACATTGCAAAATTACTTTGAAAAATCTCCACAAAGAGCACTAGTATCCTTTTTCTATTGAGCCCATAGACCCTATGTTAAAGAAAAAATGTTAATTTTTAAAATACACAGTCGCGGCAATATGTTTATTTTTCATATTTAAAGTTGTCCAATTTTGTTGGTTCAAAGTGCAATTTGCACCTTAAATATACGCAGATCGAGTTATATAATGACAAAAAATTGGTAAGTGCGGTTATATTTTTAAAAACTTATTTCGAAATGGTGGATTACTAACTCTTATGTTAAACTTCATTGAGTATGCCCAAATAAGAAAAAACATCCATTAAAATGTTTGTAAAAAATACATAAAAATATTTTTTAAAAACCAGAAAAAAATCGGCACGTGCGCCAATGTGTGTACTTCAATGTGGTTTACTTGTCTTTTTTTTTTTTTTTTTAATTATTTTTAGGTATTTTCACATTAACATTTTGATGGATTTTTTTTTCCTACGAATGCTTACTCAGTGGAGTTTAACATAAGAGTTAGAAATTCGCAATTTTGAAATGTTTTTTTAAAAGAATAGAAGAACACTTACCAATATTTTTGTCATTCTATCACTCGATCAGCATGTATTTAAGGTGCACATTGCACTTTGAACCATCAAAATTGGACAACTTTAAATATGAAAAATAAACATATTGTCGCGACTGTGTATTTTTAAAAGTAACGTTTTTTCTTTAACATCAGGTCTAAGGGCTCAATAGAAACACAATGCTAGCGCTCTTTGTGGATATTTTTGCAAAGTAATTTTGCGATGTTGCCTCTTAAGGAAAAATTTAACTACTTTTTTTTAACTACCCACGCCATTTGTAACCATGGTTACAGAAGATCCACTCTACAGTAGTTTAGTTGAGGGCTTGCAAAAGTTCTACATTGGTCATTTAGTTTGGTTCGTTTAGTATATGCAGTACATTTAGTTGCGTTTACTTTGTGGTCTATTTAGAAAATTTTAAAGCTCGAGGAGTTTTTCACCCTAAGAGAACTTTCTGAGACATCCGTTCTCCAGTGTGTGTCCGCCAACGTCTTTTCCACAACTTTTCACTGATGTCATTGCTATATAAAGGTCGAGACACACATGTCCAGGCCGAATCAAAGCCAGAGGTAGGCCGAGTGACAGCCGTCACCCGGTGGAGGAATTTCGCCTTTAAATGCAGTGCGTCTGTTTTCACAACAGTGTGCTGTGACACGACGGTGCTCTGGCGCTGCCACTGGGCGGATATCGTCACGTTTACTTTTTCCCGGTGATCGTCTGCTCTTGGCTCATCTTCAACATTAAAAAAAAACGTCATGCCACGCCAAGATCTTGAAGCGGAATGAAAGCTCATTGAGTGTTTTCCCGTACAAGTGTGGTTTCTAGATTTCAGAGCTGGAGCGCGTCCGTCTTTCCGGCCCTGTTTTGGCCCGGTCATAAGCGTCCGACCTTAAATCGCAGTAGCTGTTGCTGGTGTCTTATGAATGATTGACATGCTGAAGAGAACTGAAATCTGGACAATAAACTTTGTTTGCAAATAAACAAATGTGGTAATATTGCTACAGTCTCTTTTGCTGGATGGCTGTTATACAATATATGTTCATTCAGTCTGACGTTGAATTGAGTTCTACTGAAATTATAAATTTTTATTAACTTCCTTGAGATTTACGTTTTGATGACGAGTCTAATAATTGGCTTACGTGTTTTACGTTATCGTTATACGGTTGCCATGGTGGTTTTTGTGTGATATACTTATAAGGGTATCATAAAGGCCAGGTGCTGTAGCCAAACCTTGCATTTATTATGTCACCATTGAATTACTGAGAGATTCAGAAGGTTACTTGGCCATCTGGTTTACTACGTTCAGTCAAATAAAATTTATTCATATAAAATGCGTGTCAAGTTTAATTCGACAAAAAAAAAATTTTTTTTTCAAAGAATCATGTCCTCGATCATGAAATTTACGGATACATTTTTTTCAGCTTGTTTCTTTTTTCTCGTGGTATTTGGTGAGTTATTTTAATTAATATCTGGGTAAAATAATCCTTGGATAAATTAAAGGTTTTATCAATAACTTTTCTAACATGGCAAGTGTGGTCTTTATTAAGTATTAACGACAAACGTAAACTATTTGCTATTCTTTAGCAACATGTATCCAACATCTAGCATTTTAATTAAAGTAGTCGATTAGTTTGTGGTTAAGGAAAATTCAAGTACAAGTACGAGCTCGTACATAAAACTGGCACTTATGAAAGCAAGTTTAGTTTTGCTTGATTATCTATACCAGTTGCCACTGCAGCGTGGCACTGTGTGTTGTGGTGACAATTATATATAATTTTGAACCTTGATTGAAACCATATTTTTCTAGAACTTTTTCTGACAGCATCAGTATTATAGTGTATTTAGTAATTTAGTTATACTTACCAGGTACAGTATTTAAAACGTTGTGTGTGTTTATGAAATGCGAGCTTCTAAAACATTATGGTGTATGTGTCTAACGAGTATGGAAAGTGGAGTGTAGATTTACCCTTTTTAGTTTCTTCCTCTCTACTGATATTTTGCCAGTAGTAGCGACACGACAATCTTTTAGCTAGAATGCCTAACCATAGCCATTCCTATATTAAGAAAGACTAGAAATGATACAACAATTAGGATCTATTTCATCTGAACATGAGTGACCACAACATCCGTAAAGTAGCTATTCGAAGTGTTTCGAGATCATGAAGAGGAAGAGAAACCCTGAAACGCGAGACACCGTCTTATACAAACTTCAATCTTAGTAACGTTACTAGCCATAATGATGGGTAATGTGTACTTCCACTAGGGCGGTTGCAATTGCACTCGCCCTATGACAAGAAGTTCAAAGAACGGTGAGGTACACGTACACAAGATTTCAATGTCCTGGCCACCAGGAGCTTGCTTTAAACCTTTTTTCAATAGTGAATCGTAACAAGGGAAAACTACTTTATACGTCTTCTTTTGTCGTAAATTATTTGCAAATTTCAAAACGAAATGGTAAAACACAAGGATGCGGTTTCAGGGTTAGCTTCGTGTGAGGACTCCAAATACGCCTGTGACATGTACTGTACGTATAAGAAGATATGACTATACTATGTTTTATATGTGGATTGGATTTTTTTTACTCATTAGGTTATTACCAAGTGGAAGCTGTTGGATGGGGCTATGATTCACATAATGGTAAAAAAAATATTTATACCTGTTCACTAATTATCTTTTTTTTTTTTTAGCATATCTCCCAAACCGATAAACAAAACTGTGTTTCTTTCATAGCATTTACATCCCATACGTCTTTAATGAAAATGTGTAAAATCCTTGATGGCTTGCTAATATGTCAAAGAAAATACTTCACAATTCTCTGCATATTTTTTCTCACCAAATCACCGAATGTTTAATGAAAACTGAAGTTACTCTCAGGAACGGACTGGGGGAAAAACGGCCCATGAAAAATGATTTGTCTGGTCCTAAGGAACTCCGAAAAGGCGTAGAACCTCTACCCCCCCCCCCTTTAGAGGTATAAATGTGGGCGTAATTTTGTTCTCAATGCTTCACTTGTTTCAATTATCATTTTGCCCAAATAAACGTATCTTGTGCTATTTTGTATTGACGTTCAGCAAGCTTAGCAAGAAAGATTTTATAAAAAGTTCCCAAGATTGTTTCCCAAATATTTTTGTATTTTAATTTTTCTTTTCTTTTCACAAAAATGTGGCATTTAACATTTTTTTATATTTTCTGCTGTTATAGAAACGTTAGTTTTTTGTTCATTTTCATGTGTGAGATCTGTCGTTGTCAAAAATGTCAAGACAGTTCTATACATTGTTATTTATTTATTCTGTTTCCATCTAAATAGGGCCTCGTATGTGGTGTAAAATTGTCAAAAAAAGTCATTGTTGTGGTACAGAACAATCACCAATTAACATCAAACAACGTGAAGCAAAATTTGACCCCCACCCGCGACAACTACAGTTGAGAAACTACAGACAAATTCCTCCAAGTTTCACCATAACAAACAATGGGCATACAAGTACGTTATTAATTTTGATTTTGTGATTCGCTGTGTTGCATTCATGGCTAGATTCAGGTGGTTTTACAAACTATCGTAAATGAAATTAAGTTCCACATTCTTTACTCTGAACTACATGTTTACTACAAATTTAATGTATTTCAATGGTTTATGCATATGAAGTTGTTTATAAGCTGAACAAAGTGAATCGTGCACCGCAGCTTAACTCGCCGTCACTATCTGGACCGTATTTACTGGAAGCGTTTCATTTCCACTGGGGTAGTTCGAATCGTATGGGCTCTGAACACTACATCGATGGAGTGCCATACCCATTAGAAGTAAGCAGACTTGAACACTAAATGGCATCAACTAATACTAATAAAACTTTTTTGTTAGATGCATCTTGTTCACGTGAACTCCAAGTATCGCTCTATGCAAGAAGCACAGAAACACCGTGATGGAGTGGCTGTCATTGCTGTTTTGTTTGAGGTGATCAATTTGCAATTTTCTTCTTTGTATTGAGATTATGTTACGGCTTAATTACAGCAGTGATTGTCTTTAGCATTAAATAAACTGTTGCAGTGATTGTCACCGGACTATATTTTTCAGTGCAAAGGAACACACAATTTTTTTTTTATTTCTTATTCTATTTTTGGTCGTTTTTCAGCATGTGTGATTCATTCCATACTCTCAATTTTTAAACCATAAAAATCCGCTATCTAATCACAAGACTGCAAGTAACTAAAATTATTTTTAAACTGTTTTTTTTTTTTTAATTAAAGCTTCATCCTAAACATCACAGTGAAAAATTTGGCAAACTTTTTAAAGCTATTCAAATGGTTGCTCATCAAGAAAACGTGAACCACATGCTCACTAATCACCACAGAATTCGACTAGATGAATTGCTACCATACGATGGTTACCTTACTTATCACTACAGAGGCTCACTGACGATACCGGATTGCAATCAGGTTGTTGATTGGTTTGTCTTTGCCAAGAAAGTTAAAGTTACCATAAAACAGGTTTAAATTTTCGATTGCTTTACCGATATCTCGAAATGTCACTTTGGAAAATATTCTCTTGTAGTTGGCTCATTTTCGAACTGTGATGGCACATGGCAAACCGTTGGTTAACAACGTTCGTCCGATTCAAGCTCTGAATGGCAGAAAAGTCACAAAGTGGCAAGTGAGAATGTTTTCTTAGTTTTTAATTGTTCTCGGTCACGAAGTTTCAGTAATTACCGAGTGTTTATTTATTGTTGTTTGAATTAGTAATTTATTTATGTGGTGTATGTTACAGTAATGACTTGAAATCAGTTTTCAGATGACTTTATAGATATTTTTGGACGCAAAAACGTGAAACAAACTTTTTTCTAGAAAAACATTACAATATAAATTTGAGTCCTGATTATCGGAGCTAATGTACCAAGAACAGCGTGGTTTACGGTCAGTCTCGGTTAACACGGAAAAGTATTGTATATTGGACCTTGCAACAATGTTCTCCTCCCCTCTAGGATTTCTCTCATTTCTGCCATTAAGAAAAATACATAATGTTACGTACTAAAAGAAAAAGAATATGCAATTACAAAATTGTGTTTATTTCGGAAGTATTACATTGAAAAAGATATAAAAAAAGACTAGCTCGGATAACGGTCCATTTATACAGGCGCTCAAAGGCTACGGGACGAGCATGACACGAGCCCGAGCCAAAATATTGTTCGAGATTTTTCAATATAACTGTTTATATTGACACCGAAACGGGTGTCGCTCAACTATTGTTGCCAGTGATATTTTTTCCGGAATTTCTTTTAGTTCTTGTTTGACTGAAAATCCTCAATTTTATCAATTCCTTAGGGGAATTCAACTATGAAGAAAACCTTAACTTCTTGTAAGTAATAACTAGTCACTTTCCTGGTCAAAACTGATTTAGCCCTAAAACTTCTAACGTTTGTCTTTTGGTAAAACCCTAAACTAGGTTCGAGGAGAATCTAGTTTTCAATTATTTAGAGTATTTCTTGAATGTAACATTTATGCAAAAATATCAGCTACCTAGGCGTATATAATTTAAAGCACGTCATATTTTTTATAGTATATTTAACATTTTAAATTATCATAAGTTTTGTATCAAATTTATAGTTCTGTTGAACTCTTCTAATGAATTCTTTTTAATATTTCCAATAGATTTCAACATATAATAGCTACTGTAACGTTTTGTACCTTTTTTAATGTCCTTCCAATTGGGGTATCTCGGGTAATCTAATGAATGACACATTACATTGTCGATTAAATTTTACGGTTGCCACGCTGTAACTAGAAGCTTGTAACGTGAGTGATTGAAAAAAAAACTAGACTTGTGTCATTTTGTCTGATAGAAAAATGTATATTAAAAGTTCTGAACAGTCTCAACAATAAAAAAATTCTTGAATTGTTTTGTTATTACCCCTTTATTATTATCACAACAAAATGACACAAGTCTCGCTTTTTAAGTTGGGTCCAGACTACTAGTGCTCGTACTCAGTGAGGTGGCTCGTTGTGAAGCCGGGAGTAATGTGGATGGTCTTGCGCACGAATAACGTAAGGCAGGGTCTGCGTTTGGCTCTGCCTGATGTCGATAGGCCTACATCAAAGTGGTGCTCGTCAAGACTTGCAAGTCATTGGATGGGAACGAGCACAGTTGACTCGCCGTACTCGTGGCATTTCTCCCAACAAATAAGTGCATGATAATAAACATCGCTGATCGCATCCGCACGAGTCAAAGCCTCTCGAGCAACTGAACTCTCTCAACCCTCAATTAAGAAGAGCACAATCCCGGGCCCAACAACTCAACAAGGGCACAAGCCTGAGTTGTCTGGACCCTGCTTTAGTCAACCGGTCTGAAGTGACAAGGACAGAAACAAAAATGTGAACATTTTAAGTGGTACAATCCAGGATCCACAGCAACGTACGTTTGGTGGGTATATTTGACATTTTTATGTTTGTAATGCTTCCACCAAAATAATTTTTTCTAAAACTTTCCACCACACAACACACCTGCTGCAATGCTGGAGTTCAATGCGTGTTTTTCTTTCAGTGGCTCAATCTTTGAATTTTCAATATTTTTATGGTGCGAAATTACACAACTTACAATTGTGTATTGCCTGAAGTTGATCCCACACAATAAGTTGCAAGTGGTACTCGTTACTCAATGCAAAGTAAGGGGCAATTAGTAAGAAATTGTCATGAGCTATAGTTGCTGCAACCTCGGCATTTGTATGTTATAATAGTAATGTCTTTTACACGTGTTATGAACGTTATAAATAAAGTACGTTTATTAATCCTAGAAGATAAATTTATATTAGGGACTTCATAATATTTCTCAATATCGAAATCAACATGATGTATAAGAGCATGGTGGTTGATGTGTGGTGGACGCATATTTTTCTAAGGGTGGGTGAGACTGTGACCAAAGCAACCAAAAGGGTAAAAATCAACTTAAAAACATTTGAGGTGACTAGAATCGTGACCGCGTTTTTTTTTGTTTTTTTTTTTGGAAACATCCAGTTTTGCTTAACATTGCGTCTCTGGAGTCACGCAACACGTGCAAACTTAGTTGTCGAGGCTCTAAACTTTGCGTTTCTGGAGTCATGCAGCATAACCATGCTGGACCTAGACTTACATTAGAACCTAAGGCAGCTGCATAATTAATTTAAATCTTAAGATAACTGAAATGTTGATAACATATTATACACATTTATTTGTTCAAAATATGAAACATAGTGGCAATGTTTTTTTGAATTTTTATTTCGAAATTGATAAAAGTAATGAATTACTGCAATTAAATAACGTTTTGTTATCAATCACCACATTACTTTTTTAAAAACATGTAATTTTTAATTATAGTTATGTTCGTATGTTTTGTAAAATACCTCATGAGTCAATGATTATTTGATCACTTAAGGTATGAGTTAAAGGAAGTTAAGGCACACATGGCAGTCTTTTAAGATCTTTTGAGCTGTACGTAGTTGCATGTAGGAGGAGACTGAGAGTGTCATCTGAAGATGAGCGACCACAGCAATACTATCATATGATTGATAGGTATATAAAGTTTCTTCTAGATCAGAAATTAGCTTAGTTTAAGGGTAGTACACACCGGATACATAGTTGCAGGGTTGAATCGCGGCTGAATATCGTCTGTTGCGATTCTGTCCCGCAACAATGTTGAAATGTTGCGGGGCTGAATCGCAGCAGCTCAGATTCATATTTTTTGAGTCCCATCAAAATGGGAAACATTTCAACATTGTTGCAGGACATTTCATGGTGTGGACGTCTTTTGAAACATGAACAACGACTCAAAGAGCTCAGTTTGCTTTTATTTATTAAAGACGTCTTTAATAATTAAAAGCAAACTGAGCCCTTTGAGTCTTTCTCAGTATTCCACGTCGTTTTTTAAGTCTAGTACTTAAAAACTGCCCCTCTTTATGATTCACCGTGTAGGCCCATATTGCAAGGGCCACTTCCGCTGGTGATATTTACATGGTGAAAGCAAGAAAGAGGAAGAAACACTTGAGTGTAGGTGTGGACACAGAACAATGTTGCAGGTCTGAATCGCGTCAGTTGCGCTTCTTCCCCGCAGCATTGAATCGGAGCAGTCCCGCAACAATGTATTGCAAGAAAGAATCCGGTGTGTACTAGGCTTAACGTTTTGACTCGAAGATTCCAGCTCGAGAGAAATTTAAGAGAGAACATATCCTTTTATACACTTCCACCTTTCCAATGTGAACATTTATAACAATGGAATAGAGACGTCATCTCTGGAACCCTTCCTACCACGTGTGTTCTAACAATAGGACAAACTTTCGAAGATAGTGCACAATAGGTTTCGAGATCCTGTTCACCAGGATCTTGCTTCTAAAGGAACGGTTACTCTATTCAAGTTACGATAGGATCGATTTCGAATGTCTCTTCGCACAATAATATATTCCAATTGTCTTCTACGAATAATATTAAAATAAATGATAAATAATATTTTAAAGGTCTGTGCTCTACACATTTTCACCCCCTTTTTACCTATTGGGACTAAACTTTGCAAAATTACTTCTTAATTATCAATTACTTTTTGAGAAAATTGCCATAATAACCCCTGAAAATAAGCGAATTGAACTGGAAACAATGACAGAGCCTTTGTTCTTCTGCATTTCATGAAGACGGTTTATGAACAGCTGATTTTCAAACTCTCATTATTCTGTCTTTCAGAAGCAAAATTAAAAGAACTAGGTTCAGAAACTAGAAGAGTAGCTCATTTACTTAAGGATATTTTTCATATTCACAGCTTTCAAAACTAAACTTTGCACAAACAAAAATTAAAAAAATATACTGTTTGCTTAGAGTTTGGGTCACCTTTTCCATAAAATAAGTATCTATGTAATCTAAAAATTAATCTTCTAAAAATCTATCATTCCTAATGGTTACTTTACGCATTTCCCAGTTGATGTTTGAGAAATTAACATCTTGTCATCTTCCAAAATTATGATTGGGCTATTGTAAGTGGTACAAAAAATGGGGCATAGTAAAAATAAAAGTAAAAGATCTTTAATTTTATATAGATAAATGTTTGTGGACCAGCTGTTCTGTCTCCGTGTAGTTGCCGTGGATCCCGAGTACTCTAAAGGGAATAACATCACACCACTGATCCCAACAAAAGATATTGATGTATTTTCTTCTACCCAGGCTACACACTTGTAATGTGGTTTGGTGGAAGAAGAAAAAAAAACGCATATGAAAAAAGCTCACACAGAAATTGTGCACAATATTATAAAGTAATTAACTCTAAATTATGTACATATTCTGGAAGTGAAGTTCAAGGACGAAGTATTCTCATTGACGTAAACGAATTATGTTTTTAAAAGAAACTATAATAAATTGAAAGTTCAGTATATTCAACTAACCAATTATAAATATCTATGACACTTGAAATTGCGCATACATCTTCACCTTTACTTGAAAATTACTATACCCCTTTAAACCCACCTTTTTGGGGGAAAATGAGTTATAAAGTTAAGAGAAGATTCGTGGCTTACTTTGCTCAGCTTTTCAAGTGCAAAAACCGTTTTGACTTATTCGCAATATCGGTTTATTTGGCTCCCCTACAATAGATTGAGATACAAAAAATTCAACTTCAAACTCATTTTCTCAAAAAAAAAAGTGTTTTTATTTTAGTTGTGACCCTCTACTAGCCGAGGTGCGATATGTGCATATTTTTCCGTGTGGACATGATACGAACATTTATTTACTGAAACTGAAGTCATTTCTTTTATTGCATTAGTGACAATAATCCTCGAAACTGGTCAGTGGCGTAGCTAGGTTTTTGGCGCCCGGGAGCAAAAATCTTCAGAAATTCACAAGTAAATGAAAAATTGCGTTTTTCAGTTACAAAATCTGGTTAGAGACTAGAATTCAAATTCGGAACTGATATTAGTTAGTTCCGATAATCGACGTTCTACTGTATTTGCTTTTGTTTTTTGACCCAATCACTTTGATTGAATTCAAAACGTATCCCTTATTCTTTTGCGATATGTGATTATACAGGACTGAACCTTACGAAGACGTTTTTTTTATCGATATTCTATTATCCAACTAGTTTAAGCGGGATAGAAATATGTCGATATATCTGCATAGTGTTGCAACATGGAAGAAAAATAGGAAGTTATACAGGACTTGAATATACGATACGAGGCGCTGTCTGGGCCATATATGCATTACTTATCTGATATACAGTACATGTGTAATTCTCCCCTGTATAAAAAAAATAATAGCAACCAAAGGAACGTCACTCACTTTTTGACTTTAGAACTAAATTTCATTAACTTAAGTTAAAATTTCATGGAAATCTTTATTGAAACCAAAAATTACGTATGTATTTTAGAACATCTTTATGTAATAATTTTGTTAACTGTGTCTTAACAAATTTTTTTTTAAAAAAAAATAATCGCAATTTTTTTTATCAACTTGAAAGCATTCATAACAACCTGAAAATGACTACATTGATGTTTTGTTTGGTAATCTTTGGATTTGATTGTTATACATGTATATGGCAACATGTTGGCAAACATTTCACATAGGGTTTCTGCTAGTTTTCATTGTATATCAGTGTATCACGGAACCCGACCTCTTAGAATAGCCGTAACTAGCTTGTATTTTGCCTGATTAAAACAATAGTTCCATTTGTTTTGTTTTTCTCGTAATAAAGGCTTTCCAACTTTAGCATGTTGGCATCGGGCGTAGAAAATAGATGGTTCATTTCCAAGTAGGCTATATTTTTAATGAAGGCAGCTTTTTCTCTTATCATTATGGAGTCACTGCGTAGCCGGACATGCATTATTTTGAATGGAGGAAACTTCTAATAGGTGCACGTGTTTTTCACACTAATTTCACATAAACCTACGTAACGAAGAATACTGTGTATCCTTGTAGTGTTGGAAAAGCAGGTGCTACTGTCAAATTTAAATAGATTACCTTTACCAATAGTAGATCCGACATCCTTTTCGTTACGTGGCCTTATGGGTTTGTTATTCTGTTTAAATGTCAAGTTCGTAGAAAGAATATCTGTTTTGAAGACCCTTATTCACAACCATGAAGTTCAAATTTGATGAAGTTATATTTTGGAATTTTTTCTTGATGTTTATTACTGTTGGTGAGTTGGCTGGTTTCAAACTCATTATTATGACATCTTTTCTCACTAAAATGAAGAGCAATTCTGAAGTGTTTTTTTATCGTAATATTTTTCAATTTGGACATGGGTTTTTGTCAGATTTTATTAGAAATTTTAATTTGAGAGTTGCACTTTAAATTTGTGGTTTTTAGTTGGGGTGTAGTTCTAACTTAAAAAAACTGTCATTATCATTTAGCAAGTAATAACTTAAGTTGATTTTATTGTGAATATTAGTAATAATGATAATATAGTGAATACAGCTAAACTTAAATAGTGCAAGAATACTATTATAAAAACGGCAAAGCAAAAAAAGCAAGTGTTTCTCAGTTTGTGGCCGAAGTGACAATTGTGAAGTAATCATCAATCGCCAAAAATTTGTTTCGCTTTAAATTTCATTGTTGAAGTTAGTTACACAAATGAAAAAAAAGACATTGCAAATGCCACCTGCACTGATTCTTCTAGGCGCCAATGCGCCAAACATTTACTTTTGTACAGTGTGAGTGGTGCGCATAATATGCATCTTATTTAAGACTACGTTTTTCGTAAACTCTTAACATGTACACTTTTGTAACACGCCGAGATTCTGTTTCCGGGCGGTCCTACTTCGTGGGGAACCTGAACCTACGCTCACTCGATTTTATGTCCCTAAATAAAGTTTAGACGGAGCCGGAGAGAATGTAGAAACGAACTTTTAATAAAATATATACAAGACATAACAAATGACGAAGACACTTTATAAAATAAGAACCTCAAAAGGCTCGAAGACTGTTCCTTTCCCGGAACACCAAAATGACGATGCGTCCAGATTGATGATCAGCTGAGAAAGAACTGCTGATATTTGAATTTGCCTCTCAGTTTGATAGCGATCGTCTACGCCCCTTTTGTGACGTAGCGATCACCTGATTGGCCAATTCACCTATCAGCCGTGACAGATCAGCTGTCATCAGCCCGGCCTCATGAAGCCAGCTAACAATTTAAAAGAGAAAGGGAGGAAAGGAAGGGAGATCGATACGATGATCGATCTCTTCATAGAGATTATGCAGCACATTTATTAACAACCCCCAACAGCCCAGACACCCATAACGTGGCGTGTCACACTTTTATAATTTAATCTACTTGTTAAATATGCTCGTATATAATAAAATATATCTGTGGGACTTTTACAGTCACATGTAAATATTTATTTCTATACAAGGAAATGACTTAAATCTTAAGTCTTAATTTTATTACAGAAATTCAGTACTGTTTACATTGATTATTTTATATGTCATGTATTTATTTTACTCATTTTTATTATTGAAGTGGAGGCAACAGACGAATGGGGATATGGTGAACATAATGGTAAGAGACGTCTTATTAATTTTAAGGCTTTTTCTAATAATTTCCTTAATTCTTTGTTTTTACAGGGCCAGAACATTGGTGTAGAATTGTACCCGACTCTCACTGTTGCGGAGAAAACCAATCTCCGGTTCGCCTCAATATCCACGATGCACAATTTGTCAACCACAAACTAAAACTGAAGCATTACAAACAATCTCACTCTGGTATTACAGTAACTAACAATGGCCACACAAGTAAGATAATAATATGGCAAACACATTTATTGATTTCTTTATACGAATAATTTTTATCTAATCACACGCTTTGAATTTTACTTTCTATTTTTGCATACAAAGTTGTTGTTAAGCTGAACACAATGAATCCAGTTCCGAAACTTAACATGGAGTCACTACACGGTGATTATTTACTGGATTCAATCCATTTCCACTGGGGGCACGAAGATGACGAGGGATCTGAACACGACGTCGGTGGAAGAGCTGCATTAGAAGTAACTTATCAATTTTAAAATGGCTCTGATTAACTATGCTGTGAATACGGAATCGGAATCATTAGCATGCCGAAGAAATGAACAAAGCCTTGCCCTTTACGGACAGATGATAATATTGCCCTACTTAATGACTTATTAAATATACATCCCCGTAAGGGAAGACACGAGCATTCACAGACTGAGTTGAATTTGAAGTTGAATTGAATACGTGAGACGAATGGAGTGAGCGAATGGGTGGTAGGATTAGAGGGGTGAATTTCCGTGGTAAACATTGACAAGTCCGTTCTGAGTTCATTCATTTAAAGCCATTTGATGTCATTTTCCACATTAATAATATAATTGGGACTATGGTAAATGGGGGAACCATAAACCATGTATACTTGACTACAGCTTGTGCAACCAATGCATTTCTTCATATATTCCACAATTCAGATATTTTTAATGTGTGTAATTTAGTAGCTGTATGTTTTAGTAAGTTATGAAAATGATGGCACTGTTATAAAGAACTGTAGGAGTAATTATCTTGACGGGAAGTCTTAATTGCACTTTTCGCTAATATTTTGGCGGTACATTTGCAATCAGCTTAAGAGGCTTGTTGCAGATGGAATAAATAGTTGCCAGGACCGGCTTGTCGTAATTTTCCCCCTGAGTTTAGCGAAGTTTATGCGCAGTTGCCGAGAAGGTAGGGGGTAAAGAAAAGGCAATAACACTTTTTTTCGCACTCCAAAGAAATTAAGTACTTCAATCACATTTTCTCGACAATTTATTTAGTTGTTCTACAGTTCGATAACTAAAAACTTTGTTTCAAAGTGAGATCCTGAAAACACCGCCCCCCAAGTTGGAATCCTACTAATGAAAGAGTTATCTACAGGAAAATAATTCCATAGTCTTAAGTATAGTGGAAAACGTTTAACACGAAAACAGATAACATGAAAAGTAGGATAAAATGTAATATACATTATTATTCTGTCCAGTTCCTTAGAACCTTGGCACACAGACCATTTTTGAGTATTCAAGTTCGACTGCAAAATGTTACCGCAGTTGGTTGGGCTGGGGTTGACATAGTATTGCTATGAAATGGACGTCAGACCTTTGCCCTGAGCCACACGCGGAATTAATTTTGTGGTCGAACTCGACAACTAAAAAGTGGTTTGTGTGCCAAGGCTCTTAGAGTAGCATAAAATTTTAACAAGAAATTCTTTTAACAAAAAAAAATTCTACCTCCATCTATTTCGTGTTAAAGGGTTTCCACTCTACATTTGAAGACAAGAACCAAAAATATGCCTCAGTTCTATCTCTGTCGGTCATGAAGTTCTTGTTAGCGTTGCTCTGAAAGATAAATGACTTCAACAACTCTGAATGTACTTAATGCAAGATAATCTTTGGACGGTGCCGATCGAAATACAGCTATTTTATTACTATTTGAGAATGTCACAAAAATATCTTCAAGTTAATTCAGAATTTTTGATGACATTTCTTTCCCAGTGAGGTGGTGAGAGGTGATACAACTTCGTTACTTTTAGTTCATCGGAATACATTTATACATTTATAGACATAAAAAAAATTGCTAAAAACAAATGCTGCTACAATTAATATTAAAATTGCATGTTTTAAAAAAATGTGAGAATTGTGTATTCTTTTCAAAACATTTTTATAACATTAATAACACATCCCACATAAAAATGTTCAACAGTGTTTTATATGACACTTTATATTTCTTTAGGCGCATATGGTTCACGTAAAAAAAGAGTATGGTACTGTGAAAGAAGCGGAAAAGCATCTACATGATCGTGCGGCCTTGGCTGTTATTGGTGTTTTATTTGAGGTTAGTAGATTTATTTTGTTTTTTAAAATTAACTGACCAATGTCAATCCATTGATAGGTTACCTTCCAGTGATTCTGCTGAGTTATATGAAAGCATATTTAGCATTAGCAATTGCATTTAGCAATGTTTGCATCTGCAATGTTTGTATCTGCAATGTTTGCATTAGCAATTTCGTTTAGCAATTTTAACAAACTTTTGCTAAAAAAAATAGCCACTCAAATTAATCTTAAAAACTTGTTTTTGCATAAAAGGTTTCTCACGAATCCCAAAGTGAACACTTCACAAAACTGTTCAGCGACATAGCCAAAGTGGTTCACACATTAAATGAAGAACATTCGTTTCACAATGATAAAAACATGCGCCCAGAAGATTTTTTACCAACTTCAGAAGGTGGCGAGAACCTAGTTCTTGACTACGATGGCTCATTGACCACACCAAAATGCAATCCAATTGTTAAATGGTTTGTGGCTACCAAAAAAATGAAAGTTACTAAGGAACAGGTAGATGGCTACATTCTATTCTATTTAATTTTTTTCGACTGATGTTTTAATTCTATAAATTTGGAAATGATTTCATTTTTTGTCGTAGTTGGCACATTTGCGTAAAGTGGTTACGGATCACCCCAACCATCCACTGCTTAGTAATTATCGTCATATTCACGAGTTGAACGGCAGAGTTGTCAAAAAGTTACATATGATAATTGAATCTTAGCTTTTTTTGTCAATTATTTTTGAAATTTTCATTTCTTATTGAAACGATTTATTTCGTTTAACTTTCGCTTGTTTAGGTTAAGTCTCAAACTAATTGACAACTTTGTAATAGGCAGACCTGAAACAAAAAAAATGGTTGAACATGAAATTTGATTTTCCTAATGTTGTCATCATTTTCTGTAACGAAGCCCTTGGTTATAGTGACTTATTGAACGTGTATACCATTTGTGATCATTTAAGTTGTCATTGTGGGTTTTCAAAGATTTCGGAACTTTTTTAAGGAAAAAGTCTCCAAAACATTAAGATGATTTGATTCTTTGTTGTTGCGTGATTTTCAGGAGAGGAATCAAAACTGATTGAATACCTGTTTTATGTATGGGGAGAATTTAATTCTTTATATGCAGAAGAGGAGAACTTGACGTCATGGATTAATTAGCTGAATTTAAGTAGAAGTAATCAACTCACTCAATTTAACATCATTTTGATGTCACCTTTCCTTATTTTGCTTGAAGAGAAGAATATTCTCCTCATGCAGAATACGCAGGCACTAAACGTAAATTCAGATCTGTTGACCACTGGTCTCAATTGTTGCTGTGACCACTGGATGTTTTCGTAATGTACTGAAGGAGAACAGCATTTATCATTCAGCGTTACGAGTTTTGGAGATTTGTTACCGCTTGAACCCCTTTGAAATGGAAATAAGTTACTGTCAGTTCTACTTTTGAAAAACTTTTCTAGGACAAAATGAAGTCGAAGGTCGGTGGACTGTCGTCGCAATTTAATTTCCATGCAAAGGCGCCAACCTTGGCACGCAGTTAAAAGTAGGCCTATGTGCCGAGGTTGGTGTCTTTACGTTGAAAATGCATTTCAACGACACCTGCACAATCTTTGACTTCTTTTTGTCTCCACAAAGTCTTTAAAGGTCGCTTGTGTGCCAAGGCCCTTAGACTTACACGAGAAATATTGAAATACATATTGGAATGAATATATCTAATTCCTAAGGGTCCAATCATTGATTTCTAAAAGGTGTCTTATTAAACTGTATATTGTCTGTGGTAATTGCGGTGTATAATAAGGGCGTAACAAATAGGCTTTCAGAGCCTCTTGTTAAATGAAATCTAGAAGGTTCCTCTCCTGTTCTAGGCTAACTTGAAATAATCTTTATATTTCTGTATATTTTGGGTATGGGTTGGGTATGGGTTGGGTATAGGTTTTTCTGACAAAACATTTTATCAACTGCACCAGGGTGGGTACATTGAAATTTTTTTATTAGTTGCATTACTTGGGTTTGACAATGTCTTTTGTGTTGCATTGCTGCACTTGAAATCTTGTCCTGCTGCTACAGGCCTTCATAGCTGCTTGCAGAGTTACCTTTAAAATTAAAATTCTTTAAAATTTCCAAAAAATGAAAGCATGCACAGGGTTTTGTAAATAATGAAAATTTTTCTCTTAAAATTACCTATACTAAGCTTATATAGAAGTTGTGGCCAAATCAACCAGGCTCGAGGGTGGACCGGAATAACGTCCACGAAACTCTCATTGTCTTTCTATAAAAGTGTTTATAAATGGTTCACACAAACACAGAGGGTAGCACCTACAAAATAATTATTGCACTGGTTCTTGCAAATTCTAGCAAGGGAGAAAAACAAAAATGAAATTTAGCCGCCATTTTTGAGGCTCCTTCTTGTTTTACTTTGTATAAAAAAATTTTTTGTCTATCATATAGTATGATTAGGGCCGGATATTGTTGGGGGCGCTCCAGATTTTCTGCCTGGGCGCCAAGCCAGGAGGGTGGGGGCGCTAAACGAGTTTTTTTTTTCCTGCTTGAAGGAGAAAACTAAAAAAAACCTTTTCCTTCTCGGAGAGAGGGAGACTGAAAGCACCAGATATTTACATTAAATTTTTCATATTACATTTTCCCCCTTTCACTGGTGGCGGGCGCTAAAATTTCTGGCTTGCTTAGATCCGGCCCTGAGTATTATTCTATTTTGTAATTTAGTATTGTTTTAAATAATTATCACATTGGAAATTTTCTTATTTTTACAAAATTTATTTATTTGTTTACTGATAAATTGTTATTAGTGTTAAGCAAACGCCACGTTTCAGTTTAATGTAAACGTTTTTTTAAAGAAATTTAATTTATTCATATCATATATTTTATATATACAAACTAATAATTCTTTCATTTTAATGTTAATTAAAACAAAACTTTCATATGAAAAATGAAAGTTAACTGTGAATAAGCTTATCGCATTTCGGTAGGTTATTTTCATTGGGATTACTAATTTACTTTATACATTGTTACCTAATCCAAGGCTGCACAGCAGCTTTCGTTTATCTCAGTTATTATTCACAGATGTTCTAGGCTGTGTTTGGTATCTGCTTTACTGCGTGCGTCAGTGAGTGCTTCTGTTGTGTATGGCGTTACGTAGAACTTTTTATGAAAAGTACACGCATTGTAGTTTAAAAACGACTAAGCATAAGCAGAAGACTAATTTGGAAAAAAAATAAAACGATAAGCAACGATTCATAACATTATCAGATGACGTGGCATCATTGTTTTTATGGCTAAGGCTAGTTCCACGTGATGCGTGCTCCTTTTTACATATTTTTTTTTATCTTGAACCCGCTCCACTTCGTTCAAATATTGAAAAACCATGGGTGTGGGACATTTATCCTGAAGACACTTGCTCTGTATACAGACACTTGTCCAAAAGGGACATTTGCCCTAATCAGTAGTGTAAATTTACGTCATGTGGCGTTTTTTGTCTGTCTGCAGAGTGCAGAACCTATTTAACATACTCCATCAAAAGACACTCAACCGTATGAAAAGAGAAGAAAAAAATGGTTTTAGGGCAAATGTCTCTTTAGGGCAAATGGTTTTAGGACAAACGTCCTTTTAGATCAAGTGTCTTAAGGGTAAATGTCCTTTTAGGGCAAGTTTCTTTAGGGTAAATGTCCCTTTAGGGCAAATGGTTTTAGGATCAAATACCTTTTAGGGCAAATGGTTTTAGGATAAAATACCTTTTAGGGCAAATGATTTTAGGATAAAATACCTTTTAGGGCAAGTGTTTTAGGGCAAATGTCCCTTTAGGGCAAATGTCCCTTTAGGGAAAATGTCTCTTTAGGGAAAATGTCCCTTTAGGGCAAATGTCCCTTTAGGGCAAATGTCCCTTTAGGGCAAATGTCCCTTTAGGGCAAATGGTTTTAGGACAAACGTTCTTCTTTGTCTTATGGGGCTTTAGGGCAAACGTCCTTTTAGGACAAGTGTCTTTTGAACAAATGTCCCTTTACTGCCAATGGTTTTAGGGCAAGTGTCCATAGGGCAAGTGTCCATAGGGCAAGTGTCCATAGGGCAAGTGTCTTTAGGGCAAATGTCTATATCTCAAAAACCATATTCAAAGAAGCCCCAGGATTTTCTTTTGTCAGAATATTGTCAAGACTTACACAACAATTGCCAAAATAGTTTTTAAAAGTCTTTTTATGTGTCACCAAAATAACACTATAAATTTCAAAAAACGAAAATCTACCTCTCTACTCAGTTGCCAATGTTGTCATATATCACGTTTTCATAACTTCTTAATCAAATACATGTATTCTATGTTAATATTCAACTCAATAAAATGTTACAATCAGCTCGAGGGCCACGTGTTAGGTGAGATAATTTAAATATTTAATCCGGTTTTGTGAAGAATAAAAAACGCGCATGAAAAAAGCCCACACGAAAATTGCGCACAGATAAAAAACCCATTGTCATAAATGCACACAAGAGAATGCGGACACGGAAATGATAAAATTATGTATATAATATCCCAGGTCAGTGTGTGTGTGTGGAGTAACAAAACCATTGAAGCACTTCGGAATTTATATAAATTTGAATAAATGAACCGTTTTTTTTCTCAAGGTCAACTATATGTTGAACTCTTCCTTTGGAAAGTGTAGAAGGGGGAGAGAGAGAAAAGTGGGAGAGGGTGAGGGGAAAAGGTTGGAAAGTGTAGAAGGGGGAGAGAGAGAGAGAGAAAAGTGGGAGGGGTGACTGAAATTGAAATAAAAGAAGTAAAAAAGGAATAAACGACGCGCATGCGCACAATTGCCTGTGAATTTTGTTCCCGTCATTTATGACGGGTTACCCCACTAGTTATATATATATTAAGCCAGGTGTGTGTGTGTGTGTGTGTGTGTGTGTGTGTAACATAGGAATTTATGTAAATTTAAATGAATGAACCGCTTTTTTTCTCAAGGTCAACTATATGTTGCACACTCCCCATCCAAGAACCCCATGATATTAAATTGGAGAGGGGGAAACGGTTGGAAAGTGTAGAAGGGGGTGGGGAGAAAGAAACGTGGAGGGGGAAAAAGTGGGAGGGGTGACTGAAATTGAAATGAAAGGAGTAAAAAAGGAACAAACGACGCGCATGCGCACACCAGTGAAAATGAAAAACTAATTTTCTCTTTCAAATATAAAAAGGGAAGGGGATGATAGTAGCAAAATTAAACTAGAATTTATCACAGGCAATTGTGCCCAGCATTAGAATTTCTTTTGCTCAGCCCTTTTATGAATGTCATCAATTTCTAATTGGTTTGTTACTTGGTCTGACGTCATAAAAGGCGGTGAAAAAGAAATTCTAATGCTGGGAACAATTGACTGCGAATTTCGCTCCCGTCATTAATGACGGGTTACCCACTACTCTTTTTATAAAAAGTGAATTTTCAATATTTTTTAAAATTATATTAATGACTTATTTTTAATTTTAAAAATTATTTTGGTGACTGTTGGTAAGTTAATCTGCAATGTTTTAACACGAAATTTCTGTGGAGGTAATATGGTCTTTTTAAGAGCCTAGACACTCCAGCGTGCACGTGTTACATGGCCCCATAGATGCAATGTCAAGTGAAAATTAATGAGTCTAAAACGTGGTCTCGATTCTAACTACTTGTGATTTCAAATTGAACTTTTAATGATAATTGAAATTGCAATTTCTACTTGAATGTCGTGGCAACATTTAAAGGGTTTTTTTATTTTATAGAATTTTGAATTTTGATAATTTGCTTGACCCATGTTAAAGACCATTCAAAAATCCATTTAAAACATATTTGAGTTTTAAGAAAAACCGTGTGGGTTTCTTAATGTTTTCTTCAGGTATTTAGGTATTTTTCTGATGTTCCAAATTACCGTTTGGTTGCTTGAACCAGTTGAGCAACTTTGGAACTGCAAAATTTACCCATGTCTCATGGCACGTGCAACGCTGGTGTGTCTAGCCTTTTTAAACAGGAGATGCTTACCCTTACACACTGAAAACTATGGAAATTAGCATGTAGGCTATTTTTTTTATTATGCAATAGTATCAGTTAATTGACACTACTATATTTGAGTGTTTATTGTGCTAAACGGAACACACCTTGATTATGTTTAATGGTTGTACTAGGTATTGCCTCATACTTTTTTCAATCATGCCGATTAAACAATTTTCTATTGTATTTGTTTCAAGGGGAAACTTATGTGGCGAGTGTATGCATCGTAGCATTTTTGGTAAATTGTTTACCCAATGCTTTACCATGCTTTTATATTTTTGACGTTTAATAAATATAGATGTTTATAAAGGGGGTTATAGGTTTGGTTTAAGATAATGACTTGGAGTTTAGAATTTTTATTCTGAAATGGTAGATTTTTATTTTATAAAATTAGACGCTGTTTGTTGAGCTATAATAGTTAGGTCTTAACTAGACAAAACACTGAAAACAGTTCCGGGTTCAACAATTTTGATTTTAATATTTAAACTATGATTACACAGGGTTTTGACAGTTTGGGGTATGGACAGTTTTTGATAACACGTCGTCGAATCTGCTAAACTGAACAAATCTATTATTATTTTTTTTTTCTCTCTCTCTCAAGGTTAAATGAAGATTCTGTTTATTCAAACTGCCACGTGGTCCACGTTTAAATTCGACACTCATAATGCGAGCAACACTTCGCAACTTTTTCTTCTATAAATAATGGTATACACTGTAGATTTAAAAAAAAATCTTCTTATCGACAGAAACGAGTCTCTGACTGTCGTAATCGTCTTCCTCTGGAAGAAATGCTGTTTTGGGCCGTCTTTTTTTTCGTGTTCATCACTGAAGGTAAGTTGATTTCTTACTTAGTATATTGAATGCTACTTATTGCATTTGAATTTTTACTTAAGCCTGGTTTACATTAGAATTGTAAATGAACTAGTCACTAGGTTTAGAAGCTAGCACGTGCATTGTACTATCCCACAACCAGGATAGGGCGTGTTTATGCACAAATATAACACTTAAGCACTTAAAACATCGAAAAACATGAAACCAGGCTTTAGGGTGGTATTCTTAGCAGTGGCGTAGCTATGACTTGGTTGCGCCCCCTTCCCCCTCCACTTAAAACTTTGCGCCCCCTTTACCTCCCCCTAGATGGCGATGCGTGAATTCATGTGTGAGGTGTCCGTGTCGCCGTGCCCATTGCTCTCTATGAAGAGGGGGTGCTATTTTGATGAACGGTGGAACGGGTTTCAACGACAGTAGGAACAGTCGGAACAACAGTAGAAACAGTCGGAAGGTTTGATTTAGTTAAATTAAGCTTGTTGCAGGGGTCTGGGGGGGATCATTTTTATAAAAATTTGTCCATAGTTCCGACCGTTCCTGCCGTTAATCAAATTACAGAACAGTCGGAACAATGGACTAATTTGTTGAAATAATCTTTAAAAATGGGGGCTGCGCCCCTCAGATACCCTGCAACAAGTTGAATTTAACTAGACCTAACCTTCCTTCTGTTTCTACTATTTTTCTGACTGTTCCTACCGTTGCGCCAACCCGTTTCGCCGTTCATCAAAATAGCACCCTCTGAAGATTTACTGGTGCAAGTATGTAGTTTTTAAAAATAAATATTAAACGAAAGTCGATGTATTTTTGAAAATAATTGAATAAAGTAAGCGAGTGATTCGGAATCACTCGGTTAATTTATTCAATTATTTTTTGAAAATACATCGACTTTCATTTCGTTTTTTGAGCCCCCAAACCTCATGCGCACCCCCCCCCCCCGGGCATTTTCGAGCCTTGCGGTTCTCTAGCTACACCCCTGGTATATAGAGATGATGAGCACTGGCTTAGCTCCTCTAGGCAATTGCTCAGTTCAGAACTGGTTCACTTCACATTTCATATTATTTTGAATAAAATCAAAGTCTATCTTTGTGCCTAACTTGAGTTTTGGTAATTATGTTTAGCACATGCTAATGCCTCTTACAGCATCTTCTAATTCCGAAAGTTCATGAGTTTAGCACTATTGTTGACTTTCAGCAATCATTAAGAGCACAACACTTTAATATACAGATATAGAAAAATTAATAGCAACCACGTTACAGCTAAATTTCATCAATTGTTGTTAATATTTCATGGAAATTTTTATTGAAATAAAAAAGTACATATGTTTTAGAACGCCTTTGTGTAAACGATTTGTCATTTTTGTCTTAACAAATTTTATTTTAATTATTATTAACAATAGTCGTAATTTTCTTATCAACTTACATGGACCCTACATGCCCCAGTATCCCGTTCTTTCCACGAAGTTCCTAGCGTGTTTGGGCCTTCCTCTACCCCTCCCCCCACATTTAACTCCCAGGTCCAAACTCATCACCTATTTAAGCAACTCATCCTCCCGACTCCTAAATTTCATGCCCAAACCACCTCAGCCTATTTTCCTGCATCTTTTCTACTATGCTTCCTACCTCTACACTCGCTCTGATAGTCATTTCTGATCATATCCTACAACCACTTACATTAGTAAAATGACATGCCTGACTTGCCTGACTTTCAAGCCTGACTTGAAAATAAAACTGCACTTAATACAAAAATTCTAAATATTTATAGGTCATTCGACACCCACTTCGGTTAGCGCCCTATGCGAGAGAACCACCCGCACCGCCCAAAATCCGGCTCCAAAAAGAGTGTCCACGGAAAGAAGCCAACAGCGACTGAGGATGAACCACTACAGACACATGCCTTCAACTATAACAATGACAAACACTGGAAGTGCAGGTAAGATTAATTATGTTTATATTCAGTATGTAACGTAGGTGATGCAGGTAAATGATCTCTCCATTGCGCAATTTACAAATTAAAGAAAACAAACAAATAGAATGAAGACCTCTTGTTTATGTGGAACAGACTAATCGTAGGTCACTAGGTGACCTACACTTCAGGACTGTAGGTCACTGAGTGACCTACACTTGAGAACTTTTTAATTCGGTGATTCGGTGGGGTTACATTAAATTAAGCTTGTTGCAGGTGGTCTGGAGGCGCAGCCCCCTCCTCCAGAATGTAAAAAAGCGTAGGTCACTGAGTGACCCATAGTTCTTTTCAAAATAGCTATCTGAAAGTGTAGGTTACCTAGTGACCTACGATTAGTCTGTTCCTTGTTATGTTGCTATTAATGCAGAAGTAACTAATTAAACAACGGAAGATGAAGAGGATTTTCATTATATATTTAAAACAAAATATTTCTTGTAATTTCAAATTCTTTTATTATTCTTTTTTCGCATTGTGCAAAAAAAATCAAAATAAATACATATTATGCATAATGTTCAGGTATGTTTCTACTCATACTTTTGAATCCTAACAAAGCATCAATGGACAAAATGAATCGGGCACTAGGGTTTCTTGCGTTTCAGTATACATTAATAGAAAGTGAGACGCTAACTGAAATAGCGCAAAGCGGGGGGGGGGGGGGTTCATCATAATATGTGAGAATGTCTAAATGAATGCTAGCTGTGACGCGATAATGGGAGCGCACGAAACAGCGGTATAGAGCCATTCCACACTAATTCACACACTGTGACACAATTTCAAATTTTGTCACTTGATCATTACAGATGTTAATGTAAAAAATCACAACACAACAAGAACACAAAAAAGGTTGGAAAAGCACAAGAATTCAAGTATTTTTAAAATTCGAAAAAATGGGTTAAAAGCTAAGCCTATATTATATAGTTTTTGGCTTTTTCCAAAAATCGGCGAAAAGTCTAAAAATATTTAAATGCTCTAAAAGCTCTAAAAATGACTCAGGTGTGCTCAACTGGCTCCAGAAATCCCAAAAAGCTTGGAAAAACACGACGATTCAAGAATTTTTAAAATTCGAAAAAATGGGTCAAATTTGTGAGAGTAGCCTGTGGTGAGCTAAGAGGCGTGAACTAAGAGTCTCCAGGCACAAAATTCCTAGTTGCGGCACTGCCGGAGACGTGATTACCATTGGTGCTATAAACATGCCTTATCTGAACAACACCCAGCACTCCATAGATAGCACTCTAGTATATAATGTCCGTGTATATGCAAGACTCTACCACTCTCCCTGTACTAATCCCTCCTTTTTCTTGTTGAGGGCGCGGCACGCCTTTATGACAGTTGGCACAAGGGCGCCGTATACCCACGCAGCTGCACTGATAGCCCCTTTAGGGCAAATGTATGTTTATGGCCATCTTTACGTTTGGACACCCTGGTTTTAAAAAAATTAAAACACAGTTGACATCATTGATTGTTTTTTAAATGTATTTTTCATTATAAAGTTGTAATGGAGTTTGATGATATATCGATACACCTACATTCTGGACAAGGGATTAAAGGGATCATGCCACATGTATTAATCGTGCCGACACAAGAGAACTACGTATTTCAACATGCCGAATTTCGATGGGGAAGTTCCAGTTACAGAGGAAATATTGCAGCCCCTATGGAAGTAGGTCTAACTTGTTATTCAGAGTTTCAAAAACAACATCAAGAAGAATTTACAAGTAGACTAATTTATAAACTAGAAAAGTAAATGAATAATTTTTAAACTGTCATTAAGATATATGAAAATATTCTTATCGTTATAACATGCAGTAACTCGTGATCCCGCCAAAACCATAGCCTGGGGGTAAACAACTCCTGCTTGTCCCTCCCTCCCTCTCTGACTCATACTTCTGACTCATATCGAAGTGGCGGATTGATACTCTCAGGACCAGGGTCACTTGGACTTGGTTACACCTCGTAGGTGTACACAGGTCCAAGGTATAAAAGGACCATGCTCCTCTTTGTTCATTGTCCTTACTTGCTCAATTTTTGTATTACGAAGATTTATATCCGTACCACATCATGGGCCAGAGGACGCACGTTTAATATAACAATTCATTCTTGTAATCTGAGTTTCTGTACAAGAATGAATAAAGTGTTACAATGAGAAACTGCGTTGTCTATTTGTCTGGAAACTAATCCTTCTCTAGACAAGCCGGATGCACCACAAGGCAAGGAGTCATACAGATTCTGGAAGAGCTACAACATCTTCTGGTAACAAAGGAAGATGTGCATCAGTGACGACCAGGAGCGATGGTCACCATTCTTCTGCAAAGACTACACCCCTGCACCGAAGGATGATCACAATTGATCACCATCCGACTATTTCTGTAACTCGAATCTTCTTCGTGCGGTCACCGCACGATCAGGAGAAGAAACGAGTTATTGGAAACATAAGTTGGTAAAATTATAAGGTCGTCGCCAAAAGCTCACATTTGGTTACACCTCGCAGGTGTACACAGGGTATAAAAGGACCATGTTCCTCTTTGTTCCTTGTCCTTGTCTTTGCTCTTTTTTGCATTACGTTTGATTTATTCCGTACCACATCATGGACATGAGGATGCACCTTTAGTATTGACAATTCATCCTTGTAAACTTAGTAGTTTCCGTATAAGGATGAATAAAAGTGTTATAATGGAAAACAGCGTTGTCTCAATGTTTGGTAACTAATAACTTCTCTACAGAGGCCGGAGACACCATAAGGCAGGAGACATACGATCCTGAAGCAGCTACAGCATCTTCGATTGGGTAATAACAATGGAGGATGCATATCAGCGTCGACTGAGAGAAGGATGGCCACCATCCTTCTGCATCGATTTCACCCCCATGCAGGAGGATGATCATAATCTATCTTCATCCAACTCTTTCTATAGCTGGAAACTTCTCCGTGCGGGCACCGCGTGATACAGAGAAGAACCGAGCTATAGAAATCATCATCTACAAGTTGGTAAAAGGTGGAGTGGTTGGTGGAGGTGTGGATTATGCCTCCATTTGCCTTCTCCGACCTGTCTACAGAAGCCGTCTTTTGTCCAAAGTTTCGTGATTGTGCCTCACGATCTTTCGTCCGTTCTTTTTAAGTAGGAGCCACGTGTTGAAAGAGACTGCGATCACATCAAAGGTCGACGACATGGCGCCAAATCTGTGGAACCGCGTGTTGAAAGAGGCTGTGAATACACACATCACAGGTCGACCGCACGATTCTGTGTCCTTTCCAGAGAGATACATGGAGAAAGAACTTTTGTCTGCCATCTGCTTAGCACTCGAGGGGAACACGGAGGCAATTGTTGTGGACACGTGTTTCCGTCTATGTTTTTGTGTTCTATGTTTTATGTTTCATCGTCATCCTCTTTTGTCTTAACTCTTAACTCAGCTACTTGTTTTTCCACCTATTAATAGGCCTTTAAAAGACGTGTGTCTTTTAAATGTGCCTATTACCTTCACTCTTTATTTTATTTTTCCAAGCAAGTTTTCGTCCTAACTCCGTATCATTGTTAGGGTCACGTGGGACTCTCTTGTCCCCCTTTTTCCTTTGTTCTTTCGTTCTTTCTTGTGTTTCCCTTGGGACCCTCTATGTTTCAAGTCATCATCTTCAAACAACTCGCCATCATCACCTCAATGTATCTTCACATGAACTTCTCCATTGGACACCATTGAAGCACCGGCCGCCGTCTTGGTTTAACCGGACACTTCAAAAAGCATCAATGGAGCAGTTTTTCACTCTATGTGAAGACTTTGTTGTATCTTCTCTTTTTTTTGAAGACCGACAAAGAGCAGGTGGCAACCGCCGGCTCTAAAGACAGTACACCTCGTTCTAGGCATGATAAAAAGCCGCACCAAACTGCTACAACCAACTCGGGACGACACTCTACGGACACCCAATCAGACGCCACTTGCACGTTTGACAAGAGCAAGTAACCTGTTATAACTGTGGGAAGTTGGGGCATTTCCGTGAGTGCCGCCAGCCGAAGAAGATCACCATCAAGCAATTTGGAGAACCGATCACCGATTACGACACCGAGGAGGAGGTGCCTGAAGCGGATGTTATCACTCAGAATGGAACGGAATTCACATTGATCCGACTAGGGGACGAATCCATCAGATCCCTCTTCCAGCTCCAGTTTCAACCACCAAGGCACCACCACCTGAAAAATCCGACACTGACAGTTCCGACGACTCGAAAACGTACCGATTCATGTGATCAACCGAACTGCCATGCAAGCTTGGACCTCGGACAAGCTGATCACTTGGCAGGACAAGCTTGACATCTTCTCAACATCTGTGGAAGTCGAAGGGTGCCGTGAAAACAGAACAGTAGCCGTCATGGCCCCGGGCACCCAACCACCGACGAAAGGCCACTACTGCTGCCGGAAACTCATGGAGACGGTATATCACCAGCTGGTAGACAGCTGTACGCCTCAGGAAGTCAGAGATTACGATGCTAGTGACAGAAACCCGTGCATCACCGTCACAATCAATGGAAAAGTCATATGTATGCTTGCGGACACCGGAGCTATGAGCAGCATCATCTAAGCTTTCACTTGCACAAGAACACAAGTTCGAAATAGAGCCTGTGCTCATCCCACCTGATGTTCAGGGTGTGGGAGGCATGAAGATCACCGTGGTGGGACGACTCACCGTGGTGGTTGAACTTGGCATCCACACTGTGTGAGGGCATCTGCTTGTGATTGCCGACCAGCCCGAGGCTATCTTAGGCCGAGATCTGGGCCGAGCCCTTCACCTCGCTGTGTCCATGGCCACCAACAAAGTATACTTAGAGGACGACCTCTTCGAGTTCACGCTCCGACAGAAATGCATCGAAGCACATATCGGATGGGCTCTGGGAGAGACTTCTTTAGAGGCTCCTGATAAATCTAAAAGTGCCTCTGGGGTGGTCTAAAACCTCTGCTCTGGAAGCAGCAAGCTAGCAAGACACCAAATGTGACAAAGTAAACAATAATCCATTAGTGTTTAATCTATGGCCATAGATATAAACACTACAAATCATCAAATATCAACAATAGAAAAATGAGAGGAATTTGAGAGAACAACTGAGGACAGTTGTCAAGAGGTGGGGGAGGGAGTAAAAGGAACCCCCCAACGAATAATCAGCCCACAACATTAACAACTGCTCTAAACACTCAAATATCACCCTAAACTCAACTAAAACTTTACAAAAATCTACACAACTTTAATTTTTGGAGCAACTTTAAACTTTTCAACATGGCCACCAATATTTACATATTGACAACCACTGCAATAACTACACCAGGACCATGTGACCTTTAAAATAACTGTCAACCACATGGTGCACCTGAGACAACATCATAACAGTCAATGACATCCAACAACAAAAATAAGCACCATTAAAGGGACATGTAGAAAAAAAATCATGTTCCCTTATCATGGATGGACATATTGGACGTCAATGACCCCGACAGTTGATAAGGAAAAAGACTTCAAAGAGAACATTGCATCTGGGGGCCAAACCAGTGCACCTCATGGACTTCAAAGGAAAACACACAAAGGAGCAAAAGAAAAATGGAAAAAACAGAAGAATAAAAATAAAAAAAACTGAAGAACCTGCCACCTTCAATTAAGTAATAAAATTCTTGGGAAATCAACCCCTCCGAAAAATCATAACAAATAATGAGGTACACTAGTGACCTTATTGACCAGTATTTATTTGTCTTAGTACAAAAAAGAGACATTAAAAAGAGGGAGAGAGTTAATGGGCAACTTTACACCTTGGTTTGAAAGAAAATAACGGCCCCTCTCCCTCAGGACTCTTTTGTTTGCTTAAAAATAATAAACAGGGACCGGCCTAATAAGAATTGAATCGACACCTCTCGGTATTTAATATTGGTGGGACAACCCCCCACCCTCAATAAATGAAAATAAAAAAAAACAATTAGAGCAAGGTGTCCCATTCCAAAAGGGGCTGGCCCTTCTAAGTGCAAATTTATATGGTCAATCACCACTTCACTTGTTCTTTTTTCTTAAAGAGCAATTGCCATCTCATTCTGCATCTTCAAAGTCAATTTCAGTTTTTCCAAACTCTTCAAAGTTTTTCAAAGTTACGAGTTTTGTTTTGCAAGTTTGTGTGTTTATACCTTGTTCTACCTCCAAGTCATCGGACATTTCTTGTGTGTGTTTGTGACTCGAACTGTGCGCCGGACTTCCAGACTTTCTGCATCTCTTGTAACAGCAGAGTGATCGGTCACCGATTTCTGCTGTTATCTAGAAGTAACCAGCAGCAGGACAACCAAAAAGTAAGAACACTTTTTAAGAAGAACTTTGTAATAACTATGTCGGGCCACGGATCCTGGAGAGGAAGTAGACGGATGTCCACCTCCTCTAGTGACGACGATATTGAGAGTGGAATGGAGGGGACTGCCGAACCTCTCTCACCAGCTTGGACATACCAACCATGAATGGCGGGCACTGCCAGTGCACCTATGACAAGGAGAGTCACCCAACTTCGCATCAAGGTGCCGCACCTGTTTTGAGCCGGAGAACTTCCACCGGCACAGAGAAAAAATGCCTTAAACCCAACTTCAAGCACCCAGCAAATGTTGGACGTGAGGGTAAGCCGGATACTCCCAGCAGTATCATCCCCTTCGATGTCACAACGTCCAAGCACTACTGGAAGGAGCACAAGGATAAGATTGATATTAACACCATGGCATGGGGTGTTAATCAGGTCTTCCGTGACAGCATCGTGCCTGGTCAACCCCTTCCTGGTGGGGCTGCCGTGAGGGAAGTATGGGGGAGTTGGGTCGGTACCCACCCCTCTCGAGGATCTTCAGCTGGAAATGCAGCAAGAGGCCGCTTTATGTCAGGCAGAAAAAGACAAGATTCAAGGAGAGGAAAGTTTGGCTTACCTCCGTGCGGTTTGCTCCCGCCTCACCGCGCTGGGTCTTCCCTGCACTAGACAACTCCTGAAGGAGGAGCTCTTGCAGATTGAGGCCCATCTCCGAAGGGCTGTACCAACTGCACCATTGGATATACCATCGCTGCCGCCTTCATGCTCTCTGTCTACGCCAACGACCGCTCTAGCTACATCTCCTTCACTCTCACTTATGCCCCTAGAACCATTCTGGCACGAGGAAGCACCACCAATACCGGTTGTGCCACTTGATTCGCCAGCGCCATCCACTCCATCTGTGATGCCACTGCCTCCTCCTCTCACACCATTGTCCTCGCCATCAACTTCACGACGTGCCGTACCACCACATAAGAAGGTCGCTGCGACACCAACAGTACTACCTTCCATCGTGGTAGTCTCCAGACCTGTTGGCATCAAGGTTTCCACTGGGGCCCACCCCAAAGAACCTCAACCCACCTGTAAGGACCACCACTCTCTACACGACTTTCCAGCACCCACGGCTACGCTGCTCTCTGCCTCGTGGCTCCCAACCTTGACCCCAACACCGACCCAATCTAAGAAGTCAGTAGTCAGAAGTCAGTCAATACATCTCCTCCAGATGTAGCCCTCTGCCGCATGATGACTTCGACTGAAGGGCCATGTCACCCGAACATTACCTGTGCGTTCAACTAGACCGCGACCATTGCCACGTGTATCGGGGCCCAACAAATGTGGCCTGTGCTGCTCTCCTCCTCTGCCACTTCCGGGTCGCCCTCTTGGGAGGCCTTCAAACGTGCCTCCAATGCCTCCACCCTCCACCATTCGTGCAGCCTTTTTGAGGAAGCAGAAGGCCATTACAGACCTTCTGCAAGACGTAATGCGGGAGGGAGGTAATCCGAGTTAAGCACTGGGTCTTCTCCAGGAAGCGCCAAACCAGCGATCCCACGACATGGCCTGGTCCGCCTTGTGCCATGCCAGACCAATTGCGGGTGCATCAACTAGCATGGGACTTGTGGCTTCCGAACCACCACGACCGGCCGCACTGCGCACAGTACCCCCTATCGGGGCTACTTTGGGGTGGTTGCCACTGGATTGTCCATTCCGGACAGCCACCTCTGGCGAGAGGCTCCTCAACAACCGGTGGGTCATTTGGCAGCGTGAAGTGTGCTCTGCCAACACCCTTTACGTGGGGCACTTCGCTCTGGAGGAAGGGTTCCCTCGATTGGACCTCCCTTCGCAGGAGCAATATATCGTGGGACTCTCCCGCCAGGCGAGCATCCTCATCATGAACGTGTTCCTGAACCGGAGGATTGTTGACACATTGAGCTTCGCTGGGAACTTCATCGACGCAGCCACGTCCACCCTCTTAGGGCCTTTGCTAACTCCGTCTTCGGACTCTCTGACAGGAAGCCGTTCCGCACAAGTCACCTTCACATCCTGGAACCGGATCCCCGCTATAGGATCGCCATTCTGTGGAATGCCACCTGGGCCATCCTACACAACAAGCGATCCTCTAGGAAGATCATCGGGGACCGGGACATCCACAACATCTTTCACCGGGATCTGCCCGACGATCAGGGTCAGTGGCTCTCGGCCACTTCCAGCTATCGATGGGCCCAGTTTCTATCGATTCACGGACCCAGGACATTCCCCACCCTTTGCAGCAGGAATAGCTGTATCCGCCACATGTACTCGTGTGGCCACCACCCACTCGGGTGGTGAGATTGAAAAATTTTATAAAAAATAAAATGTTATATGAATGCTTTATGTACACCCGTAATGTTCCTTTCTACTTTCTCACCATTTACATATTTAACATTTTTTTATAGTTGACTGACATTCACAGGATTTCGTTAATGGTAAACACAGAGGAAGATATGATTCCCGTTTGGCAGGTTGGCGAAGTGTGGGATGTGAATATGTATGCTTGAACATTTTTTTGTTTGTATCTTCTAAACATACATTATATACTGTATATTCCTTTTGAATTAATCTTAAGCTGGGATTATACCGAAGAAACGTCATTTGGCATGCGGATTGCAGCAAGCAACATCGTGTAACAACCCGACTGGGCGCTACAATGACCCCGGCAAGTTTTGTCCAACTTACCACCGTTAAACCTCCTTGGGACGGGACCCAAGCGCAGGCCAGCCCTCCTCTTGTACTTGTCCGTGTCCACGGGAAGAGCCGTTTGGAGGTCGACTTCCTCGCCGCAAGTCGACGGACAAAAAGCCGCCAAACGAGACGAAGAATCCACGGTAGACTCCCGATGAATCCTACCGTGGACAAACCGCGCGCGAAGCACCGGCCAACAAGACGAAAGGCATGCCGGAATAGGACGGCGAAGCACCGATGAGACCCCACCGGTAAACCCCCTTCCCCCACAATGTATTATAAGATATAATAATGAGAGACACGGACACAGTGGTAAATGAGTGAAAATAAATCAGATAATTTATTCACCAAAACACTCACTGATAGAGATGAATCTCCTGGCTAATCCAGCCAGGAGAAGAGGTCATTGACTTCCATCAACAAACAAACTAAAAGATGAATGGTGGCCATCTTGGCCACATGCTGAAATGATGAGAGCACTAATCACACATGCACACAGCATAAGGGTTCACTTTCCACTGTCCAGATATAATGGCCGCCGCCATTATATACACCCCCAGGCTGCTCCACCTGGGGGAGGACAGTGACCCTTGCTGGCCATTTTGTCGTCTGCCTGGCAACCAATTTGAGGTGCCTAGACAATCGTGTAGCATACTGTTGCATGTGGCGCCCAAAAACTTTGCAGCATGCGCCCTTCCTATTACACCGGAAGCTACCACACGTCCCACAACAATTCACTATGCCTATTGTCTTTAGTGAAAAACTATCGTTTAGTTTTACCACTCCATCATAGGTAGAGTTGAATGAGACTGTGGCATGCTTCATCCCTTTGTTTCTACTCGGATCATAAATAATGGCGACAACATTGCAACATTATGCAGGAGTCACATTTGTAGCATGGCTCAGAGTAAACATTGTGCATCATGTCGCAATTGTCGCATGCTATATGTTGCACTATGTTTCCTCGATGTAATTCCGGCTTAAGTGTTAAGTCCGATACACACAACCAATTCTGGCTTGTCCATTCTGGCTTATCCATTCTGGCTTGTCCATTCCTGAATTGTGTTTCATTATAGACACAGACATTCGATTCATTTTTGTCTAGTATTTCAAATTGTATGTGGGCAGAGCCTATTTTTTTTCTCTTTTAATTAATTGTTTATTTTCTCAAGCTACAAGTGTTAACCATCCATGGCGCCACAATCCATTTTAACCCCAAACTTTAAGGGAAAATTTGGTGGAGCAGATCGTTCGAGTCAAGATAGAAGAGCAATTAAAAAGTTTGAATTAAGAGCCTAGGTTAATCCAGATTCTCAAGTGCCATTAGACATAGTCAGTTTTGTGGTTCAAAAGTTGCCTAAATGGCTGTAGCAACTAAACTGCAATTTGAAACGTCCTTATTACCTGTAGGATATATTGTAAATATATTCTACTCACTCAATTTTTTCTTAAAGCCGAAACATGATTTTAAAAACCGAGAGGTGGCTAGCAAAACGGACCTTTGTTAATAAAGTCAATGGTCTTTAACATGGGTGAAGCAAATTAGCATAATTCAAAATTATATAAAATAAGAATTCCTTTAAATATTACAACAAAAAAACCGATGTTAATACCTACAGCATTCAAGAAGAGATTACAATGTTAATTATCGTTAAGAATTCAACTTAAAGGCACTAAGGTGGCTAGAATCGAGATCATCTTTTTGGAAACATCCAATTTCGCTTAACAATGCGTTTAAGGACTCATTCAGCATGTGCAAACTGAGTTTTCTAGGCTCTTAACAAAAATAACCACCAGCATCAAACCAGCTCAAACAAAATTTTTGACTGATCAGACGAGCTCCCTATGGTGCTCAGCCTGACAGCTTGCAGTAGGCTGTTGGGACGGACGCCATTTTGGTGCCAGCAGACCTCTCACCATTGGAGTCAATGGGTGAGAGGTAGGAAGTGACCACTGTCCCCTCCAGGTGGAGTTGCCTGGAGGTCTTATATGGCCTGGTCAGCCATTAAGTCAGGGCAGTGTGTTGTAGGCTGGAGACTTGACCACATCAATGGGGGAGGTCAGGCCAGCCTCCAATTTCATCTTTTGTGCTTTTTGTTTGCCTGTTGGCCATTAGGCCTTTGCATGTATTTATGGGGTCTTGGCTGGTAGAGGTCACCAGCCAAGATGTGCAAATAATCGTTGCCATCGTTAAGTGAGTTATTAAATACATTTTTATCCATTTAATATTGTGTTGTGTCGGTCATTGTGGGAAGTACCATGGGAGGGTGGGTTTTCCAGTTAAGGATAGATCTACCGTCTACTACCGTCCTGTTTCGGCCGGTACTTGTGTCGGCTCATGGTGAAACCGGTGTTTCACCGCGATATTCTCGGCATGGCGACGTGGTTATCATGTGTCCGTCGAGGGAGGCTTCGTGGAGCCGACACTACCCAGGGTTAACCGTGAGAGGCGGCTACGGGTGCGGTCCCGTCCCCGTGAGGAGCCTGGTGCCCGGTAAGTTAAGCATTTTTATCGGGTGGGTATTGTGATGGTCCAGTCGGAACGTTACAGTTTCAACATAGAAAAACTTTTGATAAACTTCGTTGTGAAACATAATTTTACTATTTTGGAATTTTTTTCAAAGTGTTCCAGTTGATGTTTAATTGCCAAGGGTTTCTTTTCGAATATTTCTAACCTCATATTTATAAGACTAGGAACACTGAAAGTCAATCTAGTGCACTAAAACAAAACTGATTCAATCAGAGAATGTAACTTTAATTATTCTTCAATCTTGTCTCGAACGATCTGTTTGGCCAGATAGCCACTTCAATTTTTCTATTTAACTGAAGGCAATGAAAGTATGGCGAATTTCATTTTGCTAGATTTTATTCCCAATAAAATTTAACAAATTTTTGTTATGTTGTCAGTGTGACATTTTTTATCTAGCAGAAACAATTTTACGTAAAATCACTGCAGCTTGTAACATGTCAAACAGTGCTTGCATGGAATACACTTGTTCAACAAAGTTAATGTGACAACCTAGTTTGTCACTCACCACCAAAATGGTGGGTACAGACGAATTCCCAGTGGTGCATCCCCTTGGTTAGCAAATGGTGGATCCGCCATCTTGTATCCAGCCGAGGCCTCTCTCAATGCTATGGAGGAATAGCATTGGTGAGAGGTGTTTTTATTTACAGGTGTTCCCTCCAGGTGGCATCATGGGGGAATAATGTCACCCCCACCTGGGTATAAAAGTTTATACTCAGGTGGCCTATTGGCAGTTGGTGGGACCCTGAAAGAGACATCAGCCGGAGGCTCTGCTCCAGCCTTTTCATCTCTTTGTTTTATGTGTTTTATTGTTTGATTTTTGGTTTTCCAAGTTGGCACTTTGTGGCCATCTTGGAAACCATTATTTTATTATAAGTTCTGTTTTTACTGCTGGCCAAGCCTGGTCAGCAGCAACTTTAAATACTTCTTTTTGTTTTATTTGCTGCATCAATAAATTAATATTTATTCTACAAAACTGTGAGTTACTTGGGGGGTACTTGAGTGGTGAGTGGCTTTTTCCACTTGCACCATATTACACCTCTGGGACGTTTGGTCCGGTTCCCTTTGTGTGCTTTGGGAAGCCGGTATTTCGTCTTGCATCGCGACCTGCTTTCATCGGTCGGATTACGACGTGTTGACTCCGACAACATACCGTCTTGTTGCCAACTTATCACCATCAAACATCCCGTGGTACGAGCCCGCCCACCAGAGGAGTCTGGTAAGCGTTGGTTAAGTGATTGAAAGTACATTGTAACAATTGTGGATTGTTACATTAATTTCTGGTCTCAGTTGCAGTGGTAGAAGGTTCGTTGTGCTGAGTTATTGTAGTTGTTTTGTTGGTGTGTCTATATGTGGCCGAAAATTCAAGTTGACTCACGACTTGACAATACACAAGATAAACGATACATAATAAGACTCTCACTTGCTTAAGGTCGCAATTGGCACAATAACGACCTGAGAGGAATCATGGTGGGGTGTCAACGTGACTGTGGTGTCGAAAGACTGCAGTCGTGGTCGCTAATTTGTGAATCGCATTCACGCCCGAAGACTTAAGAAATTAATCATTCCTGATTTTTAGAAGGTTTTTGCTGAACGTTGATGAAATGGTAATATGTAACAACCTAGTTCTACAGTATGGCTCCAGAACACATTTCTGAAACTTCAGCAAATTAGAAATTTTAGATAATTACATATATAAATAGATAAATTTAGGGAGTTTCAAAATTATTTTTAAAAAAATTACAATATTTATATTTTATCTTTTTGTTTGTTTTTCATACAACCGTAGTTTTGTGTTTACTGCATACATTTGTGAAATAGCAGCATCTGTAGATGCGGTTTCAGTAGCCCCTACTAACAACTTTGGCTGGCATCCATAATAATGTATTTGAGTCTCAGTGGTCAACATTGTTGTCCATTCATCCCATTTGTTTTACGAGACAGTGACATGTCATTCAAAAAAGACAAATAGCTGAAAATCAGAAATATATTTTAAACTTTGGTCATTTCCATGCAAGAAGCAATTGGTTTTTTTTTTTGTCTTTTAACTATGAATGCCTAAGTTTATTGTATATATGTACTTTAATATGTTAGCATTGTCTGCGACGGATTCCAGGGTGGGTGGGTTGGTGGGTGAGACTATGTGTCTACAATGTGGTGGTCAATCTACTTTGAATAAAAAAAAACAACCAATATGGCGCACGTCATGCGTATCAAAGTGGGATTGACTATTTTCCATTTCTGGAATACACAGCAAACTGTATCGAATGGCTACTCATTTAATATCAACATAAATAAAGTGGACATGCCTTTTATAGTCCTTATTTGTGTTTTTACAGGGTCTGCCAAATGTGTGTTGCACTGGACACACAAAACAATGGCAAACTAGTTTATACATTATACACTTGGTAGATTGTTTGGAAAATGACAAGATACATGCTGCATAAATGTTGCAAATTGTTTGATTTATCGTGCCTGTAAAAGCAAACTCAGAATTTAAAGAATTTGCCACATGTATAGTTAAATAATTTTCATGCAAGTTAGCTTAAATGTTGCACCAAAAACTTTACAGAAACGTTTTTCTTTTCAACAGCCAAGATTTCTTAAAGTATTTTCAAACTTAAAACATAGCAGTATACTTAACTGACTTTGAAACTCTTGTGGAAGAGTTTATTTACAACTTCAATAGATGGAGTTGTGACTTTAGATATACTTAGGTACTTAGATATTCAGAATATGTTGTGGAGGGTGTTTGCAAAAACATGTCTGATGTGTTTTAACATTTTCAAATAACTGACCAGAATGCTTTCCGTTCAGTTTGCAAACGTGGCTTAAACAGAGTATTATGCAGGTATTTGTTTGTAATTTATTTAGAAACTTGCTGGAATAGAATGCTTTTCAGACAATAAAATAGTAAAAGATTGCATTTGTGATTTTGCATATCGTAAAACAATCACAACGTTTTGTTGCTTTGTTGGTCTTTTAGTGCAAAAATTACAAACAATAAGCATCTCCATCTGTTATGCTGTTTCCTCCATTAATTTGAATCTGTTGAATGTTGTGTATTTTTATAAATTGTGTAAATTTCACTTGCAAAACATGTTGTAGCAAAAGTGCTACACCATTTATTCTGACATTCTCCTCTATAAGGAATGGGCATACATAACAAGATTACATTTGTTTTTAAATTTCAAATCCTACAAAAATAAGAACAAAACATTGTTTCTGATATTTTGCACATCCCGTATATATGTATGTAGGTTCTAGAACACTACTCTTCATCAAGCTAGTGTCTCTTATAATTCTGTCATACATGTTTGCCAATTTTCCCTATATGCATCGTTGCTATTGCTCTATATTTATAGATTTGGGTAGTCTACAATCTAATCGAAAGTTTTCATTTCAAAAGCAATCTAACTTTATGGAGATTTAAGTCCCATAACTTGCATAGATTCGTGCATTCATCATGTCTGTCTTGTTCTTTTCTCTATCTCTTTCCCCCTTTCCCCTATTTGTCTCGATTCATTGCAGTAGATGGCTGGCTCTTGTCCATTTCCTCAAAATTATGCATGATTTTATAATAAACAATATATATCTGGCTCGACTACTATTTCAGGAAGACTCGTAACAGAACGTTGTTTTTATAGAATTGCCAATAACAATATTGGAAACACAGGGCATTTATTGTCTATATTGAGGTACACACTGTTTAAAATTTTAAGTCAAAGCGAGAATAACAATTGTCAAACAGTTTGATTTACTCGTAGAGTGTGTGCAGGGCCATAACCGTTGTGAGTTTTACTGGAAATCCAGATCAGGGTCTCTCTTCAAGAGGGACAAACACACAACAACAACCACCTATTGCAAAAATTTTAAGTACATTTTTGAAAAAAATTAAACATCATTGAATAGTGAAATGGACAGAGAACCTGAAGAACTACAGGACCTCAAGAATCTCTGAATCTCTCCTTGGTAGGCTCTCGAAGTTTGGTGTTTCCTGGGAGCTTTTTAAAACTGGAAAGTCTCCCACAGGGATAATTTAGAAACCGTGAAGCCCCCAAGAGTCTCTCCAGATTCGATACTAGGAAGGCTAAAAGTTTGTCCTTTATACTGTCAGTAAATAAGTATAACTTAGATATTTGATGCGGTATTAAAAGAAATGTGGTCATCATTGTGGGTCGGAAGGCGCCGGTGCCAGATTTTGTAGTCACTATTGTCTGTCTATTTGTAAGATGGTTGCTGTTATACAGTATATGTGGAATGGTTTTAGTTAGGTTTGTTGACACAGTATACACATAATTGTATTGTCTTTTGTGATGTTAATTTTCGCAACTATCATGAGTAACAATGACAGCATTATAATAAATCTTTTAAAAGCAAAACATTAATCGAAAAAAAAAAAATTCGATGCGTTTTCATTGTGGACACAATTCAAATTTCTAAATGCCAAGTGATGATTTTCTTTGTGACATCACCAATATTATAAATTCTAAAGTGTGTGTGTGTGTTTGAAAGAGAGTGAGAATTTATTCATCTTTGGTTGTCTGGTTGCGATTTATTTTTAAATGTGGGGGATGTTTACACATTTTTTTCTCTCCAATCTTCTGATGCCATCAAAGGCTCTCTCTATTGCTAAATATAAAACCACATTCATTTATTAGAAGAAGCTGTTGTCATATTCTATCCCTTAGGAGAATGTGTTTATTTGCATTTGCTCGGGAAACCGCAATTCCGTGTGGAGGTTGGCATGGTCCAAACGTAGAACATTTGCGTCAGTTCCTCAGTCACCACACAAATGACAATCAGCGTCAATCACAAATATAGTTTTTTTTTATTTCTTTCTATTCTCTTTCTGTTTCTCATTCTAAATTAAGATAAGTGACGCAAATCTTTTGTTGTCATTTTTTTTTTGCTATTGATAACAACTGTTAACTACTAAATGGATAATTATTGAAAGTGGGATTAATATTTAAAGCATGGAAGTACCTGTTATCTTAAGCTCTTAAAAGGCGGATTTTCATTCATGCAAGCTTTTATAATTTCTAAATATAAGTTCTAAGATGTATGTTACGAAAAGAGGGGGGGGCGGGCATGCCGGGTGTGTCCAAGCAATAAAATAAGTCTCAAAAATAAAGTGATTTGCATCTTATGGCCGTATTGTAAACGTTACTTAAGCCAAGTGTGAAACTTAAACAAAACTAAACTTAAAAACTCTAAGAATTGTTATGTAGAGTTTTGTCTTACATCATGGTTTTACCCCTTTATTTTTGAACTTAACATAAATTGACATAAGATAAAAATCTCTACAGTAAGTCTATGAGCTTTGTTTATGCTTCACTTTGGCTTAAGAATTTAAAATGGCGTTTTAGAATACGGCCATAAGCTAAACTTTATTTTAAAGAATGTTTTTTTTTTCTATATACATGGGGTTATTTCTTAAGTTTTTAAATAAAGTTTAGTTATTAATTTTAAATAATTTCAACTAACTTTTTAGCTTTTTTCATGAATAAAAATAATGTAATTTATGATTGAATATTCAACAAATGATGGACCTTTAAAAGAAAAAAATATTTACTGAGTGAATAATGAAAAAATAAATCCTAATGAAATATGCGGCACGAACAACTTGCAGTTCTGTCCAGCACTAAGATTTCGTTTGCCACGCCCTTTTATGACATCAGACCAAGTGAGAAACCAATTAGAAATGGATGGCGCTCATAAAAGAGTGGGGCAAACGAAATTTTAGTGCTGGGCTCAACTGTCTGTCACGAACACCTATGGTGCTGTGTGTCTGATGTCAGCTGTCAACTTTCAGCCATGTGCTATAAACGGCAACACAGCTCTGATATGTCTTTTGACATGCAGGCTGCAGCAGCCTATTAGTGGTTACTACTGATTAGGGTGGCCACACAACAGTAAACAAAAATCAAGAGATTTGCACAAATCAAACACTGTTTCAATGCAATTTAAGGACAAACGGTTCTACTGCCAAAAAAGTTGCGTTAATTATTTTATTCCTTATCTTTCCTGAATCAACTAATTAGTTGGCATAAAATGCACAAAACACAGAGTGATGCTTATTACACCGCACTATTCAGCCCGAGAAAAGTGTCGATATATGTCCTCCTATGCAGGCTCTACACCTAATGCTTACAGGCAATTATAAAAAACGGGATGCACAGAAGTTGGCTCCGCCCTTTTTATGACGACCGGCAACTTCTAATTGATTGGTTATGTAGTCTGATGTCACATGCTCCGCCCTTTTCAACATCGAACCACACAGCAAACCAATTAGAAGTTGTCAGTTGTCATAAAAAGGGCGGAGCCAACTTCTGTTTGTTCCGATTTCTAATTGCCTGTCTAATGCTTATGGGTACTCATATCACAAGAGAATTAATTTAAAAAATGTTGAGAACCGCGGAGCCCCTGCATAGGTGCACAAATATAGACAATTCTATTCTGATAAGGAGGCGACTGAATAAGCACCAAGTTGAGCAAGACTGCCAAATTTTTTGGCTTTTATACAGTTTGGCGTTTGTTCCATTTGGCGCTTGCTCAGTTTCTCATTTGTCCCAGTTCAGTTTGGGATTTGTTCAAATTGGCAATTTGTTAAACAATAGAAAAATCTACGTAATGCTCTTGTTATCTTCATGGAGCTGTAAGTTTCCGTTTTCACGGCTATCACAGTGGTGTTCTGTGATTCCCCTTTCAGCCAAATAGTACCTATTGGGTTTAGGGTTCGACCCTCCCAGCCAATGAAGGCTTATGTAGGGAATGGGTTTTGTAGTTTATCAGTGAGTGGTAGTAATTTTTTAATTTTCTTGGACTGGGCCTAATAAAGATAACAAGAGTTGTTAACCTTACCTTAGATGGCTTCTTGTTGTCTTCGGAGAATTATAGCTTCGTGAAAACACTTTCCTGGTCTCAGACTCAAAATCCAAATTACATGAAAAACCAACTCCTAGGTTTATTTCTCAAAACACTTCACAAACTCAACTCAAAACAACTCTAAGTCCAAATGACTTCACAAACTCAATTCAAAATAATTCTAAGTCTAAATGACTTCACAAACTCAATTCAAAATAATTCTAAGTCCAAATGACTTCACAAACTCAATTCAAAATAATTCTAAGTCTAAATGACTTCACAAACTCAATTCAAAATAATTCTAAGTCCAAATGACTTCACAAACTCAATTCAAAATAATTCTAAGTCTAAATGACTTCACAAACTCAATTCAAAATAATTCTAAGTCCAAATGACTTCACAAACTCAATTCAAAATAATTCTAAGTCCAAATGACTTCACAAACTCAATTCAAAATAATTCTAAGTCCAAATGACTTCACAAACTCAATTCAAAATAATTCTAAGTCCTATTCTTTAAATTTCTTCTAAGTCTCATCCTCTAAATTTCTTCTAAGGTCTTTCTTCTTTCTTTTTACTAAATCTATAACATATGTCCTCTCTTCTAGAACTCCAATCTAGGACTCTCTAACATTCTTTAAGTCCACTTTTAAACACTAATTCTCTAAGTCTCCTTTTAACCAAAAATTCTCTAAGTCTCCTTTTAACCAAAAATTCTCTAAGTCTCCTTTTAAACAAAAATTCTCTAAGTCTCCTTTTAAACTTTTTCTAAGTCCTATTCTTTAAATTTCTTCTAAGTCTCATCCTCTAAATTTCTTCTAAGGTCTTTCTTCTTTCTTTTTACTAAATCTATAACATATGTCCTCTCTTCTAGAACTCCAATGTAGGACTCTCTCTAGAATACGATGTTCATCGCATCTTGTTTAGTCAGAAATGAATTTTAAGTATTCTGATTGGTTAGAATTAATTTTCTAAAATTAAAATAACCAATCGGTCAACTGGCTTTTGATCTTCTTCTACGAACATCTGCCTAATATGCATCCGGTCGTAAAATTACAATTTGGATTTTTTATAAATTTTTTACGATCGTCGATACATACTGTTATTTCCACTAACCGTCATTTTCTATGAATTAGTATAGTTAACCTTTTAACTTTTCATCGAAAGTTTTAGTTTTCGGCAACTCATAACATTTCATTTGAATGACTAACATTCCCAATGTTCCTTTATTTGGTTTTCTAGGCCCTCCGAAATGTATTTCTATTTAAATACGATTTTGGCCCTTTTACCCCTACTCTGTTGAGAACCCTAACATCATACAACTCTTTCGCTACTTGTCGGTACCTCTTTTGGGTTATGTTTGACTTCACATATTGTTCCATTCATTTCATTATACTCATTCATAAGTTTCCTCTCTATAGTCTTCAATATACTCTATATATTATTAACGGCCCTTTTCTTAATGTGTTGAGAACCTGTTATGTGCTTTACTTTTTCTTTTAAACTTTTTATTACTTTGCTGTTTTGCATATTGAAGAGAGTGTATGGTAAAAAGTATCTTGTTACACTTTTTCCATCCCTTCTTTCTTTTTATTTTTTTTCTATAATGACGTCATAATTATTTGTAAAACAGGTGGTCTTCTACCGTGTGAGTATGAAGTATAAACCATATGTTTTTCTTCTTTAAGTGTCACATTTAAACTTTTTCATTGTTCAACTTTACTTTTCTCTTATTTTACACTCCACTAGGTAATCAGATTATATCAGGTTAATTAACCACTTCATCTATCTATCTATTACACTTTATAGTATGTTTTCCACTCTTTTCATTCTTTAATTACATTTAATTTTGTAAAAAAGTTTTTATTTAACATGGTACACTTATTTGGGCTCACCCTTCTAAAGTGTGTGTGGGTGGGTTTAGTCTTTCTATTTCCCCCCTCTCTTGTTTTCTTTAAAAACTTTTTATTACTTTTTACTTGTGTGGGTGGGTTTCTTTTTTGTTTCCCCCCTTTCTTTGACTTTCTTCTTGCTTCGTCATTCTCTTATGGGTGGGTGGGTTTCTTTTACTTTTTTCAGCCTCTCCCTTTTTTGCCTCTGTTTACTATGAGTGTGTGTGTGTGGGTGTGATTCATTCATACTTTATCCACCCCCTCTTTTACTACTACTTTCCCGCCATTTTTTATTTCCTCATTTTTTCTTCTCTTTTTTACTTCTCTTTCATTGTTTCTCTTTCTAGCTCCGCCTCTTTCTCTTTTTACTTTATTTTAATTTTCTCTTTTACTAATTTCTGCCCCTCTTTCAAATTATTGTTAGGTGTTGCTTTACTTATTTTTTCAACACCTAACATCCCTACCCCCTAAAATGTTACTTCTCTTTATCAATGTCAATACAAAATCCCTTTCAATCCCTTTAATTAACTTTATGTTTATTAAGTGTGTATAATCATATCTTGTATGATTTCTAAGTCAGCTCAGATTTTCTTGCTATCATCTTTGTGATATTTTATGCAAGGGAATTTCTTCCGAATCAATTTTCATTGGATCATTAAGACTTTACGTCTCACCAATATGATTCTGTCATCATTGCTGTTTTTTGTTTAGTATTCCTTTAGCCGACAGGATTATCTTCCATTATTTTGTCGACAGGATATACCCTTTTACATCATGTTTCCTATTTTCTCTTCACTTTACTTTTGCTTTGTCAACAGGATACTACTTCATTAGCCAACCGTTACATAGGTATTAGCATAATTTCTGCTTGGTTATATGGTCGACCGGATACACAGTCGATACAATTATATAGTCGACAGGATATCTCCAATAATATATAAGTAATATTAAAATAAGCCCTGTTTTTGTTAGATAATCAGGATACTACTAATATAATACTAGTTTATAAGCAACATCATTCTATGTTCTATATATAAAGTTCACATATTTTCTTGTTTCCTTCGACATCAATTTCATCTTTGTTTCTTTACTGTACCAATTCTATTTTCAAATTATTCTATGTTTTCTCTTCACTGGACATTAATTTCTTCATTTTTCTACTGTACCAATTCTATTTTCAAATTATTCTATGTTTTCCCTTCACTCTTCATTGGACATTAATTTCTTCATTTTTCTACTGTACCAATTCTATTTTCAAATTATTCTATGTTTTCCCTTCACTCTTCACTCTCAAAAATGTTACATCCTAACCATCAAATCTAACCTAATAACACCTTAAATTTCACATCTAAAAACACACTATTTCCATTAAGTCTCTACTCACAAATAAGTTCAGAAATTCAGTCTTTCGTGCCATCACACTTGGTCATCTTCATATCTTCGTGATGCCTTTAATCATATGGATTCCTGTGGTCTTCCACGCTGTCCATCTGCTGTCTTCTCTTAATTATTCTCAGAAGTCTTGAATTCTCTCTTCATTGATGTCTTGATTCTTTTCATCTCTGATGTCTTGAATTTTTTCCTTCTTTCCAACCTTTAAGATGTTTAGAAATCATCCATGTTCATCTTTTTGTGTGATGTCATGGGCTGATCTTTTCTTTGATGTCTTTCTTTAAACTGTTTTAGAAGTCTTTTTTGGTACATTTTCACAGATTTTATCACCTGGTAAAATGTCACAACTTCTACAGTATCGTTGTTGTAGATAATTCTTCTCTATGTATATTATAGATGCAATATTGAGAAAATAGTCTTCTCCCTTTCACTGTTCTTTCATAGTGAAAGATGAGTACAGTTATCTCATTCGCATCATGCTGAGCACACATGAAAACACAAAACATGATCCTAATATACTTAGTCCGATCATGAACGGAGCGTAGAACATAGATCCCAAGCTTCCCAAAAAGTTTGGAAAGATTGATGAGAACGTAAATTCGTCGCCTGGAGAATATCCTCCAACAGATGTAACACGAGCATCGAAAGTTCTTTGAAGATTCAACTGTGGTTCTTCGAAGCATCCTTCAAATTTCTCGCACGACACTCCAACTCGCGATTGTAAACACACTTTATCGGAAATACATTTTTTACTAATCTGTATCTGTATATCATATATTTTGGCACTAGTAGTGAGAGTGAGAGCTCTGGTACTCATAGGTATGTCTTCAAAGGTAATTGTTACTGTTCCTGGAAAACATGTGCTAATTGCTTCAATTTGCACTACTGCTAATATTGAGCAAGAATAACACCCCTGATGAGCTACTATTCTTAATATACGGGGACACACTCGAACTGTACTTAATATGACCTGATAGTTTTCTACTATTAAATGTACTACTGCTGGGCTAGATACAATTAAAGAAGATTTCAATCGGCCTTCTTTGTCAACAAACACTTTATGATTCGTTAATGCCATAGGTATTAGATTCCTTTTACTTTGCATCATTAATTCTAGATATGATTGTTGTTTCGTACAAGTCATTCGTGACTCAAAGAAACTACATTCTACCATTCTTTTATCAAATAAAAAATCCTTTGATATGGCTTCACCAGCTTGTACATCCCCAATTTGGCCTCTATAGGGTCTTGAGAATTCTGCAGCTGTATCTAAATAAGCTTCTGACCCATTCCCATGTTTGATTATCAAATGCTTGGAAATAATATCAGTTGCTTGATCAAAAACTCCAACTACTTCAACATATATTTGATCGGGCACTTCTTTTGCCGACCGGATTGCATATTTTGTCTCAGTATCATTATTCTTAATAGTCAATATTATTTTAGGGTGACACTTCATACTAGAAATTTTTCTTACTTCAAATACATTTTTATAATCAGGTTTCAAATACCATCGGAAATGATGACATGGTTGTCTGCTGGCTATAAAACATGAAGTTCCAGAATCACCTGGAAAACAATCTGTTACTCCTGGCCAATCTAAAGCTTCTTTAGTTAACAATTCAAATTTATAATCTGGGTGACAATGATCTCCCCATCCACAATACTTATTTTGAGGACATGCAATTTGATTTAAAGTGAATAGCTCGGTTGGAAATGTATAGTATAATCTTTCCGTTCGCCATTCACAATTTACACTTTCAAATCTTATTTCAACACTTGCAACATAGTTTTCTTGATGATCAGTTAGCCATAAACATGCAGTATACTCTAAATTGGTTAAAGTTACCTGTATTGATGTGGCTAGGGAACATTTTTGTCCCTGATTCGTTTCTTGACATTCAGTAATTTGTGATTTTATCATTTTATGTTCTGTGCATTTCGCTTGTGCACTTGAAACCAAACTTAATAAAAATCCTATCAAAATTATTATAGTAATGACTGTTGGACTCAGGATACTATTTCTTGATAAAGTACCTGTTTCCAAATCATCATACTTATCTTTAACCTTTTTGACTTTATTTTTTACGGATCGACCACTAGCGACACCAATAACCATAGATACCTTTAAACACTTTTTACCAATACGATATATAAACAATGAACACATAATAAACCAAGATAATAAATTCCATAATGATTTCAACACTGCTTTGATATATAAAACAACAATACTAGTCATTAACATCAATAATATGATTATAGCATATGTTAGATATGTTGGCATACATTGAATATTATAGACAAACTCATAACATAAAACACATTTTAATCTGTGACATATATCTTTACCTTCAATATGGAACTTTCCTTCCATCATATGACCTTCTGTGGAAATGAAGATGATATGAAGGGTACCAGATTCCATACCAAATTCAGGATTTATAATAACCTGTTTCTTTTTTCCCACATGTAAACTTCTTTCTACTCCGTCTTTTCTAATTATAACTGTGCCTTCTGCACTTACTGTTATGACGGGATCATTAAATTTGATGAAGTTTACCCCTTCCTCAATTTTGAACGTATCCATTCCCAATAAATTTCGCCCAATACGTTTTCTTTTCCTTCCATATTTTAACTCAGATGTGTTGAAGTAACATTCTCTATAAGATATTATTTCAAATCCTTCTGATTCAATACCCTTTTTGTTCACATGTATTAATCTTGTATTTGCTCGAACTATTTCGCAATGACATTCTGTCTTCTTACTTGCGCATTTTCTTGTGCTTTTGCAATATTGTTCTGTTCCTGAACAAGTATCATTTTTAGCACAACTACATGGCATTCCTCTATTTTGGCACTTATACATTTCACTGTTACCATTTGTTTCTTCTGTTTGCTTAACTTGAAATTCTACAGCTGATTCGCTTTTTCCCTCTTTACTTATTAATTTTGTAACCCATTTAACCATACATTCTCTGCAACCATTTTGCGGGCACATTTTATCCGAATACGGTTCCGGACTGTTTATAACCGCTTCTTTGCAAACCTTTTCACCTTTCTTCCAATTACAAATTTCGATGTCGTAATATTCCTGTCCCGTGACTGCTATCGTCCACAACAGCAAAATTCCAATCATCTTATCGAACGCCATTTCTTCCTTTTATCTGAAATAAACAAACTTCTCATCTCCTAAAACCAAATCATTATACACTTATAACAAATAGTTAATCAATTTCCTCAACATCTTTAAACAACAATTTCAAACTCTTTAAAACAAAATCTCAATTCCTACAAACAATATTTCAATTTCATTAATCTCTTCTTCCTATATTCATTAGTAGTGGGTCTCCTGCCCCCTAAGCTTCTACTATTTCTATTAAATTCTTCTTTAGCATAATCTGTCAATCTTTACTAGCCTTTGTTGCTTTACAACAATTATTTTCCTAGCTTAGATCTTTAATGAGAACTTCTTTGATTCAATTTTATTTCTATACTCTCTTTTCAAAATATACTTATTTTCTCAACACTTAGACCGTCTATTTTTTATCATTACTGTTTCAATCATTCTTAATTTTCCTTTTCATAATTCCGGACAGTCCGTCGTCCAACATTAATGTTTTAATTATTCTTATTTTCTTTTACTTATTTCCGGACAGTCCGTCGTCCAACACTAATGCTTTAAATTATTCTTATTTTCTTTTACTTATTTCCGGACAGTCCGTCGTCCAACACTAATGCTTTAAATCATTTATCTTTCTCTGTTATTTTTTTATCTTCATTAATTCAATAAACCATTCATTTTTACTCATTAGTCGTTAAATATGGATAAGCTAACTCAATGTCATGTTGTCTAACAATTCATTAACAATATCAATACTTTGTCCGCTAATCTAAACTCAAACATTTTTTCTCAATTACATCTATTATTTATCATAACTTTTTTCATCATTTTCCTTTTCAATGACTACCTTAACCGAATTATTTCTTACTCATTCTTTCTATCACACTTACTAATTTAAACATCTTGTCTAACAATTGTCCTGCTACATTATCTTCTGGCTCTTCTTGACCAGTTTTTCTAGTATCTTCTTCAATTATAGAATCCTGTTCACTCTGAATTTCTTCTTCTGATGCACTAATTTCTTGGGATTCCGAAATACTTGGAGGATGTCTATCTTCCTCTTGGGTATCCCTAGAATTTCCTTTATTCAATATCTCTTGCAACTTTTTACGTAACCTTGCTAAACTCAAATCTCCTTCATCTTCAGATTCGCCTGGTTCAACTCTAGGTGGATCTGGTAGTTTAGGTAATACTTCTGTCCTAGGTGTAATTCTTCTTGTTCTTACTGGTAATGGCGTAGCAAACTGTATGGAACCTTTACTTCGTAAATTATAACCACTAGTACTGGGTACGGCTTCTGTGTTCCGAATAATTCCCTTAGGTGTCTTAGTATTTACTGTAGGTACCTTTTCACAACAATAATCAATTTTATCTGCATTGTCTTCATCATCATCATCTGAACTTGAATTACTCGATTCACTAGGCATTTTGCCTTTTCTGCTTTGTTTTTTAGGTTCTTTCACCTTTTCTGTACAGTCCTCAATCTTTTCCCATGGATTTTTTCCTTTTACTACTCTTAATCTCTCTTCATGAACTATTTGTACATCTTTGTGTCTATACATGTGCTTTATCTCAAAATTAACAGGTGACGTTTGTCTAATGACTCGATAAGGACCTTTGTTCAACTTCGCTAATTTTTTCGTTTTACCTTGTGCTACTTGTGGTACATTCAAATATACCTTTTCACCTACTTGTATTCCTTTATTTTTTCTTTTCTTTCCTTGATATCTAATTTGATTTTCAGCTGATTTTTCTAAACTCTCTTTTGCTATATCATGTATCTTTTGCATCCTATTTGCCACTACCTTTCCATAGTCTTCAGTGTTGTACACTGGCTGAGGTTCATCTCCTATTAAATCAAATGGTAAATTCATATCCTGTCCAAACAATAAAAAAATAAGGTGTCTCCTTAGTGCTTGAATGCATCGCACTACGATATGCCATCAATACTAATGGAAGTTCCTCATCCCAATTTCTTTGTGAACTATCAACATAATGTGATAACATTGTTGTTAGTGTCCTGTTGAATCTCTCAACTAAACCATCTGTTTGCGGGTGATATGCTGACGTAAAAATCTTTTTAATTCCGAATGTCTCACACAGACTTTTCATAAGTTCAGACATAAAGTTTGCACCTCTGTCTGTTATTAGAGTCTGGGGACTACCATACCGTGAAATAATTTCTCTTACTAACAAATTTGCAATGGTTTCAGCTTTCTGATCTGGAATAGCAAATGCTTCTGGGTATCTTGTTAGATAATCACAAATAACTACAATGTATTTATTTCCATTCTGTGTAGTAGGTAAAGGACCTAGTATATCCATTCCAATTCTTTCAAATGGTTTGGATGGTGCTGGGAATTTACATAATGGACTTTTCCCATGTGGAATCTTTTTCTGATTACACGATACACAAGCTTCACAATATTGTTTCACATCTTTCTTTAAAGTTTCCCAATAAAATCTGTCTGCAACTTTGCTTGTTGTTTTTTCAATACCAAAATGACCTGCTGTAATATTATCATGACACATTTTCAACACATAATTTCTTTTACTCAAAGGGACTACAGTTCTTAATTTATTTTCGGATCTTTTTACTAACCAACCTTTTGTATTTAATTCTAAACCCAACTTATCAACTTTTTCTTTTACCTTTTTATCTACTGGACAACCATATAAACATTCCATGAAAGATTTCAATTCTTCGCAATTTTCTTGATCTTTAGCAACCTCATGTTCTTCCCAAGTTTCTTGTTCATTTAACACATTTAATTCTTTACTTTCTACAGGATTTCGACTCAAAGCATCTGCATTAGTATTCTCTTTACCTTTTCTATATAAAACCTCAAAATCATATTGTTGTAACTGTAATGCCCATCTAGTTAACATAGCTTTATCTTTTTTCATAGTCATCAAGTATTTTAATGGTTGATGATCTGTGATAAGAGTAAACTTTCTTCCCATCAAGTAATATCGAAAATAATTTACACCATAAACACATGCTAATGCCTCTTTCCATGTCGTAGAATAATTTTGTTCTGATTTGGTGAGCTTCCTACTCGCATAAGATATTGGGTGTAATTGACCGTCAATCTTTTGTTCGAGGATTGCCCCGATTGCTTCATTACTTGCATCCGTAGTCAAATAAAATGGTCTTTCAAAATTTGGCATTATCAAAACTGGATATGTAATCAAACATCCTTTTAATTTCTGAAAAGATTCTTCACAGTCTTTTGTCCAAAGAAATGGAGTATCTTTACTTAACAACTTTGTTAATGGACCTGCTAAACTTGCACAATTTGGAATAAATTTTCTATAAAAGTTTACTAATCCCACAAAACTTTGTATTTTCTTGACACTTGTTGGTCTCGGAAAATTTTCTACTGCTTCTACTTTCTTTCCACCTGGTTGGAATTTCCCTTGTGTAAATGTATGTCCTAGATAGTTTATTTCCTTCTGTAGGAACAAACATTTTGTTGGTTTTGCTTTTAAGTTTGCATTTCTAAGTCGCTCAAACACTAAATTTAACCTTTCATAATGTTCCTCTATAGTTTTACTGTATACAATAATATCATCCATGTAAACAAAACAAATTTTCCCTTTCAAATCACCTAATACATTATCCATAAGTCTCTGATATACACTTGGAGATGTTTTTAGTCCCATTGGACATCTGTTGAATTCATAGTGTCCAAAAGGTGTACTAAAACCTGTTTTTGCTTTATCTTCTTCTGTTATGGGAATCTGGTAAAAACCACTTGCCATGTCTAAAGTAGAAAAATAAACAGCTTCTCCTAATTGATTACTTACTCCCAAAAGCTCTGGTAATGGATATTTATCACTAACAACCTTTAAATTCAATGCTCGATAATCAACAACTAATCTTTGACTCCCATCTGGTTTTCCTATAAGCATGCACGGTGCTGAGTAAGGACTTAACGATGGTCTAATTATTCCTGCATCTAATAACTCATCAATTTTCTCTTTCATAACTTCTTCTGATTTCTGTGGCAACTTGTATGGTCGTATAAAAACTGGAACTTGATCCACCATGTGGATTTCTTGTTCAACAACAGGTGTCGGTTTCAGTTCTTTAAGTGAACCTGCAAATATATCATCATTTTTCTCCAAAAATTTTCTTAATTGATTCTGATTCTCTGTCTCCGTTTTACTTACTACTTCTAATATCCATTCTTTATCTCCCTTTTTCTGCAACATATTAATCATTTCATTTTTCTCTAAACTTCTTGTCTTAATTTTCATCCCATTATAACCAATTACATCAAGCAAGGGTTCATATGTTAATCCCAACTGCTTTATCACATCTATGCCGAAAATCATCTGATATTTCTTTGGCAAATCTTCTGCACTCACGTATAAAGGAACCTTTTCCACTTTCTCTGCTGTAATACGTACGGGTATTTCATATAATCCCTTTGTACGAAACGGTGTACCATTCGCTGTGGTAATTATAACCTTAGCTTGATCAGTGATAGGCTTTATATCTCGTGATTTCCGTCCTTTTATCTTTTCAAATAAGGATTTGGAAATTATCGATATTCCTGCTCCTGTGTCATATAGAATCTTTATCAGATTGTTTTTCGACTGAGCTAAAAAGATAGGACATGTTGTGTCATTCAGAATGTTTAATGTGACGCGGTTTTCATACATTCTCCCCCATTGACGCGTTCTATTCTTTGAAGGAGTTTCTAGTTTTCCGTCCTACCATTTGCTTGATTTCTTCGAACCTGATTCCCTGGGTTCTGTCTTGCTCCTAATCTACAAACATTTGCAAAATGACCTTGCTTTCCACATTTAAAACATACTATGGGTTCACTTTGTCTTTGGACTTGTTTCATTCTACAATCCTTTGCATAATGACCCATCTTCCCACAATTATAACATCCTTGGCCTCTCTGCCTTTCAATCTGCACATTTCTCTGTGTATTTCCAAAATTAGGAGCTCTACCATTAGGCTGAAAAGCTTGTGGCTGATTCCAATTTGGTTGTGGGTAACTCGGATTTCTCCATTGCTGTGGAATTGTTGGTTTTGACCAACACTCATTAGCATAATGTCCTCTCTTGTGACATCTGAAACATTCAACATTTCGTTTATCCATCCTTTGATTACTTCCTTCCTCTTTCTTGGCATTCTCTTGAGCCTTTATTTTTTCTTGAAACTTCTGGTCCAATACTGCAATGTCTTTAGTTCTCTGAGCATCCAATTGCTTTAATTTCTCTTCAAATTTCTTCAGCATCTCCTTTTCTTCAGTAATCGTCTCTATTACATTTATTCCATATTTCGCATGAACCAACTTCTCATTTTCTTCTTCCGCTAGAATGATTCTGATTGTTTCGTTCAAATCAGCAGGATTCCGTGAAAGTACAAATCTTTTTATTCTTGGATGCAATCCTTTGATGATTTGATTTTGTATCATCCCATCTCTGACTGCTATCTGGTCGGCACTGGGATTTTCCTCGGTGAAGGCTCTTCCTCTGGTCTTTACTCTGGAAATATACTCAATAGCGCTTTCCGTGTTGCTCTGTTTTTCTTCTAAAAACTTCTGCATTGATACCAACTTAGGTTCGATTGGCTCGAATCTTTGTATCATCAACGCTTTTAACTCTTCAATTGAGTTTATCTGTCTAATGCTTGGATGATCTCTGAAAAATTCCGCAGCAGGACCTCTGCACTTGGATTTTATCAGAATGATCTGGAACTCTTCTGTCCATCTTGCTAAATTAGCTACACCTTCTATTTGCTCAAAAAACTCTTTGGCGGATGGTCCTTTTTCATCCCCAGAAAAATATGGTATTAACCCTGTGTGATGCATGTTAAGATTCGTATTTGCGTTACCTTCTGCACCACCATTGGAGTTACCGACTTCTCCATCATTGGAAGCCATTTTGTCTTCTTCCATCTAATTTCCAAACAACTTTTAATTTTAATCTTTAATCTTCCCCTTCTAAGTCTCTTTGTACGAAAAAATCTATTCTTTCCTGTGTTTTTGCGGGGTGACCTAAGCGGGACAAATACTCATTAAAATCTATCAATTCTCTAACTGCTTTTTCATATGAACATGCAACTCTCCCAAATGCTATCTCTGGGTAATTTCTTTTATCAAAATGCCTATAATGTGTAACACACTTCCACCTATAATCTTGTCTATGATGGTGACACTGTGTTTAGAAACAATTTTTTAGTTCAGGACACCTATAAACCTTATCTTGATCACTAAAATTCTCGCTCATTATTCTAAATTATTTTCTGACAATAAAACTTCTTTATCTAAATCGGTCAATATCTATTTCTGACTCTATGGAATATTCATCTAATTCATGCAATAATTCATTTAATGAGGTTAACAACTGTTTAACACGAAGCCAAAGTTCATATTCTTCTACTTGAAAAGCTCTATGATGTGTGAGACACACATGAATGTTCTCTATTTCTGTTAAATCAATAATATCACAACTAAACCTTAAGGGACACCATGGTAATAATTCTAAATCAACACTCATTTTATTAAGAATTCAAACAAACACGCTTTTTTCCTTTATTTTTTATACTCCCAAATGTTCATTAAATATCTTTTGATGAACTGCACATTGATACTGTTTAGGCCAAGTTTTTGGTGAAATTAAGACAAAAAAGCATTCGTCATGCAATGGACAATGATTACCAATTCTATCTGTTAATAACTGAAGTTCTTCTAAGGGACTTTTACACTTAGTCTCAAAAATTACTCTGTTTACATTTGGATTTATACCACACATGTATAGATACTCAGGAAATGCAAAATTTACGTTGTGGACTTCGCATGTTACAAATTCTTGAAAATCTTCGTGTACTATACTACAACTTTTCCCAAAAGGACATCTATTGGCGTCTCGTTCCTTTTTCCTTTGTATGCTTAAATCCATACCCTTTAAATATCACTCATTAATAAACCATAATATTTTCTGTCTATAACTAGAATTCTTTATACACTTTCTTCTTCTATTCTTATGAAAAAGCTATATATATCTTGCAATAGTTCACCTAGTGTTGTCAATAATGTTCTAACTTGAAGCCAATTTTCGTATTCTTCTATCTGAAAAGCCCTTTGGTGTGTAAGGCAAGCATATGTGTTATCTATGTTTCTTCTATCAATTATTACACAATTAAGTCTTATAGGACACCATGGTAATACATTTAAGTCCATACCCCCTTTACATATGGATTACGTTAAAAAGAGTATTAATTACGGTTCCGTGTATAATGCACTGGAATTCCCTTGGAGCTTCGTTTTGTGTGATGGCTACAAAGGCACAATTCCTAGCATAAGGACACGATTCCCATCTACTTATAATTATTCTTCGAATGTCTTCCTCAGTGTCTTGATCAGTACAATCAACAACAGCTTGTATCGGGAAATAACCTTGATTAGCACACCTGTATACGTAATCTGCAGGTAAATACCAGAATTTATGGGTGAGGCATTCAATCCGTCCTATAGATCGATGAAACTTAGTAATACAATCTGGTCCTATGGGGCACTGTAACCTATTCGTTTGATAATCCTCACTCATACTAAATATCTTAACTTTCTTTCTTTTCCTCTTCCTTTATTACCTTCAACTTCAAATTACTTGTCTCTTTAATTATAATTTTCTCTGGGATTTTTTCTGTCTGATACCAGGTATCATGTACAAAACACTTAACTCGACCACTTTCTCGAAAAAATCTTACAATGCAATAAGGACCTATTGGGCACTGTGGTATGTTCCTACTAGTGTCTTCTAAGTTCATGCTTTTTTACTGATAAAATTTCGAACTTATCTTTCAAGTCACGATTACTTTGAATGTATTCAGTTTGAAAATGATTAAGATGACAAACACACTTCACCAAATTATCTCTTTTCTTTATAATAAAAACACAATTTAAACTAAATGGACAAGTTATACTTACTAAAGATTTTTTTCTACACATAATCTTTACTTCTTCTCAATTCCTGCTATTGAAAAAGTTTTTGATTTCAACCAGATTTGGATGTATGATAAATTGTCCAATATATTCACAAAATTCACTATATTCTATACTTGCTTCTAAATTGTTTGATCCAGGTCTTCCTAGTGCAACAAATGGGTAATCTCTAATATCAAACAGGTAATTGTGGCTCATACACTTCCACATATATGAATTGTCTGAGAAATCTGGAGCTCTGAAACAAATATTACTATAAGGGCATACAAAATCATTGGTTGAGGATACCTCGTATTCATCCACAAAACTCATATTTCAAATCCTACAAAATCAGTGGAATATCCATCTAATATCTGCCATAAATCGTGGACGGAAACAATTAATTCTTTAGCATTCATCCAAATATTATATTCGGCACCCTCAAATGTTCTCAAATGTGTAGTACATACAAAAATAACATCAATGTCACTCAAGTCAATGATATTACACTCTGGTCTTAATGGGCACCAGGGTAATATGCAAATGTCCTGCAACATGCACTCATCCATAAACAAATTTTCTTAACCTTACATATATAATCACCTTTAAACGTGATATGGCAATCCGTCGTCTGCCAATCGTTCGTCCTGTGGCTCCGGTGGTTCTCTTTCCACGGGAGACGAAGGAGGTGCGATGAAACCAGCAAGATCCGATCTCACGTTAAAGATTGGAGTTCCGTGAAGATAAAATTGTGCCACTCCACTCTCCAAAAAATGTACCGGACTTGGTATCGGACTTGGTATTGAACTCGGTGTTGGGCTCACCGGAGACGGCAAGCTAAATCGTACCGACTGGTAACCCGCCAACGGTCTTAGGTTAGCCAAGAGTAAGTGATACGCTAATTCCGCCTCGTCGATGAATCTTTCTCGTCGCTCTCGGTACTCTTCTTCTGTTATAATTCTAGGGGAAACTCTGCACACTGGTTTAAAATTGTTCAGTTCACGGTCTTCTGGTGCTTCGGCCATAACCTGGAAAAGAGCATTATTACGATTCTTTCATCCCCCCAAACACTCTAATAAGGCCCATTAATCGATTACCTAATTAATCAATTAATTACTTTATGCGCAATTATGTATGCAATTTTGTATGGGAGCGTGCGTATGTGTGTTGGGAGCAAATCTTAAAAACAAGTACAATACAAAAACAATTTGCAAAACAATTGAAACAAAACAACTCAGGCAATATGACTTAATTTAATCATGCACTTAATAGGCCACTTAATATATTTTAGGACCCCCAAAAATCTTGATCAAAATCAATAATAATGTACTCAACATATCCACTCACAACAACAATATGGGTAAACCTAAGAATCTTCCAGAAATTTTTTTTTTTTCATTAAACCATTAATTGACTTGCAAATTTCATTATCTTCTAACCCCAAAGTATTTTAACCATGATAAGATGAACACAAAGATAAATGAGGTCTCTAGCAGTAATATCTACCTCCTCCCAATCAAATCCTCTAAACCAGAACAAGTCAGTTAACTTTATGCAACAATACACTAACAATTTCCAGCTCATTTCTTTGTTCACCAGTAAGTATTTTTATTTAACCCCAGAATGCTTTAATTGCCCATAAAGCAATAAAGAAATAAGCAATCTCTTCGATTGCTATTTCTATGTTTGTCCAGTCCAATTCTTGTACTAGACAAACCTCGACAATTTTGGTAAAAATGAAACAAAACAGTCTTAGATACATAAAATAAAAAGGTTTTAGTTGCAAACAATAATTCTCCTATAGTAACCCAAGAAAATAATATTTTGCAGGGTTCTACAATTTTAATAAAGATTAAATACTAAACACAAAAATTCAAAACTCATTAAGATACAAATAATTTTCAAAATTTTGAAAATAATCCCATTTAAGTTGTGAAAGATCTTCTAGTATCTTTTAGCCACAAATGTTATTTGATATAATTAATTCCAAAATAAGCAATCAGTTGAATTCCTCAAATAACCCTAATTAATCCAAACCCAAAATTTTTTTAGTTTTTCTGAATTAGCCAATTCACACATTAACAAATAAGATATTCCACACTTAATGAAGCAAATCAATTAACTTTTCTCAAAATTCAATTAATTTTCTCATGTTAATCACAATTCCAATTCACCCCTAAAAAATTACAATTAAAATTCATAAAATATCTCAATCAGCTTTCTAAAAATCAATTCTCCCTAGAACATGCAAATTATTCTCAGTTTTACTTCATAAATTAATCCAACTCTGTCTATCACTCAATACTCATTTCTTTAACCTCTTTGTTCATCAATTTTAAAACAAGGTAAGCATGCACAATTTATTCTGTAATCCAAAAAAAATTTTTTCATGTATTCACTTTTTAGATCCCAATCAACATAATCTAATAACTTCAATTAACTTTGACCATATAAGCTTCAAAACAACTCAATTGTCTCAACTGAACTTCTTTAAAATAACCCAACTGTTAACCAAAGCAACTAATGAATTATTTAAACACCAAACAAAAAAAAAAATCAATCCAACCCAATTGAACTCAAACTAATTTTATTTATCCAAATTTAGCCCAACCAAATAATAGGAAAAAGACAATACACTTCAATAAAATACACTCTAAAAATCAAATTGCCATCCCAAAACCCCAACTAATGTTCCAATTGCTTTGCCACAAAACTTTCTAATAAAACAATTCAACCACCCAACCGATTTTTTAACTAATCCTGTCGACTGCGCCACTTTTTGTAAGTTTCCGTTTTCACGGCTATCACAGTGGTGTTCTGTGATTCCCCTTTCAGCCAAATAGTACCTATTGGGTTTAGGGTTCGACCCTCCCAGCCAATGAAGGCTTATGTAGGGAATGGGTTTTGTAGTTTATCAGTGAGTGGTAGTAATTTTTTAATTTTCTTGGACTGGGCCTAATAAAGATAACAAGAGTTGTTAACCTTACCTTAGATGGCTTCTTGTTGTCTTCGGAGAATTATAGCTTCGTGAAAACACTTTCCTGGTCTCAGACTCAAAATCCAAATTACATGAAAAACCAACTCCTAGGTTTATTTCTCAAAACACTTCACAAACTCAACTCAAAACAACTCTAAGTCCAAATGACTTCACAAACTCAATTCAAAATAATTCTAAGTCTAAATGACTTCACAAACTCAATTCAAAATAATTCTAAGTCCAAATGACTTCACAAACTCAATTCAAAATAATTCTAAGTCTAAATGACTTCACAAACTCAATTCAAAATAATTCTAAGTCCAAATGACTTCACAAACTCAATTCAAAATAATTCTAAGTCTAAATGACTTCACAAACTCAATTCAAAATAATTCTAAGTCCAAATGACTTCACAAACTCAATTCAAAATAATTCTAAGTCCAAATGACTTCACAAACTCAATTCAAAATAATTCTAAGTCCAAATGACTTCACAAACTCAATTCAAAATAATTCTAAGTCCTATTCTTTAAATTTCTTCTAAGTCTCATCCTCTAAATTTCTTCTAAGGTCTTTCTTCTTTCTTTTTACTAAATCTATAACATATGTCCTCTCTTCTAGAACTCCAATCTAGGACTCTCTAACATTCTTTAAGTCCACTTTTAAACACTAATTCTCTAAGTCTCCTTTTAACCAAAAATTCTCTAAGTCTCCTTTTAACCAAAAATTCTCTAAGTCTCCTTTTAAACAAAAATTCTCTAAGTCTCCTTTTAAACTTTTTCTAAGTCCTATTCTTTAAATTTCTTCTAAGTCTCATCCTCTAAATTTCTTCTAAGGTCTTTCTTCTTTCTTTTTACTAAATCTATAACATATGTCCTCTCTTCTAGAACTCCAATGTAGGACTCTCTCTAGAATACGATGTTCATCGCATCTTGTTTAGTCAGAAATGAATTTTAAGTATTCTGATTGGTTAGAATTAATTTTCTAAAATTAAAATAACCAATCGGTCAACTGGCTTTTGATCTTCTTCTACGAACATCTGCCTAATATGCATCCGGTCGTAAAATTACAATTTGGATTTTTTATAAATTTTTTACGATCGTCGATACATACTGTTATTTCCACTAACCGTCATTTTCTATGAATTAGTATAGTTAACCTTTTAACTTTTCATCGAAAGTTTTAGTTTTCGGCAACTCATAACATTTCATTTGAATGACTAACATTCCCAATGTTCCTTTATTTGGTTTTCTAGGCCCTCCGAAATGTATTTCTATTTAAATACGATTTTGGCCCTTTTACCCCTACTCTGTTGAGAACCCTAACATCATACAACTCTTTCGCTACTTGTCGGTACCTCTTTTGGGTTATGTTTGACTTCACATATTGTTCCATTCATTTCATTATACTCATTCATAAGTTTCCTCTCTATAGTCTTCAATATACTCTATATATTATTAACGGCCCTTTTCTTAATGTGTTGAGAACCTGTTATGTGCTTTACTTTTTCTTTTAAACTTTTTATTACTTTGCTGTTTTGCATATTGAAGAGAGTGTATGGTAAAAAGTATCTTGTTACACTTTTTCCATCCCTTCTTTCTTTTTATTTTTTTTCTATAATGACGTCATAATTATTTGTAAAACAGGTGGTCTTCTACCGTGTGAGTATGAAGTATAAACCATATGTTTTTCTTCTTTAAGTGTCACATTTAAACTTTTTCATTGTTCAACTTTACTTTTCTCTTATTTTACACTCCACTAGGTAATCAGATTATATCAGGTTAATTAACCACTTCATCTATCTATCTATTACACTTTATAGTATGTTTTCCACTCTTTTCATTCTTTAATTACATTTAATTTTGTAAAAAAGTTTTTATTTAACATGGTACACTTATTTGGGCTCACCCTTCTAAAGTGTGTGTGGGTGGGTTTAGTCTTTCTATTTCCCCCCTCTCTTGTTTTCTTTAAAAACTTTTTATTACTTTTTACTTGTGTGGGTGGGTTTCTTTTTTGTTTCCCCCCTTTCTTTGACTTTCTTCTTGCTTCGTCATTCTCTTATGGGTGGGTGGGTTTCTTTTACTTTTTTCAGCCTCTCCCTTTTTTGCCTCTGTTTACTATGAGTGTGTGTGTGTGGGTGTGATTCATTCATACTTTATCCACCCCCTCTTTTACTACTACTTTCCCGCCATTTTTTATTTCCTCATTTTTTCTTCTCTTTTTTACTTCTCTTTCATTGTTTCTCTTTCTAGCTCCGCCTCTTTCTCTTTTTACTTTATTTTAATTTTCTCTTTTACTAATTTCTGCCCCTCTTTCAAATTATTGTTAGGTGTTGCTTTACTTATTTTTTCAACACCTAACAGAGCTAATGCACCTTATACAGCGTTATAAAAAAAAATAACATATGACGTCACCACCATGACATACCACATTGCATTGTGGTACAAGGCGTTGGCTGTGACGTCATTTTAACATAATTAGAGTCGATTCTTTCACTCGAATTTTCAGCATGCGAAACGAGGAATATGTTTTTTAAAAAAATTCTACATAAGGAAATGTGTCATTTTACTTTTTTATTTTGCCTACTGTTAAAAAAAAAAACATTCAGCCGGGTTTACATGGAGTCGTGAATTGGGCGAGAGCACTACCGGAAGGCTAGCAGTAGTAATCACTACCTCATGTGAACAAGTGCTCGTCGAAGTGGGCGGTCGTTGAATAAGCAAGTAGTGACGTGCGCATTATAATCTGGGCCACGACTCTATGTAAACCCGGCTTTAGTGATTCCGCTTTCGGTCACTTTCTTGTGTAATTTTGAACACTTTATTTTGCTTAAATTGTCTCTTTCCAGACGTCAACGAGCGGAGCAGCCCATCGGGAAAAGCATCTCTTGCCTAATACGTAAGTCGATCTACATGCCAGAAAATATATTTCTATGTAATGGAAATTCTTTTACGTGTTTTTTTTTTACTCATCTAGTTTCTAACTACGAATGTTTACGAATGTGTTACGCCTGTACTTCAGTGACGCCAAAGGTAAACAAATAAAAAAAATTCCATAAACTTCGTTCAGCTTTGCGTTTTTTTTTTCTTGCATCATGTTTTTAGCAATGTTTTATAATTCAGGTTAAATTTGATGCTTTGGCGCCACAACCACAAAGTCCAATTCCGTGTTATTTTCAAATGAAATAAAATCTAAATTGAAAAGTTTCATACAATCGGGGGCCCAACAGAACAGCAACCAAATTGTGTTAAGCCTAGTACACACCAGGATTCTTTGTTGCGTTACATTTTTGCGGGGCTACTGTGATACAGTGTTGCGGGACAGAATGGCAACTGACGCGATTCAGAGCCGCTACATTGTTCCATGTCCACCACACCTATACTTAAGTTTTTCTTCATCTTTCTGACTTTCACCATGTCATTATCACCTGCGGAAGTGGCTCTTTCAATATGTGCTTACAATGTCATTGATCAAGAGGGACGAATAAAACCAGAAACGGTGGTGGTAGGCACTGGGCACACACAAGAAACACACGTGAAATGAGGCGATGTGGCAGGAGTTCGAAATCTCAAAAACACAATTTAGTTGTGAATTTACACACAGTATTTTATACGCTTGATTAGTCTTTATTAATTAATAGCAAACTTAGCTCTTTGATGGGAGTCAAGAAACATGAATCTGAGCTGACGCGATTCAGCCCCGAAACATTTCAACATTGTTGCGGGTCTGTATCGCAACTGACTTCATTCAAACCCCCCGCAACATTGTATCGCAACAAAAATTCAGAGAAATGTTATGAAAACCGTCCACACTGTTCACGAACAGTGTTCTGTTCGTTGTTCTCTTATAGTGTGGACCATGCACCCTAATGCACATTTCTGTATACAAACTTTCAATTTTTTTTTTCATTTTAAATTTGCATAAAATGCATTATTATTAAAAAAAAAAAAAAAAGAATGGCACTCATGTTGCATGAATATTTTTTGTGGCTTCACTAATAATCCCTTAATAGTTAGTGTCAGTCAGTCAAGATGGTATTTGTGGGATGTAGGGTTATACCTAGGCTTGCCACCTATGGAGGACAGTCCTCCATTCGGAAGAACTGTCCTTTGGCCAGGACCATCCTCCATGAACGTATTTAAGTTTTTATACAATTTATTGTGCGGAGGACATGTTTGCCTTCGCGGAGGACGGTCCTGGCTGGAGGACATTTCCTTCCTCCGGATGGAGGACTGTCCTCTACAATGGAGGAAAGGTGGCAAGAATACCTATACCACCTAGGTGGCGAGTAGTGACAAACAATTTTCAGAAAATATTAAAAGAAATTAGACTGTGCTGTCTGTGCTCTGTAAAAGTAAAGAATTTCCCGATGTCAAGGCTAAAACATGAAGCCTAAAAATTCTTTACATTCTTACTTTCACACAGAACATTGTCATATCCATTTTAATATTCTCGAGAAAGTAAGGACGCGGATTACATGACTGCTTTCTTGAAAAAGGTAGGTTCCCGGAGTTTTTCCCCTTTCTTTTTGAAATTATTGTATACTGTTGTTTCATTGGCCACGGATTGTTTTCAAAACTTTTACTTCATTTTTTTTGCAAAATCTTCTTGAAGTGAACTTCAAGTTGAGTTGAATCTGGTTGTGTGGTTATTAGTAATTTTAAATATTATCATCAAAGATTGTTGATGTCGTCATTTTTTTGTTTAGACATTTCGCAGTTATTTTTATCTACATAAAAAAAAGTTCCTGTGTCTGCTAATTTTACATTTTCTTGAGCTCTTAATTTATTAACATTAATTAAGGTGGCAAATATGAGCATTGTAGTAGTAGTAGATAGTAATAGTGGTGGTGGGAGGGGGGGGGGGTTGAGAGGGAGTTAAGAGAGGTAACCTTGAAAAAACTTACTGTATCTTTTTTAACCATTAGAAATCATTGTCAGTCAAGTTCATTGGATTCTATCCAAATTTTTCTTTTTTTGGTTCAGAAATACAGTTGATGCAAGTAAAGTGGGAGGGGCGGATGCGCTATATTTTGGAACCTATTTCAGGCACAAAAAGTAATATGTATGGCGAGAGGGAGACTTCTCAGTCATTTTACTTTCAAAAGTTGCAGTTTGCCCTCTAATTCACAATCAAATGTTTAAAAAATTTAAATAAATTTCTAACAAAATATTTTTGCACATAGATTGTTAGTTATCTTTAGATCTGCTTCTAGAAAACAAAAAAAAAACATTCCAATGTTGCTTAATTTTTACTGAATTCTGGAGTCATTTGGTTGTTTTAGCAGTAGTTTTTTTGTGAAATTGAAATTACAAAAACAAGTGGTGAATATATATATATATATATATATATATATATATATATATATATATATATATATATATATATATATATATATATATATATATATATATATAATTGTTTAACAGTTTTTATAGCAATGGGTATAGCAAAACATGTGAAAGAGAGGCTACACTAAGGTCACACCAGTCAACTTATTCAAAGGTATAATTTATGTCAAATTTGTATGAACATGAAAAAAATACCCTTAGGGGTGAATCACACGCACACACTGAAATCCCACACTAAAATCCCATTGAATTTCCCCTTTGTAAGGCATTTAGCAGTACTTACTTAGTGCCATTTATTTCTCATTGCACAGGACTATAGAAATATTCTGATTTTTATTTTTTTGGTAGTTTCTCTGTGCGTGTGACTCGGCCCTAAATGTATTGAGCTACTTTTCCTAGTTACTAAAAGACTATTGCAAGTAATATATAGCCACATATAATACATGCTGATTTGCATCACCATTTGGTGCTTTTTAAACAATCATTTAACACGCATATTTTGAAAAGTTTTTCATCTGTATGACTAGTTAATAATACATCACTCTGGTGCAGGGCACTGCAGGCACGTACTGGCCAGGTAGCAAGGAGGCAAATTCCGCCTTGCGAAACATACAATTCTATACACTACAAAGTGAGGCATGCGACATGCGTTTTGTTTAAGAATATGTATTTCGAAAACTATAACACGTATACACTTTTGTAACTTAAGCTAGTTGTTAATAACATAATAAAATGTGTTCAAAATTTAAACTGTATCAATTGAAAATAAAAAAAACGTTATTGACGAAACAAGCCAAGAGGAGCTTATCGAAATTGTGAAGGGGCTGCCGCGATGTTCTCGAAACGGCATGGCCACCCCAGCTAGCCACTCTAAACTGGAAACCTCCTAAGCCTTTTGAAACTGTGTAGCCCCTGGAACCTCTTAAAACTAAGAAGTCTCCTTAAGCAAATAGAAACTTGCAGCTTTTGGGAACATCCCCAAATTGTGTGGCCCTCGTAAGTTTACAAAATTTAACAGATTTCAAACGTTTTTAAGCTTTTGGTGCTATACTGAAAAAATATTTCTAATTTTTGTGGCTCGCTCAGTTTGCCAACTATGTAAAGAATGTGGAGAGAAAAGGGGGACGAAGCACTGATGCCGGATATTGCCGACCTATGATTTGTGAGCCAGTACGTGCCAGCTCTGGTGACACCAAGCCCTCTGATGTTACGAGCCAATGAACTTTCGGATTGCCGGTCCACATTCACCGTACTGCTTGGTGCCAATGAACCCAGTACACACTATGGAAAGCCTTCCAACGAACATTCTTTGACGTACCAACAGGTGACCGAACATTAGCCCAGGTCAACGAATGCGTTGCCTGCCGTTTGTTGGCCTAGTGTGTACGCACCTTTACGATGAAGCTGGTATAATGTGTTGTAAAATGAGGTATGCCACAACACATTACAGCCTGACACATTATACATTATAAAAATGTTGTGGAAAGTAGAGCTCTGTTCAAATTTTTGTTGTACAAAAAATTGTTCTAGCCAATAGAAAGCTACGAGAGTCATCTCTATTTGTCAAGGTGACGAAAGGGTGCATATTAATGACCACTGGCCAAAATAAATTATAGCCACTACTACAGTAGTAGTAGTAATAGTGTAGCAGAGTGCAAACACTTGTGTTGCAAGATGCATTGTACAACACATTACTACATTTATGTTGAATACACTGAATAATGTAAACCCGCGTTAACATTGTGTCTATGATGTCATGCAGCACGTGCACGCTGGAGTGCTTTTAGGCTCTTGGTAGAATTATTGCGAATGTTTTCAACGTGAGTTGAATTTTAAGGTAAAAAATAATGTTAAACCCTATTTACTTGTGATTTTAAATTTTTAATGTAAGAATTTTTATTTGACTTGTGGTTTTAAGAGGGATGTTTAATTTCCATTAATATTATCTAAAAGTGTTGAAGTGTTTTAAATATTTCAAATGTTTTAAAATTCTGGAGTATTCTTTTTATTAGCAGCAGTGTGCCTGTGTGGACTCTTAGTAGTTTAAAACCAACTAGTTCTTTAATTGTTTGGTAAGACGGATTTTATTAATCAATCACTCTGACGTCACAAGCTTGAAGTTAATGTGATGCAATTATATTTCTTATCTTAACTAAGTGATTTAAATGAAATGACTTCAGAATTTTTAACCTTTTGTATTTCTGTTCTGAGCATAATATGTTACACCCCCCCCCCCCCCCCAACCTCTTTTTTGCCTTTTACCTCTTCTTTATCCTTCTTTTTTGTTCACCTTCCCCTTTTCTTTTTCTCCGCCTCCCCTTTATTTCTTCTTATTCTTCCCCCTCCCTTGTATTTACAAATACCATTTGTGGTTTTTTCAGGTTTGTTTATGTTTTATTTATTTGCAATGTGAGTTTTTGTTGTGAAGATTTTTTTTTTTGTTTGTTAATGTGCTAATTGGTTTTTGCATGGTGCGGTGGAAAGGTTTAACTTATAGAAGTGTTTTTTTCACGTCACTGATGACGAAATGTGTTGAGGCAGCAGGTATATTATGTTATGCAAAACCGATGACGTCAGGTGTGCGGCTATAAAAAGATAATTTTTTCATGGGTTGTGTGTGTGTCTCTGCTTCTGTTCCATGAAGTTGTATTCTTTTTTAGGTTGATAAAAAAAAGGTTCCACCTGCTTGTATTATTTTCTTTTAAGTTTTAGATATAAATATAAAATCAATATTTATAAAAGTTCAAAAATAGACACAATAACTTTGAAAATATATATTTCTTATGCAAAAATGTTTTTAAGAGTTTAGAGAAAAAAACAAAATTAACTTAGAGACCGTATTACCTCCACAAATTTCTTGTCAAAATATTGTCAAGAATTATTCAACGAATTACCAAAACGATTTTGAAAATTTAAAATAAGTGATTAATATAATTTAAAAAAATTAAAAATCAGTTGACTTTTTATGTAAATGAATTTTATCAGATAGAAGCGCCACCAAACAGACATTGGCAACAAAACCTCCCAAAGTCTACTCCTCTACTTGAATTCTGATGTGTTGCGATCACCTAACTCATTACTTTCATTTCAAAATACTATGTATTTAATATTTGAATCATTCCACGTTGGAAGGTTGTATTGAGTTGAATAGGAATAGGGAATACTTATTTATTTCATTAAGCAATTCTGGAAATGTGAGGTGACAACCTTTGCCACAAAAATGGGGGGGGGGAGGGAGAGACTTTCGTTTTTGGAAATTTAAAATGGTGTCGTTTGGTGACTCGGGGGGAAAAGTCACTTCATTTTTAAATTTTTTATGGTTTTATTAACTTATTTTAAAAATTTTAAAATCGTTTTGGCAATCGTTGAATAATTCTTGACAATATTTTGAAAAGAAATTTCTGGAGGTAATTGGTCTCGAATTAGAATTTTTAAAATTTAGGCAAATATGTCAAATAGTAATTTTTAAAATTAGATAAAAAATACATAATATACTTAACAAAACATAACACACAATGGATAAATTTGTAAGAGAAAAATAAAGTTACATTAAAATAGCTATTAATGTAGGCTTTAATGAAAACAAAGTTCCAAATGGAATCACAAAAATAAAAACAAAAACAGTCATGGTAAAATAACACCAAGCTACATTTAAAAGTTTTTGAATACAATTTGTTTTAACGATACTCAGTGGGTGGACGGAGTCTGTGCGTTTCATACGGACCCCTTGATGGCGCCACTCAGTGGACGTCACTGACTTGTGCTACGAAGTGTCTCGTTCAAAATAATTATATAAAACTTGGCAAAAAAAAAAAAAAAAAAAAAAAGTAAAGGTTGCCACCTGGTTCAGGAATCGATCAATTTTTGTCAATACAGAACGGGAAAAAACGTGGGTGGTGGGTTGTATGAACACCTCTCATGTAATCAGTAGCTTCAGGCCGGCTAAACATGACCACTTTTTGTGTCCGTGTGAAATAAACCCACCATTGAAACCTATGGCTTGCTAAGACCAGTGAGTGACTGACACAACTGCACACAGTAGCGCTATTTTTTTAAAAGGATCATAACTCCATAGTGTACCTACTACCCAGTTTAACATTTTTGACAAGTGGGAGGCTTAAAAAACGACAATGGAAGATTTGAAATTGCTATGAAAAGTGTTATATTATATTGGTTTAATTTATTCATTACGTTATTAAAATTGTAAAAATATCAATGTCAAAGCATCTAATAAAATTGACCCATTTGTTTTTCTAGCTTGAAATTACCTTTCTATTTTTTGGCGCATGTGAAGGGGCGGCCTCCCTATTGAAATCATAATCAGTTGTCAGTGGTGCCACTAAGTGGTCCGTGTGAGGCCAGCCGTAAACTCAATCAAATGTATTAATTATTAATGTTGAAGTTGTGAACTACTAACTAGGAGTTTATTGGGACTTCAGATGAAGTTTGGGCATGTGGGCATATATATAGTGCTGAAAAACTAACGTTTTTTTTAGTAAAATTAGAGTTGAGCGGCAATTTGATTGGCAATTTTTAAAGCAATATTCACTGCAATGTGGCATTGAATTAATTGCAATTGCCAATGTGATAATTTACTCTTTTTGTAAGATTTAGTGGTTTCTTGCACACACGCACACACGCACACACACACACACACACACACACACACACACACACACCGTTTTACAGTAAACACTCATTTTCATTTTTTTTTGGTGCAAGAAAGAATAAATACGCAGAATCATCATGAGTTCGGTTATTAATATTAAACCATCTGAGACTAAGAATAATTAATTTTCTAAATGATATTTTTCTTTTGCAGTTCACTGCCACATAGGCTTGCCACTTGTGGAGGACAGTCCTCCATTCGGAAGAACTATCCTTCGGCCAGGGCCATCCTCCACGAACGTATTTAAGTTTTTAGACAATTTATTGCGTGGAGGACATGTTTGCCGTCATGGTGGACGGTCCTTTCCGGAGGACATTTCTTCCGAATGGAGGACTGTCCGCCACAAAAGAGGAAAGGTGGCATCGTAAAATCCTATTGAAGTTTTTTTTTTAAAAAATAACATAATAGGAATTTTTTTTAAAAAAATAACATAATAGGAATTTTTTTTAAAAAAATAACATGATAGGAATTTTTTTTCTATAATTATGATTTAAATGTTATTTGTTTATTATTTTAGTAGACAATGGTGTGATTTGCGATTGCGTTAATATATTAAGACTACCTAATAGTAAACAACACAGAAAAAAAGTTTTAAAAAAACGAAACTTGTTGAACATTGAAAAGAAGTGTTGCGTTTTTGTATGTAAAAGCCAACATGAATTCAAACCCCGATGCCACACATGTGCTCTCAAGATTTTGTATTAAACCTAGGCGTGTTCAATGTGGCTTGCTGGCAACACTTCATCCTAACTCCTAAGCTTTTTCTCCCCTTTCTATATTCAAACCATACACCCCCATTCCTTCTCTTTCCAAAAAAAAAAAAATACGAAAAGCATTGCCAAGAGAGATGAAAGAAGATGACGTTTGAGTATCATAGAATGACGTCAGTCAGTCAATAAATATCAATGGCAAATGCAGCCTAGAGAACATATAAGCCTGCCTCCATGTACTTGGCTCAGTTCTCTTCAGTTCAGTTAGAGCAAGCCATTTGAAAAGTTAGCAAATTGACTCTGAGCTCTCAAGATATATAAATATATATTAAGAGAAGAAAGGCAAGAAAAAAAACCTTCCAAGAGTTTTGAAAAGTTTTTGTTTTTGAATTTTAGTTTTTGTTTTTTGTGCATCTTCCAAAAAAGTTTCTTTTTTGTTTACGAAGTTTCGGAAGAAAGATCTGTTAAAAAGTTAATTTTTAAATTTTGTTTTTAAAAAACAAAACAAAAGACATTTATAAAACATTGAATTTTACTATATTTTTTTTTTCGTGGCCGCGGTGATGGAATCTCCACATGTAATGATGCCAATTGTCATGTTTATACCAACAAAGCCAATTATTTTACCTTCCTGACTAAACGCAAACTTTTGAAGACTTTTAAAGTATAGCAGCAAGAGCAACAACAAAAATTAATTTTTTTTTCTGCTAAAGGATTTTGTGCCACTTGTGTTCAACTTTGAATATCAAAAAAGTTCTTCTAAAAACCAACATCATCACCTACTCTTGCTAGTAAAGACAGCAAACAACTTTTTGGAAATCAAAGACATCTCCAAAGAAGATAGCAAGTTTTTTTTTCTTCTTCTTCTTCTTCTTCTTCAAAAGAATATGGAAGCCGCCGAAGCTGTTATACCTCAGCTCGAGGACGACTACGTGAACGACTTTGATTTGAATCATTTGGAAGAAGTAATGAAACAAGAAATGAAGGCAATGAGCAAATTCAACGGTACCTGTATTATGGCAAATCAACGCAACAATCTAAATGACACTAGTGGAGGATCTCTGATAATTGCTCCATGTGCCACTTTCGTACAATCAACTACGCAATCACCGACATTGACAACTACGTCAACGGCAAACTCCACGGAAGCAGCTACAGTACCATCAGAAAGGCCAATTAATGATGTTGTTGCTGACAAAAATTCTAGCAAAGTGGCCGTTTTGAAACCTCCTCCAAGCCCTACCACAACAAGGAACACTCCTACAATACAACAGCAACAGCAACATACTGTGGCCATAACTGATAAATCTGGAACAAGCTCTTCTAACACTTCACCGGTGAGTAATTCTACCCATGTTTCTACTTCTTCTTCTACTTCGAACCATTATCGACACGAGCATGTGGTACCAAACCATGATAATGGTGAACCACAACAACACCAACTTCAAGAAAGTACAACACCAGAACCACAACAACAACCACCACAACTAAGTACAAAAACAAGTTTATTGGAAGACATGCTATGGTTGACACAAAACATGCGCTACAATGGTATGACACAGGAACCGCTCGATTTGCATGTTCGTAATGAAGGTGGCATGGAAGATAGTCGCGAGGCTGACGAAGAAGACGACGACGACGATGATGATGATGACGATGACGATGACGACGATGATGAAGAAGATGACATAGTGGACATTATGGAACATTCGGACACGGCACCGAATCACTGGATACAACAGCAGCAGGTGTTGTCACCATGTCTTCCTAGTGGTCATCATCTAATGAGAAAAGATTATGGAGCAGAAGCTTCCGAACTTCATCATGGTCAACAACAGCAGCAGCAACTACATACACTCCAGACTCCGAACACGATGGCACCATCTTCCGTCGAAGGCGCTACGATGCCGGCCACCACCGTCAGTGTGCTGTCACCGATTCCATCGCTCGTCCGTTCGAGTCTTGCTCTCCATCCACATCAATTGCATGCCAATCCTAACATTCCACATTTACAGCACCATCATCATAGCCATCATCAGATGCACATGGACCAAGAGGAACATCAATTGGTCCTTGGACGCCACCATCATAATCACCACCACCACCACAGCCACCATAATCATCATCACGGTGGCGGCAGCGGTGGACAAAGTAACGAATCTCTTATGGGTCGCCTCTGTTTGTCAGGCAACATTGACCATTTGTCAGATGACCAACTCATGTCTTTGACGGTGCGAGAGTTGAACAAAAAATTACACGGTTGTCCTCGAGAGGAAGTTGTACGTCTCAAACAGAAACGTCGAACACTTAAGAACCGTGGTTACGCTCAAAACTGTCGTTCGAAACGTCTTCAACAGAGACACGAATTGGAAGGACAGAATAGAGTGCTTCAGACCGAAGTTCTCCGTTTGAGACAACAATTGACTCGTGTTCTTCAAGAAAGAGATGCTTACAAGCAACGTTACGATATATTACGAGGTTCTCGAGAGGGTTCGCTTGGCTCTATGTCCAGTGTTAGTAGCAGTGCTGGAGTTCCTAGCAATCCAAGTTCGCCAGAATTTTACATGTGACTGAAGTTGCCAAAGTGATTTTTTTATTCAGAATGATGATGCTGATGATGACCTATTCTACTCTTTAATGCATCTCAGATGAAAGAGAGAGGGAGAAGGAGAGAGAAAAAATAAATCTAATTTTACTTGTTCTTCTATTAGTAATTCTTAATTGTTTGATTACTTTTTGAATAACAACGGTCAAATCAATAACCAAAACATCTTTCATAAATCATACTTTGCTCACAAACTTCAAAGAGAAACAACTCCTTTAGGTCCTCTTCACATTTTTTTTTCTGTAATTTTGTCTCTTTTCTTTTATGTTTGATTGTCAGATTTTTTTGTTTGTTTGAATAAAAAAAATCTACTTTTGTAAATAAATCTGTACCCAAACTATACAGTAGTTCGTTTTGTTTCAATCCATACAACTAAGAAATATGTGTTCTTGTGTAGTCAAGCAAATTTGGTCAAACTTTGACCACATCTTTATGTAAAAAAAGTACACATTGACTGAAATCTGTCTAAAAACAAAAAAATTATTTGAAGGAAAGAAGGGAACATTTTTTAAAAAAATTACTTGTAAATATTTTTATTTTAGAAAAATATCTTAACATTTTTTTGTTTTGTTAATAGAATAGTTTTTCAAACGAATATATTATGGACAACTTGCATTTTTTTTTTGAAGATTTCTGTCTTAAAAAAAATTGTTTTGTTTTCATTTTTGGTTTTATTTTTATCGATATCTATGATTGGTTATTTTAGATTGATTTCTCAGTTTTGTTGTTGTTGTTTTTTTAAAAGGAAGTTTAATACTTTTCCAGCAATGGTCAAGATGCAGGGTGTGGCATGTCCTCCCCCCCTAAATTAATTGTTAATTTATATAAACGGCTCAACATTTATAAGTTTCTCAAAATAATTTGAATTGTAACTTTCAACTAAATAGTTTTTGAATACAATGTCAGTTGATTTTGTGCTCGCGTTTGAGTCTGTCGTAACATTTTTTATAAATCATGATATCTAAATATGCCCGTTGGTCAACTGGCCTTACAGCACTGTTTCCATTACATCAAATTACCAGATGAAAATAATAAGATTTGATTGGATCACATACTGTATTAAAGAATCTGTGGTTAAGAATGACGTTTGTTCTTTAAAAAAAAATACTTACCCAATCAAAACTCATTTTCTTCTGTTTTTACCTAATGGAAACAGTGAATTTGGCTCTTAATTGACCTTTAGTGACATTCTCTACACCCTGTATATTTGATGCTTTTTTTTTAAATTGTCGTAAATTTTATTATTTAAGAAATTTTAATTTTAGTTAATTTGATTTTTTTACTCGTATTTACAGTTTATTCAAAACTAATCAAAATAAAAACAATTAAAAATGAAATTTAACATGTAAATAATTTGTAAATATTATAAATAGCAATAATTTTATTCTTGTTTGAAGACAATTTTAATAATTATTTAGGATTGAAGCAAATTAGAGCCGAGAATTCTTACTTGAGTATACTATGTATATTATATACGATTTAAAACTTGATACTTTATTGCTTGTAAATGTTACAGTGACAATGACAACAATAAAACAAAAAACTAAAAAAATTTTCGATCTGATTTTTTTTATTTGTAGTTTTGACACAAACCAATAAAATCAATCCATAATCCAGTAGGTCTCTTTTGAATGAAAACGGATTTGTTTAGCATCAACTAAATTGGGACAAAAGGATTAATTCTAAACTTTAAACAATATCCAAAGATTAATGTTAATCTTAAAGACAAAGAACAATTTTAAAAATTAGAAATTTTTTCTTGAGTTTTATTTCAATACTTTGAGGAAATTCCAAGTATGTCATTAATGTGCACATTGTAATACTGTATATTTAATTCAATTCAACTTAGTACATACACCTGCAGTCAGCTAGAGAGCCATATGGCAGGAGAGGCAATTCCCAATCGTAAGTGGTTGTGATTTAGACAAGGTTTAGACATCATTGTCAAATTGAATTCGTCCAAAAAGAAAACTATGTGCCGGAAGAGAATTCCATAGTCTAAATTTGGAGAAAAAAAATCCACAAATATGCATCAGTTGTAGCTCTTTATTTCTTTAGTAAGCTTTGCATAGTTATATCTTCTTATACAGCGGTTTTCTAATAAGAATTGTTATCTAACAATGTTTTGTTCTCTGGAGCTAGCAAGTGCTAAAGAAGGGGCAAGGCTTTGCTAAACTCTATGGTTTGCTAGTGATTGCATAAGGGGTTACACTAGCTATTAAGACCAATACTCGAATTTACCTTTAAGAAATCTTGCAGCCCATGTGTATTAAATTTAACTCGAAAAGGATTCCAAATTAGTGAACAATATTCTAATAGTTGTCTTACAACAAGTTACAAGAGTAAAATAGCAGACCTCTGTCACACTTTCTTTACAATATTTCAAAGTCCGCTGTACGAACCGCGGCCTTTGATTGGCTTTGCTCATTGCTTTTGTTATGTTTGCTTATAACCTTCACGCCCAAATTCAAGAAGAAAAAATCTGAGCATTTGAACAATTCGTTTTGAACCCTGTCTGCTGGGTTTCTAACATAGAAAGCCCCTGTTCAAGGGTATACAATAAAACAAGGATTATCCTCAATGTTCTAATCCCATCCAGAAAACTCAATTTTAAGTTTAATTTCTATATTTCTTATTACCTCACAATTTAAGTTATTATAAGTATATTGAATTCACATCACATCTGTTTGTCTCCTCGACAGGGTCCTGTGTAGACAAATAAGTTAACCTTTCAATAGGGACCTGAAAGTTCTTTGGGACCCTTTACAGCGAAACAGTATATTTTCAGAGTGTGGCGAAAACGCAGTGCAGAAAATGGACATACAAAAGTATCTAGAATATGTTTTATGAATAAAATTAATTATTACAACAAACTTAATAAAAAATAAAGAAAATTGTTAAAAATAATTTCTTATTATAGACAAGGGTGTCAGAAATTCTAGAAATCCCAGTACAGTAAAAGTAGACATATGCATTCAAAGCTTAAGAAATTAGAGCTAGGAGTTATACATATTTGTAATATTTCTTTACAAATGTATTTAAGACTATGGGATTCTCTTCCAAGCACATAGTTCTGTTTCAGAACTTATTCGAAACCTTGTCTGAATGACAACCACTTACGATTGGCAATTATCCCAGCTGCGACAGGGCTCTCGAACTGATTGCAGGTAATTCTGAGTTGAATCGAATTGGAAGTAGTTGTTTGGTTTTTTGATAGCACTGGACGTTTGTAACAACTGCTATATCTTTGAAAATAAATATCTTATGACAGTCTGGAAATACACGTTTTTAATTCAGGCTAGTTTCAAGCTTTGCTTTAATTAATGAAGCTTGAATTTTGTTTTAAAATTAGAGAAGAATAACATCCGTATAATCAAAATCCCACAGAAATTCATTTTGTAAGGAATTTTAACAGAAGCCATCAATAAAAATACAAAGGACCATATAGAAATTTTCTGATTTTTATTTTAAATTTCTGTTTTTAATTTCTGCTGTTTTATTTAAGCATGTGTGACTCTTTCCTTATCCTATACTTTCAAAACTTTAAAATATCTACTGCATGGATGTTTTTATAAGTAGATAAACCTAGAAATAACAATAGAACAGAGTAAAAAAAGACATTTTTAGGACCTCACTGCAGGCAAAAAAAAAATCATAAAAATGTGATAATCATATGACAGTTTCAAACTGAACAATTATTACAATTTTTACTAAATTAAAATGCGTCCTTTTAAGTTCTTGGAGTGATTCCTTTCCTCTTCTAGTTAGTTCTAAAGTTTACACTTTCAGTTTCATTAATAAATTCGATCATTTTTATTGAAAAACAACTCGAATGTTTCACTTCCAACCACAGGTAAAATTTATGAACAATAAATAAAAAACTATACATCTAAAATCGCAAGTAAGTAGTGCCATCGTGGTAAAAAAGGGCTTTGCAACTTTTGCAAGAGACTTTGCCACATGATATTGCAAGGCTACGACAATAATAAATCTTGAAGTGTTACCCGTACTGTAAAACTAGTGAGTTCGCTACTCTGTGTTGAACAACATGTAAATTGAGCGTATTCTGCAAGTAGAGATGTGCAAGAAACCATTTTGCAAATCATGCAATACTTTTTAGCACATTAACAATTACAGTTTATTTCAGGATATACAAGCCATATATAGCTAAGTGACTGTCACTACAAATATAATCGGTATAATCAAGATTATGCCCAAATTTTTTGATTGTTTATTATTTTAATTGCTAAAATTCTGGCAAACATTAGCAACTTTGAACATTGAGCAAATGCGGATAATAAAAAGTGATTTTGGTAATAATTGCCGATTAGATCAACACCTATCTATTTGGAAATACGTATTGTAACATGTTTCGTGATTACTTGTCACTAGCTGTCATGTATTTGTCACATGTACACCTATGTATGTGTCACATTTAGTGTTTTTGTGTTTATCACAGGGTATGTTTGACAATTGCTTTATGTAATATGGCTGTTTATGTCTGTTGGATAGCATTCAATTGGAATCATTGCTTTTTACATCTAACAGTGTATTTGAGAAAAATTCTTTCCTGCTAAAAGTACCACTTTACTATTAAGGCCGTACCACTACTACTAATGCGTGTATTTTCAAATGCGTTCTTAAGTTTGTCATATAGAATTGGCTGCATTTGATAATGCCTTTTATGTTGTAATTGGTACCACCTCTGGAGTAACTTAGTTGGCAATGATTGTTGGTTGTTAACACTTACATGTAGCAGCAGTGAAATTTATGAAAAAAGAAACTAGCGCAGTGGTTCTCAACCTTTTTTTACTTGCGGGCAGGACCGGATCTAGCTAGTTTTCGAGGTGGCGGAGGGCGCAAGCCAGAATTTTAGCACCCGCACTCTCGGTGAACGGGGGAAAATGTAATATGAAATGTGCTCCTGACGCTCTCACGTACTACGCGCACCTCTCCCTTCGAGGAGGAAAAGGTTTTTTTTTTAACTTTTATTATTCCCTCCGAGGCAGAAAACTAGGAGCGCCCCTTGGATTCAGCCCTGCTAGTCGCGGCATAATATTTCTTGCCTGGAGAAATTGTGGCACACCTAGCAAACTTCGCGGCACCCTATAGTTTGCCACAATTACACCCGTTGGAAACCAATAAATTTCATATTTATTTGAAAATATTAAACTATATTAATATATTCAATCTAATATCGACAATTTAGGAGCACCCTTAGCACTGTTCACGGCACACCCTTTGGGGATTACTGGACTTGTTTCTATTATAGGCGCAAAAAGAATCGGCACACATATGGAACAATGGAAAGTCATCGTGCTGGATACATTTCATTTTTTTTTAAATTAATGCTTATGCATAATATCTCTCTTCGCAAGTAGTCTGCTGGTGCTGCTGCTGCTACTACTACACTTTGGGTGCATTCGAAAACACCTATCTTTCTCAAATGTTGTAAAGGGGAATTGTTGTTAACTTGTTACTATCAACGGAATGCAAATGTAGGGTTAGCCAATCATAATAAGACTTTCCATAATTCAGACAAAACCACAGTATAGGCAAATCCTAGTAGCCACTTTTACTTGTTCCACTTGTCTTAGTACAAAGTTCACTATAGTTGTTTACAAAAAATAAAACAACCCGACGTTTGAATTTCAACACCACTTGCACAATTGGAAGTACTTTTCAAATGATTTGTGCCACAACATTGTATAAGTTAAAACAGACGCGCATAGTCCCCTTCAGCAATTTCTAAACGCGGTCTTGTACACCTAGCAAGCAACTCCCTTCTATATTTTTTGAAATCGTGTTTTGCATCTTTGTAATGTGTACTTTTTCTTTCCTTGTTATGACAAAATAAATTAGCAATTGTTTGTATAAAATTGAAATTAGCATCCAGTGACAAACCTTTAACAAGGTTGTGATATGTTTCAATGTATATGACAAGTCAAGTAATTGTTACTTTGCTAGTTTAAACTGCTTTGGCTACTGTTTCTTTCTTAATTTTTCTTTTTATCTTTGGCAATATATTGCGGTTATATGACAAACAGTTTAGAATAAACACCACTCATCAGTCATTAACAAAGTTTTCAAAAAAGCGTGAATTGATTTAAATCACTTAATCTAAATGAATGATTTATATTGCGATTTAAATCAGACTATTTTCATTAAAAAAACAGTTACAAAATGGAAACTGTTTGAGTTTAAGCAGGCTGAACAGATGTTTTGGCACCCATAAACGTCAAAGAAACGTTTTTTTTTTCAAGAACAACATTATGATAAAATTCGAATTGTTTACTAAACTAGAATGGTAGAAGGTAGATTTCAATGCAAAGTTTTTTTTAAATCGAAATATCTTAAACAAATAAACATTTTATAGCAGTTTGAAAATGAGTTGTTTTTAGTTTTTTTTTTTCATTAACATTTGAAGAAAAATATTTTCGCCTTTTTCAAACTGGCATAAAAGTTTATTTTGAAAGATAACAACATGAAAAAAACTTTTAACATTACTATTAACCAACTATTCTAGTTTCTAAAACAGTTTTGAATTTTTTTTCTTAATGTTTAAAACTGTTAAAAATGTAAAAAACATTTTTTTTTTACTAAAAAGTTAATATTTTCGCAAAACCACGGAGAGGAGAGGGAGTAATTCAGCTATTCAGTCACATTGTATATTGTGAGCTTAAAGTTCATAGTGAGTCAGTTATATTTTATAAATTAACATATTTCATTTTTTCGCATATAATTAAATTTTGTTGTGATGCGATAGTTTAAAAAAAAATCTTCATCTAAACTAAATCCTTGATTTTAAATTAAATAAATTCCCGATTTAAATAAAAACTAATAAAAAGTCAGAATTTTCATTTTTTTTTCTCTAAATAAAATTCTTATTTTTTCTCAAACTAGTTATAACTGACATATTAACAAGACATCCTTAACAGTAGTGATAGTTATCTTTAGGGCATAAGTCAAAGGACCTTCTTAACAAGGACCTAGAATATACCTTAATTTATGTTTGAATCTATTTGACTTAAATAGAACATTCATTTAAGATAAAATTTTTTATTTAAAATACATGTCTCCAAATAAGTTACAATTGTGAATATGTTACCTTTGTTGTATAATGGGGCCCTTATGTCAATATTATCCTGATGGTAGTCCAATTTTTTGTGTTCTATGGAAATGCATAATAGACTGTGTATAGTCAGGTGTTTAAAGGTGTCAGATATTTTCAAGTGGTTTGTCTGTATTTTGTTTTTGAATTGAGTTTTCAGTGAGGACTGTGCTTTTTTAAAGCTTTCTTTCTAATATTGTTATTGAATTGTAGCTTTTGAAATATACATTTATATTCAACATTCAGTTTTATTGTGGTGTTGTGCTAACAGCTTTTTTTTTTTGAAAAGTGTGTAGTTTGTTTCCGTCATCGTATACCGAATTTAAACCAGATTAGAAGGTTTAACGTGGCGATCTTAATATTAAATCCAGAACGTTTATGTAAATACAAATTTCAAAATGTGCAATACTTTTTTTTATTAGAAATTGTGCGTTTTGTGCGAATAGAAAATTTTAAAAATACTGTACATTTTATTGTAGAAACTGTTGATTTGATGCAATTGAATATGTATAGTCGCTTCACCTTAAGGGTGCGTTCAGACGACTCGTACGTGGGCTCTGTGAGGTGGCTCGTTGACAAGCTCGAGTAATGTGGATGGACTCGCGAGTAGCAGCGATACAAGTAGCATGAGTAACGCAAGCCAGGGGCTCGTCTAGCTCCACTTGGTGTCAGTACATGAAAGAGGTGCTCTTCAAGTCTTTGGACGGGAAAGAGCACAGTTTAGTTGACTCTATGTTCTCGTGGCGTTTCTCTTAACAATGAGTGCATGATAATAAAACTGGCACTGGTAATCAACACTTCGTCATCGCTCATCGAATCCGCATGAGTCAAAGAATCTCGTGTAACTGAGCTCGTAACCCTCAGTGGACGAGAGCACGAGATCGAGCACGACAAGTCGACGAGAGCACGAACCCGAGCACGACAAGTCGACGAGAGCACGAACCCGAGCACGACAAGTCGACGAGAGCACGAACCCGAGCACGACAAGTCGACGAGAGCACGAACCCGAGCACGACAAGTCGACGAGAGCACGAACCCGAGCACGACAAGTCGACGAGAGCACGAACCCGAGCACGACAAGTCGACGAGAGCACGAACCCGAGCACGACAAGTCGACGAGAGCACGAACCCGAGCACGACAAGTCGACGAGAGCACGAACCCGAGCACGACAAGTCGACGAGAGCACGAACCCGAGCACGACAAGTCGACGAGAGCACGAACCCGAGCACGACAAGTCGACGAGAGCACGAACCCGAGCACGACAAGTCGACGAGAGCACGAACCCGAGCACGACAAGTCGTCGAGAGCACGAACCCGAGCCCGACAAGTCGTCGAGAGCACGAACCCGAGCCCGACAAGTCGTCGAGAGCACGAACCCGAGCCCGACAAGTCGTCGAGAGCACGAACCCGAGCCCGACAAGTCGTCGAGAGCACGAACCCGAGCCCGACAAGTCGTCGAGAGCACGAACCCGAGCCCGACAAGTCGTCGAGAGCACGAACCCGAGCCCGACAAGTCGTCGAGAGCACGAACCCGAGCCCGACAAGTCGTCGAGAGCACGAACCCGAGCCCGACAAGTCGTCGAGAGCACGAACCCGAGCCCGACAAGTCGTCGAGAGCACGAACCCGAGCCCGACAAGTCGTCGAGAGCACGAACCCGAGCCCGACAAGTCGACGAGAGCACGAGCCCGAGCCCGACAAGTCGACGAGAGCACGAGCCCGAGCCCGACAAGTCGACGAGAGCACGAGCCCGAGCCCGACAAGTCGACGAGAGCACGAGCCCGAGCCCGACAAGTCGACGAGAGCACGAGCCCGAGCCCGACAAGTCGACGAGAGCACGAGCCCGAGCCCGACAAGTCGACGAGAGCACGAGCCCGAGCCCGACAAGTCGACGAGAGCACGAGCCCGAGCCCGACAAGCAAACTCGTGATGTCAGAGGGGTTGACAAAGAATATTGGCTTGTCATTTTTTCTGATAATTAATAACCAAAGAGGGCAAAAAGAACCCCTTTTTTTTAAACTGTTAAGAACGTTTGCTATCTAATCGTTTTTTCTATCAGACTATATGACACAATCTTATATTTTGTCAACCCCTGTCTGACGTCACAGGCTTCATCTTATGATGAGGTGACTTTACGATACATGAGCGTATAACCAAAGCACAGTTATTCGTCATAATCAATAACTGAAATCGCACAATCGTAACAATTTGGTTGTAAAAATCTTTCATATAGTTTTCTTTTATAAAAGAAAATACTGAAATTATGCGACTTCTTAAAATTATGCAATTTATGCATTTGGTGACACATTTTTTTTTTTATTAACTAGCTATCATTAGTGATCGCAGTTATTTTGTGATCACTGATCACTAGTTTTTTTTTTTTTCTTTCTTGCCTTTGTACGTGAATTGCATTGGCAATGAAAAATTAACTTCGATCTCACCGTGCAAAGTCTATACGTATAGTAAAAACCGACAAAACTACGAGCGCGAGCGCGTACATTCCAAAATCACAGAAAATTACAAGATTTGCTTAATTCAAATAAGAACACGAAAATAACAACAACAACAAATAAACAAAATAATGAGAAAATTCGCTTGCTGAAAATAATTTCCAAATGAAAAAAAAAAAACATTTTTACTTATTTTCACCACTTAGGAAAGAATCACGCATGCTGAAAAACCAACAGAAATTAGAAATAGATCTTAAAAAGTCATAATATTTCTACGGTCGTTTTCAAGGAAAGATACAATGTGTGGCACTTACGTTAAATTTTTAAAAAGTGAAATTCTGTGGTATTTTTATTATGCGCGCGTGTTCTTCCCTAAGAAGCAAACAGTAATTTGAAATTTACTTGGTCACAGTTTATGTACAAGTTAAATTTGTTTTCAATATAGTTTAGAATAATTGAGTTAAATCTAAAAAATTACGTCGAAACATTAAGTAAACAAAGGGATTCAAGGAACCCTATAGACCTCCATTGCTTTAATATATGCTTTCATATATCAAATAACCAACTTTTTTTCATTGTGCGCATGTGTACGCACATGTACACACGTGTGCGCATGTGTACACACGTGTGCGCATGTGTACACACGTGTGCGCATGTGTACACACGTGTGCGCATGTGTATGCACATGTACACACGTGTGCGCATGTGTACGCACATGTACACACGTGTGCTCCTGTGTACGCACATGTACACACGTGTGCTCCTGTGTACGCACATGTACACACGTGTGCTCCTGTGTACGCACATGTACACACGTGTGCTCCTGTGTACGCACATGTACACACGTGTGCTCCTGTGTACGCACATGTACACACGTGTGCTCCTGTGTATGCACATGTACACACGTGTGCGCATGTGTACGCACATGTACACACGTGTGCGCATGTGTACGCACATGTACACACGTGTGCGCATGTGTACGCACATGTACACACGTGTGCGCATGTGTACGCACATGTACACACGTGTGCGCATGTGTACGCACATGTACACACGTGTGCGCATGTGTATATAGATAATCACACATGTATGTACTCATGCACATGACATAGTTACATGTGATGCGCATGCGTCATTCATTTGTAATAATATGGGTTTAAAATGAAAATACGTCACATGTATTCTAATATACAAAAATAATAACAGAACATAAAAAGGAACACCCCTCCTAAATAATAGAAAAGTCCCCCCTTTCGAATGCTACAACTGGAAAGAGGAAGAATCTCGATTTTTTGAAAAAAAAATTACGTTTTTAAAAAATCGAAATTTTATATATCGAATCGCTCTAAAATTCCAATTTTTTCCAGTTTCATCGTCAGAATGTTTACATCATTTTAAGTCTGATGACATTTTATTGTAGGTGACCCCGTTTTCGAGTTGTTCGACCCACTAAAAATTATGACCAAAAACTCAAAATTTGTTTCTAAAAAATTCATAAAAAAATAACCCCTGGGTAAAATTTTCTAATTTTTTGTCAGGAGCTTCATATTGACCCACGGAATCAAATAAAAAATACTGCATGTCTTTATCTCATTCCGTTCTTGAGTTGTTCGAGGAACTAAATCGGGTTCGGACACACACACATACACACACACACAGACATCCTTTTTTTCCCCTTTTCTTGCATGATCCTATATACCTCCATTGCTCTTTAGAGCAATTGAGGTCAAAAATAGTTATTGTTTGTTAGACTAAAAATTATTTTTTTTTATTAGCAAATGAGCAAAACATAAAATTTCTTCGTTGAATATGGAATCTGAAAAAACGTTGACCACAAATTTTTTTTTTAGAAAACATAAATCGCAATGAAAATTTAAATTTTCTTGCACCTAAAGCAAGAAAATTAAACAAAAAACATGTTTTCTTGTGATGCTTTTTGTTGTGATGTTCGCTTTTGTAAAATAAAAGTTCTAAAAAGTAAGAAAAAACCAGATGTAATCGTGTGTTGTGTTGTTGATGTTGTAGTTGGTTGTGTTCAATGTGTTGGTAATGTTGGTCATGCGTTCAATCCACGTGCAGGGTGAATTATTTTCAAATATTTAAGAAGGTGCTGGACAAACAATTTAATTAGGTTAAATAAAAGCGAGTAAAAAGACAAGATATAATTTGTTCTTGTGTTGTTGGTGTAGTGGTTAGGCCCGGCGCATATTGAGCCCAGCCCAGCCCATGTCCACGCGTGGGGAAAATCTGTAAAACATAGATGGTAATACTGCGACGCAAATTGAACCCAGCCCACGGCCACCCCATGCAGCCTTCATCCACGCGTGGTTTGGTTTGTAGCACGTGCATAGTTTTCGTAGATCGTGGGTCACATTTGTGTTTAACGTGACAATTGTTATGGAGAAGCATCGTACGCATCTCCATGGCTGGGTTTTGGCTACGTTCAATATGCGGTGCCTTGGCTGTATAGGGCGTGGGTTCTACGTGGGCGTGGGTGTTGCCATGGGCTGGATTGTGCGTGGGCTGGGTTCAATATGCGCCGGGTCTTAGTGTCTCGGATTCTCAGCCCATTAGTAATGTTTGGTCGTGGGATCAATCCCCGTACAGTGTGAATTATTTTCAAAGATTTCAGAAGGTGGCATTGGACAAACAAACAAACAAATTATAAAGTTAAATAAAAGCGAGTAATAAATAAACAGGGCGAAATTGTTTCTTCTTGCCATATGGAATTGCATGCATGTTATTGTAACACCCTGCATTTCATTTCTTTGCCGCTCCCCTAGCCTGGGGGTCCCTGGGGACCCAAGGGATGTACTTCCATTTCTTCCCTTCCTCCTGGAAACCCCAAAGCTCTTGAACACATCCTGGTTCTGGTATCGGCGGATGGATACCCGTCGATGCATGGTCCCTGGGGAATGGGTGCACCTGTGAAGGTGTACAAAGGCCCTAGGTATAAAAGACCATGTTTCGATATGCTCTGGGTTCATTCTTTGATATTGAAACATGAAATAACTCATTCAATGGTCCAGTGGCAAAAGCACGCCACACTTGCAACTCTACTTTAATGATTGTGTGCAATAAACAAGTAACATCGACAATCTGCATTCGTCTCGCCTGTATCAACTATTCCTTTCAGAAGCAATGTCAATAATCCTGGAGAACGACCCCGGCACCATTCTGTATCACACTAAGTCTCAAAGCGAAAAGCGGTATCCGCTCGAGCTAAGAGATTCTACACCTGAGCCCCGTAACAAGAGCTCTAGATTGTTACATTATCTATCAGTCAATATTCGGGCTTCATTCAGTAGCATTATTTTTTATTACTCCTTCTTCAGTCTACAATGTCATAGAAATATCTTTCTGTTGTAATGTGTGAGAACCCTTCAATGTGAAAGGAACACAGAAATATAGCTGAAAACATGATTTTGTTTTTTGATTTTCATTTGTATTTTCTGCATTTGTGATCCATCCCTAATATTGCGGTTATTTTATATATATTTTTGCAAGTTTAACACATTAGATGATTAGAGGAAGGTCAATGATTAATTATTATATATTTATTATTTTGCAGTCATTGCCAAACAATATTTTTTCTTCTTCTCCAAACCCAGGTGAGCCCAATCCAAGGCACATTATTTAATATTTATTTTCGACTGTCATTAAAGTCTTTTTTAGGCCCTCTTTAAATGTTTAAAAAAATAAGGCCTACAAATGTGCATGGTAGTTCCAGGCAATTTATTCTATTTTACGTCTTGTCTGTACGTATAATATACACACCTATTACGAAACATCACCAACATGAAGTGTTTTTTATTTAATGTTTTCACTTGTTTTAATTACAGCCAAACCAAGTGTTAATAATAAAAAAAGTATTGCCTCTCACCTTCCTCCTCCTCCCACTCTATCTCTCTCTCTCTCTCTCTCTCTCCCTATACTTATTGTATCAACTGATGGCGTAACTATAGCAGGATGATTAGGTCTAATACTAATTAGAATTTCTAAAATAAGAATGATGGAATCGTGAAGCTCAAATTATTTACTAATATCTCAATATGATGATTAGTTTACGTCATAATTTAGCATTTTTTTTCTCTCCTTCTCTCGAATTGATATTACAATTGTACGAACATTTATATGGCTTTATAAATTGTTGTAATGAAAATTAGGATTTATTCTTAATTAATCTCTATATAGTTATTAGAAGTTATAAGTCATTAGTGTGGTTCACAGTGATATGGAAAATATTAAACCGCTCAAAGATGATCATGATTGTATCAGTATAGAGCACCTGTTACGGGACTCAAGCCTAGATCCCTCTTAGTTTGGGGGCGGATTCCGCCTTATGCTGAGAGTGTAAGTGACTTAGGCTTGATTCCGAATGGTGCCGGGGTCGTTCTCTTTGGTATTTCCTGTGAACGCAATTGTAGAGAAGAGACTGAATGAAGACAGGCAAGAGACAAATGCAGATTGTCGAGTTACGTATTTAATGCACACAATCATAGAAAGTACAATAAATAGAGAAGAGTCACGACTGTGGCGTTGCTTAGCCACCGAACCATTAAATGAGTTTTTTCATATTTCGATATTCAAGAATGGACCCCGAATCAATCGAGACATGGACCTTTATACCTAGGGAATGTGTGCACCTTACACAGGTGCACCCATGCCCAAGAGACAGTGCCTTGATGGGTATCCATTCACCGATCTCGGAACCAGGATGTGACTTTATACTTTGGGATCTTAGACGGCAACGAAAGGGGCGGAAGTGCGGCACTTGGGGTACGAGGGACTCCAAGGCTATGGTAATAAAGGGAAGACGAAATACAGGGTGTTACATGTTCTAATGTTGGTCTGAAGAGGGCCGAAACAAGATTACACCAGGCCCTGATCACTAATGGATCTGTTTGTGTAAATTATAAATTTAACCAATAGCTGTAATTACTTATGCCAGTGTTTCTTGGTTAAGACGCACACGGACCACCATTGATCCACTGTTGCAAATTAGAGTTGTAATGCATGACAAAAGTTAAATAACATAAAATGCAAATTCACCATAAACGGAATCACACAAATTGTATTTAGATATGAACAAGATAATATTTTCTAGGGGTGAGCGCAGCGAGCTACGAAAAATAGCTACATCTTTCCAATATAGCCACAAACATGTAAACGTTTGAAACCTATGTAGCTGTTACATGTTTGAAAAATGTAAATTTAACATTTCTCAGTTACAATGGGGCTCTCGAGGGCTGCCCAATTTGATAAGTTCCCGATGGGGTTCACAGTTTCTATATGCTTAGGGGGACTTCTTGTTGTAGGTTCAAGAGGCTCCCAGGTGCCATCCAGTTTAACTTTAGAAGGAGTTCTCGGGAGTAAGTAATTTTTATCTACACTTAAAAAGTTAAATGCACATGGTCTACAGAATTTATCTACCTTTGTATATACAATAAGTTAATATTTAAATTGCTTAAATTTGTTTATTGTCAGAGCCCCGTGAAGGGCAAACAATATGTTGAATTCAATTTATTCAGTTAATAATTATAATTATTATTATTATATATATATATATATAATATCCCAGGTCTGTGTATGTATGTATGTGTGAGTGTGTGTGTGGAGTAACACTTTACAAAACCCTTCAAGCACGTCGGAATTTATACAAATTTGAATAAATGAACCGTTTTTTTTTTCTCAAGGTCAACTATATGTTGAACTCTTCTTTTGGAAAGTGAAGGGGGAGAGAGAGAAAAGTGGGAGGGGTGAATGGAAAAGGTTGGAAAGTGTAGAAGGGGGAGAGAGAAAGAGAAATGTGGGAGGGGGTGACTAAAATTGAAATAAAAAAAAATAAAAAAAAAGGAAAAAAACGACGCGCATGCGCACTATTGCCTGTCAATTTTGCTCCCGTCATTTATGACGGGTTACCCCACTAGTCTGAAATAATTGCGTTAATACTTAAATATAATATATAAATTATTGACGACAAAATATTGATTTAGTATTTCAATTTAAAATATTAATAATAAATTCAATTTTTATTTGGTTTGTGTCCTTAACTGGATTCCGTATAATTCACCTAAACTTTGTATTCATTTAACTCATGTGTGTACACGTTTTGACTTGCAAGTTAATTTCAAGTTTTCAGATCTTTTAAGAATCTTATTAATCCAGAGATGAAAAAAAAATATAAACAATTTCATACACTATCAACATTTGAAAACATGATTTGAGACAATTTGGCACACCCTGTATACCGTGCAATTCATGTATATTTACAAATCCTTATTCTTGTTGTTGTTGTTGTTGTTGTTGTTTATTGAAGGTCAAGTTCATTTACAAGTTTTAATTAATTGTGATTCTAGAAATCCTCTTTATTATAACCTGTTCTAAAACGGGGTAGGGAGGAGCTATAAGTTGATATCACTTGGTTTTTTTTAGTTGGACAGTTTATTGATCACTGATCAATGTACAGTATGTATGTATGTAGACATGTATACTGAGAAATTGTTTTCATGGTATATTCTACTTTGTCTTAAGCTAGGTATAGACGGTCAATTCTGGCTTGTCAATCTATGAGCGTGAGAACGTGGCACATTTCTTCTAATTGTAATGCTTTTGCTATGATGGGGGAGATGAGCAATTAGTAAAAAAAAAATATTCATTCCCCACGCAAAACTTGAAAAGAAAACCATAAATAAGCCAGAATTGATCGTGTATAAGCTACCTTAAAAGCTTTTAATTGTATAATCTTGTGACCCAATGCACCCGTTAACAATACTGAGAAATAAGTAATATTACAAAGTAAAATTTTATATAGTTCCTTCTAATTGTTTAAAATTGGACAAATCTTCTCAACTTACAATTGTGATGTACCATCAGGGGCGTAGTTAGGGAACCGCCAGGGCGCAGGAGGTTTGGGGGCGCAAAAAATGAAATGAACGTTAATGTACATATATTTTCAAAAATAACTGAATAAATTAAGCGAGTGATTCCGAATCACTCGATTAATTTATTCAGTTAATTTCGAAAATAAATCGACTTTCATTTAATGTTTACTTTTAAAAACTACATAGTTGCACACAGTACATGTTAATAGAGATCAATGGGCACGGCGACACGGACACCCAGTAACCGCACACCTTAAGCAATTATTGTGCATAGAAATTTTTTGGGGGTGCTATTTTGACGAACGACTAACAGTTGGAAAAATAGTAGGGTCAGTCCGAAGGTTAAGTTTAGTAAAATTAAGACCCGATCTTTTTTTAATAATTATGAAATCAAATTAGTCTTTTGTTCCGACTGTTTCCCGATTTTTTCAATGGTAGGAACGGTCGGAATAATGGACGAATTTGATTTAATAACTCTTTAAAAAAAAATGGGGGGCTGCGCCACCCAGACCCCCTGCAACAAGGTTCATTTTACTAAGCCTAACCTTTCTACTGTTCCGCTGTTCATCAAAATAGCACCCCCCCCCCCCCAAGTATGAGGGCCAAGTGGAGGGGGAGGTAAAGGGACTGCAAAGATTTAAGCGGCTGGGGGGGCGTAAAGTTTTAAGTGGCAGGGGGCGCAAGAAAGTCTTAGGTAAGCCAGAAGTTTACGGTCTCCTGTCGTAAGTCAATTAGTCACTGGAGAAACATAATTGTTCTCAAAGTTACTTGACTTTGAATATTTTCGTCCTGCTACTTCACAGTTGTGCAATAGCACGATGCAATTAGTAGCGTGGCAGTTTATGAATATACCCAATAACCGCCACATATGGTTTGTATCTCTTTTAGCGGCCTTTATATAAATCAGGCTCGGGCCTCTTCACCACGACAAGGTTGAGAGATACGTCGAAGAGGAAGAATGTTTTTTGGACTTAGAATATTTTCGTCCACCTACTCTAAAGAGTAATTTTTATTGGCATAGTAGCCACGTATGGTTTGTATTTCTCTTAGCGGCCTTTATATGAATTAGGCTCGCGCCTCTTCACCACGACAAGGTGGAGATACATCGAAGAGGAAAAATGTTTTTTTTGACGGAAAAAATAGGACAGGAAAGAACATGCACGCAGGCACACAAGGGCACACACACCAGGTACCCCCAGTCATGCGTCCCAAAACAAAAAGCTGTAACAACATTTGTACAGAAAACTGCAAAAGTGACTATGACAAGCGTAAAAAGTTCTCTTTCAAGGTCTCTTCGTTACAGGTACATGCAAGAAATGAAGCACAGCACATGCACAACACACGAGAGCACTGAAGCACATGCAGGTTTTTAACCACTTACGACAAGTCCGAATCGGATTGTCTGAACGGAATCCCACGAAAGCGACTATGATGATCGTCAAAAGTTCGTTTCCGAGAGCTCCTCGCATTGTGGGTAGATGGACTGCTATCGTCATCACTGCAGGATAAAAATGAAAGGCCTGAACGATTCTTCGCCACTAGGATGCATTACGCCTGACGACGTGCATGGTTGAGCGTCATCCCCATGTGGGTTTTGCGTGCAGTGAGTGGTCAATTGTCTGTCCCGTGATTGATCTTGCTTTTCACAGGATGAGTAGTTGAGTTCGCGTATGAGAGCAGAGTCTTGTGCGGTCTGTTCAACGTTCGGTTGGCGATACGAACTTTCTGCAGTCAGCTCTCGATGTTTGAGAGCTCTGCAGATTTTCTCTCATTTTTGTTTAGACTTCCCCGCAATGGAAGTCTGGAGAGATCACCGTGCACAGGTGACAGTGAATGGCACACCGTATTTTGCTGACATCTGCGAGAACTCTCGAGGCAGACTGTTCCACACAGTTCCCACAAAATTGAGAAAGAAATTCTGGGTCTTCAGGTCATCAGCCATTGGTCTCAGGAGATGCTAATAAACCTCAAACATCGACGTTTGGTCTGATGTTAGGGAGATGCCCTGTGGACCCGTGGCAGAAATCTTATGGTCATGCACGAAAAACACGTAGTCTCCTAAAGATGCTTCTTTGTGATTTAAGTACTGGCTTAGGCGAAGGTGAATCACGGCCGATTGCTGAATACCGTACGAAGCGACGATGAGCATTAAATAGTGTGTGACCATGCAATAATTGATAGCATTAAACCTGTTATCAAGAAGGCGCGTGAGTCGTTTACGTCCTCCAAGAGTGCAGGGTCGCTTACTAACAATGTGGAAATGGCCACAGTTTTTTCTGTGAATGCATCTTTCACCACGTTTTCACTTTTTTCACGCGGCTTTCGGCTTTCTGTTTTTTTTTTGGCCTGTGTCATAAATCGCTTCACCACTTCTACGACGTGTGCCAAGTCATCATACAAGAGGTGATCCTTTACTCTCAAATCGGTCGCAGACATCAGGTATTGAAGGTAAATTAGTATGTTGCGGTAAAGACTTATGATGGTGCTTGCTTTTGTGCCAATACGTGTGAGCCCGTAATGTATAATTTTGTACATGGTTGGTGCGTATCATAAGGCTTTGCACTGGTGTTTCATGCTTGTTGCCAGTTGAGATGTTCATATGATACAACACCCTTGCAATGAGTCTTGCGTACATGTGTCGATGAACACGGGCTCGCTAGATTTTTTCTGTCTCCATGTGATTGATAAAATCTGCGAAAAACGACGTATCTCATGGTCAGATTCTCCACTGGCATCTTTGCAAGTCTGGATCCTGCATGGTAGTTCTTGTGTGGAAACACTACCGGCAAAGCACCATTGTCATCGTCTTCCATACCGAATTTGCCTTCATCTACGGGCTCTTCGTCAATAACATCTGCGTTGTTACACAACGTGCTCTGCTCCCCCACAGAAGGAAGGTTCTCGAAGCGTGAACCAATGTAATATATGCATCACATTAGTCTTTGACGCACGATAGTTATTCATTAGAGGCCCAAACCACTGTTTAACAAGTGCCCAATCAAGTGGTGGCAGACCATTTTTTTATTTCTCTTGCATCTCTTTGTTAATCTGTTCATGCTGTTCTCTTGTCTTTGTGATAATTGTCTAAGTGCCTTATAAGATGGCCATGGGTAGGGACATGGCACAGCGGACAGTTATAATTTCTGCTACCAGTGGTTTTTTCTTCTGTGGGACACAGGGCACATTAGGCAAGGCCTTTTCTTCATCAACTTGGCCATGCACATTGCCACGACCATTTGCTTCAATGTTTGCTTCACCATTTGCTTTACCGGAATTATCGACGTCATCTTCGACATCGTCATTTATAGTCGCCTTCCTCGATTTGTTTCGTTTGCCCATCTTTTAAATGCTTCGTTTTGTGTGGGTTACTGAAACGACAAAAGCAACACACATTTTTAGAAGCAATTCGGTACGTTCCGCATTGACTGCTGAACGCCCAAATGAATCTAATGTTATTCACAGACAGCATGGAAAGCGAACGACCTTATAATGGAAAGGAAAGAATAAGATCCACATGTTCAGGGAAATGTCTATGTTCGATGAAACAATAACATCTCAGTGACAAACAAGAAAATTCCCAACAAGCCTACTCGCCACGTCAAGACTTTCCTATACAATTTGCAGAAAATCTGACGTAAACATGTGGCTGGCATAACTTCAGAGGCAATTATGTCATAGCTACGCCACTGTGTACCATATACATAATTATATAGGCATTTGACACATGTAATACTTGTAATTAATGTTTCACATGGTGTCCGGCACAACTTATACAAACAATTTGAAACAAATAATTCCAGGACTTCTAATACCACGAACAACTCATACCACTCACAAAGCATATACCACACACAACTCATACTACAGTCTTGTCACACTTATGTACAACAAAAATATGTGCAAAGATCACAATGTATACCACAAACAATTCATTCCACATTTATCTGATACCATACAAAACACATAGCATTTGTCATACCACAAAAGTGTATTAATAATTACAAATAGAAACATGCTACATATTTTTAAATGTGTGGTATAATAAATGGTATGAGTTGTGGCATGAAATGTATGTGAGAAGAATGTAGTATGAGCTGTGTCTTATATGCTTTGTGTGTGGTATGAGTTCACTGAGTTGACAGTTGTTAGTAGCATGAGGTGACTGTGGCGTGAGGTGTCCGTGGCGTGAGCGGGTACGTAGTGTGAGCAGCTACGTGGCATGAGATGTCCGTGGCATGAACGGGTATGTGACACCTGAGCTGCCCATTAGGATTTTTCAAAAAAAAAAAAATGAAAATTATTAACTCCTAACAACTAGTCAAGCATATAGCTACTGTATAATACAAGCTACTTTATAATTAAGATGATGATACTCTGTACCAAGTGCCCGCATTGTCTGATACTTTCCTAACAGTATGGACTGCCACATATTTTGGCTTTAGATGAAAATGGCTCTTCAGATTGGCAAATCTAAAGAATACTAGTTTGGTCCGATCAAATGTCAAACTCCGATACCCAGAAGTACGGACAAACAAGTCTGTGTTTCATTCTCTTCTTGGGTACTGCTGCACCATGTTATGGAACTTTCTAGCAGAAATGTTTTCATAGTTCTAAGTGTTATTGGCATTCTTTCAGAACTGAATTGGGGCATTTTAGCAGTCTGCAGGGATGACTTCAAAATGTCATTTGAATCATGTCCTAAGACCTAAGCTAACCACTATTACACTATGCAAGGTTGTTATTTTATTGGTAGAAATTACATCTCTATAAAAAAATAGTATTCTTTTCCAAGAACTCGTATTTTTTTTTCGACTTTTGTAGTATTTTGTACCTATATTAAAGGAATTTACTTCCAGAAGATCTTGTGATTGGGGGAACGCCATGTTTTGAGGGAATTTATAGGCTATGTGCTTATGGTTAATTTGTAAATGCATTTATTATGATGTTTTGGACTAAATTGTTCCTCTGCCATGGAATTTCTATGCTGTTTGCAGAGTAATTATTCACAATCAAACACATACACACGCTAAAGCTTGCCAAACACTACATATGAGACGCGGTCTGCAAAACACGGTCTCTCACAAACCAAATTTCACATTTGGTTGATAGTGTATGGAGTCTGCAGTCAGTCCTGTGAGACAGAAACACAGTTCATTTTAATTGACAGTCTTCGTCTGCAGAAGACTGTGACCTTATCTGTGGTAAACCGTGTCTGAAGACGGCCTCTCATAGTGTTATGGCTAAGTTTGAAGAAAAGACAGAATAGCAATCACAATACACACACACATACAAGCACGCAAGCCTATATACAGTCTGAAAGACTGAAAGATATTCAATCAGTGTAGTATTGGGAGATTCATATGGCCCTGCAGGTGAAAGTGAAAAAGGCTGTAAACATGTACAAAAGAAACTTTCAACATTCATAGTTCATGATGTACATACTCTTCAGAATTAATAAAAAAAAATACTAAATAAAAAAATTTCAAATTTTTTTGGCATTTACTCAAAACAACAACTACTCAACCTAGAAAGATAATAAATGCTAAAGAAGAATAAACATGGTCCAGATTAAAAGAAAGGATAAAAGAAGAACACTGAAAACATCCATTGAATCTCTTCAGGTGTTTTCCTCGACTCAAATGCCTGAGCTTCAGATTATGAAACAATAATAATAAAAAAAAACTGGATCATAAAACGGACTAATATATTCTGATACTGTCTTTGATAGTCGTTACATCCTACTATGAAATTACAATTAAATTCAAATATTTATTCTGTGTAGGCCTAACCAAGTATGGCATTTAAGAAAGATTTCAATTGCTGTTTTCATATATATATATATATATTTTAATACAAATATAGTTTACAGTTTTATAACACTTGAGCAAGAAGAATGTCAAGCAATAAAAAAAAATTTTGAAAGTGTTTGAAAAATAACATGCAGGCATTATTAGACTAGGTACAGAGTGGTAAAACAATGATTGCTGCTCAAACATTATGACGGTGTCCATTCAACTTGGAAGTTGAACTTTAACTTGAGTCAGCCTTCCGACCAGAGTTCAAACACAGAAAAAAAACGCTTTTTATTGAATATATCTTTAAAGCAGTGGTTTTCTATGTTGGAAACCTGATTAGAAGGGGTCAAGTTGAAGTACAAGTGTGAAGTTTCCTTCTTGAATGTGGACCTCTTTAATCTGTCTGTGTGTGTTACTAAAATGTAATTCGGGGTGCATTTTCCAAATTCAAAACAAAAAACAAATAGGTCTGTATGAATTGCAATGAATTTTGTCCAAAAAAAAAAAGATTTCATTCATATTAATAATTATTTAACTTTATTAATAAAGTTTACCTGTTAGTAAAAATGTGTCAGTAACAAAGTGCCACATTAGTTTTTTTGCGATATCGGTCCTATATAATGAAGTGGCCCATCGGGAAAATGCCCGTTTGCCGGATAAACCAGCCCGCCATTGTGTATGTTTAAAATAATTGTGTACACAAAAAAGGCCACAACTTTATAATTGTGTAATTTAGGATGTTAAATAGTGATATATACTACTGTCAAACTGCGGAGAGCACCTGCTAGTGGATCTGCAAAATTGAAGGCCTAAAATGTATTGAATTTTGCAGATTCACTAGCAGGTTTATTAAGTATCTGAATAATTAAAATGAAAAACGTGTCAGTGTCCATGACTCATTAGTCATTAGTAATGTTTGCTGGTTCAACAAAACGTTTTTGCTTATAAAAACTTAAAAATATACAATTTCTTCTGGGAAAATGTGTCTTGTACGAAAATAAACTAAACGAAAACACACAAATGACAGAAAATTGATTTGTTTTATACAAATAATAACTGTATATATTGTAAAGAAAAAGAAAACACGATTAAACGTTTGAAATAATTAACATACTATAACAGAAATAAGTAAAATTATGACTTTTTAGAAAAATTATTCAATTTAAATAAGCATTTTTAGTTTTTTAAAAAAAAAACTGATTAATATTATCATTGAGTATTGTATCAAAAAAATAGGTTTAATGTATCATAAAGAAAATTTGTACAATCTGTTCCAACATTTATCTTTGGTCATTAGCTGATAAGGCCTTTGGCACACAGGCGACGTTTGAAAGACTTTTTGATGACAAAAAAAAGTCGAAGGGTCGCGGAGGGGTCGTCGAAGTGTATTTTTATGGAAAGACGCCAACCTTGGCAAAAATGCGTCTTTTAACTGTGTGTCAAGGTTGACGTCTTTTCATAGACAATACATTGTGACGACAACCCAGCAACCTTAGACTTCATTTTGGCGCCAAAAAAAAGTCTTTGAAAAGTCGCCTGTGTGTCTCAACTCTTAAGAAAGTTATATAATTTGTTGAGACAACCTGTATACTAAACAAATAAACCCTAGATTTAGAAAAATATTGTAGCAGTGTTAATCCAGACGATGTGCAACGACACAGGTCAATTTCCATTGAATAGAAAAAAGGAGATTAAAAACATCAGGCCCTGTTTTCTTTACATAATTATATTTCTATATATATTGGAAGGGGGTGAGGGAGATATGTGTGTGTGGGGGGGGGGGAGGTGGAGATGACAATGAAAGTAGGCCTATGAATTTAATAGAAAAGAATATGGAGTTGCACGAGTTTGAGTGGGTGGAGTAGGGATAATCGCACAGAAAAAAAAAGGTTTCCTACAAATGATTTGCCTCTTGTACAAAAATAGGCCTATACTGTATTTTTTTTTTAAAAAAATGTTCAAAACTCATTTGTTTTAATTTAAAATGGACCCTAGTTAATAACATTGCAGAAGGGCGCGTGCCATGGATTATATTAACACAGTTTAAACAAAATGATTGCACAATACTGTCCTAATGCAAGTTACGAGATCATACGAGTTCTCTGCTGAATTAATAATACTGTAGAAAAGAAAGCACTCCATGAATATCCAGTAGGGAGACACCGAAATATTTACGAATTGGATCCAGACTAAAAATTCAACAACAAGACCACTAAATAAATCCAAGCCTAAACTGTTTTATAAAATGGGCCAATTATTATGCAAATTATTATTTTTTAACATGGTTTAGCGACATAATGAACCTGTACCTTTCATTGAGTAATTTCAATTGACATTGCAATTTTACTTTGAATTAAATTACAATTTTTTTTATCATACTTTATTATTTTATTCGGCTTAACTAAATGGAATATTTTCATGTGATCCTTAAATCAGAGTGGAAAAAATTATCATTTCTATTTTTTTTTAAATGAGATTTATTAATTAAAAGCTAAAACTAGTCGTTGGCTTTTTTTCTTCTCAATAAACAGCAAAAAGTCGAAAAATATTTAAATGCTCAAAAAGCTCTGAAAATGCTTTAGGAGCACTCAACTGGTCCTAGAAGTCCCAAAAAGCTGCGAAAAGCACACGGTAAGAATTTTTAAAATTCGTAGTAATGGGTCAAATTTGTGTACAGTAAGCAGTCTGTTGTGAGAGCTTTAAGGGGCGTTGACAGTAATGTAGCCTCTGGGCACACGATTCCTAGTTGCGGCACTGCCGGAGACGTTACCATTGGTACTATAAAAATGCCTTATCTGAAGCGGTATACCGTAACATAGGCACTATTCTAAACATCACACAGTGCCCCAAAGATAGCACGCTAGTATGTAATGTCAGTGTATATGCAAGACTTTGCCACTCTCTATCTACTAATCACCCGTTTTTCTTGACTTAGCGGAACCCATTTTAAGAAACATGTTACTGGTTTAGAGAGTCCGTGAAGTTTGGTGTCTCTTTTCAGTTGCATAAGACAGATTATTTATATGTTTTACAAGTTAGTAAGTTGTACATAGTGAAGTTATTACCAAATTGAAACTGCACAAGGACGTTACTCTGTATAACTGATTCTCTGTGAACTTTTAGCTTATAATATTAATATACAACTTAAACTCATAACTTCAATTGTTCTACTACAACTTAAAAATAATCATGCGATTTAAATCATTGATTTAAATCACGTGATTTAAATCAATCAGTCCTGCAATAGATAAAACATTTGTTTAGTTCAGTGCCTAGACAAATACAAATTAATTCTTACCAAAGCTTTTTTTAAATTAGCATTTTAATGATGATTTTACTAAATTGAAAACATTCTCTGCTTGTTAAAAACTATTTGAATAATTGCTTATACCTAGTCTACTCTTCAAAAGTTAAATGCATTTAAATATTGTTTGCTGATCATGTTCTATGCTGTGAATAAAACTGTACCCCAAATAAATGGGGCAACATCTAAGTACCCTAAATGGACAGCTTGGGACAACAATTTAAATTTTTTGGACAGCTCTTGTTTTTAAGAAAAATGTGTGCACAAAAATGGGGCACATCTTAATGCCATACCACAAAATGTTTGGGACAACTAACTGAAATTGAATATATCCACATCCCACATAAAGAAATGGCTGCAACTGATAATAATGTAGTACAAGCCTGGAATCATTTCTATTGGCTTGTGCTCTCAAAAGTCTTCACTGGACAGTTTTCATTTTTGTTCAGACACCCCGGTTCAAATTGCATTAAGGTATACCAAATACAAATAATGGGAGTATGAGACTCGTTCCTGAACAATTTTCTTAAATGTTGTTCTTAAAGTATCACCATTATCAATACGGATTCTGGTGGCGAGGCCACTAAATGACATCTTTGACATATTTTGAAGTCATACTGGTATCTAATAATTAATAAGACTAGTCGTGATGATGGTTTTGACAGTCTAGCGAAGGGGGTAATGGGACATACTGGGCAATCTGTTGTGGGTCTCTAATCGTGAAAAGGTTAAGAAACCCTGGTTTAGTATGCTAGATATTAATAACATCAATTTTATCTTGTTCATGTACTTAAGTGGACTCTGTATAATTCAAGTAAACACATTTAACTTGAATGCATTTAGCTGAACTGTAGACATGGTATTACATTTGATAATGACATTTATAAACCTTTTTTTCCCCAACTTTTTGTATAAATAATGTCTGTTCTATTATTAACAACACTGAAATCTCAAATGTGTAAACTTTTTTTTTATAACTTGAAACATATTCATTCTTACACAGCACGCGTTTTATATGCGCCACCCGATATGAGGATGTAAACAAAAATTCTACATCTAATGTAAAATTTACATGTATGGGATAGAAAATGTAGCTTTTCAGAAAATGCACCATAGATTCGCTCAGATTTCTAAAAAAATATCAGGGGTTTGTTTTTGTAAGTTTATTGAAACTTCATCTTGGTTACATTATCTTCACCTAAATATTTAAAACTTGTCATGATTTTTACACCCTTAACAAAGTTTGTAGCATTATGTTATGTATTTAAATGTTGCGTAAACTAATTTAATACAACTTTTGGGATCTTTTTCACATTTTTTGTTGTTGCTTTTTAGAGAGGTTTTTTTTTTCTTGTTTCTTTTTCTGGAACTTTTTTCTTCTTCTTAAGAGAGAACTTTATTATTAGGTGCCCATTAGAGCGAACTTGCCAAGTTCTCCTACAGACAATACATTTGAAAAATATGAGTTGGCATCAACTCTCATGTGGAAGTACGTCATCATTGTAGTCACATGACCTTAACAATCTAGCATTTGGCACCTTGCTTATAATGGAAACAACATTTATGCAGTAAGATGCTGTAATAAACACTTATCCGTGACATGTTGCTGTACTTACACTGCCATATCTACAATCCAATAGTAGTTTGTTATACCGAGTGGCTCTGGTAAAACGCATTCTCTTTACGAATGATTATCGTTGAAAATGTGAAAGCTACGACTTTAAAATTTTAATAAAAAATGTAGTTGTTCAAAAATTAAAAGATAGGCCTATTGGTCCACAATTAAGTTTTTAAGTTTGTAGTTCGTACTAGTTCCTAAAGAATAAGATTTCTTTAAAGGAGACCTCTAGAAATTTCTTGTCAAAACATTGTCAAGACTTACACAACGATTGCCAAAACGATTTTTAAAATTTAAACATTGGCAACAACCCCCCCCCCCCCAAAGTCTACTGCTCTACTCGAATTCTGATGTGTTGCAATCACCTCACATTACTTTCATTTCCAAAATACTATGGATTTAATATTTGAATTATTTCACGTTGGAAGGTTGTATTGAGTTGAATAGGAATAGGGAATACATGTATTTGATTAAGAAATTCTGGAAATGTGAGGTGACAACCTTTTGTCACAAAATGGGGGGGGAGAGACTTTCGTTTTGGGAAACTTTAAAATGGCACCGTTTGGTGACTCATGAAAAGTCACTTCATTTTTAAATTTTTTATAGTTTTATTGACTTATTTTAAAATTTAAAAATCGTTTTGACAATCTTTGGCTAATTCTTGACAATATTTTGAAAATATATTTCTGGAGGTAATAGTCTCTTTAATTGTGACTACAATTGTGTTTTGGATATTTTTTTTTAAATGCCTAGAATAAGTGAGTTACATTTTTGCTCAATAAGAACGTGTTTTAACTAATGAGGAGAAAGGATGAATAGATGTGAATTTGCTACAAAAACTTCATCAAAATAGGAACAATTGCCAACATAATGAAACATTGTCTTTCTTTGACACTAAAGTAGAAGAAGAAAATTAAACAAAAAACATGTATTTTTTGTCTTAAACTTTGTGTAAGACAAAACAGGATGTAATCGTGTCTTGTGTTTCAGGCTCTCAGCCCATTGGTAATGTTGGTCGTAAGTTCAATTCCCGTGTAGTGTTGAATTATTTTCAAATAATTCAGAAGGTGGCATTGGACAAACAAACAAATTATATGAAGTTAAATAAAAGCGAGTAAAAATATAATAATAATAGTACCTGCGCAGTGCTGCACATTTAACAGTTATTTGAACTTATTAATAATGATCATCATTCTTACTGCATATACGTTGTCTACACATGAGCCAAATGAATTTCAAGTTAAATGTGTTAAATTGAATGATATGGGAGTCCAGTTCTCTTTAAACACATATCACTGGTATGCCCCACCTAGAATAATGCAACACTGTGTGAAAACAGTTGCAAATTTTCAATTGAAAATACTGGAAAATTTGCAAAAAAAAAAAGGCTGGAGAGAAAAATTAAATATATTAAAATTTAATTGTTTTTTGAAATATTTATGTGCATTAATTACTCATCAGATTGTTGTTTATCTTGCACTTTAAGAACGGGATAAATGTAAACAAGTTTTTTGGATTTCTCTGGAGAGAGCCTATTCCTTATTGAAGAATGACAATAAGACCAGTTCAAAAAGAAGCTTTCCAGCACAGCTGTGGAATACTGGAATGCTTAGTACTTTTTCTGTCAGCTCACTCATTGTATCAAGTTTGTTTTCAATTAACTTGGTTCAAGTTAAGTGAAAACACAAACTTATAGTATTTGTACATTTTATACGGGTTTTATTCTGTATAATACGTCACGTCACATATAAAACATTACTTTTGTCACATTTACCCATCCCTGCATGTATCTTCTAGATTATAGTGACAATAGTATTGTAACAAGAACAGCAGATGTTTCAAACGCTGTAACCACACCGTATACCGACACGTAATCGCTCTATTCTTGGCCAGTTGGGAACCGTTTCTCTTACGAGCACATGGTACACACCTATGGCGATCTATGATTTTATTCTAACTTCATGCAAAAACAACGATCAGTAGCAATGATAGCTAGATGATATTATGTTGTGATGTTCACTGACTCATGTCATGAACATGTTCTTGATAAAGCTACAATGCTTTACATATATGATATATCACTAGACTGTGGTTTGGGACATTGAACACGTACAATTTTCTTAAACATACATAAATTGTAAGTAACAATTTTAACTTGCTCGGGACAAGTATCCAATGATCGTTGACAAAAGCGAAGCATTTGCATTGCCTTGCTAGTGACATTATCAACATGCTGCTTCCAAGACAGAGCGGTTGGACATTTCTCCTGTGTCCATCTGCCCATCATCATATATAGGGTACACAAAAGGCATGGGGATGTGGGGAAGTCAGTGGAGTCCACTGACCTCTCAGGGTGTGGCAAGGGAACAAGAGGCCTCTTCAAGATGGACTTGATAAACCGGTGACATCATTATTGTATAAGCAGGTTCTTACAGTGTTACAATAGGTCAACACTGAAAGACGTAACGAACGTTGTTAGTGGGGTTTTTTTTTGTTTCTTTAATTTAGTGTGTTTGTCTGATGTACAGTGCAATTTTTCTGTGTGTCAGTGTAATTTGAAGTCACTCTTTCTCTCCCTCACTTTCTTGATAAAAATGATTTTCAAAAAATTCAGAGTAAACATTATTGAAACACCTTGTATATGTCATGTGTTTAAAAAAAATACGTAAGTGTAAAAGTTTTTGCTAATGCAAGCGTCGATTTGAGTGGCTATTTTGACATTTAAAAGCTTCGCGAAGGTTATCATTAATATGATTATTATTATTATTATTACGACGGAGTGTAGTTTCACGTTATTTATAGACTTCAAGAAATTCATGGTGCAATTTAGCTTGCCTTTAAGGAGCTGAGTGAGCTTATGTTCTGCTTGGCTAGGGTTGTAACCCTATTAAGCCCTCACTTCTTAAAACTTCCATCAGCTTCATTTCGTGTTCTTATGAATTTACAACATGTTTCCTATCTTTTTTAATGTGATGAAGAATATACGTTTAAGAAACGGTTTTTTTTATCATTTTTCTAGTATCGTTCATATTTTCTATGGTTCTCATGTTATAAATTAAACTTATTTTATCTGTAGTCATTATTTTCATATTTAGTCTTTTTTTTACCGTTTTTGACACTCAAAAAAAAAAAAATAAAACCTGAGCTTAATTTTTTTTATATATAAAAAAGATGATTTCAGTTTGAAAATATTGTAAAAACAAAAAAGATAAATGTGAAAATAAAGTAAAATAATATAATTAATGATCATTAAATTTAAATTTAAATTTTTAAAATTTAAAGTACAAGAAATCAAAACGAAACGGAACTTCTGTAGTAAAGTAACTTCTATTCTTCCAAATTAAAAACTGAGCTTCAATTATGACATCGACAAAAGTTTCCATAGCGAATCAATGGAAAATTTTAAGCTTAGCTTTGTTTACGAAAGTTAGAGCTATATTTTAGAATATACTGTAGCTGCAACATTTGTTTGCTAAAGTAGTAAAAAATAATAAGAAAACAACGTATTATATTTGGCTGTGGTACTGTTTGTTGAGTCTGTTGTCACTTGAGTATGTGTCTTTATGACAGTTACCTGTCACTTCTATTGTTTATCATTTTTGCTTTGTTGATGACCCGTTTTTGCTTGGTGAAAATTATTAAACTGTGATAATTTCAACTAAAGAAAAGGCAGTTTACAATGGTGAAATTAGTTAATGCAACTATTAAGAGATAAGGAATTCGAAATGAGAACACAAGCGTGTGGCCCCGGGTATTCATTGGAATGGTTTCCTTTATTGTGTTAAGTCAATTGAAGGCAGCAAAACCCCTAATTAAAATGCATTGCTTTACCTGAAATGATGACTAAATAAAGAAAATGCTAAATTAGAAACGCATCAATATCGAAAAGAAATCAATCAAACAATGTCAACAAGGAGCAAACAATTTCATTAGGCAAAGTGTATAAACTTAGTCATTGCACACATTCACTGGACAATGTGCAAACAACATCGTGGAAGTTAGTCTTCACGATTAATAACAGTTTAGGAATTCTGCAGTGTGCCTATAACAATAAACTCGTGAGTATTTACTGTCCACCTGAATATTGGTACATTGACTAGTAATTTTTTTAGAAAGACAAATACAAAAACAAACAAAACAATTATTCCATATAATAATAATAATAATGGCAATTTACAATTAGCAGCAGCTAAACAGAGTGCATAATAACAGTAACAATGATTTTAAAACAAATGCAGCACATTGAGTTTTAGTGAAGTCATTAGTGAAGTTGCTTTGATCGTGGGGCACTGTGGCCAGTTTCTGTTCGAGATCTTCTAGAGACAGATCTGTTATGCCTAGTTCTCACAACCTTCATGTAGCTCAGGCTAAGGACTTAGCCTATGTATAAGGATTGTGAGAACACACACTAGATGGTGGTCAATGTCAAATGTTAACTTTGGTTAGGTATCCTCGGTTACCCATATGTAGCCTACACATTATTTAGTGTGAATGCAAGAAAAAGTTAACTTGATCGTACGCCACCTGGTTTTCATAAATTTGAATAGAAAATGGCTTCATTCATTTTCTATTTCCATTGTTAAATGTTTCAGTCTATTTAATTTATTAAAATTATTTAAAATTATCAATTGATCTTTATTTAATAATTACTTATTTCCATAAACTCTAAATCATCAATCTACCTACAATTAAAATATGTTGCATTTAGTGTGTTCAATAAAGACTCATGCAATTCAGTTTTGTTAGTATGGACAATATCAGCCATTTCCCCTCCAATTAGGTATACATTATGCAGGCTATACACACGCACAATGTCCACACATAATGGCCAGTGCCAAATTTGTAAAAATGAAATAAATATGCTGTAGTGAGTGCCACCTTTAGGCAGGTCACGAAGCCCGTATGTAGCTGCTCACATGTGAACACAGTCGTTTAGCCAAGGCTATTTTAGCCCGAGCTACAAGAAGGTTGTGAGAACTAGGCATAACCGACATTCTGGATCTTTGTGGCAGCAGTGTTTTTTTTGTTGCTAAGAAGTCCCTAGCAAAACCAGTAGTATCACATCTGAAAGCAGTGCTGCAAATGCAGATAGGACAAAATAAACTGAATGACTAAACAAAACTATTGGTATATGACTGCACATTGTGTGGTGGTTGCCAGCTTGAAAAGTGCAGTGCAGAGGGCACTAGTTCAAATACCCTACATAAACATTGTGAACATTAAAGTTGAGAAATGATTGGTAAATCATCCCTTCGCTTGGTTGTGACCTTGCATTGATACTAACAAGTGATTAATCTGGGAACGCTTAGTGATATGCTGGGCCGGCCTGGCTGTTTTCAACAATGGAGGTGCTCAGTTGAGGGATCTTGATTTGCTTGGTGTGCCTTGGTGTGCCTTGGGCCGAAGTTTTATTACACTAGCAACAACTCGAAAAGTCCCGAAAGTACCAATTTACATAAGGAACATAGTAAGGATTTTAGACCATTTTTCTGAAACCTGAAAGGTGTTCCTGAAGATCATGATACTGTTTACAAAATGTGTCTTTTTGACGTGGGTTAAATAAATTAGCAAAATTCAACAGGATTCAACAGGTATTATGTAATAAAAACTGTTTGAATACTGCAAACAAAATACATCTTTACCTGGCCACAAAATTCAAGGAGCAATTGCAACTTGATGGAACTTGAAGTATTATTCAAATCTCAGTTTGAAGATGGGTTTGATGCTTGTAATAGAAATGTCAAATTTCACTTAAGATAATATGGGTAAGATCACTGACCATATTAACATATTGTAGGCATTCTGAACATTGACTGTGTAACAGTGTAGAGCACATGTTACAGGAGTCAGGACCCAAGTCTAGATCCTCTTAGTTTTCAGCAGATTCCGGCTTATGCCAAGAGTATGTATGATTTAGACTTGACTCCTAATGGTGCAGGGGTTGTTCTCTTTGGTATTTCCTTTGGACGCAGTTGGCTCGAAGAGAATAAATTAAGACAGGCGAGACAAATGCAGGTTGGCGACGTTACTTATTTATTGTACATAACCATTGATATGCTATGGACAGAGAACAGTTGTTACTGTGGCGTTGCTTAGCCACCAGGACCATTGAATGAGTTGTTTCATAGTTTCGATATCAAAGAATGGACCCAGAATCTATGGAAGCACGGACCTTTATACTTAACGCCTGTGCACATCTGCACAGCCGCACACATGCCCAAGAGACCGTGTATGGATGGGTATCCTTTCACAGATACTGGAACCAGGATGTGTCTTGATACTCTCGGGTCTTAGAGGGTAATACAGTAGAAGTTGCAGCAATGCAGCACTTAGGGTGTGAGGGACCCCAAGGCTATGGTAATAAATTGAAGGTAACATACAGGGTTCTGTTACGTGTCAATTTCAGAGTTTTATTTTGAACTTGAGGAGGGTCTTTATTTCTAACACATTTTTAATTAAAAAAAATTCTTGCCATTCTAAACAGTGTATAAGCTGCTAATAAATGGCTCAGGTTGCCAGGTAACATAAATGATTCAAATGTTGTCCTTTTGTTTTGTTTTTTTCTCCAAGCCACTTTACGATTGTTGAACTGAGCAATATAAGTAGACTTTGATGTTCAATATGTCAAAATAGTCATAGATATTATGTTTGCTTCAGAATTTCAATATTGAATAAGTCACATCATCAAAATATATAATTAATTGGTATTCATTTTATTTCATTTTTTTTCATTTATGTTTAGAAAGAATGAAAGGCGTTGTGATTTTGGAAATCTTTTGTATACTCGGTATGTAAATTATGTTTTATTTATTCAAATTTGGAGACAATTTCAAGCATTTAATTGCTACCAAAGTGTGTGTCTCATATAGCTAAATTCATGTCAACTAGCTTGTTGTAATAAATACTCTTTTAAAGTATTTCCCGTTAAAGTTAGTGTTAAATTGTTTGGCCTTTTGGTTAATTAACCAACTGTCAAACTTATGTAATTAGGGTAGAATTATTAATTGTCCACTAAAGGTCTAAAAGAGATCAAATTGGATGCAAACATACATTACAGCTTATAAAATATGCTCCCAAATATGCCTGCTAAACTTAGAAAATATATTTTATAATTTATTAATGTCATTGTTCCTTAACTAATTTTTTAGAATATAATTTAAGGAAATATTACACTGAGCTGATTTCACGATTATTTATTGAATAATTTTTTTCCACTGAATAAACTATATTTTATAACATGTTTGGAAGATGAAGAACAATAATATATATTGAATAACAATTTATATTTTAATTTATTAACTTTCCGTTTGAAAATTTTATTTTTTTTTAACTTCATTTTTATATATTCAATTAAATTTGTCAAGTTTTACATCTTACTGTTGCAAAAAGCAGTGGCGTTGTTTAAAAATCGATGCAACTCTAACAAATGTAAACGTTTTTGCTCAACAATTTTTCCGCATTTGCAGTTTGGTATATGTATTTACTTTTAAAGATATTTTAATACCTTTAGCTGTTTTTACTTCTCATCATCATTTCCTGTACCTTATCCCGCAAGCAGCAGGGTCGGCCTTGCTGGTTCTAACTCTCCACTCGTTCCGATTTTGCACCACGCCCCCAGTGACCCCACATGCCACCATATCCCGTTTTACTACCACATCCCAGGTTTGCTTGGGTCTTCCTCTACCCCGTTTTATTCCCAGGTCTAAGTTCATTGCCTGCCTCAGCAGCCCATCTTCTCCGCTCCTGAGGACATGCCCAAACCACCACAGCCTATTTTCCTGCATCTGTTCTACTATATTTGTTACCCCTACACTACCCCTAATAAAATAATTTCTGATCCTATCCCTTCTGGTCACCCCACTCATAAACCTTAGCATTCTCATCTCAGCTACCTGCATTCTATACTCATGCACCTTCTTGATTGCCCAACATTCTGACCCATACAACATAGCTGGTCTGACTACTGTTCTATAAAACTGTTTTAAAACTGTTTTTACTTCTATTAACTTTTATTACTCGCTTTTATTTAACTTCATAATTTGTTCGTCCACCGTCTTCTGTAATATTTGAAAATTAATTCACACTCAACGGGGATTGAACCCATGACCAACACTTACCAATGGGCTGCCTGAAACACTAACCAACAACACAAGACACGAATACAGCTTATTTTTTCTTACTTTTAGACCCTTTTTTATAAATTAAAAAACACGTTTTTTCACAAAAAACATGTTTTTTGTTTAATTTTCTTGTTTTATCTATCAATTTATTTTCGCTGTGTTTTACCCTTCGCATTTTCTATAATTTTGACATTATCAATCGCTATTTAAATAATAACAAGAAAATTAACTAGAAGGGTAGGTAAATCACTTGACGATATTTTAATGTTAATTATCTTTCAAAGAAAGCTTTTTATTCTTTTAATGCCACACCGGTTAAGCAGACGATATTTTTTTTAATTTTTGTCTATAAAAAGTTTATACTACATAGCAAAAAAGTATATGCAATTACATATAACCATTTCGTAGGTATAACTTGAATGTTAGTTCAACCTTAAGCCCCATTTTCTCGATGATAGTTTTCACAATAGTTGCTGTCATGAGAGCAGCAACTATCGCGAGAACTATCATCGTGAAGACCACATGACAGTCACTATCTCGTTTGACTAGATAGTTGATAGTACTGTCGCGATAGTAATTATTGGTTGAGTGACTGCTTGTAAGGAAATTGAACTATATGAGTTTTGTGTCAAGATAGCACCACTCAAGTTATCAACATGCGGCCATACTAAACTAAACTAGCCTCAAACTAAAAGTTTAAATGTGACAGACAGTTTTTAAAATGAATTAAGACACCAGATGACAGCACACATTTTTTGACTTTTGGTCCATTTTGAGTAAAAAAAATTTGAAACCGGTACAAAGGCGATATTTTAGGCATTCTTTTAGGCATTCTTTTAGGCATTCTTTTAGGCATTCTTTTAGGCATTCTTTCAGGACACCAGGGCAAGTATTCTGAAAAACGGTACTGTCCCGGTCAATCCGATACGTATGGTCACCTTAGTAATGGTCTAAGGTACAAATTAGATTCAATTCTGCTGCATGCATGCATTTGAATCACAATGTGACTCAGGCTGTAAGGAAAGACCGAGGGAGGGGAGAGGGGTGGGGGGCAAATTGTGGTCTCCCGCACTTGATAAACCCAATATGTAGATATATTTTTAGATGTATAAATATATCCCTTAATAATAAGAGCTTAACGATTATGCATAAATCAAGAAAGAGAGAAAGAAAGAAAGAAAAGATGATGTTCATGACAACTAATTTCTAAATTATGCAATGGTGTATGGACATTTCTGTTGTTATTTATTGTTCCTTGATAGACAGAGCGAGATGTTCTTCTCTCTTTAAAATTCGTTAGCAACCGTGTTCCAGAATTAGACCCAAACAAATTGGGCAACTCTGCTGATGTAATAATGACGTCAAGTTTTTTTTCCATCTCTTGTTTCTTTAATCCAAACAACGTTTTTTTTTTATTTAAAGAATATATTAAGTCTGCTCACCTTTCTTGTCCCCTTTTTTAACTTTCATATTTTAAAAACCAAACTTTTTATTTCGTGCTTTTTTTTTTTAAAAAAAAGGTGAAAATTACAGAAAAAAAAAGTCTTACCACATTTCTTGTGGTACTAATAACAAAGCTTGTTTACAACTTTACAACAATTAACAGTGAACTAACTATGTCTATTCTTTTGTTTTGAAAGATAAAAATATCTTAAGTTTAAATTGGTTTGTTTAATTGTTCTTGTTCTGTGCCAAAATAAACTTGGCAAACTTGTGTCTTCTTCTTGCTTCTTTCAGAGAAGGTTAGAAAAAAGAGGGTGTTGTTGGAAACTATTGTCATTTGCTAAAGTAAAGAATTATAGTAATTTAATTATATGTTTAAGTAATTAGTAATTCAGCGTATTAATTTTTGCCACTTTGTGTGGTGTGTAATTGTAATTAATTTGATATTTTAGCAAAAAAAAATTACAATTATTTTAAATTATTATTTAATTTAAAATTTAATCTGTTTGGTTGAATTGTGAACAGTTAACTGACTCAAACAAATCATGACTCACTTAACTTATCGATTTTTAATGATTTAATTACATTTAAAAATAATTGGTTTCAACTCTGGTTTGAAACTTTTTTTTTAAACGAATTTTTTTTACTCTTTATATATTTTAAAAGCAACTTGTAACTGCTTGGTTTCACTTATAATTTCACTTGCAATGCAATTTAATTTTTTTTAAAAATAGTCTTGATTACAAAATCTTACAATAAGCTGTCAAATAGTTCATTTTGGCTGCTATTTTAATTGAAGTAACTTAAGTGACAAACAGATGAGTTAATTACCAATAAGTTATTTGTAACTACTCATTTGTATTTTTTAAAATTTGTTTTTAAAAGGATTTCTAACTGGGATATAAACATGAGCTTCATTTTAAAGTTACTTTTAACTGAGGTACTTTTTTATTTTCTAAAGTAATTAGATCTATCCAATAGTAATGTTAGTTACTTTAACCAGATGGTTACATTTATTTACAGGATTGCATCACGAAAAAAATTCTGTTTTTGAAAGTAAAGGTTAGCTTATAAGGGGGTAGAAATGAGACTTAAAGGTACCCATTGCAAAATGTGGAAAATGCGTAAGAACAATAGAAGAAAAAAAAAACTCGTTATACATAGTATACACACCTCATTATTTAAATGCATTTAAATAATGTGTTCTACAAAAGAGCCCTGTGAAGGGCAAACAAACAATATATCGAATTCAATTTATTCAGTTAATAATCTGAAAATATTGAGTTAATACTTAAATATAATATAGAAATTATTGACAAAAATATTGATTTAGTATTTCAATTTAAAATATTAACAAAAGTCAATTTTTTATTTGGTTCATGTCTTTAAATGGATTCCGTATAATTCACCTAAACACATTTAATTTAAATTCATTTAACTCATATGTGTACAAGGTATAAGTCTGCATTTTTAAAAGCAGCATTAAGAAATTGAAAGTTTTTTTTAGAAACTAGAATAGTAACGTAATTAATTAAGGGTATTTTTCTGTTTATTTCGATACAATTATATTATGTGAGTTTATTTTAAATTCTAAACTTTCATTTTTTTTCTTAAACTTTTACATAAGTTTTAAAAAAGTTGCCTGATATATTAAACTGTCCTTTGAAGTTCATATAATAAAGATATTTACAAGACAATCTTGCCTTGCATAATTCAGTTACTCTTCTAGTTTCTAAAATACAATGTACTTGGAAGTTTTTTCTTCTTAAAGAATCGTTATTTAAATGTGGATTACGAGCTTAAGCAGTAGGCCTATAATATGTAGGGTTACTTATAAGTTATAACTATAAAAGGTAGTTAAGTTAATTTTGTAAAGACAAATTACTTTTGTGGCCTGTACATTGTCTACATAACTTTTCATTCAGTCTTTCTTGATATAATTTAAACTCTTTAAGTCAATCTAAACGCTTTTTTTTTATAAAAAAAAGACATCATAATGTCAATCATGGTTAACTTAATCTTAAACGAATTGAGCTTTCTCTACGATAATTGTAGAAATAAATCAAACATTGTGACACCCATTAGCATGAAGTTCCATTATGCTAGTGTCATTTATGAAGAAGCATAAAAATTGACTATAGAAAAAATAAATTCATGTTTTAATATAGTGAAGAGTTCATTATACATTGATGTGGCTGATCACATAGGGAGCCCTATGCTTAAGTATTATCATCATCATCATCATCATCAGCGTGCGTGTTTTTTTTTTTCTTCTTCTCCCCAATCGAATTAAGATGATGTACAGACATAAAAAAAAGTTGTGTTTAAAGATATGCTATTCCATCAGCCGTGAAAGGGACTGCTCGTGACCGGCATGTCTTACAAGTTCCTCACCCTCCCTTTGCTAAACAAGACATACTAATATACACGTAATAAAGACAGTTTGAAGGAATATTGGGGGGAAAAGGGGGGGGAAAGGGTGGCGAAGGGAGTAGGAAGGCACAGATAACATGCTTTGCCAAATTGTTCACCACATGACATCAGTTGCCAAACAAATCTTCAACCAATCTTAAAGATCTCTCTTTCTAGCTCTCTCTTTTTGTCTCTCCTCTCTCTCTCTCTCTCTCTCTCTCTCTCTCTCTCTCTAGCTCTCTCTTTTTGTCTCTCTCTTTTTGTCTCTCTCTCTCTCTCTAGCTCTCTCTTTTTGTCTCTCTCTCTCTCTCTCTCTCTCTCTAGCTCTCTCTATTTTCTCTTCTATTTTTTCTATGTACAATAGGCAACTTTGATTGAATGACAGAGGCATACAAATTGCAATGGGGATATTCATAAATGACACCATAAGGTCTCGGGAGAGTTTTCTTAGGCGCAAATTTGCGTGCTAATGTTAATGTTGCCTTCTTGAATTTTGGCCTTACTCTTCCTGTGACCCGTTGGACACGAGATTTTAGGTTGCACCAACATTTGTCTATAAAAAAATACATGAAAAATGCTTAAACGACCAAAACTATTTATTGAGGATACGAAAATAATTAGAAATGAAGAACTCCCAAAATACAAGGATTATATTCTTAATGATTGCTAGCCATAGGGCCGGGTTCACACGGTTCGGGTTTTGCATGTACGAGTTTTTTGTTGGTCATCCGGACGAATAGCTGTACATGAGATGGCATGGGGTTTTTCACACCATCCGGACCTGCGGGCATATCTCCGTTCGAGTGTAGAAAACACTCGGATCGCCCTGCAACAAACCTTTCCGGATTTCGGACGGGCATTCATTCGCCCGGACTGCATTCTATCGGACACCAGTGTGCAATGCATGCTTTCACATGGTCCGGATGTTTAGTCGTCCCAGTGCTCTCTTTTGGTGCGGGCACAACAAGTTTTTTGTGTCTGCTATTCCTCGCAACCAGCAAAAAACTTGCTCCCAATACCGAGAAAAGTTCCAGACCCAGTAGACACTCGGATACATATTCTTCATCATGTGAAGATAGTATCCGGATGCTGCCCGTCCGGAAGAAAAACCTGGACCGTGTGAAACCAGCCCAAGATAGTCAGTGGCAGTCAGTGGTGTAGCTAGAGTTTGTGCTGCCCTGGGCAGTTCTTGAGTTTGCCCGCCCCTCTCTAACGAAAAACACAACACGAAACACATCAGTGGCCCAACCAGAATTCTGGTCTGAGAGGGGCCAGTAACGATATTATCGATAGCCAGTGATTGAAATGGTTTATATAATTTTATATTAATTATGAAATTATTAAATCAGTACCCGGACGTAAAAATGTAATGTGGATTGCAGAATACATTCCTCGAGCTCAGCGAGCGACAAAAATTTCATAATTTCTTTTTGGGCAATCTTAAGAGTCTTATAAAGCTCCTTCTACCATCCCGACAGGAAAACAATTTGCTTTTCGTTGATGCCGCCTCCAAAAAAGTGCCGCCCGGGGCGGACCGCCCCCACCCACCCTAGCTACGGTTACCGGTGGCAGTGCTAAACGTATGCACTTTTTATAGCAAGTTTCTTGTAAAAGTTTGATAGGTTTAGCACTACTTTTGACAATATTAAGAATACTACCCTAATAATAAAATAAATAGTTTGAAAATACACAAGACGACAAGTAATTTTTTTTAAATGTTAGAACACTCAAATAATGAGACGTCATATTTGTCTTAAATTGCATATATTACGAAAAAAGGGTTTGTACAAATAATTAGTAAATTCACACACACTCTCAAATGGCGTACGTCTTTTTCATTTTTAATAGGGGTAACTTTAATGTGTATACCATATTCTCAACAGATGGCTCGTGAGCCACACTTTTTATTACTAATATTAATAAAAAAAAATTATAGATTATTAAGGGGATTATTTGGTGAGAAATAGTTGAGCACCACTAGATGAGACACGTTTATCGGAATATTGACACTAAAATTAATAAGGCACATTTGAAAAGAAAGGAGAAAAAGGTATTTTGAGAAAGTTTTTCCTATGAAGCTAATAACTAAAATGGATTTTCAGATATATAAGAAATTCATTGATAGTTATGTGTACGTGACACATTAGAACGTTTCACTGGACTACATTGTTTCCTGAGGCCTCTCTTTCTCTCTCTCTCTCTCTCTCTCTTTCTGTCTCTCTCTAAAAGGCTAAAAACTTTTATAGTTCATTATAGAAATCAATTTTCTTTTTCTCCAATGCTGTTTCTCGTTTTTCAACTATTTTCTTGTAAAAGTTATAACTTGGTTCCGTAACCCAGATATTTTTTTTTTCCTTTTCACTGACGTGGTTTGATCAGAAAATTAATGCATATACTTTATGCTAATTGTAAAAATATTCTGTGGCTTCTATTAATGAAAATCATTCTTGCATTGCACTTAATTGTATTTCCCTCTGATAATTTTTTTAACCAATACACAAGTGTACAGTATATGCTTTAAATATTTTATCAGTATAATTGTTAATATAACAAAACTAGTGGGGTAACCCGTCATAAATGACGGGAGCATCTAGTTTAATTTTGTGTGAATGTTGGGTTGTCATGAAGTAATTTGTCTTGACCCCTTGCATTTTTTGATAAGCAGCTTAATATTGTTTGGGTTCTTGGATCGGGAGAGCGCAACATGAAGTTGACCATGAGAGAAAAAAACTTGGTTCATTTAAATTGAAATAAATTCCTAGGCGCTTAAACGTTTTTCTCCTTGTTTATACTGCGTTATACACAGACAGACATACAAAGCTTAACATATATAATAAAATTGAGGCGACAGTTTCTATTTGCAATTACGTGCAAACCGTAGTTGTTTTGTAATTGCAAAATATTTGTGAGCCAAAGATTTTGTGAGCCAAATGGCGACAAATGGAGACACATATTTAGAACTTTAAGGTTGTTTTAAAGTATATAAACGTCTTCTGAAACATAATTAATGTCTTTCAGGTGAAAAATGAAGAGAAATTTGAATTTGTTTTAGAAGTTAGAAATAAAATTACTATAAACAAAAATTAAAAAAAAAATATCTTCTGATTAAAGTTGGATAATTTTCAAACTCGCATAAAAAAAGTTTATTTTGAAATGTACCAACTTTAAAATACCCTTAAGTGGTTTAGCTTTAGATGGTATTTTAATGGGTGCTTAGAGATGAGCTCTGGCTCAGCTCAGCTAGGCAAGTATTTTGTTCAGAAGTGGCTCACCTCACATTTTATATTTTCAATAAATTAAGCAAGTGTCTCTCTCTTGGTACCTAATATGTATATTGGTAATTATGTTTAGCAAATGCTGACGCCTCTTTTAGCATTTGCTAATCCTATTAAGAATGTGAAAGTTCATGAATTTAGCAGTCAGTGATAATGGACATGGCCGTCCAAAAACAATTATATATATATAATATCCCAGGTATGTGTGAGTGTGTGTGTGGAGTAACAAAAACCATTGAAGCACGTCGGAATTTATATAAATTTGAATAAATGAACCGTTTTTTTTTCTCAAGGTCAACTATATGTTGAACTCTTCCTTTGGAAAGTGTAGAAGGGGGAGAGAGAGAGAGAAAAGTGGGAGGGGGAGAGGGGAAAAGGTTGGAAAGTGTAGAGGGTAAAGGGCGGAGGAAAAGATTCTAATGCTGGGCACAATTGCCTGTGAATTTTGCTCCCGTCATTTATGAGGGGTTACCCCACTAGTATATATATAATATCCCAGGTCTGTGTCTCTGTGTGAGTGCCTTTCTATCTATCGTTCTTCTTTCTGGGATAACGCTGTACAACCATTGAAGCACGTCGGAATTTATATAAATTTGAATAAATGAACGGCTTTTTTTCTCAAGGTCAACTATATGTTGCACCCTCCCCATCCAAGAACCCCATGATATTAAATTGGAGAGGGGAAAAGGTTGGAAAGTGTAGAGGGGGAGAGAAACGTGGAGGGAGGAAAAAAGGGGGAGGGGTGACTGAAATTGAAATGAAAGGAGTAAAAAAGGAACAAACGACGCGCATGCGCACAATTGCCTGTGAATTTTGCTCCCGTCATTTATGATGAGTTACCCCACTAGTTATTAAATAATTAAGAGCTGAAACTGATGCATATTTGTGGTCATTTTTTTTTTCTCCAAATTTAGTTAGACTATGGCATTCTCTTTCATCACATAGTTCTGTTTTAAATCTTAAGAAGAATTTAATTCGACTATGATGTCTAAACTTTGTCTGAATGACATGCGCTTATGATTAAGAATTATCCCTCTGCGCCACGTCATGGCTCTCGAGCTTATTGCAGGTGTACTCGGTTGAATTGAATTGAATAATCACGAGTTTGAAACTCAGCTGTTTATAAAATATATTCAGTATTCATCATGCTTTATCAATAATTTAATAAAGGAATTGACTGCATTAGAAAAACTAAGCCATGATGACTAATTAAAGAGGTTTTAATGATCTTTAAAGATGTTCAAACTTATAATTAGATATTGATCACACTTAGTAATTTTAAATTTAAATAACTGCAATAACTGTTGAAATGAGGCTAATTTTACTGATTTGAATTTAGTATTTCTTGTTTTTATCTAATTTTCATTTTAAAAAAACATTCCTTTGATTTGCGCATCTAAATTCACTTTCTAATCAATAGTTGAGCTGGAGTTTTCTTAAAATTGAAAGAGGTTTAAAATGTATAGTGACCCCTCATATAATAAATAATATTTAGGATCCTTCGAGCTGTGTGTGTGTGCTCGTCAAAGCTCCAAGTGTCAGCAATTGTTTCGCATTATCATCTGATATATTTTTATAATCCTAATAAAGACCAATATTAGGGACTTAAAAATGTCAATTGGCTATGAACCAAGACCATATATTGAATGAGTTTTGCTTTTTTTTTACTATAAAGTGCAATATGGTTCATGTATTCAATAGATTTTTAAATCAAATAAAAGTCATTCATAGTAGAGAGAATGAACCTCTAATAAACACCTGCTGCCCAAAAATAGGTTTCATAAAATCGGAGATGGGGAGAATGAATCATACACAAAAGTTTTTTGTTAAAATGTTGCTTTTAATATTAAACATCAATCATAAGTTAACATCTTTAGGAAGGTTCTTGAAACTGGTACCAAAATTGTTGTTTCTCTCACATTATCCAAACTTAATTTCGTTTACTTGTCATTTCAATGAAATTCAGGATTCAGAGCCTCCATATTAAAAAAAAAAACTACCTTTCTAACTTGTTTTTGCACAAATAAAATGCATAAAAATAAGAATGAAATTTGGGAATTTTAGATTTTGAATTTAGGCCCGTATTGTATATGCACGCCTCTTACATAGGCGTTATCAAATAGCATATCTGTTTCCTGAAAAATTACTCTTTTTCTACGTCGTCGATATCATATCTATTCAATATATTGATTATATCTCTCAACTGAGAGAAGAAAAAAAGAGAGAACATAAATCTTGAGTTATCAGTGATTGCCTCTCACATAAAAACAAGGGGCAGCGTTTTACTCTAAATCTCTCAATTAAGTGAATTTTCGGCCAATTAACTTTATGAAAAAGCATCTCTAATGTCCTAATTAAATTGTCTACTTCACATCAAGTGTGAATATTAGGCTATAAAATATTTTTCGTTAATTAATTTGTAGATTTTATGTTGTTAATTAATCAAAAGAAAAGACTCGAATCACTTTAAACGTGTTTTGTGGCACATAAGAAACACGTATTTCTTTATCTCATTCTCATTATTATCTTATACTTAATAGGGCGACCGCAGACGACAGACAGTCGGTGACGAACTAAAGTGTAACGAGATCAGCGCACACGACTGACAGTCTGTCAGATGTCTGCGACCGGCAAAACGCAAGAGCACACGATCGTCAGTTTGTCTGTGGTTGTGCTCGTGTGTGAATGCCTGTCATCATGTGCACGCACTGTTCAGAAACTATGTAAAACCTATAAACTGTCCAAGTAGCTAGTAGTTCTTGTGTGCGTCCACGGCCGAGTACGGGTTCTCTATTCCCACAATATGCAGGTTCGGCGTTATGGGTTCTAGCTCTCCACTCCTTTTGATTTTCTGCCAAACTCCCAGTGACACCACAACATGCCCCCCATATTCCGTTTTACCACCATGTTCCAGATTTGTTTGGCCCTTTCTCTACCCCTTTTAATCCCCAGGTTCAAAATCATAACCTGTTTCAGCAGCACAGGCAAGTGTGCTCAGCACAATACTGTACAATCGTTTGCCCCGCCCTTTTATGAGCATCAGACCAAATATCAACCAATTAAAAATTGAAAAGAGCGAAGCATGTGACATCAGACCAAATAATAAACCAATTACAAGTTGTCGTTCCTCATAAAAGGGTGGGGCAAACTGCTGTATTGTGCTGAACATACTTGCCTGTTTCAGCAGCTCATCCTCCCCACTTCTAGTTACTTGCCCAGACTACCTCAGCCTATTTTCCTGCATCTTTTCTGCTACTCTTGCTATCTCTAAATTAACAACTTTAATTAAAAAAAATTTAAATTAATAACTTTTTTTAAAATTAACTACCATTGTTTGTGTACCTACATTTTGATTGGTAGTTAATAACTAATGTCAGTTTCAAATTTACACTTGAATAGTTTCTGATTATGAGATACATGCACTAGAGGTTTCCATTACCAGTCACTTTATAGCATTACCGGTTTTTCGATAATGCCGCGTTACCAAAACCAGTAAAACCGGTAAATTTCGGTAATAAAGCAAAAACTTTAATAAGCATTGTAAAAAAACCTAAAAAATTGAAAAAAAAAAATTTGCCATGTTAAAAAAAATTAAAATAAATATAAATTCATAACTAATAATTATAAAATAAAAAAATAATCATGTTAAATAAAATAGGTCAATAAAATAGGTAAATTTCGTCTCGATGCAAATTCCAATTTTTTGTTTAGTTTTTTTTTTTGTTTCTTCTGAATGTCACTTTTTTAATATTTTTATATATAATAACTAGTGGGGTAACCCGTCATAAATGACGGGAGCAAAATTCACAGGCAATTGTGCCCAGCATTAGAATTTCTTTTCCTCCGCCCTTTTATGCCGTCAGACCAAGTAACAAACCCAATTAGAAATTGATGACATTCATAAAAGGGCTGAGCAAAAGAAATTCTAATGCTGGGCACAATTGCCTGTGATAAATTCTAGTTTAATTTTGCTACTATTATCCCCCTCCCCTTTTTTATATTTGAAAGAGAGCGTTCGCATGTGTCGCACGACGCGCATGTGCACACCAGAGATGGTGTGCACATGCGCGTCGTTTTTTTCCTTTTTTTGCTCCTTTCAATTCAATTTCAGTCACCCCCTCTCACTTTTTCTCCCTCCACGTTTCTCTCTCTCTCTCTCTCTCTCCCCCCTCTACACTTTCCAACCTTTTCCCCCCTCTCCAATTTAATATCATGGGGTTCTTGGATGGGGAGTGTGCAACATATAGTTGACCTTGAGAAAAAAAAGCAGTTCATTTATTCAAATTTATATAAAATCCGATGTTACTCACAGACACACAGACCTGGGATACTATATATATAATGATTGTTTTGTATATATCACAAGCGTAAAAAATGAAGGTGTTGCGTTAATTTAGTACCGAAGTATGGACGGTACAGTATATACTGCACGGAAAGCATTTTAACTGTACGAACATTTACGTTAGGACCTTACTGCGACTTTCGTAAACGGTTACAAGTTCTTACGGATGTCATTTTTTTACTTCAGTCTTTGAAAAAAAACTTTTGGTTACACTGCATAGTTATGTTCAATTTTAATTTCAAACTCAGTGGTTCTTAAATATTGGTCAATTCTTTTATCCAAATTAATATAAAATTTTTTTACTGAAAAACCGGTATTAAAAGGTCAATTTACCGGTAATACCGATGTAACAAAATAAACCGGTAATACCGGTTTACCGGTAACGATAAAACCGGTAATCGACACCCTAACAAGCACTTCATTTTTTTTAAACAAATATATAACAGACTGGTTTTTGGACATAGTATGTTTTTGTAGGCCTTCTGAGCCTTCTTTATCTCTTAAGAATTTAAGAAGAAGAAAAGTACATGTTAGTTTATACATGCAGTACAAGAATAAAAAATGTAAAGAAAGACAACAAAAAAAATGAGACCAGTGACAAAAAATAAACTTGTGATAGTACATTTCGTGTTCTATACTAGAGATTTTTTTTTCTTCTTCTTCTTCTTCACATGGACCCATAAGGAAGTCCTGTTAATGACAGACAATGGTTCAGTTGACGAGAAATCTTTCCGGAAGGAAATGTCCCTTCACATCTGGCACCACTGTCATCGTTTACAAATTACCGGAACTACGGGTTACCATGTAAGGTGGAACTTTTCGGGAAGCATTTTTTTATTTAGAGAGAGAGAGAGAGAGAGAGAGAGAGAGAGAGAGAGAGAGAGAGAGAGAGAGAGAGAGAGAGAGAGAGAGAGAGAGAGAGAGAGAAAGAGATAAAAGATAGAGACAAAATGTGTACATATTGAAGCAGAAGAAAAAATTGGGCAAAATTCCAGCTAATAAAAAATATAGGTCCATGTTCAACCCCCCCCCCCCCCCCTTCACCCCCATCCTCCTCCTCTTCCTCCTCTTCTTTAAAATAGAACTAAGTTTCTTCTGGTTTCAGACACACTCGGACAACTACTACACAGACCAATGATTTTCTATATAAGGAACAATAAAGAATTGTCCATAGGATATCTTTTTTTTTTAAAAAAAATATATATATACACAACCGACTCTCTCCCTCCCCTCCCCTTTTATAGTCCCTTCTTCAATGTACACATCTTTTTGAGGTCCATTTCATATTTTGACAAATGAAATGTTTCAATTTTTATATGAAGGCCAAAACTACATGTGTTAACAGTGTTTTGTAAAAATAAAAGTAAAGTAAATAAACTTTGTTTTACAAAAAAAAAAACTTTTTATAAATGTTTTGAAATTTGTATCACAGAAATATTTATTTGTATTATGTAATAAATAGGCTTGTCTCAGAAGTAATGAGAATGATTTACTTTTATACATGTATACTGTAGATATTCAGTTTATTTTTGTCTCTTCTCGGACGGCGCCACTGCAGTGGCTAATGCCATGTACCATAGACGTTATTGTAAAAAAAATTTGCAGCCAAAAACGTGAAGCGAACTTTTTTTTAAATATTATGAAAAAATTTAAATTGTTTTCAAAACTAGAATTCTGGAAGATAAAGCTAAAGGTTTTTTCTTAAAAAATAAATATTTTATAGCAGTTTGAAAATGGCCCATTTTTAGGTTTTTCCATGAAGAACTATTTTCGACTTTTTCAAACTGTCATAAAAAAAACTTTTAAACTTAACAAAAACTATTCTAGTTTGTAAAACATTTTGAAGTTTTTTGTAATGTTTTTTTTTTCTTGTAAAAACGTTTGCTTGAAAAATATAAATTTTCTCTAAACCCGCAGGTGGCGGGAAGAGACCTCCTATAGAACATAATAGCCAATGCAGTTTCGCTATCTGGAAGGACAAAAATGAAATAAATGTCTATTCAGCCACCTTAACTACACTTTAATGCGGATCTCCTCCAAAGTATTCTCCTTGTGAACGCGCAAACACCGTTTCCAGTAGTTCTTGCCATTGAAACATTGATGGTAACAATTCTGGAAGTCTTTTTACATTAGGATGTTCAGAACTTTCATTGTGGTTTCTGAATGTTGTCTATTGCCCTATGATGATGATGATGACCTTTTAACTGATTTTTAATGCTTGGGACTGGAAAAAAGTCGCACAGAGCCAGAACAGGGCTGTGTGGTGTGAATATGCGATTTTTCCCTCTTCCCAAGCATTAAAAATCAGTTAAAAGGTCATCATCATCATCATCATCATCATAGGACAATAGACAACATTCAGAAACCACAATAAAAGTACTGAAACACACTAATACCTTGTACATACATGAGTTAAATGAATTGAAATTAAATGTGTTTAGGTTAATTATACGGAATCCAGTTAAGGGCATGAACACCAAATAAAAATTGACTTTCTTATTAATATTTTAAATTGAAATACTAAATCAATATTTTGTCAATAGTTTCTATATTATATTTAAGTATTAACTCAATATTTTCAGATTATTAACTGAATAAATTGAATTCGACATATTGTTTGTTTGCCCTTCACATGGGGGCTCTGTAGAACACATTTATTGTTTAAATGCATTTAAATTATCCGGTGTGTACTAGGTATAACAAAAACAAAACCGCTAAAAACGGTGCGTGCGTTCGCAAGAAGAATACTTTGAAGGAAATCAAATTCAATTGTAGTTTGAGGTCAATAGCAAATTTTAAAATAAATCATTCTCATTACACATGTATACATTTCCGTAAAACTAAAATTTGCATTAAGAAAACCATTTCGCTGTAAACGAAAATAGTTTAATAAACGGAAGTACGTCTAACCACAGCTTGATTTTTTTATCACCCTGCATGTATGTTATTTAAAAAAAATAACACAGGGGTGCATTTGAGATCACATTGTAGTGCATGATTGATTGCTCTTAAATATTGTATTGTATTGTATTGTATTGTATGTGAGAATGCTCGATTTTTGACTGAATGAGGAGTGAAACTTTCACAAGATGCACAACTATTTAACAGGAAGTGACACAGAATTATTTAAACACACAACAGTACCACTTATAGCTTGTCTTCAGTTAACTATAACCTTGGTTAGGTAACTACAGTTAATTTTTGTAGTGGAAACTAGGTATAACAGTCTTGCATCTAATTTTACCAAAAATTTTGTCCAATTCAATCCGAATCACCTATAATTACAAATTCAATCATTGATTTGAATCAGCAAAATCAAAAACTTTTTGTTAAATATTCTGAATAATAGAGTGAAAACGCCACGTTTTTTATACATGCATGTAAAAAAAAGAAAAGGCAATTTGCATAAATGCATTTCTTTTGTTAATTTTTACATAAGACAGCCTTTCCTAGCAATTGTCAAAAGTCAAAGAACAAGAGCAGCCACAATAACTTTAATGGAAATTTCTATTCGAGAATAGTTACTGTTTGTAAAAACCAATACATACAGTCTATTGTTTCATTTGAAACTTTTGCTCCGAACATTGGAGTCCATATACGTACAGGGTATATAAGATGTTGACAATAACAAACAATACAATTGTTGTACAAGACAAACCATATTCTTATTTCTTATTCCTACTTGCTTCCTTCCTGAATTCTACAATTGTTGAGACATTGACAAAAAAAAAGATTCTGACATTTAAGACAGAGAGGGCAAACATTACAAAACATCCCAATTTGTGATTATAACCCTTTTTCTTTCTGACACAAAATCAGATTCAGCAACAAGAAATCTTAATTAAACAAGTCAACTGCTAGTTGTTACTAATTAGTAATTAAATTTAAAAAAAAAACAATGTATATTTTAGTTCTATGAGATGTTTTATGTGTTAAATATGCTGAAGATGAATGAATTAAATATTATCATCATAGTTTTGAAAGGATTTTTTTTCTTTCTTATTTCTTAAGGGGAGGTGTAGGATGGTTGGTAGAATTTTGAACCCTCTTTGTACTTTTTCTTATGTGTACAGTATAACCCCCAATATATATATAAAGTTCTATAACCGAGACAAGAGACATTTTCGTAGGACCTTTGGGAGTCATAAATAGTCGAGGTGGAATACATAAAATACAAGTCGTGCTGATTTCGAATTTCTTAATTTTGGTCTCGGAACTCTTTTTGAAAGAAAAAAGCAGCTGAACAAGACAGCTATTAATTCAAAGATTTCTTTTGTTCTTTTTTTTTTCTTCATATTTTTTTACCTGTAAACTCAATATACGCTCGTACTTACACATGGTATGAGAAGTCACAGACCAGTCTTATGATCAAAGTATACTTGTTTGGCATTGGCTATTTTTTTTTAAAAATTGAATAACTCAGAAACTATAGAAGCTACACGTTTGACACTAGATACATTAGTTGAATTGAATTGAAATGAAAATGAATTGGTAAAAAGCCAATTAAAATAGTTATTGAAAGTTTAAAAAAAATATGGTTTAAAAAACTGTTTTCTTGAGAAACCCTCTGTTTTTAATATTATTGGATCGAATAACTTTTTTAAAAACTTTATTTCACTTGATGAAAATTATTAAACTGTGAAAATTTTAACTAGAGGAAAAATGGCAGTTTTCTTTGGTGAAATGAACTAATGCATTTCCATTTGCTGGACAATATAGTTGATTACTTTTAGGAGAAAAGGAATTCGATTTGAGAGCACAAACGTGGCCCGCCTATTTATTATATTGGTTTCTAGTTTATTATGTTAGCCCATTTGAAGTGCGAAAATCCCCTATTATATTATCTTACCACTTTACCTAAACAATAAATTGCCATTTTTGCAGCAATGAAATGGTGTAATTTTCAGGAAATCTATAGTTAAATGTAACCTACACCAAAACAGTGGCGTAGCCGGAATTTTTATTATTGGGGGGGGGGGGAGGTCCAACATTTTTTCTTCAGAATAAAGCTAGTTGCCCACTGACATGCATTGCTGCGCTGCACCGCGCCATTGTATGCATCTTATGAAATAAAATAGTGCAACGTCTGCTACAAGGCGGCATGCTGCGACATGCAAAACTGGCTTGCAGAACTTCCATGCTAGAAGTCTCGAGAAGAACCGACAAGCCTTTTTTTTCCTTTTGCCGCAGCAAAAGAAACAGAACACAGCTATGCGCCTGTGTGTGGAGGTTGGAAGAAGGAACCAGGAGAAAAGCGCGCTCAAGTGACATTCAGACACCACTCAGGTGTCTTTGTTTGCCAGCGTGCTTTGTAGTAAACAACAGCACGTGTTCATTTGTATTGTGAAGTGTGAGCGTTTAAGTTGTCTTCAATAAGTGGCAGAGTTGTGCTGGCACGTTTATATGGTCGGAGTCTCGGTTGGAATGTTCGACATGGCGGTTTGGGGCTGCACAGCACTGCGCGCCACAGTGGGCGACTAGCTTAAAAGTCGCTTAGTTGAGTATCTATAATGGTGGCAGGACAGAAAATGAGTTCTGAAGGTACAGGTTAAGAGAAAGAAAAAAATGATAGAGAAGAAATTATCAGATGTAATCACAGCTCTTTTTGGCATGTAGGTAGAATTTTGGGAGGGGTGAACAATTACACCAATGCTTTCTGAATTAAATTTATATTTGAATATGTGAATTTTAATGGCATAGGCTCTCCGAGCTGCTTTCAGAGTAATTATTGAAGTTCAAATTTAAAAATTGCTACTTCCGGAATATATCTGTATGATAACTCTATCATCTGCCTTGAAATTCGTTTCTGCAAGATGTTGACAAGTATAAAAAGGCATTGACAACATGGTGAAACTTTTTTTCTTCTCAAAAGTCACTTTTCGTATGAAATCCACTTGTAGTTGATATTTTATGTCCGTCATAATTTTGCGATGCTTAATTATTATCTGGATGTTTTATGTACACTACATAAAATAGTAAAGATTACTGAGTTCAATGCATTTTCCAGTGTTGCTTGTGATAGTGTAACATGTGGGTGTCCACTAAAATTGTCAATGACGTGTGTATCATGTGGCTAAACCATCATAATATGAAGATCTAAATTCAAACTTGACTAGAGAGGCTGAAAATAAGGATATTCAAGTATTTGAATTTATATCTAGAACATTGCAATTAATTTCAAACTGTTTTGTCTGGTAATAAATGATCGTTGCCTACACACTCATAGTACAACTGGCAATGTCTGGATTTCAGAAAACTAAGTCTTGGTTTATATTTACTTGCTAAGCTGCAAAGCAGCCTGCCAAGCTTCAAAAATGACGTCAGAGCTTCAGGTTTTTGCCTTCGCCAGAGCAATGAAGCTAGCTTTGAAATTGTTCAACTTTTCAAAGCTTAGCAACTCAAAGCACCAATCAGGAAACGCATAGACAAAAGGGGTGAATAAGTCACACCTTTTTTATTTCCAGAAGGAGAAGGGTTCTATTGTTTTATTTATATATGTGTTTTATAGGCTATAAAGGTTATAAATTGCAGTGAAGCCCTCAAGACCACGTGTTTGTATGACTATGCTAACCTTTTGGGAGCTAATTTTTAGGAGCTTCAAAGCTCGCAAATCTTAGGAAAATTTGGAGTATAAACCTACCCTAAAAGCTGTGCATGTGTTCAAGTTATCAGCATTTAGTGGCTTCAAGAAAAAATGTCTTGGGAGTGCGTTGAGTGTAGCATACGAGCATATACAGTATATGACTCTTTACTCAACTACAAGTGACTTTCTTCATGTGATTCCACAATTAATAGTGATTACTTCTTTGTTCTATTTATTAATACGGATGTAGCCACTATACCTAGTGATAAGTATTCAATTTGAATATCTTAAGATACTACTGCATTCACAGACTTCAAATCTGTTTCACAAGTATTCCATATTTATTATTAACATACAGACAGGGCCGGATCATAATACATGGTGGCCCTGGGCTAATATACATTATATACGGAAGCCCCTTCCATAAATAACGTAAACACTACTTACTAGTATTGATTTTCTCTTTGAGTCTTATTTTTACATCATTATTAGTTAGACAACTGTGGCGATATAATGTGCTCCTTTGATCATTTTCAAAAAAAAATTGTCGATTTACAGTAATTACAGATTTTGGATTTTGGAGGCCCCTCAAAATTCATGGGCCCTGGGTTGCAGCCCTTTGAGCCAATGGCTTATCTGTTCCTGCATACAGAAGATATTTTCTGCATCCAGAAATGCTTGTTCTTTATGGCGTAGCAATTATGTTACACTATGAACAAAACACATTTGTGTCACTACAGCTTATATGTTATGATGTTATTTCTGTTTCGTGTTATCTGTAAAGTAAACAAGTATTAGGAACTGTGCAACTTAACGAGGGCTTTATGATGCACACATGTTGTCCAGCAGTGTACCATGATTTGTTGATTAATCTGAATCTACTTTTAAGACTACAGAGACAAGAATGTTCACTTTTGCTGTAATAAATCTGATTTTATTTACATATAAAGGCAGCGAATTTAATTCTTAATAAATTTATGTAATTTTATGAATAAGCTCGTATAAATCTCCACTTTATTTTATTTGGTTTGTGTCTTTTACATTATAGAATTAATTGTTAAATTATAGTATTATTGCAGAATGCAATGAAGACTCAATCAAAATAACAATGCCCTGTAAATTTTGTTTGTCATTCAACATTTCCTGAACTGTGACAAAGTTAATCCAATCCCAGCAGCTTTTGGAACCTTACTTTTTATGATTTTCTTTATTGTGTGTGTTTGGGAGGGGGGTTCTTTAATAGATGCTGCCAAAAAAAAAAAAAGATGTGTACATTAAGTCTAAAAAAAAATTCCCTTTCATCTTTGAGCTACACTCTATTGCCTTTTTAACATAAAAGTCAATTTTATAGACTTTTTGATTTTCTTTCTTTTCTTTTTTTATGTAATAATTTATTTAGAAATAAGCCTTTATTTGGAAAAAAATAAATCTTTGAAAGAAGAAAAAAAATCTGAATTGGAGATTTTACCTAACAGTAGTTCTATAACTGCCACACTGTAATAGAAAACAAAACATCACTGGCTTTGTAGGCAAACTACAGTTATACCAACTTTTTTCCCCTACTATTCTAAAATTTCACAAGGTTATGTTTTAGTTGAGAATGGCTTACGAACAGGCATTACAATTACAATTACGAAAAGTACTCTGCTAGCAGCCTATATGGCAGAGGGACATAAAAGTCCAAGTGCAGCATTAAGCACTGTCAAGCAGCAACACCAGTCATGCACATAAATAAAAAAACAAAATGAATATACAACTGTCAATCCCACAAAACAAAATTATCCCCATTCACCACTTCCTCAGGATGAGAGTTCCATTGTCTTATAACTCTAGGAGAAAAAAAGACCAATAATATGAATCTGTCCTAGCAAAAATCTCCCTAATTTTCTTAGAGTGGTCAGCCCTGCCCATGTATAGTGCATTATGAATATCACCAGACTGTGGTTTAGGAGAATCACCACGTGTAATTTTTCCAAACAATTTCAAACTTTTCTCAGCCCTGCAATGTGCCAAATGGTGCCATTGTAGCACTGCCAGCAGACCGTTCTATCGTGCAATCAGACATGTGGGGCCGGTTTTACCATTAGAGGGATGATTTTTTTTTAAACTAAACGACACATTTTTAAGGGGAAATTAGCGAAAAAAAATAGTTCTACCGGTTTCACGCACTTATTTTTTTTAAAGAAAAAATGTTACTCGCTATGCATGCTGAAGCAAAATAAAATAAATAACCACGTTTATTGCATGCAAAAATGAACATAAAACCAATTGATGTTTTTTATAAAAAAATTATGCTCACATTTAAAAGGAATTTTGGACTTTTTTTTACTCCTTAGACAAATAATTTTTCCCAGGGGCGGTTTTTTTTTTCTCCCAGTTTATCCGTGTATAGGCCTACAAGCTGATGATATCAATATGTGACATACCACTTAACAATAACTTTTAATGCGTTCGATTGCTTTGTGTGACCTAATTACATAATTTAGTTGACAGAAAACTGTCACATCTAACTTATAAATTTGTAACAGTCACAAAAGTAAATTATTAGAAAAAAAAACTAGTTCAGTACACTTTTTAATAGTTTACCCTTAAAATAATTTGATAAATGCATGGGTCAAACATAGAAAAGTGCCATTTATATTTAACTCGGCGATCACATTGGCAATATTTAAAGAAAGATTCACTCCAATGTCTTCTTGGCTTAATTGCAATTGCCACGGTAATAATAATGATTTTCATTTCTTGCAAGGAAAATTTGTGGAAAAGTCCTCCGTTCGGAAGAAATGTCCTCCGCCCTCCACGAAGGCAAAAATATCCTCCACACAATACATTTTATAAAAACTTAAATGCGTTTTATTTTTTAACCAATTTAAATTGTTTTGGAGGACTGGCCTCCACAAAGGAGGACGGGTGGCAAACCTAGGCATAATCCTTGTATATCGATCTAAAATGAGAAAAACTTAAGTGGCCCCTAGACGCTCAATATTATTGTACAACCCTATTGTACAATATTTTTGACGCTCCCCCTAGACGATGCAATCTAAAAATCAAATTGTGCAATAATTCAGTTCAAAATGTTGCAACTTGCACACATTTGTTGAGGCTGGTGCGTGCTCCCATCTTCAAGCTTCGCGTTGAACTGAAGCGATATTGCACAACATTCAGTATATCCTCCAGATGGTCAATAATGTGCATTATCGAATATTGTGCAATTTTATTGGGCGTCTATAGGGGGCAGCTTTACATAAGTGATTTGCATCAACATTTTAAGACAATGGGGGAAATTGACGTGGTGTGACAATAGACATGGTGCACGAAACGTCCTGGTCCAGCAGGTTAGCCTCCTACATTGCTTTTAATAGTGGAACAAATGTGTCATTCTCAAAGACACCTCTAGACGCAACTGCAAGTTTTTAAATTCAAACAATTTAATAATAAGAAAGCACATAATTGATGTCAAAGCCAAAAAAAAACTGAGCATTCAATAAAAAAAATACTACAATTATATTTAAACTTCGAATATAGAAGCTACAAATAAAGACTAATACAAACGATAGTCATCTAAAACTTCTATTTGAAGTTTAAATATAATTGTAGTATTCTTTATTGAATACTCAGTTTTTTTCTTGGCTTTGACATCAATTGTGTTTTCTTATTATATTCCAAGACACAATATTAATTAATTGTGTTCAATTTCATAATGTTTTGTGATGAATTAAAAGAATTTTTTTTTCCTTTCGATACTGAAATTTTTATTTCATATAGATCTACATCAAGCATGTCAAACTCAAAGGCTAACACGGGCCAAATAAACAAGGTTTAAGTTTATGTGGGCCGCACAAAAAACGAAAACTTCAATTTTTACAGAAACGTAGGTTTATTTCGAAAAGTACAGGCTTATAAAAACGAACAAGGACAACGGTAAAATTAATGTTTTCTTCCTGTGACACTTGGCATCTCTTCTTCTCCGCTACAATATTTCCTACTTCGGGGGAAATCTTGTTTGCAGTGATTACTTTCAAAACTGACCCAAGTTGAATCTTCGTCAGTAATCCTGGATCTGACAGGGGCTGGGCCGCAAGGATATTCGTTGTGGGCCGCATTGTTTGACATGCTTGATCTACATGTATTTGTTTCTACAACTATCCAGAAGGAAGAAGAAGAAGAAAAAAACTTGTATGCAAAGTTATAACAAATAGGACCCTATAAATAAGTTAGGGCTTTAAATAGAAAGGGGCCTTTAATAGTAATATTTCTAAATAGAAAAACAAAAACTTTGTTTTTTTAAATAAATTTTTTTCTTCTGTATATTTAGCTACCCATTTATACAGAATATAAATGTCTCTAGAATTTAGATGAAATAAAAGAAGAAAAAAAATATCAATTGAATAAATGGTGGGGGAGAGTAAAGAATTATACTTTGGGGGTGGGGTTGAGGGTGGGGGAGGAGGAGGAGGGAGGGGTGGGTGGGGGAGTGTGTGTGTGTGTGTGTTAAGGGTGGAGGTCGTGAATTGTCTCTGGCAGTTTTCCAGAAAATTTCCCAACAATGTATTGATTCCATTTTGAGGTTTTGTGTTTGATTTTGATTTGCATAGAAATGGAGAAATAGCTAAAGAGAATAAAAAAAAATCTACCAATGAGGGTATAAGAAGGTAAAAACGACTTAAGAAATTCAGCGATGACAATATCGGCAAATCCAACGAAATTACTGACTATAGAAGAAAGAAAGAAAGAAAGAAATAAAAAAAAGACGATTTCGACGGGAAATGAATGACCGAAGAAAAAGACTATAATATAATATATATAAATGTTTATATAGGGTGATCCAAATATATGTATATACTGTAGATATGTCCTTCTGTGAGAAAATATTTTTTATGCTGGAATGCGTAAGGTGGTTTCCTATGACTTTGACACACATTTTACCTTTGAACCCTTTACAAATAGTTCTTACAGAGACCCCATTACCTCCAGAAATTTCTTGTCAAAATAGTGTCAAGAATTATTCAACGAATTACCAAAACGATTTTTAAAATTTAAAATAAGTGATTAATATAATTTAAAAAATTAAAAATCAGTTGACATCCTAGAAATGGACTTTGTCATGTAGATGTGCAACCAAACAACAGACATTGACAACAAACCCCCCAAAGTCTACTCCTATACTCGAATCTACACTCTACACTTAATTTTTAAGTTTTTTATGGTTTTATTGACTTATTTTAAATTTTAAAAATCGTTTTGGCAATTGTTGGGTAAGTCTTGACAATAGTTTGAAAATATATTTCTGGAGGTTAAACCTAGCACGAGGGGCAGTCAAAAAGTGAGTTGCAACAAAGTCTTAATTTTTCTCCAAGACGAGATGTTTTGATGGGAGGTTGAAGCAACACTGTTTGAACTTTTATTATCAATAGATCGATAGTGATATCGATTGTAATGTGGGAACACCCTCCCTACAGCCCCGTTTTGTCGCCATGCGATTTCCATGTCTTTGGGCCAATGAAAAATGAACTGGCAAAGGTGCAATACCAGTTGGACAAAGAAGTGAAAACTGCTACGCAAAACTGGTGTTCACATGCTGGACGGGATTTTTATGAAGCTGGAATCACAAAGCTTGTTCAGAGATATGAAAAATGCAAGAAATTGTTGGGTGATTATGCAGAAAAGTAGGTTTTTTGTTTTTACTATCCAATAAAAAATAGTTCCACATTAAAATTTCTTGTACTTTTTGAATTGTGAGTGCAACTTAATTTATGAGTGCCCCTCATACACGCTTGGTCGAGCGAGTCTAGTATCAGTGACTATATCTGGAGACAATGTTCCGAAGTCTTGAAACAATTGCGAGACACAATTACCGTGTCTTTAATTGTATCCCACCCGGAACTCACAACACCAGCACTCAAACACACACCTTGTTTAGCGATTAAATGAAGGTTTATACTATTAAAATATCAAGTATATGACATCATTTTGTAACCTTTTTGATTCCGGGGCTCCTCACTTGCTTTTAAATTTAGCGTGGACGCGTGATACTTTATAGGTACCTTGTAGATACAAAGTCTCCTAACTGTATCTCGGCAGTTGCTAGACAGTTCGGATACATTATTGTGCGACTTTGTATCCAAGTGTGTACTAGGCTTAACAAAGAAAACCCCTATTTAAGAAGGACTTTGATAGGTACTCTGTGCAAAGAGGTTAGGTCTATTTGTGAAAATGTCACAAATGCATGCTTCGTGTGAATCATACACCGGGTTAAGCATCTAATCACATTACTCAACAATTTGTTGTACAGAGTATGCGCAGTCTACTCGCTTATCAGAAACTATTCACTACTATATTCCGATTTGCTAGGACCAACATAAGTTTAATATCTTTTTTTGTTTTCTTCAAACAGCGCTCGATTTCAACAGTAATTCGTTACGTTGACTAACCGAACCATGTTTTGATGTGCATATTTGTTAAACAAGGTACGTGTTGACAATTAATTATATTTATTGCTTGTTATAATTGTTATTGTATTATTGTAATGATTGATTGTATTTATTCGAGTGTTGCGGTATTCTTTATTGTTTATAAATTTTGTATTCCTCGGAGTGATGGGCAATATTATTTTTTCCCCGAGTGTAATGATAATAACAGTAATAATAATAAGAATAATACTAGTAATATTAGTAATAATAATAATAATAATAGTAATAATAATAATAATAATAGTAATAATAATAATAATAATAGTAATAATAATAATAATAATAATAGTAATAATAATAGTAATAATAATAGTAATAGTAATAGTAATAATAATAGTAATAGTAATAGTAATAATAATAATAATAATAATAATAATAATAATAATAGTGTAATGCGCTGACAAAACACCACTTGTAGCATAACAGTATCTGTGTATGATTTGGATAATAAGGGATGGATTACACAAGCTGAAAAGCTACCAGAAAATAGAAATAGAAATATCCTAATAATGTCATAATTATATCTTTGCGCTTAACGATGCATGACACTTTTGGTAAATGCTATGCAAAGTGAAATTTACTGGTATTTTTTCAGCGTGTGTGATTCTTTTCTAAGAAATAGTTTGATTTTTCATAGAGCATAAGGTACTGCATTCAATAAAAAGACAGGACACCCTTCAAGGTTGTGGTCTTGTTGCAGTGATAAAGAAGACTGAATGAAATTTTTCAGTACAATTTCGGTATACTAAAAATTTAGCATACTAAAGCCGGTGTCACATGACTTAAAAATGAGGAAATCAAGTGTCTGTTTGAATATTATATATTGTCTTGTGTAGTTCAAATTGAAAATAATGATAATGAAAAACAATTTAGAACTTGTGATAAATTCTGTGACCAAAAGTAAAACCTTATTTTATGTTACTCTCTTGGGTTAACACTTACCATTTGAAAAAGCTATACTGCTTTTGGGCACACTTTGTAAGAAGAAGATATTCACGACTTGTCAGATAAGACCTGTATGATAGAAAACTATAAACTTATTAAGTTAAATACTTTTTTTTTTTGGTTTAACACATTTTCTGATTGAATTCTAGAATGGAAAAAAAAACCTGAAGACTTAAACTTTACTTATTGAAAAATTCAATACAAATCAGAGTTAAAATTGATTTGAATCATTGGAATAAATAATGAAAATTGTGATTATATTTTATTTAAAAAAAAGGGAATTACTGTTCTTTAAATTATTTTTATTATAAGTTATACTTAGGCCTATTGGATATTTGAAGAATTTCACTTTGTACGTGAAATCTTTAAAAAAAAAACGTTTTGCTCGTTTCGCTTGCATTTAAAGAACATATGGTTTTGGGTATTTTTGAATTTTCATTGGGTTTGGAAAATAATTTTTTCCTGGGCTGTTTTTTTTTCTTTTTCCAGTCCGTTCTGGTTGTGTAAAATTGATTAAAATATTTTGTTTATAGTATTTGTTTTTACCCTTTTTATCTGGCAAAATGATGTTCTTCATCAAATGTTTTTATTTTTCTTTCTGGTATCAGCACAAAATATGTCAATGAAATCTTAAATTGTGGTAAATGCTTTTTCTATAAGATAGTTTTTTTGAGAATAACATTGGCCAGTGCCTATATGACTGAAAATAATGGGGATACAACAAACAATTTGAAGCCAATAGACGTAAACAATCAAATAAATATTGTTTCTAACTAAAGTTTCTCCTAAAACCAAATTGGTGCCGATGACAGGATATAATTTAATAATACAATACACTTAAATCACACGATATCAGATGTGGCATAAATTTGTTATCATCTTATCAGACATAACTCAATTAGTTGTAAACAGTACCTCATAAACCAATAATACAAACTACCAGTTATAGGCTTACCAAGACGTGTAGCACACATAAGAGTTAATCTCATACACTAGATCCACATGTATATTTTGAATCCAAAAATGAATCTTGAAATTTAAATTTCCATTGAATCTTTGAATAACTTAATTTTTGTGTTCTAAAGAATTGTGGGGAATTTTAGTGATTCTTTTCATTCTGGTTGGAAATTTTCATAAAAGGCTAAAAAACACAATAAAAAATTAATATAACAATAGACATGTCTATATTTTTGGGTGTCAGAAGAAGACAAAGTTCTCAAGTTCTAAAAAGTTTTCTTTTGATAATATTACATAAACTGTAAAACTTCAGGTCTTTTGAAAAAAAGTAGAGGTCCTCCATGTTTCAGTAGATTTCACACAGCCAAAACTAAGAGTGGCAAAGTTAGTGGACGATTGGTGGACCTCTAATTCTGTTTAAAATGAGCTGATTTTATAATTTTTAACTTTTTTGGGTGGTGTGGGGTACCCTAATATATTATATCCTTATAAAGCTATTTGAGGGTATCACACTTGCACTAGCCATTGGCCGTAGCCACTTGATATTTTAAACTCCACAATTCCATAATGGTTACCATCGCTTTTTAGTTTGAATATCTTAACTTACTGCATATGGTTATTAGTGAGATATAAGCTGATGAACAAATGCACTTATGAGCCACATGGCAGGCAATAAGCACAAAAACTTTGATGATGTCGAAATTAAATTAAATTCTTAAAGTACATACTGTATGTGCATTTCCAAAACGTTGTATTTGATAAAATTAACATTTTTCAGGTGATGGAAAAAAAAAAATTTCTACAAAACCAATTACATTATGGGCATAGAATATAGTAACAATTTACAAGAAGCTAAGATATGAAGATAATGTATTAAAATTAGCCATCAGTATTAGAATATTTTTAAACAAATTTTAAACTTCATTTCAGCTCCAAAACGTTGTAAATGCCAACATGCAACATATGCTAACACGTTGTCACTATAGTGACATTGTTTGCATTTAGATCTACATCATCATTATAGTCACTAATACCTTGTACACACATGAGTTAAAGGAATTCCAATTAAATGCGTTTAGGTGAATTATACGGAATATAATTAAGGACATGGGACCAAATAAAAATTAACTTTATTATTAATATTTTAAATTGAAATACTAAATCAATATTTTGTCAATAGTTTCTATATTATACTTGTATTTAAGTATTGACTCAATATTTTCAGATTATTAACTGAATAAATTGAATTCGACATATTGTTTGTTTGCCCTTCACAGGGCTCTGTAGAACACGTTTATTATTTAAAAGCATTTAAATTATCAGGCGTGTACTAGGTATAAGTAACTGGCCAGGTTGCCACTCGAATTGTTATTGGCTGTCACAATGTTATGCCTTGCCTAACCTAAACCTAAAAACCTAACCTAACCCATTATTTGGTCCCAATATTTCCATACCCACCAAGGGGTATTAATATCCCTGATTAAGAAACCCTGATCTAATTTTTATGAAAGGAAATATTATATATTTTAAAGAAAGTACAATTTTAGCATTTTGTTGGTCTTTTTAAAATGACTAAACACATGCAAGCACTCCCAATGTGTTATATACAGTATGAGAATATAACCTTAAAAACTAGTTCTCCCCCTTTTCGTGATGCAGAATTCTCTAAATCATATAAAGAGAAATATATGGCATCCATATCTAGACTTGCATTCAGGATATTGTTACAGATTACTCTGATGAAAAGAGAAAGACCATAGAAATAATCGAAGATATTTGGAAGTAGAATAAAAAAGGAGGGAGGGGGGGGATGCACTGGATATAGATATAAAAACGGAAAGAAACATGAATAAGTGAATTGGGTGGAATACTGGGGACGCGAAAGAAAAAGAAAGATTTAAGAACAAAATGGAGATAGAGAGAAAGTAAAGAAAAAAAAACTTCAATATGGAATGAGGTTTTCTATTGATACTGAGCAAACTAGAATAAATCACGAAAGAAGTTCTTGCAAGGAATGATGGTTCTAGGGAAGACACAAAATAATATGACGCCCATAGATGCAATGTTAAGTGATGTGCCCAAAAATCAGGATCTTGATTCTAGTTAACTTTAGTGCCTTTTAACTTCAATTTTGACCCATTTTTTCGAATTTTAAAAATTTTTGAATCCTTGTGTTTTACCAAGCTTTTTGGGACTTCTGGGGCCAGTTGAGTGCTCCAGAGGCATTTTAGAGCTTTTAGAGTAGGCATCTGCAATTTAATTAAGAGAGTGGGCCGGATAGCGAATTTTAAATATATCCGCTAATCCGCGGGCCATGCCATATGATGTTTATTGTAACGAATATATTTTTTTTAAAGTTCGCTTTACGAGTAAAATTAAGTTAAGCTTAAGACAGATCAAATAAGAAGAGTAATAAAATTCACAAGATCGTCACTGTGATTGGTTTATTTGTTCTATTGCTGATAATGGGGTAGGTTCTAGAAATATGCTGGTGGGCCAGATTCAATGAAATTTAGAGAACTCCTCATGAACCTTGTAAAATCATAGTGGGGCCGGTTGCGGCCTGTTTGCCTTGCGTTGCACATGTATGGTTTAGATTTTTTTGAGGAGACACGCCAGGAATTTCCCTATTTCACTGAGGCTCAGTCCTGGCCTGGCAGTCCTATATCGAACATTTTAAACAGAATGAACTAACTCTGTCGTGTGAGGACTCCACATTTTGCTTTACTATTCTAGGTGGGACATTACCAGTGATTTGTATGCTATACACTTTACTTCTTTTGGACGCCCTTTTAGAATTCTTTGGCTAAACTTTTGACATTTGCATTGACTTGGAAATAATCTGTTCAACATGTGGTTTCTAAGACAGTTTCGAAGTACGAGTTTTATGCAAAACTCGTCAACTTTGTGACGATACTGGCCCACCTCTCGTACCTTCGACTCCAGTACCGACGATGCGTGAGGAACTTCGTCCTCGTTGACGACGTTGTTCCCTCTGCTGAATCGGTGGTGCCGGGGTCGACTCTATTGTCGACTGCTGCGGACCAGCCTCTATTGTTGTTGAACCTCTGGGGGTTGGGTTCACCGGGCGCGACATTTACTTGCCTTGCCTGGCACGGCCCACAAAAAGACCGTCTTTTCTAGGGATCTTTGGATATAGGGCGTGACGATGCCGAAGAAACTCTAGTCCTTTATCTTGAGTTGTCGGAGGCTCCAGGCAGAGGGACTCAGGCTGTGTCTGAGTACCTTCTGCTGGATACCCCTCTATTTTAGGAGTACAGAAACCCAATATAATTCACATACACAACACTGACACAGGTTGTTGTATAATAATCTCTTTACTAGCTCTCTTGTTATTACATTCTTGATAACACTCTGATTACTCTTTACATTACTTGTAGTACTCTAAGTCAGATCTTTACTCTCTGAACTCTAGACTCTGGTTCAGGGGTACTTCTTGAATTCTCAAGACCAACTCTAAACAAGACTTACTCGTTTCAACTCTAAATTCTGACTGTCTTCACACTCAAGTCTCAGGCTCACTTGTCCGGTCTCCTGGGAGTGGCAACTGTCACCTCAGGGCTTAATGATTGACCAACTGGGCCAATCATTGCCCTGGGCCGGGGATATTAAATCATAATCAGAAATATTCTTGGAACTTATTTCCAATTTTCTCACGGTCGGACTTGGTTCCACGAATTCTCTAGAATTCGGGCCACCCATGTCCGAACATCTGTGCACCAAGGGGTGCCTTACTGTCAAAACTGAATTTTTTACTCAAGTGTTTCACCTTCTGTTTCTACAGGGTGTCACAACTTTGACATGAAACTTTATCAAAAATTCACTATCTTTGACTTATCAATCATTAAGAATTCGACCCTATGCTACGGACCAAAGTGAAAAATCATTCAATCTATGAACTCACTGGACAATATCTTATTTTATTCATTTTGTACATTACGTACAATTCTAGAAATTGTGTATTAAGCATCGTTTACACGATGACACTTTTGTGTCTAGAGCAAGTGTATACACTTAAGTGTCTGTGTGTGTACAGCACCTGGACTAGTGTCTCTAGACTAAGTTACAGTGTCCGCAGTTTATATGCAATTCTGGTATAGACAGCTCGAATTTAATGTCGTAGATCACTGGTGGCGCTGATCAAGCGCCAAGTTGAATAAGCGCCAAATTGAACAAGCGCCAAATTGAACAAACGCCAATCTGAACTAACGCCAAACTGAATAAACGCCAAATGGAAGAAACGCCAAACTGAATAAAAGCCAAATTTTTGGCTTTTATTCAGTTTGGCGTTTCTTCCATTTGGCGCTTATTCAGTTTGGCGTTTGTTCAATTTGGCGCTTATTCAGTCGCCCCAGATCACTCTAGCTACAGTAGTTTCCAATTTTCTGGAAATTTTTTGTCAGTGCCGGCATTCAATACCTATCACCACCATACAATAATAACCAGCAGCAGCAACACAAAATACCGATTGAATTATGTACAATGACAAGCAAACAAAAAATAGACGTTTCTGAATTTCAGCAAAAGTAATTTTCTTTCATATAAAGTATTATGATTTTATTAACGAAAATTACTATTAGTGAAAATTCCAAAAATACCCCCAAAAAACTATTTAAAATTAGAATTTATGCAGTGAACATTTATAGTAAGTAAAACACTTTGTCCACACTTCTTTATTTTGTTGTAGAAGTTTTCTTTTTATTACTACACAGCTACCACGGCCGCTAAAATACGAGGGGGGTGACTCTACCTTCGTCTATATTGACTGATTCACACCCTTAATCCAGCTGCTCAACTCTAGTTGAAGCCTAGAGACATGTATACAGATGCAACACTTTTTGTTGACTCTTGATCTAGACACGGGTGTACGACACTGCTCTAGCCTAAAAATTGCAGTGCATGTAAATAGTAAAGACACTGCTCTAGATACAAGTGTCGCCTCTAGGTGTCATCGTGTATGCGAGCCTATAGACTACAGTATATTATCTATTTATAGAGTAATTGTAAAAAATAACTTGATTTTCTACTTTGTCTGTAACATAAGGCACAGTATAAAGATTTTCTAAAAGTTACACAATTGATATTCAACCGCATAAATACTTTTTTTTTTTCGTAATAAATTGTGCTTCTTAAATCTTGCGATATATCTTTATGATTTTTATAATTATTTTCTTTTCTATTTTTATTTTTTTGCCTCAGATATATTTTTCTTTTTAATTATTTTCTAAGCACATTCCCATGTGTACATTAGAATATTTCTTATAGATAGACACACAAGTAAGTGTAATAGGCATATAAACGAAGAAGAATATAGAATATATAAATAAGAAACAAAAATGCAAATTTGAATGTCCTATGCAAATTAGGCAAAAATCAGTTTGTATTTTTTTTTTGTTGTTGTTGTTGTTTTGTTTTGCTTCCTCGAAATGCTTTATAAACTATATTTTGTTTCTCATTTGCTATATGTTATTCAAGTCAACTGTTTATGACAAATATCTGTCTCAGATAGATAGATATTTTTTTTTGCATATTATCTATATTGAAATGTGAGATACACGTTATGAGTCTCTCTCTCTCTCTCTCTCTCTACATCATTTGTATGCGTAATTTCTGTGTAACAAACACACAGATATAATACATACATTTTTTTTCCTTCTTCTTCAATGGTTAATTAAAACTGAGTTTTTGTCGCCACAATTTCTTCTTATATACATATATTCTATGGTAATGTTTAATATAAAGGGACACAACTACAGCCGCAAATTTTTTAATTGTTTGATATGTGTTTTGTCAATATATGATAATTGGAAGATGCAAACTTTGGGAAGATATGGAACTTTTTTTTTATACTGTACACATTTTACAGTGTGTTTCACAAATTGTATATGTTACTGTCAATCTGAAGTACAGTAGCAAGTTGGTTGTTCTGCTGATTGCCTAGGCAATCTGCAGAACAACCAACCTGCTAGTGAATCCTGCAAAATTCAACACCTTGTTGTGTTTGTCATTCATACTTTCTCCGGCATTACTGAGTTGACATCAGGCAGGGCAGGGCATTCCGGGCCACATGACTCGTCATCATCATTGACCGACCCGGTCTATGATGATGACGACGATTCATGTGGCCCGGAATGTGTCAAAGTGTCTTACGTTTCTGTGCAGGACGTGGTCCAGGGAAAGAAGATGTAGTAATTCTATAATTAAAGAGTATATGTTACAATAAAGATTAGATATAAAAAACAGCATTGCATGGTTTATGTTTAAATGTTGCATCGTCAGGGCCGCCGAGAGCGGGCCCGGGCCCCGGGAAAACAATAATTTCTGGCCAGATAACAGAAAAAAAACTGCTTGTAGATAGAAATTGTTCTTTTATTTTTTCTGTAATCTAATAATAATAAAACTTTCAGATTTATTTTTAGCTTTTGTTAGTGATAACAGCTAAAATACATAAACAAAGTGTGCAGTCAATTTGGGTTTGGGACCCGGGACATATAAACACTGTTATTACTAGTAATACTACGAATTACGATTACTGACAAAGATCAAAAAAATTATGTAACAAAATTACAAATAATAAAATTGGATAGTGATTTGTAAAAAAAAAATCCAGACCCTTGCCTTGCATGCTGCACGGGCCTCGAGAATTTGTCCCGGTTTCTCTCCTTTCTCGTCGGTCACGTGCATTGTCTCAAGTTTTCAAAATGTCACCCATTGGCATTTACTGACATTAGTAGGAAACTGATCTGCAAACATCAATTAATGTATCTCTTGCAATTGTGCGACAATTATTTTCGATTTCTTGCATTTTATATAATCGTGACAAGAAATCGAATCGACAAAAATACAAGAGATACGTTAACTGATGTTTGGTACATCTCTTTGATGTACGGCAATGCGAGTATACGCACGACATTTGGAAAACTTAGGCTAATGCCTCATTTAACATAATGAATAAACCAGGACCCAGACTTAAAAACACAATGCTGGATTGCAGAATACATTCCACGAGCGCAGCGAGTGACAAAAATTTCATAATTCCTTCTTGGGCCATCTTAAAAGTTTTATAAAGCTCCTTCTACTATCCCGACAGGAAAAAACTTTTCTTTTCGTTGGTGCCGCCTTTCAAATAAGTGCCGCCCGGGGTGGACCGCCCCCTCCCTTAGCTACGCTACTGGTTAGATTATATCAAATGTTTACTAGAACCTTTACTCTTAATTATAGAATTCTATTAATTAAATTAACAAAATAAAAAACCAACCAAATTGTGTATACATTTTTGAGACACAATCTGTATATGAATTTGTTTGTGTGTTGTGTTCTTCTTCTTGTGTGTTTGTATATATTATTTCTGTTTTTGTCGCAGGCATCTGTGTGTGTGTGTTTAAACTTGGGTGGTGTTCTCTCTGGTTATGTGTGAATGGACCTATCTAATATTTCATCTACGAATATATGTATATATATATATGTGTGTATATACATATATATATATATATATATATATATATATATATATATATATTATGCGCGTGCTAGTAATAAATGATGCAGATAACTTTTAACGTTTTATACGTGTCTCATTCATTTTTTATGGGAGAATTGTAAGTAGAGATAAAAAAAAAAAAGATTTCGAAACTTTTTTTTTGGTCTGCTTTTTCAGTCTACGGTTTCTGTTGCCAATTTTTAGTTTCAAATTAAAATCTTCATATTTTGTTAAGAATGAAATCCACGAGAAGTTCTAAGTTTGTGAAGTTGGTCTCACTTTTAATCATGGGTTGCGTTGATCGAGTGACAAACTGAACAAACGCCAAACTGAATAAACGCCAAACTGAATAAACGCCAAACTGAATAAACGCCAAACTGAATAAACGCCAAACTGAACAAACGCCAAACTGAACAAACGCCAAACTGAACAAACGCCAAACTGAACAAACACCAAACTGAACAAACGCCAAACTGAACAAACGCCAAACTGTGCAAGCTTCAAACTGTGCAAGTGCCAAACTGTACAAGTGCCAAACTGAACAAACGTCAAATTAAACAAACGCCAACCAACCCATAATAAAGTAAACTAAAACTGCTAAAATACTTATGATTTAGTTTGCAAGTTTTAACTGCTCTGAAACTGATGTTTCTGAAACTGATGTTTCTGAAACTGAAATAAACTCTGCTCTGAAACTGATGTTACTGAAACTGAAAACTCTGAAACTGAAAAAACTTTTTGAAACTGAAAAAACTCTGCTCTGATACTGAAATAAACTCTGCTCTGATACTGAAATAAACTCTGCTCTGATACTGAAATAAACTCTGCTCTGATACTGAAATAAACTCTGCTCTGATACTGAAATAAACTCTGCTCTGAAACTGAAGAAAAAAAAACTGCTCTGAAACTGAACACTCTGAAACTGATGTCACAACCTTCATCTAACAGTGAGGCAACTATACTTTCACTTCTAAGTAATTTTGCATTCCTTTTTCTTCTAAAAAAAACCATCCCGAAAGAAGTGGAACTGAATCAACTGTCTTAAAACTTTCTCTCTTATGTTGTAGTTAGCTATGTTGATGTCCCAAACTTAAAACCTGGATAACTTTGACTTTTCGATCAACTCGTACATGACATACATTATATTAATATTTGAACGAAAAAAAAAATGATACATTTTATTTGTACAATGTGTAAAAACACATTTTATAAATGTATATTTAAGTTATGGCCATATGCCTGTTTTAAAATCACCAGTGAAATTCCTTTCTAAAAAAAAAGATAATCTGGAAATGACTATACTTTCATTAAATGTCGCCTTGGGTATTAAAGAACGCACTTCGTCTCTCTCTCTATATATATATATGAAAGTTTGAAAAAAATACGTGTTAAAAAAATCTCTTTATAGATAGGACCTAGTATAGTGTTTTATGGTGTAAAAGCCTAGCGGCCTAATGTAGAAGAGAGACAGAGAGAGAGAGAGAGACATTTACATTACATTCGATGATATTTATACAAGGGTATATGGAGGGCCTTACAGTATATAGAATAGATCTATATAGGCCTATGTGGTTCTGTCTTCAACCCAATGTGGTTTTGATGGTGGAAAAAAAATGAGTTTGTTTGGGAGAGGGGAGGGTTCGTGAGGAGGGGGAGGGGCTTGTGTCATTTGAATAAGGCTAAGAGATGAAAGGGTGGAGGGTGGGGAGGTTTTGAAGGGGGTTATGTTAGATGATGGGGATTTCTTTTTTTTTTTTTTTGGACTGTGGGTGGGATGATATCGAAAATAGATAGGTTGTCTTTTTTTTTTTACAACCAAACAGTCATACTTTTTTTACCCCTACATTTTTACTATAGGAAACAAAAACTCCTGAAGCTACTTATTATACCCACTAGCTATGGTAAAGGCCCTATATACTGATTTTCTGTTATTCTCTCTCTCTCTCTCGCGCGCGCTCTTTCTTTCGAAATTTCTTTCCCCTTTGATACTTGTGTGTGAGACGCAGTAGAAGTTAGAAAAAAAAATCTCTGTCTCCCGTTAACGATTATGTTCTAAATGGCATTTAACAGAAATGACAACAGGCTGTATGTAATGTGACCCAATGGTATACCACAGGCAATAGAAAGTTTTTCATACATTATTATCATTACTATCACACTTTTTTTCCTCTCTCTTTCTCTCTCTCTCTCTCTCTCTCATCTTTCTCTCTTTCTTTAAAGGCGGCCTAACACGACGTTTGTGCTTGCCAAATGAGAAAATAGTCATCTTTACAAGTGCCACACACTGCCACAGCGAAATTGGGTGCATCATCTTGTAATCATATACAAACAGGGCTCCAACACTTAGCGAGCAACCGATTATCCCCCCCCCCCCCAAACATTTTTTGTCAAATGCACAAGTTGAACCATGCACACACCTTATGTATATATGGGGCTGAGGAGGAATGAAGATTTTAAAATGTTATAATTACAAAACTTAAACTTTCACTTGAAAATTGATGCCTTTTGGACATTTTAAGCACTTTGGGCACAATAGAAACATATGCACGCAAACGTTACAAAATATATTTGACAACACAGCTACTGTATTTGTTTTAAGCATGTGTGATCCAGGCCTTAATGTCTATTTAAAGTGACTTATGACTTGCCACAAACAACTTTGCTCAAACAGCTTTTTTAAAGTATTGATCATATTTTTTATACATTGACCACTTGTGAAATTGTCACTTTCGCCACTTGTAACTACTAATTAGTTATTTTATGAACTGCAGAACTAATTTGTGAACTTGTAATTTTATTAAAAGAGAGCCAGATGTTACACCTCTCTGTACAGATCATATCTTGTTTTTTTGTCTTGTCCATTTACCGACTTTTAAATGGAAAATGAACAAAATAGAATGTGTGCCTAGACATAGTTTTTAAAGTCTATACAAATCAGGGTTGACAAAATCTCGGGAAAAACCAGTAAAAGACAGGGCACTGGTAAATACCAGTTACAACCAGTTTTTACCACTAAAACCGGGAAGGTTCTAGGTTCTGGTCACTAGTTTTTTTTTAATTTTTTGAGTTTGTGTATTTTATGTACAGCTATTTTTACTTAAATCACAAAAAAATGAACAGGGATGGAAGACCAATACAGCCTATTCATGATCATTTTCAAAAACATCTTTATGGACATGGAATATTAACTGTATGGAAAAAAAAGTGCAAGTGCAAAAGCAGACTGTATGAGAGAAAAAATTGGCTTAAAAAATTGAAATTGTCTAAAACTGTGAAAAAGCCATTATTCCCAGGCTGCAAATACAGTGGTAATATCCGGTTAATACCACCCCTGGAAAAATGACTTTGCCAACCCTGATACAAATTGACACACAGGCCTTTTTCAAAGTATTCACGTCGTGTAGAGCCGCCTGTCCGAGAAAAGGACAAGTAGCATCATCCGTGCCACTGTGCCAACACACGTGGGTGCACCTATAAGCTACACACAACGACAAAGTCCACACTTAAGAGGTTACATTAAGAGGTATCACACACACACACATGAGGAAAAGAATGAAAAACGCACACATATGAACGAAATTATGACATACTATAAGTATATGCATTCATTTACCTCAGATAGAATGTACACACATTACACATGTCTCCAAAAAAAATATTCTAAGTAGCTGTTTTTAAACATCCTCAGATTCCAAATTTCTCGTAGGAATAAATAAGTCTCTCTGAAAGTTTTTTTTTCTCCCTATAGACCATAATTTCTTTTATTGGAAAATGGGCGGGAAAAAGAAACGAGTGAATGCCGCTGCACATAAGCGACTGAATATTTTTTTTATCTTTGATTCCAATGTGTATGTGTGTATTTTCATCATTCCCTTGTAGTCATAAACTCATAATGCCCCCTTTTTTTTCATAATCAACTCTAGGGAGAAAAAACAGCTAAAGCTGTTCTTTAAATTTGATTTTCATTATTACTGTTTTTATCAAGACTGACATAATAATCATCATCATCATCAGTAGCAGCATCTAAAACATAGCATACCACATTTTATGATAATGGAGCTGTAGAATTGTTTGTTTTTTTTTTCTCTGCAATGATCAAAAACATATTTGTTTGATTTTATATTTGACAACCAAATAGTGATTGTCTTCTTGCAGCATAAAAATAAAAAAGTTGAAAATAATACACTTGAATGGAGTAGATTTTCATTCATAAGAACTGAAATTTATTTAATTTTAATTAAACATGTTTCATATTTACTGTATGAGACGGCCCCCTAGAAATTCCTACCTTAGGTTTTCTGCATTTTAAAAACTAAGTACATATCAGAAAATCTTCTTTGGAAAACTTCGCAAACTGTATGCAGTTTCCAAACAATTTATAAAGTTTTCAAAACAAAATGTGGTTTATTTTAGTTTTCTATCGAGAATGGAAGACAACAAACAACGTTTCACATACAATTAATGTAGGATGTGTTTGCAAAAATGTAAGTGGTGATTTTCTTCCTTATTTGAATGATTAAATCACGCCTACACGACTCCAACAGAAAAAAATAGACATGCATATATTCTTGCAAATTGTTTGCTAAGTTTGTTAGCAAAAACAGTTTGCAAATTTCTTGCAAATTTTGTTAGCAAATAATCAAGAGAAAGTTATCAGAACATTTTGAGTTACTTCATGATGTGTCCTCATGCTAACATTGATGAACTCGGTTTGATAAAATATTGTAACAGAATGTATAGTGAGTGTTTTTTTTTTCTTCACTTTTGCAAGCAATTTCAACAGTGAAATTCATTCAATTTTTCTCTAAAAATTGATTGAATTTCGCAGAAAGTATTGAATCGAGCCATACGATTAATCGGTAGCATTAGAATCAATTAAGTTTATACAATTATCGAAGCTAAAAAAAAATAGATTCTCCTATTAATCGAATTGGGATAGGCATTTCTGGGTTACTCGTCATAAGTTGTGAGGAACAGAATTTTACTACAATATCTTGTTTAATGTGTGATCCACGCTGTATAAAACTAACATTTCTAAATAGCAACTTATATTTTGATTGATGTTATCAAAATTATTTAATAAGATTTATAGTTTTAAAATCTGGTTAGTTTTTTTATGAGTTTGTATGTCCTTGTAACAGAGTCGACTATTATTAATGTAAACTAATTTAACCTAGATTTTTTTTTTAAAAAACTAAGAAACGGAAAAACCTATTTATGTCGTCCTAAAAATAACTCAGATTCTCATACAAAGGAATACTTTTAGTTATATCATAAGTTCAGTACTGAGTGATCATCAGGATGGTTTTCCTAACAGAGATAGAGAGAGCGAGCGAGCTCTCACTTTCATTACTGCTTTAAAATGGAGATTAAATTCTCATGATAGTTCTTTTTTTTTCATTGGTATTCTTTGGAAGAGGATGATGGGGGTGGTGGTGTTTGTGTGTCCATCAAACTTTTTAGAACTATTATGAAGTTTATATATGGTTGAGCTGAAATTGGCTCTATTCTTTTTATTCCTCCTATATGGTTTCATGTTGAGGATTTCTCTACACTGTGCCACACGTGTGGGATTTTAACAATCAGGGGATCTGCAAACTATGGCCCAAGAGTCTTACTTTGGCCCTCATAGAACAAACCAATTGAAGAAAGTATAACGGAGAAATTCATTTAGCTAACTTTGACATCAAAACTTCACTAGAAATCTTCTACACTTTGTATATTTTGAAAACTTTAAAACAAAAATTTGAAAGTGTTTTTAAGAAACTATAGAAGCACAAATGAATTCCATTTAATTTTTATGTTGTTAACAGTAAAAAGATTGCATAAAAGTATGCCGATTACGACAACTTATTTTTAATTGAACTTTGTAACAACAACAAAAGAAACTAAAGTAAAATTGTCGGTCAATTAAAACTGCTGCAAAATGTTATTTTTTTTAAGTTTTCAAGTTTCTCAAAAACTTTGCGCTTAATTCGTTTAATTAACTTTACGATTAACTCGTTATGGCCGATTTCCATTAGGTGAAAATAGAAGATGAAATAGAATCTTGATCGGGTGAAATTTTAAAGAATTATCATATATCATATTATATGACATAATTGTTAGAAAAAAAATTACCATATATGACTTAACGTATAACCTGTTCTTTTAACATAGATTAATTAAAATATATTTCATAGGAATCATGCTCTTTCTAAGCCTAATCGGTTGTCGTTCACTATGCTTTATAATTTCTTTTAAATTAGTAACATTGTTTTTACCCCTTGTAGTCATTTAAATCTCAATTGTGATTATTTTTCTTCAAATAAAATACATCTATAAATATAGAAATATACATTTTAAATATTGCAATGTGAACTTCTTAAAGTTTATGAAAAAGAAAATACGATTTTGGATTTTCATTCCGATAAATATTATTTGTTTGTGACTTTTTGAAGTATTTAAGTTAGTAAAGTAATAAATAAAGCTGAATTTGAATGTATATTTTTTAATTTCTTGAATAAATTAATAATATTTAAATGTAGACGTCATTTTAAAGCGGCGATCATACTATTTTTTTCTCCCAAGATTCCGTGCAAGAAATGTCAAATATTGCTATGAATTTTGCACAGTTTCTTGCAACAACAAAAATAAACGAAGATCTGCTTTTCCGTAGTCTTGTAAGAGTAGAATCACATAGGCAATTGCAATTAATTCATTGACACAGAATATTGCTTTAAATATTGCCAATGTGATGATAGCAGCTGTATAGATTTGTTTCGATGTCATTCATGTAATTTTATTTCACATAGTATTGTACAACTACATGTATATTAACATAGGACCCATACAGTGCTTTAAAATATTGCGTATGGGCCCTTTCTTTTAAAAAGTTTGAAAACCTCTCATAGTCTTATACCATTCAATATATTTTTTTTTTGCAGACACTTTGATTAGTTGCCAAAACATTTACTTTCTTTTTCTTTGTTTGCAACCTCCCCATCTCTGGGTGAAGGTTGAACAAAAGGAGAAAAAAATGGAAATAGAGCTAAGAATGAACTTATTTTAGAGGCACTTTAACTACTAAGACAGTCATAATGCATAAATATTAATGCCACATTGCAGAAAGACTACTGTTGTAATGATGATACTCCATAACTTCAGATACACTTTGTATCTATTCTGATACAAATCTGCAAGAAATTATTTTAACCTCGTATTAGAGCCTTCTTCAACAAACCTGTATATCTAATGTGTACAGCTTTATTATCATAACTAAATTTACAGGAGCCTAATTAGTAGTAAATTACTTCTAAAATCAAAGCTTTTAGACAGTAGTTGATTTTTTTTTCTATTAGGATTTATGTGAGAAAACAACACCAAAATAACAACATTTGATGAACCGTTGTTGCAATTAAGAATATAAGAAGGATGCATACACTGCAAGAAACTTTTCGAGGGGATGATTTCCTTCATTTCTGTGTTTTGTTTTGTTTTTTCTTCTTCTTCTTCTTCTAATGTGACCACCCACACCTCCCACCCCCATTTCTTTTCACCCACTTTTTTTCCGCACTTGTAATCAAGGTCTGAACATTGACGCATTGGGATCAAAGCCAAAATCTTTGCTTTATTTTTTGTTCTGTGCCTGGTTTCTTGTAGAAAGCGCAACATTTTGCATTGAAAACTTTAAAACTCACTTTCTCATTGTGAATTTAAAATTAAGGTTTATCTCTTCTTTTTTTTTAACAAAAATGTTCTATTTGAAATGTGATATTCAATATAATGGAAGAAAGAAAGAAATAAAGAAATCAATAATATTTGGTTAAGAAAAAAGTAAGAAGAAAAAAAAAACTGTAGTTTGAAACAGTATGTTTTAAGTTGAATCTACTACACTCATTCATCCCTAAACCATTTCTTAAATGACTGTGTTCTCTCCTCCAAGTGTTGAGTGAAATGATAAGTTAATAAAGGCCAATTGTGGGTTCCATTACAAATGAATGGTACTGTGATGTTACCCACAATCAGGCAATCACTGCTAACACAAAATGAGTGCAGTGATGCATTGCATTTTTTAGTAAGGGGGAGCTTTTTGATGACTGCAATGAGACCGTAGATCTGGTCTTAATATCAAATGTTGTCTGCACCTATAGATCTCATATAGACCTAGGCCTACTACTGTATATATTGATAAATAAATATTGTTCCTTTGGACCAAATAATCTAATTTAATGATAAAAAGGTGTCTTTTTAATCTATTCCTTACAATTGTTGATTGAGTATTGTGTTGAAGGAATTCATCTGAGATAAAATCGTTTTCAAATATCAACAACTGTTGGTCATATTTGGTGGTCAAGAATGCTCACAAATCAATGTGACTTTATCTGACCTTCTTGTATAAGGCTCTTTTCTTTCATTTTTTTTGTTTGGTTTACTTTCTACGTGACTTCATATATATATATCTATACAGGGTGTGTCGTTTTGAAACTCAAAGTTAATTATTTATTTATTTCATACTTTTTTTAAATCCTCAAAAGTAGTACAAAATATTGCATTCTTATTTTTATAATTTAATGTATGGTGTGATCATTAGGTTTTTACTTATAAATCATTGAGTTGTGTATGGTGAAAAAACAATTACTTGAGTGAATTTACCGTTACAAGTATGTAGGTTTTTAAAAGCATTTATTAAACAAAACTCATTGTTTTTTCGAAACTTTATGAATAAATAAAGCGACTCATTCATTTTTGTGACAATCTGTTTGGAAATAATCATTTTTATGACAGTTTTAGTTTCTGTTCTTATTGGCGTTTTAAAACTGTTATTAAATAATTTGTCACAAAAAATGGGTCACTCGCTTCAATTTATTCATCAAGTTTGGATGAGACAATGAGTTTTGTTTTTTAAAAAAATGGTTTTAAAAAACGACATCCTGGTATCGGTAAATTCGCTCTTTGGACTTAGCCACGTCCATAGAAAGTTAAGAGAGTGGCCACGTGAATTCACGTAACTCCATCTAGTAGCATCATTTTTAATTAATTCTATTGGTCGCACCTTACTAATTAAGCTTAAACAAAAGCTACTTTTAACAATCACTATATTAAATAATCACAAAAGTGCATAATAAATCATTAAAAATGTAAAATGAAGGCAAAGCAAATTAAAATATAAAATTGGTTACATAGCTTATTAATAGGGTTCGGATTTTCATGTTTCTCAATATGTGGCCCAAGAGCCAACAATCACGTTTAATTAGATTTTAAAAAAAAACAATTAAGCTTATGATTTTTTTAACACTGGTTAGAGGCTAGAACTCTATTCAACAACTGATATAAAACCAGTCATCTAGCCTCTAACCAACCTTGATTAGAAGAAGCATAATTGTAGTTGTTTTAATGATGATGATTACTTCACAATTGGCACTTGGAGCCACAAAATGAGAAACAGTTGCTTGATTTTGCATACAAATCTGAACTCTACTTATTAATAGCAACTTCAGAAATTAAACTAAAGATTGCATAGGCTAAAAATGATATTATAATACGGTTAGATATCGATATTTCAAGATTTTCATAAATTTAGAATTATCTACATTTGTTTTTTACGATATGTTTTTAAGATTTTTATCAAATTTTTGTCAAAATTATTTTCAAGTTTTTAAAATACTTCAAATCAGAACTTTTATTTGCCATTTTAGTATCTAACAGTTAAAATGTTATTACAGATTTGTTTCTAAAAAAAATTGTTATTAAACTATAATGAAAACGTTATTTAAGCTTATTTTAAAATAGTACAATTTTTATTAATTTAAATAAAATAAATGTGTGTCAATGAACTTTTGATTCACCATGTAAATGAAATCACAAAAAAAGCTGTATATTGAACTTCAAAGAAAGATTGATAACTTTCTCAACATATTCACCTTAACATTATCAATTGTGCAAACAAAAAGATTTTTAACCCTCGCTGTTTCTACTGTTTTTTGTTTTTGTTTTTTGTTGTTTTTTCCAATTTTCTACTTGTGACCATTTTTTTTATATCATATACCATTCGTTCTATTTTTGTAATGTTGTTGTTAAAGCAATAATTTTCTTTTGTGTCTTTTAATTCACTTAATTTGTGAAAGTATTTAAATTTTAATTATTGAAGGGGGGAATAGGCACACTTAATGCACATCCAAAAAAGTCTTTTCTTAGTTGGGCACATTTAACAGGCTATAACACTAATTCTAGTTGATCAGTTATATATAATGGCCCTTAGGGGTACTTGTAAATACCCTTCCATCAGTTATATCTGGGGAGTAAGAAGACGTGATTTTTTTTTTGTTAATTGAAGCTGAACTCTATATCTATATTGGGCTTAATATTAAAGGCTACTCACGTTTGTCAATCATCAGACTGACCCTAACTGATACTCAAAGGTTATTCCCCTTCACTATAATTCCACTAACTCATCTTCACCACCACCACCACCTCTTCCACTCATACTATGTCCCCTATGCATTGTTTGTGTAAGATTGGCAACTGATCAATTTCTTAAACCAGAATTTCTTAAAAAACTCATATCAGTTGGGTATATTTTTTTCTTCTTCTTCTCCAAATGAATGTGTGTGATGAATCTGATGATAGTTCTATGTTTATGTTATGTTTTTGGAGTCATTTCAGGATGTGTGAACAGTTTTTTTTAAAAAAAAATATGGAGAACACTGAGGGCGTTTTCGGTCTTTTCTATACTTTTGAGAGCTTTTGGAGACTTCTAAGAACTTTTGGGCTTTTTTCAGGTCTTTTGAAATCTTTGGATTTTCTAAACTTTTGAGAACTTTTTAAAAATTTTTTTAAGAACTTATGAATATTGTTGCAGAGGTTTCGAGACTTTTTCATGTCTTTTGCTGATAACATGTTTAAAACCTTTGAAAAGTTTTGAGAATGTTGGAAAACTTTAAAAAAAATTTTTTTTATAAAACACGGGTCCACATCAAGCTGACAAAAGTACAACAAATTTGTGACACAAAACAATTTGGGTTTTTTTTTTGTTTCTATAGCTGTCCACATAGACATGCACAATAGTCTTTGGTGTTGCTTTGAATTGTTTTATTTCACTGTTCTGTTGTTGTTTTAATACTAACTGTCCACACTGTACAACAGTGTACAGACAAGAGTTGAAAGAAGGCTGTGTCAGTACCAAGACAAAGCAAAAACCTTTTGATGTTTACCGACTTAAGCCGGGACATGGTATTGTTTGTGAAACTGCAGACGAAACAAAAACAACACGCAGAAATGTTCTAGAAGTGTAGCCAATTTGTCTCGAAACACTGAGTTTCTGTTTTGTTTGTGTTTTGTCAGCTTGATGTGGATCCGGTCTAAGTAAATAGACATACAAATGCTAAACACAAACTTTTTTTTGCGACAAAATATAATTAGTAAAAAATATAGTTGTAAAATGAGTTATTAAGTGTCGCGTTACTCATGTAGACCTAATATAAAATGCCACAAACGACATCGATGAGGTGCCATTATGAGATAACTGGTTTCATTTCTCCTTTACCACTTTCAAAGTGTAATGTATTTAGAAAACCATAGTTACGCAATCGCGGTAAAAACCAGTATACTTACTGCTTTACGCATTCTATTAGGCTTATACCGTGATTTTAGTGTACATTTTAGGATATTGTATATGCTATTTTCAGCCTCAGTCGATGTGTTGCAAAACTCTTTGCCAGAATTATTTCTGATCAAATAATAACCTAGTAAGACATGGTTTATGTTCTAATAATCTCCCACTTATGATATAGTTTGTAGGTCATGATTAAAGAAACACATTTAGTAGTTAGATTCTAAGTGAAGAATTTAAATTGGTTGGCTTTTATTTTTCAGCAGAAGTTTATTAATGGATTTTAATGGGGCTTTAACCACTTTGTTGATAAGATAAATTGCTATAGAGAGAGCTATATTCATTTTAGAAAGGAAAACATGTTATGTTTGTTGGATAGAATCTCAACTAGTAGTGGTTGAAATTAGGAATAATGCAAACTATGAATTAATGCAGCAGCAATGCAATGCAAGGTTACTTTCTAAGGCACATGTGAACAAATGTTGACACCTAATAATGATTTTACTTCACTTGTTGCATTGTTCACAATGCACCATATATATAGGTGTATATTGGGATTGAAAAGTGGGGCGGCAAGAGATGGTGGCAACAACAAAAAAGACCTAGTAATGCATTGCGTTTTTGGAAGGATTTAACTGTTAGGGCACTAAAATGCTTCGTGCTGGCCAGCACTAGCAGGAACAGATAAATTGGTGACAAATATGGGAACTTTTGTAGCCTGTTTTTATTGCAAAGGTGGCAGCTGCCACCCCGCGCGCCCCCTAATTTACGCCTATGCAACGCACAGGCACAGGAAATAGCAACCTTGCATTGCTATTACATTACTTCATGATGTTGAAATTGCTATCGGTTAAGAACAAGGGTTAATAGAGTAAGAAGGTGTGCTCGTAACTAAGGAATTCGAGATATTTCTCCACCCCAAGTCGTTGCTGCTATGAATAAGGATGCACTTTGACGTATAGTCACGTACATCTGTATTTCACAATCACTGGCAATATTGCCTACGTGATAGACACTGATAGTGCATTCCTATTTCTAGCAACGGGTTTGGGTGAGAGGAAAACTTCTTACAAGCCAACCTTCTACTCTACTAATTTTGGGCTAAGAGAGGCTATCGACATGGGTCAGTTTAGAAATTAGTTAAATAACCAGTGGATAGCACCATCATTTCTATTAATACACATTTTTTTTAATATTATATATATATATATATATATATATATATATATATATATATATATATATATATATATATATATATGTCTGTCTGTCTGTGTATAACGCGGTACACACAAGGACAAAAACGTTTATTCACGTCGGGAACTATTTAAATTTAAATGAACCGGTGTTTTTCTCATGGTCATAGTTAAATAGTTTCAATAGGCAAATTAAACTACACTACATGTAGTTTAAGACTAGTTTCTATATATTTTTTTTATAAAGAACTGTGATTAATATGAAGCAGTAACTGGTATAGCCATTAAACATGCATTGTGTTTTCGGTTTCTATTTACATGCTCACTTTTGGCGCACAGTTAATACTTTTTAAATGTAATTTAAAGTGTAATAAACACTCAAATATACTGCCCATCCACTGGGTAACTTAAAGTGATAGGAAACAAAGGGTTGTTGTAAATGGGTCTCACTCAGAGTGGTTGGCTGTTAAATCTGGTGTACCCCAGGGGAGTGTGCTGGGTCCTTTTTTGTTCCTGATATTTATTAATGACTTCAGCAGCACAGTTGGCAGCAACTGTAGACTATTTGCTGATGATACTCTAATTTACAAAGAGGTTGATGATATCCAAGACTGTGAAACATTAGCTCTAGACTTGAAGACAATTGAGGGATGGTGTAATACATGGCAACTTCAGTTGAATGAGAGGAAGTGTAGTGTTATGAGGCTAACTCGGGGTAGAAATCCAATTGTGTTCAATTATAGTATGAATGACATTATTCTTCAGAGTGTCAAGTGTTATATGTACTTGGGGGTTACAATCACAGATGACCTTTCTTGGAAAAAACACATTGATGGTGTTACTGGGAAAGCTCTACAAATGCTTCATTTTAGTCAAAAGACATTGGGCACATGCCCAGCACAAGTTAAAACTATTGCCTATCAATCATTGGTTCGGCCTCATCTTGAGTATTGCTGCAGTTTATAGAGTCCTCACTCTGTCTTACACACACTCATTCAGTTGAAATGGTTAGCATTAGGCAGCTAGGTTTGTTTGTGGCAGGCACAGATTTACAGATAGTGTCACTGTTATGCTGTCAGTGCTACAGTGGCATAGTTTGGCACATCGCAGAACTGAGGTAAGTTTGAAATGGTTTGGAAAAATTACACGTGGTGATTGTCCTAAACCGCAGTCCAGTGATATTCATAAAGCACTATACATAGGCAAGGCTGACCACTCTAAGAAAATTAGGGAGATTTTTGTTAGGACAGATTCATATTATTGGTCTTTTTTTAGTTATAAGACAATGGAACTCTCTTCCTGAGGCAATGGTGATTTGTGGGATTGACATTTGTATATTCATTTTTTTTTTATATATGTGCATGTATATGTGCTTGACATTGCTTAATGCTGCATGTGGACTTTTATGTCTCTCTGCCATAGGCCTATTTGGCTGCTAGCAGAGTAATCATTGTAATTTTAATTGATAAAATTTTTTCTCTAAAATTAGCATATATAAATTTCATAAATGATTGAAAACGAACTAATCGTCTGCGAAAATTAGCATGTAGGCTATAGAAGGAATCATAACTAGGTTTTGCAAAAGTATCAGTGGATTCGCAATATATTTGAATGTTTATTAAATGATTACACTTTAAAAAACAGTTTCAGAAATAACTATGGGTGAAAAAAATAAAACCAAACACACCATGTTAAACGGCTACACCAAATATGCTATTGCATCATACTGATTTGATTCATGCTGATATATGGCCTCTTTAAAGTATTGTTTTGTGTTGAAAAGTAAACACAAGTTGACCATCATTTTTTTTTGTTGCCAGTTTTAAGTTTTTTTTTCCTCTGATCTGAAATGCAACAAATTCTGATCTGAAAAATCCACAAATTCAGTGTCAGAAACCCCATTTTTGAACGAGAGATTTTTGTTTAAAAAACAACAACTGAATTTCTATTTGTTTGTTGACAATCAATTTCTGAAATATTGACATTTATAATAAATGGCTTCTCTTTTTTTTTTCTTCTTGTAAAAAACATTTTGAATTTCCAATTGAAGAATATTTTTCAACTTTTTTCTTCGTTTGAATTTAAGCTCATTGATTTTTTTTTTTCTTTAAACTTTTTTTTTGTTGACGAAATTGGTTGTTAAAATGTTTCTTCCGTTTTTTATTTAATCTGGAATTTATCCTAAACAGAAAAGTATTCCAAAACAAGAGGTAAAGAAAATGTCTATGTGATAAAAAAATAGCTATATGGTCCTGATGCACATGTCTGCGGGCCGAGTTAGGGCCAGAGGTCGGCCTTCACCCGGTGCCAATGGAGTCATTTCACTATTACTCTCAATGCGTCAGTTCACACAACAGCGTGCCGTGACAGGACAGTGCATTGGCCCTGCCACATGGCCTGGGGGGTATTATGTTCGTTTTTAACCGGCGACGGTCCGCTCTTGGATCGCAGATTAGCGCATGGGAAGGCGTTTCATTAATTAAAAAACGGAATTCCATTTAATTAACCGAGCCGACGCAGAGCAAGAACGCATATGTCTCTAGGGCATGTGTGGTTTCTATATTACCGGGCTGTGGTAGGGCCGTCTTTTCGGCACTGTCTTGGCCCGGACATGCGAGACTCACGACCATAATTAGCTTTAAAGAAAAAAAGATGAACGATGAATGGTAAGAATGACCAGGGCCATAATAACTTCGCTCATATAGTGGATTTTTCCAGTCCTTCAAACCAGGGTTTTTTTCTTTAATGGCCATAACAACAGCATACAATCCTAATGCAAAAATTTACAGTTCAAATTTATAAAGTTATCTAAACATTTTTTAATTAAAGATTATTTAACATATTGTAACATGTAAGTTTAATTATTTTTATCCATTTTTGTATAAAATGTTTCCAGTCATTAAAAGTTACAAATTTCGGAACAATCCTAGTATTAGGGCCCTTCATAAATTTAAATAAACTATAATTCGCCAGAAACGTAGTAACGAGTTGAGTACGAATGTGCGCTAATCTAAGAGACCAAAGTGAAAAATATATTTTGCCTTATTTACATTTTCGCGTTAACCGAGTGGTTAACAGAGCATTTCCTTGTAGGTGATAATTTTGAATGTAGCTAGGGGTGGTTGCAAAACTAAAAAAATGAATAACTAAAACGTCCTTTGGCTTTAAAATATAAAAATAACGTCTATCTTCATCACTAAAATGTGTGGATTATTTTTAATCTGATGACATTTGTTTGTATTTCAACCCGTTCTTAAGTTATTTCCATTTTTACAAAGAAACACCTAATCCTAATCTAATGTTAAAGATAGAGATGCGCGTCTGCTCTTGGCATTCAAAATGTCACACGCGTCGACTCGTCGTATAAATACATTGCCAGACTAAATACTCCGTTTACTTAGGGCAACTTTATTCATAAGAAAATTATTTTTGTTGAGGTAAAGTGGAGCATTAGTCACAAGTAGTTACTCGTGAGTAATGCTCCACTTTATTAATATACCATCCAATGTATTTCAATGGACCAGCTGATCCTTTTTACAAACGAAAATGGCGGACATTTTCTTAACACGGCGTATATGTAATGCCTAATCTGTAAAACTAGAACTAAGATATGCATGTAGTGTTGATCAGAAGCGAATTTTGATTATCGTTATGTTGTCTATAGAGAGAGGAAGATGTTGTTGGTGCCGCCATCTTGTGGTAGTTATGACCAAAAAAAAAAAAAAAAAAAAAAGAAACTGTAGCGGAAGCGGTCTTTTGCAACCGGAAATTGTACTTTTTCCAGCTGTTCGAATGTTCGGTTTTTCATTGAAATCAATTACATTTTGTCGTTGCTATAGTGGTTTGTGTTTTATTCGATTTTCTCGTTCAATTAAGTGCAACTTGAATGTGAGTTGGTTCCATTTCGATGTCGCCGTTGACCGCATTCTAATCAAAGGGAACAACGTTCTGATCAGAAGTACGACTCAAGGGGTTTCTGGACACACACTCGGGATGGCTACTACCTTAGACACGTGCGAGCTACAAGTGGTCAGTGTTGACGTAGAAAAGAAGGAGGAAGAGGAAGAAAAGGAGGAGGAGGAGGTGATCGTGATCAATGTGGCCGAAGAGAAAAAGAGAAAACACGAAGCGAACTCTCTGTCTTCTCGTTCACAAGGAGAAGGACACCTAAAGGTTATTTCAGTGATGCACATTTTATGTTTTCGGGTTTTCTTTCAGTTAGCAGCCGTTAACCTACAGGCTAAGACTGTGGTGTTGTTTTATAAGTTGCGTCTAAATGCGCGAAGTAAGGTGGAAAAGATGTAGAATTTCATACAAAGGGGGCTAAGCGGCTCCTAATCGTAGGATTTTTCAGAGTTGCATTTAAGTGTTTTCTCGATTAGGACCCAATCTGCTCATTTAAGCTGCGTTTTCACGAGTTAACTCTAACTCGAGTTAGCACTCTTGATCCGAGCTCATTCGAACACCGTCATCCAAGCTGTGTGGACTTAGGACCGTGCTGAACTTTTGTGAGTCAGCTCGAGTACGAGTAGCATTCAAATATGTCGGCAGAACGCGGAGCAGTGTTAAATGGCGTTATCAACATATCCGCGACAGCGCTGATACCCTTGATCACGAGATCGGCCATCTTTGTAACGATCCGAGTAGCAAGATTTGTCGACCAGCGCTCTGTGTTTGTCTACGAGCCAAGTTCGAAGGAGTGTGCTCGGTGAGCCTCAGTGCTAGTTAACTCGTAACATGAAAACCCGGCTTTAGTTTCAATGTACAGCTCCTTCACCGTATTGCGCGTCTTTGGTGTAGCATGCGTCACGCTGCACTTATATAACAACTTCTCAGCCTTTAGGATGAAGCCTCATTGTGTTCTAATCAAAAGAATATCTTTAGTACCTTTTTATTTATTTTTATAACGGATTCTAATAAAAAGTATTCGTTATTTCTAGAAGAAACAGCGAACACGTTTGGGGAGACCGGGAAATGGTGTCGAGAAGTACGACGAAACAGATTATTACTTCGAAAATGGTATAATGGTTATAAGTTATTGATTAGAAGTACACTAATGTGGTTGAATTTTGTTCGATTTAGGTTTACGGAAGGTTCGTCCGTATTTTTATAAGTACACTACGTTCTGTAAGGGACGTTGGGTTAACAGAAAGCTGCTCGATGTTTTCTCACAAGAATTTCGTGCATTGCCATCAAAAGAATTTGTGAGTTCACGTTTTACGTTGATTCATTTTTTTGGTGACTTATATTCGTTATCAAGTTTATTTTTAAATGAGTGAACAATGCGGCTCACTACTTATAATTAATATTGAATTATTCTCTACAGGCTCGCGCTATTGACCTGGGTTCAATCACAGTGAATTCAATGAAAGTGAATATTGATTATCAGTTGAAGGAGAGGGATTTCATAGAGAACATGACTCACAGGTGAGTGTTGGTGAATGACAGACATTTTGGGACAACCATTGGATTAATGTAGTTCCGATCAATTATGCCCTGGTTAGGTCGACATGTCTGGAGCTCGCGTTATCTTCATGCGACTAATGCAGCACATGCAGCCTTATGGAACTGCATGAAGGTGTTGTATCCGTTTGTTTAACAGCGAGCGTTGCATTGTGGTGCAAGGCGCCGGCTGTGACATTATTTTGACGTCACTGTTCTGTAATGCCGCATGCACTGCGTTAGTTGCATGAAGATAACGAGAGCTTTACAGCTCACTGTGTGCTACCTCCAATTAGTGCCATCAAAAGGACGTCAAACGGCTTTGACATTTTATAGCACTTTTAAGACTCATTAACATAATGAGAGCGTCACTTATTTAACGGTCACTAAACACTACTAATTGGTTAAGCAGCGATCTCACTGTCATTTTTTCACAGCAAGATTCACTGCAAGATTATTGCCGTAGTAGGCTTGCTATATTATGTGCAAAAGTCTCTTGCAAAAGCTGCAAGCCCTTTTTTCACACTGGCAATACTTAAATGCAATTTTCTAGTTTTATTTATTGTACGAGCATATGTGAATTTTAGCTGTGTTGTAAAAATTACAATAAATGGTCAGTTTGAAACTGCTATAAAAAGTTAATTTTTAAATTCTATATTAATGTAACATCCCCGTTTCCATTGGGTTAGTAGAGAGATCTCTGCTAGCCATCGAGAAGTGTCGAATGGATGTTGATGATTAAGTCTTTCGGTCTATTGGCTCCTGTGTTGCTTACTTAACCACCAGGGACACAAGGGTCGGTACCTCAGGAGACCTGTGGTAGAGAATATTGTAGAGATGTCTTCTTACACTCGGCTGCTGGAGACTTCGTTGTCCGGTGGAAACATCGGCTAAGTGGCGGCTGCAATTCTAAGTCCCACTCCCGTAAAATAATCGAGTCCACACATTGAATTCGTACGTTGAAATTATCTTTATTCAATAAACAGAGAGTCCTGTAGATTGAGAGAGATATCGCATAACATCGGTCTGTCGTATAAAATCGAATCCCGAATCTGTCTCCACTCAATCAACAACCTCTTGTATTTATACCCAAAATACAATGCAAACATCTGATTATGATAACAAAGGCTCCAGGTGTGTCCAAGTCTCTTGGACACACTCGGACCTAAAAGTGAGCTATCACTTTTACAAGAAACGAAAACATCTATAAGATGTATAAACTATAACAATACAGAAGGATGTACATCATGTACGACCATCCTTCTATTAACAATTTGTAAAGATTCTCACATCCAAAAGTTCTGCATCGTTGGTTCTTCTAGGATCTATCCTATTAACCATCGATACAGTCCTTTTGGACTATTCTTCTCATCTTGGAGGGCAGGGAGTCATCGCCGCGATAACCTCCCAACCACCCCCAAGCATGAGGTGAGAACCCTTCATTACATCCGTGATTACATTTACAGGGTGATTCTAAAAACGCTAAATCTCAAACGATAGATTCTTTACATTAATATGGAAGTATCTTTAAACGATTCAGTTACTCTTTTGGTTTCTAAAACAATTGAGGTGGTGTTGCTTCTCAATTAGTGCTGAAGCTCGTTTTGTTGTTCATGGTTTTCAACACTTAACTGTGTTTTCTCTTTGTCGTCATTTTGAAATGACAAATACTGCTCAAAATATTGCACTGAAAATTGAAAAAAAAACACGATCCAAATTGTGTTTTCTGCAAGTCAGCGTGCAAGATCATCTGCAAGTTGTGCAACAGCTGCAAGGAGTATTGTCATATTGGCAATCACAATTTATCGCAGGAAATCTTGCTGTAAAAATAACCAGTGAGATCGCCGCTTTAAAGGCGAGTCTTAATGTGAATAAAATGTGCAAACTGTAATGCAGTATTATGCAAGTTATTAGTTTTGCACGAGAGTCGAAATGACTCCATTTTAAGTTTTAAACATGATTAATTCAGCCCACCAGACGACACAACGTCCGTTTTAACCGTCCGTTTATCTATCACAGCTTTCTTTAGTAAAATGAGATGGATAATCAGCAGAAACTATTATCATCTTTAATTGTATAAGACAAGCATGTCAAACTCACAGGCTTACAAGGGCTTAATTTTATGTAGGGCCGCAAAAAACAACAAAGAACAAAGACAATAGATTGTTACTTTAGAAATGTAATAAGGGCAGCACAAAATGAGAATTATAATATATTTCAGAGGTGAGAAAAAGTAGCAAATGGATAAAAAAAGGTAGTAAATCTATACAAGTAGTATACAGTTATATTGTCTGGGTCGCAAAGATATTCGTTTTCGGCCGCGAGTTTGACATGCTTGGTGTAAGACTATGAGTACTATTAGAATTGCATCTTGTCACTGTAGGTGCAACATGGCATAACACAATTTGTATATACAGAGCTATGGAAAAATTTATAGCAACTGCGTTACAGCTAAATTTCAACAATTTCTATCAATGTTTTTTGGGGAATCTTTATTGAAATAAAAAGGGCATATATTTCAAAGCATCTTAATGTAAAATAATGTCAATTATGTCTTAAAAGTTTATTTTAAATATTATTAACAATTATTAACAATACTCACGATTTTTTTTATCAACTTAAAACCATTCAAAAGACCCTGAAAATAACTACGCTAATATTTAGTTTGATAATTTTTAGGATTTTATTGTTAATATGGTAGAAATCTCGGCATACATTTTGACAAAATTAGATTATTGCATATGAATTTTAACGAATAATTAAAAAATATTAAGACAAAATTGACAAATTTTCTGTAACATGAATATGTTTTTAAAATTATAAAATAAATTAAAAAATAAATGTTTTAAAAAAAATTTACATTTATTTAAACATTAAAATTTTACAATAAAAATAAAACAATTCAGGGCATTTTTCTCTATGTTTATAAAATAAAGTCCGGTGGTAGTCCTTTCATTAATGCATTATTTTTACTTGAGGAAGTATCCGCAATTGACTGGTGGAAAAAATCATTAAAGAGATACATATATATAAATAGTAATAGTAATCTATAAGCGCCTCAGTAGTAAACTGTGTTAAGTCACCAAACCTAAATTTTTACAGTGGAGTCGTTTGAAAGTTTTTCTTTTCATTGATGAAATAGGACTTAACAGGGTATACCACCATCTAGCGGCCGATGTGTAAAACCGTGGACTTAACACTGTTACTGTTGGTAGAACTTGACAAGCTGTTTAAAAACACAAATTTTACATCTTATGAAGATGTAAAAATCGTGTTTTTTTTTTAAAGTGACAACCCAGTTTACCTTTTGAGGCACTGATTTGCTTTGGGAACTGAAAATGCTGCAATGCAAAGTTTGTGTTTTATATGTTCAGAATGTTAAATTAAAAGTGCTTGAAACTCATTATTTTCAAATTTGTATGTTTATTAACATTTTTTTCTTATTTTGCAATTATTTTATTAACAACTTAACAATTAACAATGTTATTATTACTCATTTTTGCAAACATCATCATAAAAAAAATTTAATATTTCATATAAACGAAAAAAAAATCTGATTTAAATAAAAAAAAAATCGATTTATTTGATTTTTTTAAAAAAAATCAGCCACCCTGATTTTTGTTATTGTTTATTTTTCCATAGCTGTATGTAAGCTAGTTTCTGTTATATGAAAAAATGGCAATAATCAATAGAGGCTATAAAAGATAATGAAGGAATAAAACTAATACCTAGTACACATCTGGTAATTTAAATGCATTTAAATAATAAACGTGTTCTACAGAGCCCCCTGTGAAGGGCAAACAAACAATATATCAAATTCAATTTATTCAGTTAATAATCTCAAAATATTGTCTTAGCCATTCTCTAGGGGAAGACACCTTTGTTTATGAGAAAAGCCAATGTTTTTTTCTAAAACCTTCAGGTTCTTGAGATCAGTGAAGATTATAATTCCAATCAACTTTACTTTTATATTAAACATGAATTTTTATTTATTCGAATACATGGAGATTTTCAAGATTATAAATTTGGCAATAAGATAAATGACATACAACTTTAAAAGAAAAAGGTAAGGTTAAACTTAAAATATGGGAAAAGTTTAAACATGTATCTTAATGAGTGGTTTTTTGGTTTCTTTTAAGTAGTATCATAGGTTTAGGTATTATAAGGTTTCAGGCAAAAAAGGGGTGCAAAAGCTGTTCATGTCCAATAAGAATACAACTACATAAAAGGGAAAAAGGAAGGGGGGCAAACAATAGACCAATGCATAATGCGTAAATGTACCAACTAAAATATGAATTGTTAAGGTCCCATTTTCTTAACATTAACTTTAAAGGTAACTTTCTTGGTTGGGAAATTCTAACTAAATAGACCCAATTAGAATTGGAAAAACATATATTCAAAAATTCTTAGCCAAAATGTTGGCCCTTTTATACAGATTCTCTCTCATAGAGAATGATTGGAGTTTACTGATTGGTTGATTATTTCCTTAATCAGCCAAGATTTTTATATAAAAATTAAGTCATAATTTTATTATTACCCTGAGAAACTACAATAATTATTTAAGTTGGACTTAAATTGCCATTCCTCTTATGGATGAGGAGGGGTGAGTGAGATGCTATAATTTATCTAGCTTTTCAGGACCTTTTGTGATTCTAGCTATATGGTTTTTTTAAAAATTCTGTTCAGAGTATTGAATTATTACATGTATTTAAATTTCAGTGTGAAGAGCCAGTATTATGAAGGGGCAGAAAACTAACTTCTTTTCACAAGAGAAAAACAATTATTTCATAATTTTAATTTGCCCTTTATTGTTAGAAAGTTTGAATACTTTTTTGGAAGGTCAAAAATGAAAAGGCTGTATTCATTTAGGGACAACTGAATATAAGGGATATCTAATCTCATAATACAAATAGTCTAGAAACATTTGTAAAGGATACACACAGAATATAGAGACAAAAGCAAAACAAAAATGGTAAAAAAGGACAAACATTGAAAACACATACATGTTATAAAACTGGTGAGCTTGGCACAATATAAAAATAAAAACACATCAATTGGCATAAACAAGTAAAATCGTTCACACACACAAAGGAAACACAGATTATGTGAAAGACGTACATATTTGCATAAAACGCACAAAATGAGCAAAAATGCGTAAATTTAGAAAAAATGCGTAATTTATGATAAAACCGCGTAAATCGCATAAAACCGCGTAAATCGCATAAAACCGCGTAAAATCGCGTAAATCGCGTAAAACCGCGTAAATCGCGTAAATCACATAAAAACGCGTACATTTTGCAAAACGCGTAAATCACAAAAACGCGTACATTTTGCAAAACGCGTACAAATGCACAAATTTGCATACAAGTGTAAAAACGCTAAAAATGTGTACCAATGCATAAAATGCACAAGCACATCATTTGTGCAAGTTTTTCACATGCCTTGAACAATTTTAATAACACAAGTAAAAAGTTGTAATAAAATGTACCCTTTCCAAGCTACAGTTTCCTAGAAAAATAAGTCTGTACTCATAAAGGAAATAAGTTTTAAAGAAACATTTTATTTTATTTAAAAAATAACACTTGAAGTCATAAAATGTGTAAAAATATTATTTAAATAACATGTAATCAAAACATATTATTGTGTATACAGTAAGTGCCTGTGTAGAATACTAAACCAGTATTCTCCACTCCTACCCTCTAAATTTATATATCCCTCTCATGAATCGGAGTCTTCTTCAAATAGTTCGGCAAATAGTTTCTTTTCCCTTGTTATCTTCTTGCTCCTTATCCTTCGTCTGTTTCATTTTTGCGTTCTTTTTGATTTGTTTAGCAGTTTTTGTTTTTTTGATGGGTTTTGGTGGTGCCTCTGAAATTTGGCTCATCATTCGAGGAATATCAAAAGTGTTCGTTATCTTGATTAAGTCCTTGGCTGTCATCAGAGGTCCTGGTTTTGTAGTTGTTTTAATGGTATCTGTTTTGGTTACTGGTGTTTAGTACCTTCACTGATACATCTTTTTGTCACTAGTTTTGTAGATTGTTTGGTTGTGTGGGTTTGCTGTTGTGATTTTTTCGGTATCACTAACCTGGTTTTTTTGGCTTTTGTTGTGGGTAGACTTCTTTTTTCACTTCCACATCTATCACTTTTCACCTCCTTTAGGAAGGTTATATCATCCATTTGGTGTGATCCTTCCTTTTAGGCTGGGTTTGTTGAGGCCAGTTCTGTATATAGCTTTTGTGTTCAGCTGCAGCCATTTCTTTTTGTAGCTCCAATTTATAATTAGAGATAGTTTTTTTCTTTAGGTCCTTGCAAGTTATTTTTGTGGACCCTTGGTGATTTTTTGTGTGTTCGCTTATAGTTTCTTTTTTCTCTGGCTGCTTTCTTTTGCATAAGTACCTTTTTCATAAAGTCATAATGCACACCCTTTATTTTGTCCGGAGCAGATAATTGTTCTTCAAATGTAGACATCACCTTCTTGTAAAAATGAAGAATGAGCTTCTCAAATGTCACAACACAGCACTTCACAATAGTCACTATTTCACAGTTCCTTTACACTTTGCACTTTTTCTGTTTAAGAAGTGCTTGCACAGTATGGGTGGTAATATTAGAGAATAACAATATTAAGGCAACAAGTTTTTGATAATATGGTCAGAGTTTGGAAGTTTTTTAAGAAATATTCCTGAATTCAGACTTATTTTTTATTGGTTAATCTATCTAGATTTTACTAAGCTTAAAGTACATGAAAAAATATAAATGGCCAATACTAGACATAATACAACAACAATAGAGGTATATAGGAAGGAGCCTAAAGATCCAAATACATCATACATTATACTTGAAAGAGTGAATGGGGGGTCTCTGGGGCATAACCAGCTATTGATGAGGAAACAGATGTTATATTAATCAAATTGTAAAGGAGGGTCTTCAAAACAACCCTGAAAAACTTCACATGAGGACCCTACTCTTGAGTAGTCCGATATTTTATCATGAATACATTTGGTATCAAGTTTTAATTGAATCATATGCCTTTCTGGGGTGGTTTTTAATTTTATTGACATTAAGCTATTTTCAAAAGTGACTTGCACTTTTCCTGGTAGACATGTACTATGGGCTTCTATATAGATAGTAGCCATCATAATGCATGGATAGCATCTAGTGTGGGATAGTACTTTTTCCAATTTATGGCATATTTTGGTGGTATGCAATTTTATTTCCAAGTCTTTGATATCAAGATGGACTGGATGTTAACTGAGTGTAGTGTAATCTTCCATCTGTTACCAACATTCTATGGTTGATACAGTCAGGGGGAGCAATGTGGGTCTTTCTTTTATTAGTTTTTCTAAATAGGAGGGTTGTTTAGTACAAGTTAGTCTCCTTTCATAAGATTTGCATTGTACCATCATGTGGTCAAATGTAAATGAACTGGCAGTAGGATGTGCAGCCTGGATATTCCCAATATATCCCCTCAAGGGCCTATGCACTTCAGCTGCAGTCTCTAGATATGCTTCTAGTGGTCTATTATATCTGATTAATAGATGCCAAGAAATATCTGTGCTTGATCAAATGTGCCAAGTATTTCACTAGCTACAGTATATTTCTAGGTAAGGTTCTAGATTTTTTTTAACAAAAAATGTTTCTTCAGTACCATTTAATTTTAGCAGTACTTTGACTGTAGGAACACATGACATTGAAACTATTCTTTTGACTTCATATGTATATACTGTAAGTATTCTGGTTTTAGATACCATCTAAAATGGTGGCATGGTTGGTCCAACATTATGGGGCACATGCTTTCTGAATCCCCCAAAACAGTCTGTTACCCCTGGCCAATCTTATGATTCTTTTGTGTTAAAGCTTCAAATTTATAGTCTGCATGACAGTGATCACCCCAGCCACAGTAAGCATTTTGTGGACAAGCAACTTGATTTATGGAATATAGTTTGATGAGAAAAGTATAGTATATTCTTTGAGTCATCCATTCACAATTCACAGAATTGAAAGTTATTTTTAGACTGCCCAAATTTTCTTCTTATTTATCTAATTAACCAATAAGCAAGAGGTATACTCTAGATTTGTTAGGGTAACTTGGGCTTGGGTGGATATAAAACATTTCCTCCCAGTTGGTGTATCTTGGCATTCTAAATTTTGTGATTTAATGAGCTTATGCTCAGTGCACTTTAGCTGTGCTCCTGAGCACAAACTAAGTACAATTCCAATAAACAGAATTATATAAATAAGGTTTGGATTCATTGGGTTTGGCACACGTTCTTCAAGTAGTCTTAAATTTTCAATTCTGTTTCTTGTTTGGATAGCGTTTCTCCTGATAGCATTTCCACTTGCTACACCTAACATCATACATAATCTTAAGCATTTTTAAGGGCAACATACAATGAAAAATACACTTTAAATACAATTCTTACAATATCAATGACACTTTTTTGGGTTACTCTAACATACAAAATAGACATACTGGTTTACAGAATCAATAATATACTAATGCCATAAGATAAATATGTGGCCATGCAGGATAGATGATTATATATAAATGTCATACAAAACACACACTTCATTCTGTGACAGATGCTATTTCCTTCAATTGTAAATGTGGCCTCTAAAGTTTTTCTTTCAGAAGTCACAAATAGAATGTGAAGTATCCTAGAATCCCATGCTAAATTCACTCAGATTAACTTGTTTATCATCCTTTATTTGGCAGATTTGTTCAATGCCATTTTTTCTTAGTATGAGTGTGCCCGTGGTACTGACGATAACCACAGGATCACTAAATTTTATAAAATGATCACCCATGGAGGTACTAATGGAATCTGTACCTAATAATTTTCTTTCCGTTGCCATGCTGGCTTCATGATTAGATACATTGAAAAAACATTCTTTAAAGGATGCTATTTCAAAATTGGTCTTGTTTTTTCCAGTCACATCAATGTGGGTTAACTGGGTTTTAGCTTTTACTACCTCACAGTTGCAGTCTTGCATTTCCCCATTGCATTTATTAGAAATCATACAATATTGTTTTTTTCCAGAGCAAGATGTATTTTTGCATTTTCTTGGGACTAGGGGAGGTAACATTTCAGGACCTTTGCTTCTTAAACCATACGGGTGGGATGGTTCCCAGGTATGTTTTTGTTTTTCAGTACAAGTAATTCTTGGCAGGCTTTGGACCCCAGAGTCCTCAAAATTTTCATTTGATTCTTCATCAGAACTCTTCCATTTGTACAACCTTTTCACTTAATTTGTTTCTTAAATCATCATCTGGTGTCTCCTGGAGGTCCCAGGGCCTGTTTTCTTTAGCTAGTTTTAACCGCTCAACATGCACAATCTGGACATCCTTACTATTATACTTGTGTTGAATTTTATAGTTGACTGGAGATGTCTGTTCCAAAATTCTATTAGGACGTCTACACTGTCGTGCCAATTTTTTTGTTTTTCCTACAAGAACCTGTGGGACATATCAATAAACTTTATCTCCCGGCTGAAATTCCTTCATTTTTCTTCCTTTTGCTTGGTATTTTAGTTGCTTTTCAGCAGCTACTTCTAATGCTGCTTTGGCTGTTTGATATGCTAACTGTAATCTATGTAACACCCTGTAAATTGTGATCCCGCCAAAACCATAGCCCGGGGGGTAAACAACTCAACCGTCCCTCCCTCCCCTCTGACTCACCTTTCTGACGCATACCCAAGAGGCGGATTGATACACATAGGACCATGGTCACTTGGACCTGGTTACACCTCGCAGGTGTACACAGGTCCAAGGTATAAAAGGGCCGTGTTCCTCTTTGTAGTTAGTTCTTTTCCTTTGCCTGTATTACGTGATCTTTATCCGAATCATGGGCCTGAGGACGCACCGTTAGTATTAATATATTCATCCTTGTATTCTGTGTTTCTTACAAGTGATGAATAAAGAGTTATAATAAGAAACAGCGTTGTCTTTCTGTAATGTAACCAACTTCTCTTCAGAGGCCGGAGACTCCATAGGGCAAGAGTTATACGATTCCTAGCAGCTACAACATCTTCTCTTGTCGGTATACCGAAAGGAGATGTACATCAGCGTCGACTGGAAGAAAGAAATGGCCGCCCCTCTGCTGCATCGATTTCACCCCCATGCAGAGGAGTGACCACAATCTGTCTCCATCCAACTCTCTGCAGCTCGAATCTTCTCCGTGCGGGCACCGCGCGGTTCAGAGAAGAATCGATGTACAGAAGATATCATCTAAAGGTTGGTAAAATAAAATGGTTGATGCCAAAAGCTCACATCTACGTGTAAGGACCTTTCCATAATCATCAATGTTGTAAATGGGTGTAGGTTTGCTGGTTAGGATGTCATAGGGTAAGCTCATATCTTGTCCAAACAGAAGATAGAAGGGTGTCTCTAGTGCTAGAATGTGTAGCACTATGATAAGCCATTAGAACTAAAGGCAATTCTTCATCCCAATTCCTCTGATCATTTTCGACAAAGTGGGAGAGCATTGTCATTAGAGTTCCATTGAAGTGCTCAACTAAACCATCTGTTTGTGGATGGTATGCTGAGGTAAATATTTTCTTAATACCTAGCAGTGGGCACATATTCATAATTAATTCTGAAGTGAAATTGGTTCCTCTATCCATTATGAGTTCCCTACAACAACCATACCGTGAAAAAAATTCTTTTACTAGTAGCTCTGCTATGGTCTCTGCTTTTTGGTCAGGGATTGCAAAGGCTTAGAACTGGGTATTTTGATAGGTAAGCACAGATTACAGCCATGTATTTGTTGCCTTTGTTGGAGATAGGTAGTGGTCCTAGAATGTCTAGTCCTAGTCTTTCGAATGGTTTTGATGGAGGAGGAAATTTAATTAGTGCTACCTTCCCTTTTGGCTTCTTTTCCTGACAAGAAATGCATGATTCGCAATACCTTCTGACATCTAGTTTTAGGGTTTTCCAAAAAATGTCTTCTCCACTCTCTTGTGTTTTATCAATACCCAAATGTCCAGAAAATGCTGCATCATGACACATTGTCAAGACATAAGCCCTCTTCAGTTTTGGTACTACTAATTTGGTTGTGGCTCCATCTGTTTTAATTAACCATCTATTTTCATTAAGTGCTAGATTTAATTTTCTGGCTTCATTTTGAACTTGTCGATTGGATGGGTAACCTGATAAGTAGTTTATGAAGGGTTTTAATTCTGAGCATTTGTTGTGGTTCAGTCAGTCAGTCAGTGGTTCAGTTCTATTTTGTCCTTTTCTTCCCATAATGAAATGTTTTGTTGTAGTGCATTTACTTCTTCAGGAGGGTTTCGACTGAGCATCAGCATTTGCATTGTTTTTTCCTTTTCTGTATTTAATTTCAAAACTGTACTGCTGTAATTGAAGGGCCCATCTGGTTAACTTGGCTTTGTCCCTTTTCATAGTCATAAGATACTGCAAAGGTTTATGGTCTATTATTAAGGTAAATTGTCTGCCCATTAAGTAGTACCTGAAGTAATTCACACCATACACACATGCTAGTGCTTCCTTCCAGGTGGTAGAATAATTTTGTTCAGCTGGGTTTTGTTTTCTACTAGCATATGAAATAGGATGTAAGCATCCATTCACTTTTTGCTCCAGAATGGCACCAGTTGCAAAGTTACTGGCATCTGTGGTTAGATAAAATGGCTGATTGAAATCAGGCATTACAAGAACAGGAGAAAAGGTTAAACTTTATTTAAGACTACGAAAGCTTTGCTCACATTCATTAGTCCAATGAAAGAGAACATCCTTTCCTAGTAACTTTGTTAGTGGTGCTGCTACCTTGGCACAATCAGGAATGAACCTTATGTGCCTGGTTTCATGAATTCCTGTTTAAATGTGTCCCAAGTAGTTTATTTCTGTTTTTAGAAAAATACACATTGAGGGTTTTGCCTTCAAATTTGCTTCCCTCAGTCTTTGGAATATCTGTTTAAGTCTGTCAAAGTGTTCCTCAATTGTGTTCCTGTAAATTATTATGTCTTCCATATATACAAAGCAGATTTTTCCCTTGAATCCTCTTGATGCACATTTGGGGATGTTTTCAACCCCATTGGATATCTAACAAACTCATAATGACCTGAGGTTGTACTGAAACCCAATTTATGTTGGTCATTGGTTTGTCTACTGGGATTTAGTGAAATCGACTGGCTAGGTCTAGAGTAGAAAATAGGTAACTTTGCCTAATTGGTTGCTAACACTGATGAGTTTGGGTAAAGGATATTTATTCCCAAGTCAACCACAAGGTGGTGACTTCCATCAGGTTTACCTACCAACATGCAAGGAGCACTTTAAGGGCTCACTGAAGGCTTTATATTGTTGACCTCAAGCAACTCAATCTATTTTCTTCTGCAAAATTGCCTCCTGTTTTTGAGGTACCTTGTAAGGCCTAATGTAAACAGGAGCTAGATTTGTTAAATGGATTTCCTGGGTTACCCTGTTTGTTGGTTGTAGATCCTTTAGACTGCATGCAAAAATGTCTGAATAGCTAGTTAGGAGTTGTTGCAATTTATCTTGGATGCCTCTTCTGTTTTATTTAAAACATCAGCAATCCATTTTAGGTTTCTTGGCCATGTTTGAACAGAATTTAAGATTTTTATGGCTTCTTCTTTCCTATAACTTTTTATCTCTTTACCCTTGTATGAAATGCAATCATTTGTTGGATTGTATTTAAGACCCAAATGTTTAATTGCATTTATTCCAAAAATTATTTGGTACTTAGGAGAAAGATCCCTTTTGCTTACATATATAATGTCTTTTTCTTCTGTTTATTGAGCTGTAGAGGAAACAGATACACTCCTATAATAGGAAAGGGTTCACCATTTGCAGCAATAATTTCAACATCATCTCCTTTGTTTAGCTTTTCTAGTTGGTGTCCATATTTGTCTTTTAATACCTCAAACATGTATGCTATCATTTTAAAAAATCTTGCACAAGAGTTGGGTCCATACCTTCAGTTAATTTTTCAACAGAGTTTAGATGTAGGTATTGTACCAGATATGTGGAAATTAGCTAATGTTAGTCCAATTTTTAAATCAGGAGACAAGTCTCAGGTAACTAATTACAGACCTGTGTCTTTAACCTCAATAGTTTGCAAGGTCCTTGAACATATTATATATTCCTCCTCAATGAATTTTCTTATGGAAAACAATCTTTTGTGATAACCAGCATGGGTTTCTTAGGGAGCATTCATGTGAAACCCAGCTTATTCTTTTAGTTGATGACCTTCAGAAAACTTTAGACAAAGGCAGTCAGATAGATTTGGTTTTTCTTGATCTCTGCAAGGCATTTGACACAGTTTCTCACTCAAAACTAATGACAAAAATTAGTGGGTATGGATTGGGTGAACAGGTGTATAAATGGGTGCATTCTTTTTTGAGTGACAGGAAACAAACGGTTGTTGCAGGTGGGTCTGAATCTGACTGGATAGGGGTTACATCAGGGGTTCCTCAGGGTAGTGTGTTGGGTTCGCTTCTGTTTTATCAATGATCTCAGCAGTCAAGTTAGCAGCAATTGCCGGCTATTTGCAGATGATACAATAATTTATCATGAGGTTACCTCTGACAATGATTGCCATATTATTGATAGTGACTTGAAAGCAATAGAGGCATGGTGTTCTAAATGGCAACTTCAACTTAATAAGGAAAAATGTTGTGTAATGAGGGTAGCTAGGGGAAGGAATCCAATAATATTTCCATATAGAATAGGGGCCATTCCACTTAATAACGTAGATTCTTATAAATATTTGGGGGTAACGATTACAGCTAAACTTTCTTGGAAGCTGCATGTTGAACAGATTATTTCCAAGTCTATGCAGATGTTTAGGTTTAATCAACGCATTCTAAGAAGGTGTCCCAGGGAGGTAAAATGTATAGCATATCAATCATTAGTACGTCCCCATCTAGAATACTGCAGCTCCGTGTGGAATCCCCACACTGAAGACTTAGCTCACTCTATAGAAATGGTCCAATGCAGGGCTGCTAGGTTTGTTTGTGGTAAATATGGATATGCCGACAGTGTAACTAAAATGCTTTCAGAGCTTGGTTGGGATAGTTTACTTGCAAGACGTTCAGATTTTAGTCTTAATATCTTTAATCGAATGCTAGAAGGCTCTTGCCCTAAACCTACTTCAAGTAAACTTTGCAGGGCATTATATTTGGGTAGCGGTGACCACTCTAACAAAGTTGGAGAGATTTTTGCACGAACAGATTCTTATTACTGGTCATTTGTCCCTAGGGCGATTCGACAATGGAACTCGCTTGCTGGGGATTTTGTGCAGGAAAAACGTATTTTATGGGAGTCATAATTTTGTTTTGTTTTGACAATGCATATATTTGCAGCATTAAAAAATATTGAAATTGTTGTTGGGTTTATATCAATAGGGTTTTATATTTTCTGGTTTTGACAATGCATTTTCTATACTGCACTTGGACTCTTGTCCCTCTGCCATAGGCCTTTATGGCTGCTTGCAGAGTAATTTTTCAAATTGAAATTCAAATTCAAAAAACGTGGACCTAGAAATGACTGATATGGCAGCTCCAGTATCATACAATATGTTTATGTTGTAGCCTAAAATGCATGCAGAGAATATGGGACCATCACCATTTTGCCTGATTTGTAATGTCTTCTCCCTTTTTGACATGCAGGTTTACCTGAGGGAGGCTTTAGTTTCCCTGTCGCTGATTGTGTCCTGGTCTCTGGAAATTCCTCTGTCCTTGATGGTTTCTCTGTCCTGAGTAATTTCCCTGTCCTGAGTAATTTCCCTGTCCTGAATAATTTCCCTGTCCTGAGTAATTTCTCTGTCCTGAGTAATTTCCCTGTCCTGAGTAATTTCCCTGTCCTGAGTAATTTCCCTGTCCTGAATAATTTCTCTGTCCTGAATAATTTCTCTGTCCTGAATAATTTCCCTGTCCTGAATAATTTCCCTGTCCTGAATAATTTTCCTGTCCTGAATAATTTTCCTGTCCTGAATAATTTCCCTGTCCTGAATAATTTCTCTGTCTCTGAAAATTAAACCTGTGGATTATTACTACCCATGGTTTGGCAGAATTTACTAGTGTGACCCAGCTTATTACAAATATAGCATCGTGTTGGTGTTTGGTTTTGGGGTGGGGAGGGTTGCATTTTACAATCTTTGGCAAAATAACCAGGTTTTTGGCATTTGAAACATGCATAATTTTGTGGTTTTTGTGTTTGCTGGTTTTGTCTCCTCTAATCTGTGTTCTGACTACTAATTCTAGCAATGTATTCTCTCTTTTGGGTTTCCGTCTTATGACTCAACTCATTAGCGAAATATTTTGGGGCTGCTCAGGCTTCTTCCAACTTTCTTATTTCTTCTTAAGTGTTTGTTTCCTCCTCCCAGTTTTCAGAACAACTGATTAATTGTAGACTTAGATCATGTATATAGGGAACCTGTTCCTTTTGGGCCCCAGACTTCTGTTCGTCTTGAATTTCCATTGTCCCAATTTTCTACAGGGGGTGGGAGATTAACCACTGGTTGTAGGTTCCAAGTGGGAAGGGATAAGAAAATGGGGCAGTTTGGCGTACATTTTGCAAAACGCGCACAAACACAAATTTGCACATAAGTGTAAAAACGCTAAAAATGTGTACCAATGCATAAAATGCACAAGCACATCATTTGTGCAAGTTTTTCACATACCTTGAACAATTTTAATGACACAAGTAAAAAGTTTTAATAAAAATTACCCTTTCCAAGCTACAGTTTCCTAATTGGTAATTACCTAGAAAAATAAGTCTGTACTCATAAATAAAATAATAGTTTTAAATAAACATTTTATATATATAATATCCCAGGTTTGTGTGTGTGTGGAGTAACTGTACAAAACCATTGAAGCACGTCGGAATTTATATAAATTTAAATAAATGAAGAAATGAACATTTTTTTTTTCTCAAGGTCAACTATATGTTGCACTCTTCCCATCCAAGAACCCCATGATATTAAATTGGAGAGGGGAAAAGGTTGGAAAGTGTAGTAGGGGGAGAGAGAGAAAAGTGGAGGGTTGAAAAAAAGTGGGAGGGGGTCGCTGAAATTGAAGTGAAAGGAGTAAAAAAAGGAACAAATGATGCGCATGCGCACAATTACCTGTGAATTTTGCTCCCGTCATTTATGACGGGTTACCCCACTAGTTTGATTATAATTAACAAAATAACACTTGAAGTCATAAAATGTGTAAAAATATTATTTAAATGACATGCAATCAAATTTATTAATACAAGAAAATGGAAAATAAGATAGCATGATTATAACTCATAATAAACATAGAAGAAATGCAATATAAAACTACATATAATACTTGGATTACAGACATTTAAACCCAAATAAAGGTAAAGTGCATATTTTATGTTAATTAGCTCTTAAGTAAGCTAAGTGAAAAAATAAAACAGGGGTGTAAGGACCAGAATAAAGTCCAATTAGGGCCTAGAAAAGGGGAAATTGAAAACCAATTAATGGTGAAAGAGGTATAACCAATAGGGTTGGTCAATTTTGTTACTTTTTCTCTGAGGATGTCTTAAGACTTTATTTGAGAGAAGGACTAACTAGTTTTTTCCTTTTAAGGTTCGTTGATTTGGCCAATGAAGACCATATAAATAGAGTAATTTCGGTTTTCAAAATTTTAATTTATTTGTTGTTTACATATGAATCATTCTGTTTTATAACAAGTATCCCAAACCATAATATTGATAACAAAATTTAGAGTAATGAAGTAAAAATGTAATAACATAATAAGATAACCAAATAATTTCTTACATAAACAGGAATTCCATCTCTAAGCAACTTAACTTTGTCTAAACTCACTAAACACCAACATAAACACATGGACTTACTCCAATGTTGCTTGTGCTTTTAATGCAGGAACCAAAACTCCAACTGAACTCCTTGTTTAACAGGTGCTCTTGTTGTTTTTCAGCTCCTTTACTCAAACACCAGTCACAACATTGGTATATTTGCCATTGCTTTTGTTATGTTTCTGTGGTTTCTTTCAAAGTTAAGTCCTTAGTGGAGAGGTCCAGTAGTCTTCCAATGTAGGCTCTTTGGATACCAAAAATCCAATTGCTTGCTATTGCCAAATGCTGGCCTTTTATATAATTTTACCTGTATTGAAAATCACTGAACACCTCCTATTGGTTAGTTTTTTAATTAACCTGATTTTTTATATATATATTTTAATATATATATATATATAAAAAACCATGAATTTAAGAAAAAAATCAAAAAAGTTTCTATTAGGCCTAACTAGTGTTTTTGTTAAGAAGAGAGAGGGGATTATGGGTGGTAAGAGGAGGATTCATGAGAGGAAGGTGTGTTGAATTATCTTTTTCATTAGTAAGTGGTTTAGACCCCTGAGGTCTTAAAGACACTTAAAAGTTTTTTGGAGGGAGGGGTGGTACTTTAACTTGTCTAGTTCTGTGTCATTTTTACTTCCTGATTTTTAAAGAAATAGGCCTATCTGGTTTTTGTTTTATTATGGGGCTGTTTTAGTAAAAATCAAACCATAATACATTAAAAACATGTTATTGAATATCACATATAACAATTTCTAGAATAGGCCAAATCAGCCTAGAGCATTTAACAAAAAAAAACAATGTAACTTACAGTACTAATAGCCCAACCTTCATGTTGTCCAAGTTTTCCAAGTCTCACACTGTCAAGCCTTGAAGATTTCTAGTTTTTTTCTAAGGTATTCTTCACACACTGGACCAACAATCACCTTGAATGGTAACTCATTTGCTATCCCATAATGACCAATAATCAGAGATTATGGTGACTTATGTGACCAAAGGCAAAAAAGACCTATCATACAGTGATTTTTTGTGGTTACCTTTGTGACAAGAACCATCAGTCAAAATTGGCTACACTCAGCTTTCTACCACAGATGCCTTTAAACCAGAAAGACCTACAATGTACATGTCATGGTAACTGATGTAACTCCAAATAAAAGACAAATAATCAAAGATTATAGTAACTTACTATATGGAGACAAGAGACCTAATACTTAAAACATTTATGGTTACTTAGTAGTTGTTAGGCTGATGGTTTCTAGCATGAGCTATATTCCAAGCTTATCCATATGTCTAAGAGTGGGATCCAAGATTCTCCTAAGAGTGGGATTGGTGCTAATCCACTGATAATTCTGATTTTTTAGCCAAAATGTTGGCCTGTTTATACAAATTTCCTCGTATAGAGAATCATGGAAGCTCTATGATTGGTTTACTTGTTTTTCATTAATTTCCTCTTATTTGCTTGAAATTTATACAACTTTTTTATATTATAAGTTGACAGTAGGAAATTTTTGCCCATGAGAAAATATATTTAAGTTGGGGTCTTAAATATATTTTCTTTATGTGAAGGTGAGGGGTGGAGAACATTTCAGTTGGGGTTCTACAAGTTCTCATGCCCTTTTGTGACCCTAGCTGTAGGGGTTTTCTGGGGTACTATTTAAAACTTAACTTATATTCAAAAGAAAAATGTTATGTGCATACAGTATGTCTGAAATGCAATTTGTCTGGGGATTAAATGAGTTATGACTCATGAGTCATGAGTGTTTTATTACATGGGGGTATTTGAAGGAATTATTAGTGCACAATGGACATTCAAATTGGGGAGAGTTAAAAAAAATGAAAATAATAAAATAAAACACGCTGATATTTGTGATAACATGGTTATAGGCCTAAATTATTTGAACTTTCCTATTACTAAATAGAGAATCATAAAGACAATATGAATTACGCAAATATAATATAACTCAAGATCAAACATATAAAAATATAGAAAATACAAAAATTGAAAGAGGGATGTAATATTTCAAACAAGGGCTATGTGATAAGTTGAAAGAAATATTTCTGTAAAATACATAAACAAATAAATAGTACCAAAAAATTAAGTTCATCATTCATTATGTAACAACCCGACTTGGTCGCTACAATACCTACGGCAAATTCGAACCAACTTACCGTCGCTTGACCTCCTTGGGACGGGTCGAAGCGCTGGCCAGCCCTCCTCTTGTACCCGTCCGTGTCCACGGGTAGCGCCGGACGGAGGTCGACTCCCTCGCCGCACGTCGACGGACGAAAGACCGCCGAACAAGACGAGAAATTCACGGTAGATCCCCGATGGATCCTACCGTGGCACCGCGCGCGAAGAACCGGCCGACATGCCGGAAAACATGACGGACAGGATGGTGATGGTGACGGTGAAACTCCCCACCGGAACCCCCACCCTCCACGCGGTAACTTCCCCAGTATTATTAAAGATAATAATAGACACGGACACCAGTGGTAGAGTGAAAATAAACAGTAATTTATTCACAAGGGAATAAATAAAAACACTCACTGTATACAGGCAATATCTGCTGGTAAATTCTACCAGCAGAGAGCCAAAACAAGAGATGCAAATAGATGATAAAAGATGACACTCCTGGCTAATCCGAGCCAGGAGAAGAGGTTAACAACCTCCACACTCCAAGGAAACAAAGAGATGAATGGCGGCCATCTTGGCCACCTGTTGATTGAGATGAGGGCAAACACATCCACACACATCAAGGGTTTCACTTCCACTGTCCAGTATACAATGGCCACCGCCATTATATACACCCCCAGGCTGCTCCACCTGGGGGAGGACAGGGACCCTTGCTGGCCTTTTTGTCGTCTGCTTGGCAATGAATTTGACAAGTGCCTAGCAGACGACATGGGTTTTAGTTCTGCACCAAAAGGAGCAGAACTGGGTCGTCACAATCCTCTCAACTTCCCTGATCCGCCCCGGGATCAGGTCGGCTGAGCCAGCAAGGATTGCGCCCATGACCCCCACTCAGTTTCAGACTGATTTCTTCGGTGGTGGATTCATCGGAGCCACCATCCACTCCGACATCCACCGACGTATCCACCATGAACACATCCGGGTGTTTCTCCACCCGAGACCGACATCGAAATCAGTCCCCCTGAGTCTTAACACCTCTTGCTGTCGAAACGCTTCGACGGCAAGTGTGTCAAGTTGCGGACTCTGACGAAGAGTCCGACTTGTAAGAAGGTCTACGAGGGCGGCCGCGGGATCGGACACGCTACCTCGTAGAGGGTGGGTGACAAATTCTCCCACCATTCCTTCCAAGTCGCAGCCAAGGAGACGCTGGACGTATGGGGCCGCGAGCTGGGCTACATGTACAAGTCCAGCTCCTGTCCCCACCACGTCTAGAACAGCATAGCATCTCCTTACCGGGTTGACGACCAGCAACACCGGATAGTCTGTACTGCCAAATGCCAGCACATAACGCATGGCAAATGACGGCAACGACGGCGTCCACGGAACTGGGAGTGGCTCTCCCAGACGATAGTATCCGTGGTATTGGTACCCCTCCATTCCCGGCTGGTCCTGCCACAGACCAAGCCGGTTATTCAGAAAGACCTCTCCTTCTGAATACGGAGGCTCCGCACCAAAGCGTCGACCCTCGCCCTCGGGCTCAGGAGACTTGGCTCTTTCTTCCGGTCCTAGGGCCGCAAAGACCCCATCATCGGGACCCGGAGAGAAGGGTGTCCTTCCTACGGAAGGCACGGGACCACGTTTGCCGGGAACGTCATTTTTCCCCGCCGGGCTGCCCCCACCGCTAGGTAACGGTGAGCTGACCCGGTGGAGAGTTCCCACCGACCGAACTAACAAGTTCGGTACCGCCACCACCTTCGGGGAGGATGACGGTATACCGAGAACAACGTCTCGCATTGACCGATCATCCATCCGCGCCGTCCTGCTATGACGGGTATGGTGCGGTTGGCTCCCGGCCGACACGGTCGCACCGTGTCGGGACTCCTCCTCCTCGGTCCCGATACTTCCACCACCACCAGTCCCCTGGGACACACGGGTGGAAGCTTTCGGACCTCCCTTCTTCTCATGATGGGCCTTTTTGCCCTTCTTTTTCTTCTTTTTCTTTTTCTTCTTGTCATGAGAAGAAGGTTCACCGTGCTGTGAGCTGGACGCACCAAGGCTCGCAGACTTACCGGGCCGGTCAGTCTTAGGAGGGTGGTTAGCCCCCTTCGATTGACCGGACTTACTAGTCGCAGACTTTCTAGCCGAAGCTGTACTAGTCTTTGAACTAGCTCCCGTAGCCGAACCGACGGTCGAGGATGCTCGTGTCGCCACGAAGCGTCCCTTTCCGTCCCGGGGAAGATCTCTCTTCTCCGGGGCAAGGGTCGGCTGACCCTTGCCACCAACAGGTTTAACTGCCGCACCCTGGTGAGGTGCCTTGGCAGCTTGTATCACCCCCCTCTGGGCGATACGCTGTTGGCCAGCGGCCGTGGTGGCACTCGGAATAGGAGTGGCACCAACTCCGACGGGAGGTTCCCCTGTACTGAGCGGGTTCCTGGCATCAGCGTCCCGCAGGGGCGGAAACTGAGAGGCCTGGAGCTCAAACTCCCGACGGCGTGCAGCCTTCTTGTCCCGCAGGACAAGGGCAGCACATCTGGCCGCTTGTGCCTGGTGGTACCGCAAGCGGTCCTCCTGGCTCCACTTTCCTTTGGGAAAGCCGGCCGGACCTCCACGAGAGGTCTTAGCCTTCTTTCCCACCGGATTACTGGCCAAAGGTGGGGTGAAGGGGCGGGGACGTTTCTGTCCCTGACCACCACCACCACTGGCACGAGTGCTCTTCCTCGGAGCGGGAGGAGAAGGCTGATTGGCCTTCTTTTCCGCTCTTCGGTCCCTCTTGGGAGTTGCAGACTGCCAGCCTGAACAGCCAGCCTCCGCTTCGGTTGGTCCCGAAACCGGAGGTTGACCAACAGGCCAGGCAGCACCAGCAGCTCCCTCAGGATGAGCTGGCGACACAGGGAGAAGACCCACTGCCGGCGTAAACTTCGCCAAGGCAGCCTTCGTCCGCTCCAACTGTGCCTCCCTCTTCGCCAGGGCTTTCATCCTGGCGGTGTACCGAGCAGCTCCGGACTTCTTTCTGGATTTAGAACCGTCCTTACGGAACTGCTGGGTAGGGTACTCCCCAACGAAGTAGCGTTTCCCATCCGACGCCAGGAAACCACCTGATGCCGATTGGTACTGCGCGGCTTCATCCTGCCTTTCCAGACAGGCCGCTTCCGTCTCCCCAACAGGGTCGACCGGAATTGGACTGCCCTTCCGGGCTGGAGTACCCTCCTGGGATCCGGTCACAGACCGTTTACCCAGGGAGCCTGATCCTCTCCCTTCAGACTCCGAAGAGTCCTCTGAAGAGAGGATCCGTTGGCCTCGCCACCGCCTGGAGACGGGCACCACATCATCTTCCATGGTGTCCATCTCCGCCTCCGTGTCAATGACCAGAGTTCCTCCCAAGGAGGCATCTCTGCTTCCCTCAGCCAGGCTAGCCAATTCTAGCCGGCCTTGGTCCGCCGGAGGATCACACTTCGTCAAAGAGGTAGCTGCCAAACCGGTGGCCACCTCTTCGACGGGCGTGCTGGCCCGCACCGGCTCACCAACCGCCGGGATCTCCATGGCTCCCAACTTAATGGTCGCCCTCGGAGAACCCACGGTGGGAGGCGGTGTCAACCGTCCCCAAACAGACCCATAGTATAGAGGGGTTCGAGGGGACGGCTGGGTCACCACAGCGTCCTCAACCAATAGCAGACCCAAAGGTCCGCCGTCGGCCAAGTCAGCTATGGCCCGACCCAAAGAGTCCGGGGAGCAAGCGGCATCCGACTCCAACAGCTCTGCATCACCCGGATGCAAAGAGCTGAGGGAGGAGGAACCGCTGCCACCCCCGCCAGTTTCGTCCTTCTCCGCCGTGGCTACCTGAAAAAGATCAAAAAACACGGTGAGTATTTGACCTACTACGGTAGGAAACATTTTCCACGGACCAAAACCGCGAAAAAATGTTTTCCGGCCGGGCAGGCACCGTGGTACACGGCCAAAGCCGTCCCCAACGGTAATTGCACGGTCGGAACCGGCCAAAAACATTTTTGGCCGGTCCAAATTCCGTAATTTTACGTTCGGTAACTTGGGCAGTGATTTCCACGGTAAATCACCGTAGGAAATCCCGTTTCCACCGTGCATATCCCGGGACCCACGGTAAAAACCGTCCTTCACGGGACTCGCATGGTCGGAATCGGCCAAACAAGTGTTTGGACCGTCCAAGCCCGGCACCGACACTTCAGGTTCGTTGGGGAGTGATTTGCACGGACAACTACCGGGCAAAACCACTTTCCGTCCGTGAGAACACCGTGGATCACGGTCGAAACCATTTTCCACGGTGGTTTCACGGACAGAACCGTGCAAAAACACCTTTTCACCGTCCAAACTCCGTAGAACTTGGTCCTCACCAAGTCCCACGGCGTTCGGGCGGCAAAACACCGTGTCTCTCACGGCCCCATCAGTGGTAGCATCACCGTCAAAACTATGACGGTGACGCCTCCACCAAAACCACGTGTTCAAGCGGTCAATGACCGCTTGACACACCCAAAAGCAATAAAAGAATACTGCCAAAGGGCAGGAAAAGGAAATTCCCCTTCGGGGACTTACTGTTTTCTTTGTAGCATCCAATTGGCCTGAATCTTTGCCGTTTCTTCGGTGAAATAACCGTTTATTAATCAAATTAGCGGCAAACGACCGTCTATGTTCCAATTTGAAAACAAGATGGCGCTTAGCCGCTATTTTCACCTTAGAGACGACTAACAGCGGCGGCTTGGCAGCTAAAACATCATTAGCTGCCTCCATTGCTGTTACCATAGAGATTCCACCGCCGTCTGCCACAATAGGAGCAGATACACGGCATGAATCTTTATGGAAAGACTCAGGAGAGAGATCTTTAGGGGAAATCACTACTGCAGACTCCTCTTCGAGTTTGCAGCTGGGAATTGTGGATTTCTCCACCCAGCTCCCCCTGAATAACCGCCATCTGTCCGTGACAGACAGGCGGCGCCCAGTCCAGGGGTCACTGCGCTCCCAATCTTTATTTCCCCAATTCAGGTCATCATCCCACAACAGGGAATGACCTGCTCTCTCCCACCAGGACAGGGACTTCCAAAGTCCCTGCACCACCCTGGTGCCTATTGGAGCTCCAGAGGAAGCTTGCATAACCTCAAAGGCCCTGGGTTTCCTCGGACGGAGGTAATACCGGGGCCGAGGTGCTTCCTCTGCCTCAGAGTCAGTTGACTCCACCACCAAGCTAGGCTGGCCAGAAGGTCCTGGAGAGACATCATCTCTCCTCTCACTTCCAGCTGACCCAGACTCAGCATCACTGGACCCTTCGGAGTTCGATGAGGTTTCAGAGCCACCTAGGCCATCTTCCTCACGAACCCCACATGTGGGAATGTACGGCTTCAGGTTATCCACATGAAACCGGTCCCGCACCTTCCGACCATACCCATCTACGAATTCTATCTCGTAGACTAGGTCGGAAACCTGCCGGACCACCGTACCCAGTTCAGCCTTGTAAGCGAAATTCCACTTCTTGGCTTGACCGAGCTTCCCAGCCATGTCCCTTATCCAGACCTTATTACCAGGCTGGTATCGGGGTGGCTCCACCCGGCCGGCGTCATACCGACTCTTCTGTCTTCTTTGAGCGGCCGCCAAATTTTGACGAGCACGCTCCTCCACGGCTTGCTGGTCGGGCAAGTCACGGACCGGACCGTTAGGGAGGAGATTGTCAATCCCCAACCTAGGCTCACGACCAAACAACAATTGGTACGGAGACACTTCCGTGCTCTCCTGCACCGCAGTGTTGTAGGCCCACACGGCGGGCCGCAATTTCTCCCACCAATCACGTTGCTCCTTGAGGGGATCAAGGTAACGCTTGATGGTTTCCATCACGGTCTTGTTCGTACGCTCCGTAAGCCCATTAGCTTGCGGATGGTACGCCGTCGTGAAGTGCTGCGCTATATTATAGCGCTCCCGGAACTTTCGCAAAATCTTGCTACAGAACTGGGATCCACGATCCGAGATGAGAGTAGTCGGAGTGCCATACACCGACAAGATCTCATCTTTCAGAAACTTGACAACACAAGCGGCCGTAGCCCTTCGTACTGCCTTTGCCACGCCGTACCGGGTGAAGTAATCCACCATAATCAATACATATGTGACTCCACCTACGGACGCGGGAAAAGGCCCAACGAAGTCCATTCCCCAGGCATGAACCGGGTACTCAGGAACTATGGGTTGCAAGAATCCTTGAGCTCTTGCGAACTGTCGTACTCTCTGACACACTAAGCATGACTTAACATACTCCACCGTGTCACGTTTCATACCTAACCAGTAGAAACGAGTACGCATACGTTGGTAGGTCTTGTACACTCCGAAGTGACCAGCTTCGGAGCTATCGTGCAACTTCCGCAAGCAGAAGGCTTGACACGACCTCGGCACAACCAACACAGTTCTAGTGCGATCCTGAATGGATTTGATGGCATACAACAACTTGTCTGCCACCACGAACTTGAACCTTAAGTCCGAGTCGGGGTCGGTGGAGAGCTCACGCTTCACCTTGGAGCACCAACTGTCGTTGGCCTGCTCCATTACCCAATCCACCTCAGACCGGATCCGGTAAATCACCTCACCCACGTCGGCTTCGACGTGTTCAGGCAAAGAAGGATCAACAACTTCATTCACCGGATACCGACTCAGACAGTCAGCATCCTCGTGAAGTTTCCCCTTCTTGAACTGAATCTTATACCGGTACTCCTGCAACTGCATTTGCCAACGCCCCAACCTGCCTTGCAGGTTTTTGGCAGTCTGCAAATGACAGAGCGCATGGTGATCTGTTACGATCACAAAGTCCCGGTTAAAGATGTAAGGTCGGAATTTACCCACGGCAAACATGATCGCCAAGCATTCCTGCTCGGTGACACTATACCGTGTTTCCGGTCCCTTCATGAGACGGCTAGCGTAGGCCAGAACCCGAGGAGCCTTGTCCTCAGGTAACTTCTGGTATACTACGACACCTAGACCGTACCCACTAGCATCGGTGTGAATTAACACCTCACCACGTGGATCATACATGGTGAGCACCGGTGCCTCGGTTAAAAATGCCTTTAACCGTTCGAAAGCTAGACCACACTGTTCCGACCAATCAAAGGACGCATCCTTCCTGGTCAGATCATGCAGTGGTCTTGCGATCTTGGCAAAGTCCTTGATGAACCTACGGTAGTAGCCGGCCAGTCCAAGAAAACTTCGGACGGCGGTCACCGTTGTAGGGACATCGAACTCCTCGACTGCTCTTACGAGTCCCGGGTCCGGAGCAACTCCCTCGGCACTCACAATGTGACCGAGATATTTGACTTTGTCAAAACCGAAGAAACATTTCTTCGGCTGGAGTTTCAGCTCCGCCCCTCGTAACAGTCTCAGGACAGTACTCAAGCGTTCGAGAAACTGCTCAAAGGTGTTCCCAAAGACGATAATATCGTCCAGGTACACCAAGCAGCTCTCCCACTTGTGTCCTGCCAACAAGAGGTCTAACGCTCTTTGCATCGTGGCAGGAGCATTGCAGAGTCCGAAAGGCATTTTTCGGAACTCAAACAGACCTTGAGAGCAAATGAATGCTGTCTTCTCAATGTCTTGCTCCGCCATCCTGACCTGCCAGTAACCACTAGCAAGGTCTAAGGTTGCGAAATACTTCGCTCCAGCAAGTGAATCGAGGGCATCATCGATGCGAGGTAACGGGTACTGATCCGCCTTAGTTTGGGCATTCAGACGCCGATAGTCCACACAAAAACGAAAGCCACCATCCTTCTTGCGAACAAGCAAGATAGGGCTTGCGTAAGGACTATGCGAAGGTTGGATTACCCCTGCATCCAACATCTTCGCTACCTCTTCTCTCTCGATTGCACGAGCCGCCGGAGCGGTTCTTCGCAATCCTTCACGCACCGGAGGTAGCCCACCGGTATCGATAGTGTGCTCGACGAGCGGGGTTTCCCCCAGCTCTGTATAATCGAACGCAAAATGATCACGGCGTTCTAGCAGGAACTCCCGAAGCTGTGCCGCCTCATAAGGCTTCAGACTAGGTCCGATTTTAAGGCACTCTTCGAGAGTGGGCGTGACTTCCGCATTGAGGATCCGGCGACCTTTCTTGGTCGCCCCTCTCAACTTAGGCGGAAGCCCCCCTGGTCGACCATCTCCATGAGTGGGGTCTCCCCCTCTCAACTTAGATGGAACGTCCAGTCCCACCACTAGGGCTGCCTCCACAGCTTGAGCTGTCGCCACACCCTCCCCTGTTTCCAGGGCAATGGGTACGTCGGCGACGTTCTCAAGCCAAATGTCGTAAGAGCCTTCCTCTGTGGCTTCGGCAATCCCTGCCACTGCCAACAGACCACGGCCTCCTAAGGCTTTACGATGGGGCTCAACGAGAAGCAGCTGTCCAGGGCCAGCATGCTCTATCAAGCTCACGGAAACTACCTTCCGCTCATGAGCTGATAACCATACATTCTGCAATAGTCGCAGGGAACAAACTTCCCCGCTCCTAATTGGAGAACTGGTCTCGGCAAGCGTAGGTGACACAATGTCAACCCACCCATCCACCTTTTCAGGCTCTGCAGGCATACCTTCCGGGAACCCGAAAGGAGGAAGTAGCACCGGCTCCACAGAATCGTGAAGCCTCGCCAACGCCTCCAATACGGAACTCGGAAGTTGTACCGAAGTACCCTGCGCAGCCTGGACGGCCAGTGCGGCATGAAGATCATCTGGATGTGCATTCCAGATGTCTTCCCGGAAATATACTTTCCGGCTCACGACGTCCAACATTAACCCAAACCGGGAAGCCAGGTCAACACCTATTACGGCTTCCCCTTCACCCTCAATGAGGAGAAGATGGGTATGTATGGACCGTCTGTGGATTGACATGTCCACGTACATGACTCCTTCTATCTTGATGGAGTACCCGCTCATGCCCGTAAGGAATGAGGGGAGGCTAACCTCCTGCACCGGTAACTCCATCTCCCGTGCCACCGACATGCTCATTACCGATACTTCGGCACCGGTGTCGACGATCGACTCAACCAGCCGACCATCCATCGACACCAGAACACGCGGTGCCCCACGCAAGTAAGCGCGGCTCTGTAATTCCGGAATGGGCAACTGTCGTTGCCCGACATTACTTCTCTGAGACTCATCCGGTCGTACCGGATGCTCAGGGGCCTGGCTTCCAGTCTCCACACCAGGAGACCCACCAGGCCTGGGCGACAGCATGGGCGCACCAACGCTCGAAGCCCTCGTAATGCCCGTACCATTCGGACCTTCCTCCCCCTCATCAGGGAAGAAAGGTGCCACCCAGCTCTCCAGCCGGGCAAGCGCAGCTTCCAGTGTGGGGCTTGGCTCCTGAAATACCCACTGGGTAATTTCTGGGTCCGCAGACCTAGCCAGAGGCACCCCTGCGTCATGCAGGATACCCACATATCTGGAGACTGCCCGAAGGTACGCTCCTTCTTTACTTCGCCGGCTTTGCCGGACACCTGAGTTTGCAAGCATTACCGGTCGACTGCAGCTCAGTTCTGCAGGGACCGGCGCCGGTTTAACGAGGGCGGGCCCTCGTTTCTGGCAACAGGTAGATAGAACATCTGTCCATCAATGACGGTGGACAGATACTCCCGGCCCTGCAGTACCACGGGTGCTAGACCCGGCAGGTACTGCACCACTGGGCTTTCGCCCGGTGGTACTCGAGCAACCTGTCCTTGGGCAACAGCCTTTGGACAGTCCTTCCTAAGGTGACCCATCTGGTTACACCGAAAGCATGGACCTGGTTGCCTACGAGTAGGACCTCCACCTCCAGCCGTTTGGCTGGAACCTGACGGGGCTGCTGTGGACTTATTTCCACCCTGGCTCTGCCGCTTCGCCTTTCTTCCCTTCTGCCCTCCGGTCTTGGCGGTAGCTCCGTCCGATTTGGACGGTGCCGCTGCCTTCGCACCCGAAGAGGTAGAAGTAGACGTAGCAGAGCTCCTGGGCTTTGCCACAGCACCAGAGGCCTTGGCCGTAGCCTGGGTCCCTGGTACCGTCAAGGTACGGGCAGGTAACGCTCCCGCCGTAAGCATGTCGGCCTCGACCAACATTGCCTCGGTGGTAAAGTCCCTGACCGTCTCAGCTTTTGATCCCCAGAGAGGTCTGAGAATCTCCGGCTGCAGTTTCTTCTTGTATCGGAGGAGTCGACAAGACTCATCCTCACCAGGAGAAACCCGTTCTGCTAGCTCAACAAAGCGCCAGTAGAACGCCTGGAGTGATTCCGCAGGCCCTTTCTTCATGGCCTCGAAACGGTCAAAACAGGCCTGAGCCTGATTCTTCGTCCCAAAGCGGTGAAGCATAGCCTGCCTCAACTCCGGCCAGGTCAGGTTCGGCTTGAACTCCACCAAACAGGCGTAATGTTCCTCAGCCGGACCATCGAGCAGGTACGTAAAGAAACTGCACCTGGCCTCATCCGTCCAGCGCTGAGCCCGAGCTTTGGCTTCGAACTGCCGGAGAAAAGGCGTAATGTCCTCTCGTCCATCATAACGGATGAACGAGTGAACCGGGTTAAAAAACCCAAACGCCTGAATCTCCGACGGGACAGCCGGTGCAGGCGTCCACGGCGCGGTACTTACCCGCCGTGGTGCCCTGCCCCGGTTCCCCGAAGTCTCAGCATCGGATTCAGCATCCTCGGGTTCCACCAAGTGGACCCGTGGTCGCTGAACGGGCGGAGGAACTCCCCGACCGCCTCCCGTAGGAGCGGTCCGAGTTCCTCCACCGGGAGGCATCCGCCTGGCCGGAGCCGGCGGCACCTCCCTACCTGCACCTTCCCGGTGCACGGGCGACGGTGTGAACCGAGGTTGCGACCGATGGAGCCGCCCGATCCCCGGGGAAAGATGACCCTGCCATCGCAGTTCATCAATCCCCCTGGCAACCTCACGGAGCTCCTCCTCAGTCATCGACGCCAACCATGACGTCGTGTTCACTGAGGGTGGCCCCGGGGTCCCTACCACCTCTCCCGCTAAGGGATTACCTCCCCGTCCAACCGGACGGGAGGCGGTGGAGGTTAACAGGCCGGCCATAGGCCGTACGCCTGTCCCAGTTGGGGTCGGTAACCCTCCATCACCACCGTCTCCCGGTGCTCCACCGGAGGCAGTGTCCCGACGGTGCGTCCGCACCGTCACAAAGCCTCCAGCCGGAGGTTGGTCCGTAGAGACAATTTCTACGACACCTTCCTCCGTGGAATCACCGGGTGCATTCCCGCCAACAGCACCCTCAACAGGGTGCCGCCCCTCCGGCCGCCTACCGCGGCCGATGGTGCGGGAACGCAACTCCAATCCTTCCAACAAACTGCTTCCCCGACCAGACATCGGGAAAACAGGGTCTTGGCCGATTTCGTCCGTGCGAACACGGGCAAAACTGGCCACCACTTGTTGGAAGAAACTCTACCGTGCAATACGGTGAATTTACGGACAAGAGTCCGCAAAACACCGACAATTAACGGTAGAACCGCAAACTACCGCAGTTTCACGGACAAAAGTCCGTGTCCCACGGTTGGATTTACGGTGGAGTTCCTTCTTACCGTTTTCGACCGGTGATGTACGGACAACCGTCCGTTGTTCACCGTCTAATCACGGTACAAAGCTCTTTCACCGTCCTAGAACGGAGATACACGGACAACGGTCCGCAATCTACCGTCCACCAACGGTGAAACTGACTTCTTACCGTGTTCGAACGGTGATTTACGGACAAAAGTCCGTAATCCACCGTCTACTTACGGTAAAACTTGACCGTAACCCGGTTTTACCACGGTATCACGGACAAAAGTCCGTGTCCCACGGTATAACACCGGTAAACCTGGCCGCAGACGGGTTTCCGCCGTAGTTCCACGGACAAAAGTCCGTGCCCTATGGCGTACTACCTGTCTACCGGACAAGCTACGGTTAAGTTCCCCTTTTCACCGGGTTCTACCGGTTCCGCACGGTAAATCACCGTGCCACCGGTATACTGACGGTAAAAAGACCGTTATCCCGCGTTCGGACGGTCCTGCACGGTCAACCACCGTGCCCACCGTCCTACTTACGGATAACCTAGGGCTTTCCCCGGTGACCACCGCGGTATCACAGACAACCGTCCGTGTCCCACGGTCCTTCACCGGACTACTACGCCCTAAGCCGCGATCGGCCGTAGTTCCGTGGACAAATGTCCACGCCCTACCGGCACCACACGACTCCGGTCTTACCGACCGCACAAGAGAGGCTGGTGGTAGCGCTACCCGGCGCCTCCACCAATTGTAACAACCCGACTTGGTCGCTACAATACCTACGGCAAATTCGAACCAACTTACCGTCGCTTGACCTCCTTGGGACGGGTCGAAGCGCTGGCCAGCCCTCCTCTTGTACCCGTCCGTGTCCACGGGTAGCGCCGGACGGAGGTCGACTCCCTCGCCGCACGTCGACGGACGAAAGACCGCCGAACAAGACGAGAAATTCACGGTAGATCCCCGATGGATCCTACCGTGGCACCGCGCGCGAAGAACCGGCCGACATGCCGGAAAACATGACGGACAGGATGGTGATGGTGACGGTGAAACTCCCCACCGGAACCCCCACCCTCCACGCGGTAACTTCCCCAGTATTATTAGCTCTTTGGATCATCTTTTGTTGTGCCACTGTGCCTTGGCCATTAGGCCTTTGTTTATATTTATGGGGGCTTGGCTGGTCAAAGTAGACCAGCCAGGTTGTGTAAATATTACTGCCATCGTATTTCATTTTCATCATTCATCGTAAGTGAATAAATATATCACTTTTATCGTCACTTACTGTGTCTGTGTCTGTTTCTTTGGGGAAGTACCGCGTGGGAGGGTGGGATTACCGGTTGGGGAATCGCCACCGTCCTGCTTCCGACTTGTTTCGGCCGGTCTTCGTGTCGGCTCGCGGTAGAACCGGAGTTCTACCGCGATATTCTCGGCGTGGCGACGTGGTTTTTCGTCGTGTCCGTCGGGAGTGGCTCCGTGGAGCCGGCACAACCCAGGAGCACCGTGCGGGAGACGGCTACGGGTACGGTCCCGTCCCCGTAAGGAGCCGGTTGCGGTAAGTTTTACGCCGTTTTTGGGGTATTGCTTGCCGGGGTACACGTTACACGTTACAATTGTTACACGTTACAATTGTAACGTCCTAATAACCTAGTAAATATAATAAGAATAATAGTTATAATAATAATAATAATAATAATAATAATAGTATTAATAATGAAAATTGAAATTAGTGGTAGGCTTTAAAACCAAAAAAATACGCATTTTTCACCCTGAAAGTTAGGCTTATGTAGAATGAAATAATCTTCATTCTACATAGGTTCCAATGAAACCTAATTTGACCAATAGAGACTGGGTTATCTTTGTCTTATACCTAAGGTAGCCTATCTTCTAACAAAAAGACCAACCATCGAACGATTATGGTAACTTATTTGTCTGTTGATAAAAAAAAAGACTGTCATTCAAGACAGCATAATTACTTATGTATTTAGAAAGACCACCAGGTTTCCAACTGGAAGATAGACGAAGCTCTTCTTTGGCCCTCCAGAGTCCAAGATTCTTCCAAGAGAGAATAGGATAGAATGAAAAAATCTTCTTTCTACATTCCTACCCACTAAATAAGGTTATACCTTTTTCACAAGTCTGAATCTGTTCCAGAGAATTCAATAAACATTTTCTTTTTTTAATATTTTTTTGTTTCTAATTCGTCATCGATTTCTTAAGTTCTTTAGCCTGTCCTGTTTGGTAAGTGTCCGCTTCACCTGTTGTTGCTCGCTGTGGCTTAACATCTGTGGTATTGATGAACATGTTCCTGCATGATGGAGGGGTCTCTTTTTTCTTGAATCACTGGGTTCCAGTTCCAATGTTTTGGGTTTACTCAGTTGTAGACCTTCAGATTTTTCACTTCTTTTATGTGTTGTATTGTACACTATGTCTGGAGGGTGTGACTTCTGGTGCTGTTACCGGAATTGGTAAGATGCCTTTTGGCAGCCTCCATTCTGGCTTACATTGATCCTTCAGGGATCAATGTAGTGGGTTCATTTTTGTTTTGATTGGTAGAGGTTGGACCATTGATGCTGGCTTTTTGTTGGTATCTGCTTGTCCTGGCTCACTTTTGCTGTTTGATGTTTGCTTTTCGTGTTGATGCCAGAATAGGTAAGGTGCCCTTTTGGCAGCCTCCATTCTGGCTTATATTGATCCTTTAGTGAACATGTTGGTGGTGGGTCTTTTGTTTGTACTGATTGATGGAAAATGGACCTTTGATGCTGGCTTCTTTCTACCCTCCGCTTGTCCTGGATCAATCCTGCTGGTTATCTTTTGAGTTATTCCTTGCAATGGTGGTTTAGCCTGTAGTAGGTTGGACCTCTGCTACAGGAGGGATGAATACCCTTTTTGGGTAATAGTCTATCTGATGCACATCATTGGTCTTCGAATGAGGCCATCTTCGAAATTAAGTGTCTCTCGTTGAAAATTGAACAAAACACTTCACAAACTCAGCACTTCACGAGATTAAAGGATCCACCTCTTTTTTGCCAGAGGGACTTCAAAGTGTATAGAAGCTCGTCACTTTTTCTCATGCACAGTTTACGATGTTCACAATTTTGTTTAAAATTTTGGCATGACAAACAATATCATCATAGTTAGTGTTAACAAGAAAATGAGGAAAATAAAATCACTGACATACCTTCACTAGATAAAAATCAGAAGATAAGTAGCCTATAACTTAACACGTTTAATATTACTGCAAAAAATGTACTTGACTCAAGAGTAAAGACCTGTATTATCATTGACTGCTTTACGCAGCACAATATGCACAAACCTGCACAATATCATAACTATGGGTGTATAAGGTGGAGCATAAAGATTCAAATATATCATGCACTTTCTGGGGCATAACCAGCTGTGGAGGAGGGGATATTATGCATATTTTTGTTAAGGACCTTATAAGACAAATTTTCTAAACCTTTAAAATAGCTTACTCTAGCATTCAACACTATTCTAGTGTGAGCTTTTGACATCAACCAATATTTTATTACCAACCTTTAGATGACATTTTCTACTTTTCGTTTCTTCTCTGAGCAGTATGACACCTGCGCAGAGAAGATCCGAGCTGTAGAGAGAGCTGGATGGAGATAGATTGTAGTCACTCTTCTGCATGGGGGTGTAATCGATGCAGGAGAGTGGCGGCCATCTCTCTCTCTTCCGGTTGATGCTGATATACATCTTCTCCATCGGTATTCCGACTAGAGAAGATGTTGTAGCTGCTGAGAATCGTATAGCTCCTGCCTTATGAAACCTCCGGCCTCTGAAGAGAAGTTATTTACATAAACATAAAGACAACGCTACTTCTTGTTACAACACTTTTATTCATTCCTTGTAAGAAGTACAGATACAAGGGTGAATAGTAAAATACTAACTGGAAATCCTCAGGCCCATGATTTGGAATGTATCGCAAAAACAGGCAAAGGAAAGAACTGAGGAACAAAGAGGAACATGGTCCTTTTATACCTTGGACCTGTGTACACCTGCGAGGTGTAACCAGGTCCAAGTGACCATGGTCCTTTATGTATCAATCCGCCACTTGGGCATGAGTCAGAAAGGTGAGTCAGAGAGGAGGGAGGGACGGTTGAGAGTTGTTTACCCCCCAGGCTATGGTTTTGGCGGGATCACGATTTACAGGGTGTTACATACCCTCCAACTTTGCTTGGAGTACGTCCTCGTACTCCAGCCAAGGGTGGAAGGTTTTCAAGTTACGCAGCGGGGAGACATGGGTGGCTGAGGACTTACCGTGTACAGAGGTGGTTATGGAAAGGCACTGGCACCGAAGTGTCAGCGCCCTTTGAAAATGCAAATTCTGAAAATAAAAAGGCAAACACAATTAATACTCGCTGGGTGGCGAGTTCCTATGGACATTTACAAGAAATACTTATTTATACATAAAGCAGTTATAACAGAATTCTTTTCTCTTTTTTTTTTTTTATATTTTCCGAGCTCACCACCCCAATGGGCGGTGACCACACGGTTTTCTAATCTATACCCACGTCGGTTGATTGCATGCACATGTACATGCAGAAACATATCCGTGAAGTGCTTGTAGGGGGTCTGACGGTGAGTGGAGGAGGTGGCTCCGCAGCCAGGGATGATAGGATTCCCAGGCGGCGACGATCCATCCGTTGTCGAAGCCCCGGAGACTTTCCATGAAACTTCGGTGGACGGTGGCGTCGGCGGCGATCAGTCGGCCCGGTGGTTGCCCGGTGAGGACACCGTAAACGGCGTCCCACAGGATGGCGGCCTGGTAAGTGGCACGGGTCCTCCAAACGATCATTCGGGCAATGCTGTATGCTCCGTTAAGTGGGACTCCCAGGAGACTGTTAAAGAAAGCCTGCTGAAGGGCGCCCAATGCTGGAGTGATGGGCTGCTCGGCAAACTGGTATATTTCGATGTACCGGGTGGACGGAATTAGGACGGCCATAGAGAGTTGCAGGTAGTATGACATTCCTACAACGTAGCGCCCTTCCTCCGGTATGTAGAGGCGCGGAAATCCCTCCATCAGGTCATAGTGACCGATGTAATAGGTGTTTGCGGGCCGCACCTGTCGTTGCCAGAGTGCCCAGCAATTATTTAGCAGTCTTTCACATCGTGCTTCCTGACGAAGCGGTCGATATACCGGTAGTCTCCTGGTAGTGACTGTTGGTATGCGAAAAGGTTGTGTCACTTGCGGCAAAGTTAGTACGGGGGTTGCTGAGGCTGCGGCGATATGGCGAGACGAGGCAGTTGACGTCGTTAGGTCGATGGCGCGTGCTGTGTCGTCCCCGACTTCCTCGATGCCGAGTTGCTGCGTTGTCGTGTCATCCGAGTCCATCCTAGTAGATGGGTCAGGGATGGCATCGTCCTGGCTTCCCGTTGTTTCGTTGCACTGTGACATCCTTGTTCTTCCAGAATTGTTTCCGAAGTGCTGGTGACCAGCCTGGCGTTGGCTATATACTTGTGTGTTTCCCGACTTCCCCATCGAGGTGTGAAATTCCAGGGTCCCATGGAAATCGTATAATTCCACGAAGCTGGCTGTAACTCCAATAAGCCACCCAATTTGTTTGTTATTGGAGGCTCGCGGGGTGTCGGTTTCTGAGTATTAAACGCCGTTCTTCCACTATTGTTTGTTATTGTTGTCAGACGACCTGGTCCCCAAACGCAGTGTGCGAAAGTTTCCCCATTGGAATCAGATTCGAGTGGTGAAATGTGAGCAGGGGTGTGTGAATGTTTGTGGTCACACACGTTGTTGTTTGTTTATATTGGTGTGTGTCAGCAAGTGACCAATGTGATGATATAAACAACCGAAAGAAAAAATTTAGGTTGTGTGGGTTGTTGATAGGGTTATTGGTTTATTGTGGTGAGGAGGTAGGTTCCTCTTGTTGTGGGGAGCTGGATTTGTCTTCCCCCTCCAACCCTTGAACAACTGTCCTCAGTTGTTTTGGCTTGATATGCACAATGTTCACCGTGTCTCGAATCAATCTTCCAAACGTATCTTCGTGCTCCATCTCGAGCACCGTGTCGCTGATGATTTTGGTTACCGTGTAACCATCCCTGTACGAGTAACGTAGTTTCTTGGTCTCATCAGGCACGATGCGTTGGTCTCGAACGAGTACTGGGTCTCCGATTTTATACGTGTGTGGAGTTTTTCGTCTTGCGTCATAGTACTTCTTCTGTCGCAAATGGGCCTCGTGCAGGTTGGCCCTTGCGATTTCGACCTCTTCCGTGGCAACCACAGAAGGTGCTGCAGGGTTTGAATCCATAACCTTCGGTAGGAGAGGTGCCCGATTGTCGATTCGTAGTCGGGCCTCTCTTCCAAACATTAAGCGGTATGGCGAGAACTTCGTTGACGTATGGGTCGCGGTGTTGTAAGCGAAGGTGGCGGCTTGGAGATGGAAATACCAATCCCGCTGTCCTTTTTCAGGCGTCAGGAGTCTCTTGACGGTCTGCATTATAGTTTTGTTGGTCCTTTCCGCAAGACCGTCTCCTTGCGGAAAGTACGCTGTCGTGGTGGCGTGCTTTATTCCCAGCTCGTCACACAGCGCTTGTGTCTTTAGCTGTAAAAGGTGTTCCCCGGTCGGTGATTATCCTCCTGGGCATCCCGATAAGATACACGATCGTATCTTGGAGGAAATTCTTAGTTGTTTTGGCCGACTGGCTGTGCACAGCTCGTGCGAAACAGAATCTGGTGGCGTAATCCACTGCCAGGATGATGTGCTTGACACCACCCAGTGATTTTGGCAGGGGACCGATGTAACCGATTCCCCAGCATTCACCTGGGTCTCCAATTTCCATTTCATGGAGGAACCCGGGCAGCTTGGACTGTGGTGTCTTGCACTTTTGGCATATCTCGCACGTGCGCACATACTCGATGGTATCCTGCTTCCAGGTTGGCCAAAAGAACCGTTGGCACACCTTTTCTAATGTCTTATCCTGGCCGAAGTGTCCGGCTTCAGGACTATCGTGTAAAAGTCTCAGAACTTCGGGTACCAGATGTTTGGGTACCACCGTCACGAGCTTGGGTGTTATGCTGCCCTGGTAGACAAGGGCACACAAAACCTCGTCTATGATGACATAGGTATGGTGAAGCTCGGTACTTGGATTGTTGCGAAGTTCGGTCTTAATCTGTGTCACGTTCGGGTCTCTTGTTTGTTCAACCGACCAATCCCAACGCAAAGTGACTGCTTAAACACGCTGTCGTCGAGGTCATCTGGGGTAGCCTGCAGCTTCCAGTCTTCAGGAACGTCCACCGGACTCCGTGAAATGCAATCTGCATCGACGTGAGTGATGCCGGCCTTGTAGACTACGGTGTAGTCGTATTCCTGGAGCAGTAGCTGCCAGCGACCCAGGCGTCCTTGGAGTCGCTGTGCGGTTTTTAAGTAGCACAGTGCATGATGGTCGGTGACGATGACAAAGGCTTTGTTAAAGAGATAAGGTCTAAACTTGACGATGCCGTACACCACTGCGAGGCACTCTTTATCTGTTGTTGAATAGTTTAATTCGGCGTCGCGGAGCACTCGAGAGACACCACCCAGGATCTGCAGTTCCTTAGATGGTGACTGTTGGTAGAGGATAGCTCCGATGCCGTAAGCAGAGGCGTCGGTGTGCATTTTGATTTCGGCATCTGGGTCGTAAATGGCCAATATTGGCGCGGTGACAAGTTTAGTCTTTAACAGAGTGAATGCTGCTTCTCTGTCGATCATCCATAAAAAGGGCAGCCCCTTTTTGGTCATATCCGTGAGTGGTTTAGCGATGTGGGCAAAGTTAACAATAAATCGCCGGTAGAAACCGGCCATGCCCAGGAATCGCTTCACCTCCTTGACATTAGTAGGCGCCGCTAAGTCGGAGATGGCAACCACTTTCCTCGGGTCTGGACGCACTCCTTCTTTGGAGATGATGTGTCCCAGGTAGAGGACTTCGTCGTAGCCGAAGAAGCTCTTTTCGGGATGAAGCTTCAACCCCGCCTCTTTTAGGAGTCCTAGGACGCAGTCCAACCTTTCCATAAACTGTTCAAAAGTCGCGCCGAATACGATGATGTCGTCTAGGTAGACTAGACAAGTCTCCCATTTGTGGCCAGCCAAAAGGATATCCAGGGCACGCTGCATAGTAGCAGGAGCGTTACGCAGACCAAAGGGCATCCGATTGAATTCGAACAGCCCACCGGGTGTGATGAACGCGGTCTTCTCCCTATCCTCTTTGGCGACCTCAAATTGCCAATAGCCGGAGATCATGTCGAGGGTCGCGAAGATTCTCGACCCACGAAGCGAGTCTAAAGCATCATCGATTCGGGGTAGTGGGTAATTGTCTGGTTTGGTGATATCGTTCAGGCGTCTATAGTCAACGCAGAAACGCCATTGTCCATCCTTCTTCTTCACCAGGACTACTGCTGAAGCATAAGGAGACTTGGATTCGCTGGCTACTCCGGATTTGAGCATTTCCTCAACTGTCTTCCGGATAATCTCCCGCTGCTCGGGGCCACTCCTTCGGAGGGGTTCCCGCACGGGTGCATGATCGCCAGTATCGATTCGATGTTCCGTGAGGTTGGTACATCCAAGTTCCGACGTTTCTAGCGCGAAGACATCTCGATAGGATCTCAAAAGATCCATTAGAATGCGCCTCTGGCCATTACGTAATCGAGGCCCGAGTTGCATTGCTTCATCGAATTTAGCGCCTGACTCTTTTGTCATGATTGGGTCAGCGTTTGAAGTGGTCTTTACCTCAACCGTTTCGAAGCAGTAGTCTTTTTGTATATGGGCTATCACTTCGCCGGAGGCCAGGGTTAATGGCCCCATAGTGGTATTCAGGACCTCGACTAGGAAGCTGTTGCTGTTACGGCCTTGCATAATGCCGGGGGCCACCCAGACCCCCCTCGAGGCGCGTAGCTTCTCGTCAGAAGAGACCACGAAAAGATCCTGATCTGTGAGGATTCCAGAGGCCTCTACCTCCACTAGTGTTGTCCCATGGCCAGTGAGCTGTGTTAGCCCTTTGACTACTAGGTATCCGTTCGGTTGCTGCATAAGCTTGACTTCAATGGGAGCGGTGTCCGACTCCCCAAGAGTGGCTGGCGTGATTTCTTCCAGAGCACTCTTGACGTACGCCTGAATACTCTGCCTTCGGAGTGCTGATTCAAAGAGGTCGTCCTCTAAGTAGACTTTATTGGTCTGCATAGACACAAGGAGCTTCAGTGCCCTACCCAGGTCTCGGCCTAAGATGGCGTCGGGTGGGCCAGTGATAACCAGCAGGCGGCCCGTGGCAGATTGTTTGGCAATTTCCACAGTAGCGGAGACTTGCCCTGCCACGGCGATGGTGTTTCCTCCAACTCCCTCAATCCTTGGCGGATGAGCCATAGGCTTGATGTTGAGTTGGAGCTGCTTGGCAAGTGCCTTGGATATTACGCTACCATGAGCCCCGGTGTCTACGAGCATGCGGACCTCTTTGCCATTGATAGTGACAGTGATTTTCGGACTGTCATCACTGACACTATGATCTCCGATCTCTTGAGGCATGCAAGTATTCTTCAGTTGTCTATATAGGTCTTTCAGCATCCGGCGGCAACAAGGGCGCCCTTGGAGTGAAGCCCCACCACCTGGAGCCAAGATGGCGACCACCTCATTGGCGGTGCAACCCAAGGTGGCGGTGGCGAGGTTAATGACCTCAAGGGTACCATGCCAGGTAGTTAGGTCATCCATTCCCCAAGTTAACTCCGGGATGTAGTCGACCATCATTATTGGCATGCCGGCCGGTGCTCTGTCATAATTGGTTGTCTCAGGAGGCATGTCCGGTACCATGACCACACTACGGTGGTCCGTATCGGAGGCCTCCCTTGTAAAATCGTAGGTCGGGTGCGCGTACTGATGTTCTGTACGCTCATAGTTTGTATAGCGCGGTACATAGTACGCGCGCTCTTCAGGTATCGTATATGGACCTGGTACATGTCGTCTGTAGTATGAATCGTAGCAAGGCTCGTACTGCTCTCGGTGCCCGACAGCGTACGGCGGAGAGTTGTCTGATTCGCTACGATATTGGCGATATTGTGGTGTTGTAGTACCTGTAGTCGGTGGTGGTGGCGCAGGCGGCGGTTGGGTGTCATTATGAATAATCATCATGTGAGTGATCTGTATTTTTAGTTCATTAAGTTGATGCATGATGGTGTTGAGTTTGCAACCATCACACGACTGGGTAGGAAGTGGATCTGGTAGTAGCGGAGGTCGCTCCTGTTGATATCTGGAGTAACATGTGGACGACATTAGGCGTCGAAATGTACTATTGTTTGTGGGCCGAGCCGTGCGCCGTGTAGGCTGTTGATGCACATCATTACTTTGGGTGCCGCCACTTCGTGGCACCCACCAGGTCCCAGGTTGAATAACTGGATCTATGGTGGGTCCGAGTGGGACAGCCACACGTGATGATGCGGCGTATTGTGTATCGTATGTCTGTGATGTTGCATAGGCCCTCCACAATGCTGATGGATATATGCTTCCCCTGGAGTGCAGAAGAGCTCTCCGGGCGGTCCCAGTTAATCGTGGGTGAGCATCCATTGTGTTAAGGCTTGTGCAACACGTAGTGGTCAATGTAAGTCGGTGTGTTGTAGGTTCGGCCGTTGATCTCGCTGTAGATCGCAGTCTTTTCGTCGGCAACCGACACTATCGTACCCTTATACACTGAGTGACGATAGTTTACCTACGTTTAATAAAGATGGTATCGTTGTTTAAGTGGCTGTGTTGGTGTTGGCGTTGTTCTTCAGTTGGGCATGACGATCCCAACTGGTACAGTGTGTTTGTAAATTCTTTATTGAGTATCAATTTGGGTAAGATCTCTCTCTACACGTGGTATTTGGTGACCACGTGGAGGTTATAAGAATCCCCAAAAGTTTCAATGAAGGAACTACAGATGTACAATGCAATTGCGAGCGTGGTGCACCACCCAATCGAAATTGCACTGTGGAAAGTGAATTAGAAATTAAAGTGTATTGCAGTTGCCTGAAGAAGAGGCAAGCAATATGAAGAGTAAAGCTAGAGCGCGGTGCCCGCACTTTTAGTTTTACTTGAAAACAAGAATGAAGAGTGTGTGTGTAAAGAACACACAAAGAACAAAAAGTTCAAGATGGCTGAACTTTTTTTGAAATGCACAAACAAAGGAGAAGTTCAGGATGGCTGAACTCTCCAAAGAAGCAAGAAAAGAAAGCTGTTTTACTCAGAAAGTTTAAAACTTAGGTGCGGTGCCCGCACATCAAAAGTTTTAATTTAGTTTTATTAAAACAGTAAAACAGTGTAGAAATTGAAGTGTGTTCAACAAGATAAATACTTGGTGAACCAGAAGAAATGTTCAGACTGGAGAAATTTTGAGTCCTCACTGCTGGATGGCTCTGGATGAAAAGACAGAGTCAGTGCCCAGTGAGGGACTATGTTGAGTAGAATGAAGAAGTCCGTAGGTGGCGCTGAGGTGGCCAATTCCGGTCAGTTTATTGCAATGTCCAAAAATTGATGATTGAAAAGTTCCTCCGGGGCACGTTTTTATGGTGGCCAGGAGAAAGACACAAAAAGAGAGAAAATTCAAAGAAAAAGAGAAGTTTTCTCTAACAAGAGGAACTCCGCCAGGGGGCGCGTGAGTGCAACCCTCTGGAAGAGAAGAGAAGAGAAGAGAACACAAAAAGATGAGAGAAGGTACAACAATGAGTCACATGGAGCGAAAAACCGCTCCGTTGGCGCTTTTTGAAGAGTGTCCGGTCGATCCAAGATGGCGGCCGGGCTTCAGTGCTGTCCAATGGAGAAAGTTCATGTGATGATGCATTGAGGTGATGATGATGAAGAAATTGAAGAACATGACTTGGGACATAGAGGGTCCCAAGGGAAACACAAGTGTAAAAACAAAGAACAAAGAAAAGGGGGGACAAGAAAGTCCCACGTGGCTAGAAAAAGTGTGTTTTAAGCTTGTAAGCCCCCTAACAATGAAATAGAGCTAGGGAGAATCTTGCTTGAAAATTAAAGATGAAGAGTGAAGATAATAGGACATTTTAAAAGACACACACGTCCTTTAAAAGCCTATTAATAGGTGGATAGATTAGTAGATGAGATTTGTTTGCTCATCTCATAATGAGACTGCAAACTCCTCTCGGAGAGTAAAAAGAATTTGTTTAAAGTGTTGCCCACGTGGTGTGGGTTTCACTTTGAAAATTAAAGAAGAGTGAAGGTGACAGTGGGTGATTGTAATGGAAACATGAAATACAAAAACACGGACGGAAACACGTGTGTCCAAACGGTTGTCCACGTTTCCGAGTGCTAAGCGGTCAGCAGACAAGAGTTCGTTCCCACGTGTCTCTAAGGACAGGACACAGAATCGCGCGGTCGACACGTGGTGTGTGTAGCCACAAGTCTCTTCCGCGATTCCACAAAAAACGGTGCCATGCGGTTGGCTTTGACGTGATCGAGGGCCTCCATACATGGTCCCAACATAAAAAGGCGCCACGCGGTTGGCTTTGACGCTATCGAGGGCCTCCATACGTGGTTCCAACACAAAGGACGCCGCGCGGTTGGCTTTGACGTGATCGAGGGCCTCCATACGCGGTTTTACAAAGGCGCCACGTGGTCGACTTTGACGCTATCGAGGGTCTCCACACGTGGTTCCAACACAAAGGACGCCGCGCGGTTGACTTTGACGTGATCGAGGGTCTCCATACGCGGTTTTACAGACAGGCGCCACGCGGTTGACTTTGACGCTATCGAGGGTCTCCATACGTGGCTCCAACATAGAAAGGACGGACGAAGCCTCGTGAGGCACAATCACGAGACTTAGGACAAAGGACGGCTTCTGTTTACAGGTCGGAGAAGGCAGATGGAGCTATACCCCGCACCTCCACCAAATGTGAGCTTTTGACATCAACCAATATTTTATTACCAACCTTTAGATGACATTTTCTACTTTTCGTTTCTTCTCTGAGCAGTATGACACCTGCGCAGAGAAGATCCGAGCTGTAGAGAGAGCTGGATGGAGATAGATTGTAGTCACTCTTCTGCATGGGGGTGTAATCGATGCAGGAGAGTGGCGGCCATCTCTCTCTCTTCCGGTTGATGCTGATATACATCTTCTCCATCGGTATTCCGACTAGAGAAGATGTTGTAGCTGCTGAGAATCGTATAGCTCCTGCCTTATGAAACCTCCGGCCTCTGAAGAGAAGTTATTTACATAAACATAAAGACAACGCTACTTCTTGTTACAACACTTTTATTCATTCCTTGTAAGAAGTACAGATACAAGGGTGAATAGTAAAATACTAACTGGAAATCCTCAGGCCCATGATTTGGAATGTATCGCAAAAACAGGCAAAGGAAAGAACTGAGGAACAAAGAGGAACATGGTCCTTTTATACCTTGGACCTGTGTACACCTGCGAGGTGTAACCAGGTCCAAGTGACCATGGTCCTTTATGTATCAATCCGCCACTTGGGCATGAGTCAGAAAGGTGAGTCAGAGAGGAGGGAGGGACGGTTGAGAGTTGTTTACCCCCCAGGCTATGGTTTTGGCGGGATCACGATTTACAGGGTGTTACACTAGTCTTAGTTGAATCATGTTCTTTTGAGGTGTTTAAGCTACCATGTTATCCTTTTCTTTTTACAAATAATTTTTACAATGAAAATAATCAGGTTACATTCTACTGGAACCCATACCCAGGACATCCCTAATATGTCCCTTCAAAGTGTAAATGTTCAGCAGAAAGCACCTGCTATACAACATGCCAACATTTTGACAGTAGTACATACAATAAAGAATGAATACACTATACCATAAAAAATAAAGAACACAAAACACTCATTAATATAAAGTCCACAAAAGAAATTTACAGAGCATTTCTACAAGCAAGTGTGCCCAGCAGTAAAATTTTGTTGGCCCCGGCTTTTTATGAGCGTCATCAATTTCGAATTGGTTTTTTACTTGGTCTAATGTCAAATGCTCTGCCCTTTTCAATTTCTAATTGATTTGTTACTTGGTCTGACGTCATAAAAGGACGGGGCCAACAAGATTTTAATGCTGGGCACACTTCCCTGTGTATTTCAAAGTAGATGGTGGTGATGTCCTTATTTAGCCATCTTTCATGGATAAAGAAGGATGGTGACCATTTTTGTTTGAGACACTTGTCTCAACTTTTTCATCATTTCATATTACTTCAATTGCATCTAAATGAATAAGTAATGTGAAAGATTTATATATTTTGTTTTTCTCTAAATCTTTCAATTTTCCATTTTCTTCCCCCCTTCTATCATGTTTTCTTCTTGTAAAAACAGTAGAAGGTGGTTACACTAAAACTGTACAAATCTTTAAGAGGGTGTAATAATTTTCCCCCATTGTCCAAATTTACTTATCTAAGAAATTACTTATGAAAGAACCGTCTTTCAATAACATGCATAGTTTATTTCATATTTCTATTTTCATACCACCTCTGTGGTGGCTAACTTCTTTATCAATCAATCTTTTTGAGGATTATCCAGAACTTTTATAAATCAAACTCATTTAAACATCTCATGCTCTTAATTTAAACTTGTATTACTTTATTCTAAAGCAGTGGTCTCAAACTGGGGGCCCGTGGGCCACCTCATGTGTGACAAACGGACACTTCCAGAAAAAAATTGATACAAAAATGCGAAGACTACAACAACGACCCCAGGACGATGGAACAGTAGCAGTTGCCATTGTTGTTAACTGATAAGAAACGAGCTATCAACATTACAACCAATATTACTATCGATCGATTGATAATGAAGTTCAAAAAAAATATTTAGAGCAATAACAAGTATAAGCTCAGCACGTGCAATTATTTTTCTATTAATTTTTATGTGATTTCATACGTGGACAAAATCATTCAAAAATCATGTTTATGCCAAAAACGATCGATCACAACAGAGAAATTGTGAATTAAAAGCTGACTTTAGCCTCATAATTAAGTGCAAGGTGTAGTTGTATTTAGTAATGGAAAGCCAGGTAGGCCTACACATGAGCCCGAATAACGAAGGGCAAAAACACACAAATGCGTCATGTGTGAAAATTGATCCATTTTTTTTCATTATTTCACTCCATTGTTCACCAAACTGGTCTTTAGTTTGCATACAGCTAATGAACTGCCTTGCGTTGAGGCATACGCCATTGATTAAAACAGTCCATATTCCGAACTGCATGACCTGAGGACGTTCGGATTGCCTTTGGATTGACGTACGCACTGAACTATTTTCAATTTGTGGCTCCCTTGCTAAAAAGCGAATTCAGTGTCATCTTTGAATTGTTATTGGGGCCTCACATTGAGAAACAGTCAACTTTCTCGTGTTGTGATCCTCGTAGCAACTTATTATGACTTTAATATTGCATTGATAATTAATTCTAATTATTTTTACACAGGCACGAAATTCCTGTTACAGCCGAACCAATAAAAATTGTACATTTGTCGGATGATTTGCTGGTCATTGATAAACCCTCTTCAATACCGGTACGAAACAATTTTTTTCATTTCACGCATTAAGAGGCTTTCCATTAGATTAGGCCTACGATAATTATTTGCAAAAGAGGCATATATTACAATGGTTGTGGAGTTTCTTTAACAATATTATAAAAAAAGCATGTCCGGTTTATGAAATGAACAGGTACACCCATGTGGTCGTTATCGGCACAACTCTGTTGTTTTCATCTTAGGAAAGGAATTTAATTTTCGTGATATCAAGAGTACGTTGTATGTCTTTATAGTAGTTTAGTTTGCTGTGTTGATTACTTTTGTCTTTTGTTTCTTCTTCAATTTGCAGGTGTACACCGTTTGGATAGACTTACATCTGGGTTACTTATTTTTGCACGAACGACAGAAAAGGCAAGGGAACTAGAAATACAAATACGTTCTAGGCTGGTGGAGAAAGAATATCTTTGTCGAGTCGAAGGAGAGTTTCCAAGGTTGGTTTGTTTGTTACGTTAAGTGCAAAAATGCAAGGATAGCACGTTTTTAGACGTTTGTTGCAAAGCAAAAATCCCAAGGGGCCTGTATTTCTTGCTACCTTCATTTTTATTACTAGGTTTTATTTAATTTCATAATTTGTTTGTTTGTCCACCACCTTCTTAAATATTTCAAAATAATTTCAACACTGCATGGGGATTGAATCTATGACCAACATTACTAATGGGCTGAGAGCCTGAGACACTAACCACTACACCAACAACACCAAGACACAAATACGGCTTGTGTTTTCTTACTTTTTAGACCTTTTTTCTTATAAAAGCGAGTATAACAAAAAAAAACATGTTTCTTGTTTAATTTTCTGGTCTCTTCTAAGGTTAAGTTTCTTTCTTATTGTATTATAATGCATTTAAATAATAAACGTGTTCTACAGAGCCCTGTGAAGGACAAACAAACAATATATCGAATTCAATTTATTCAGTTAATAATCTGAAAATATTGAGTTAATACTTAAATGTAATATATAAACTATTGACATTAAAATATTGATTTAGTATTTCATTTTAAAATATGAATAATAAAGTCAATTTTTATTTGGTTCATGTCCTTAGTCCTTATCTGAAGTCCGTATCATTCACCTAAACACATTTAATTTGAATTCATGTAACTTGTGTGTGCACAAGGTATAAGATTTTTTTCTAATCTTTCAAGTTTATTAATCATCACCATACCAGAGGTGTTAGGTGGTTCTTTTGTGTTTCCTATATTAACAAAACAATTATTTCAAACTTATACCATTTAACTATTCAATTGACTATATATAATCTACGTCAGTTATTCCCAACCTGGGTTCCACGAGGCCGTGTTCATCGTTCCATAAGAATTGTAAATGCTTGCAAAAAGTATGAGCTAATTATTATTTGTTAACCCTACTGCTTTTACACGTCTATTTTGTAATTTACTCCTGTAGAACTTAATATGTATTAACCAGGTTTAGTTGCTACCGGAGATTTTACGAAATGGGTTCCTCGAAGCAAAAAAGGTTTTTAATCGCTGATCTAGGTTTTTGTTCTACTTCTTTATCCTTTTTAAGATTAATATATTGAATAGTGAAGTCATTTTTTCAGTTGAGTTTTTTAGGAAAACTATTCATTTTATTTATAAAATATATGCTTGTAGGTTGTGTATAGGCTAATTCATTAGCATTTATAAACGTCCAATATTTTGGGAATGTCTTAGCTGTCTCTTTTAAATTTTTATACACTTTCTTTTGCAGACTAGGCTTCCGCTTCCCAATCTTCTGCGCTTTCAAAATTAAATTTTTGAACTTATCTAATGCTTGTTTCAGAGTTTGTCGGTGTACTTGATTCAAATTGTCTACTATTCAAAATTTCCTGGTTTAATTCTTCTTCTGGAGTTATGGCTATTTGTTGTTTACATCATTTTTACAAATCTATTCAATGATAGGTGTAGTATGTTAAGATTAAATATTATAATAGATATTAGATAAAACAGCATTACTTGTTTCGTGCTTATATGTTGAGATGATGCATTATCTCAGGTGTTTGAAATGTCCTCTATTCTCATTAAGGCATTGCGGACAAGGGTGAAAAACTGAAAATCTAAATACTTTTATCAGTAGCATTTTAATTATCTTGGGTTTTTATCATGCTTACCATAGTAATTATTTATTGACTAAATATGTGAAATTCATGGAATTTTAGTTTTTTTATGGGACATGAATAGTTTTTACTCTGACCCATAAGGCTTGTAACCCCAATTTTCAGTGATCCCGTAAGCCCAGTTGTAAACTAAGGACCGTGGTCCACGAAACTAGTGTTCAACTAAGCCATGTGGTCTTAACCCAGTGACAATGTGTCTTAAAACGTTTGAGCAATTATCACTGATCAGAATTTTCTATTCTCCAAATTGATACAAACCAAAGTTTTTTTAAAAATATTATTTGCTTTGTTGCTTTGTCTTACAGTGAGCCTGTAACTTGTGAAGAGCCGATAGATGTGATTTCATTTCAAATTGGAATTTGTAAAGTGACACCAAAAGGGAAAAATTGCAGAACCATATTTGAGAGACTCAGTTATAATGGCAAAACAAGTGTTGTTTTGTGTAAGTTCGTGATAAATTAAAAACAGGCAGAGGCAGTTACATTTGCAGTATTGCAGGCAATCATAATGTCACTGTCTAATCTTATTTTAACACAACCGGAAATATGCGTTTTTCATTAAAAAAAAAACCTCGTTAGAGACTAGAGTTCTGGTCTGAGCAAGAAGACTTTTTTATGGCTAGTTTCACCTCTATTCTCTAATCTCAGGTTCTTTGACTGAAAAACGCGTTTTTCTGGTTGTTTTACTCATTTTAGCATATTGTACAAGTGTATAATAGTAGATACTTTTTTTTTAGGTAAACCACATACTGGACGAATGCATCAAATACGCGTTCATCTTCAATTTTTAGGTAAGTTCTTATTTGCTATCTTACTATATTTTTTGTCCTTTGAAACAATTTCTAAACTTTAAATGATATTTAGGTTATCCAATTATTAATGACCCCTTGTACAATCATCCAGCATTTGGTCCACAAAGAGGAAAAAATGGAGATACGGGACAGTCTGATGAAGAGGTACGTGTGCAATGTACATACACACTGTATAATTCATGAAACATGAGACCATTACCTCCAGAAATTTCTGATCAAAATGTTATCAAGACTTACCTCAACGATTGTCAAAACGATTTTAAAAACAAAATTAATTAAAAAAATTAAAATGAATTGACTATTCATAAATAGACTTTATCAGATAGATGGGCCACCAAACAAACATTGGCAATAAAAAACAACAGCCGGGCATGTGACTCAAGCTGATTAGAAGGTTGTGTTGAGTTTAATATGAATAGGGAATACATGTATTTGATTAAGGAATTATGGAGTTGTGAGGTGACAACATTGGCAACTGATTACAGGGGTAGACTTTCATTTTTTTAAATTTAAAATAATGTTGTTTGGTTACTTATGAAGTTTTAAGTTTTATTAAGTTTTTTATAATTTTTAATGACCTATTTTTTATTTTAAAAATTATTTTTTCAATTATTGGTAAGTCTTGTCAATACTTGAACAAGAAATTACTGGAGATAATGGCCTGTTTAAATACTTACTGTTATAGTCAAAGTTGGTTAATCTACATAAGTAGTTAGAATCCAGTAAAATCTTCTGAGGAGAATCTTTTGATGATAATGGTGACACCTGTTTAAGGGGAATATTTTAGCTGTTGGCACAATTGTTTCAAAACTTCACCTTTTTGTTTATCTTACTGTTTACTGTTCCAGTTTAGTCTTTCCTCTTCTTCCTTCTTCTTTCTAGAGCCAAACTTTTTCTTTTTTTTTCTTTCTAAAAAAAGGAAATAAGGAAACATTGCATAAAATTATAGACCAATCAGAAGCTCTGAAACTATGAAGTTTTTTTACTGACTTATTAAAAATGAAATACAGTAGAGTCCCGATTATTCAATCTAATGTGGGCCAAAAATAGCTTGGATATGGTTAAACTCGGTTATCACAGGGAAATTTTGTTCCTATAAAAAATAACGATGAAAGCAATCGTAACACGGTTTCGCCCATCAGAAAGACAAACTCAAACATTTCATTACATTATTTTAGCTTACCACAACCAGCTTGCAACACGTTACAATGACATAAACAATATGGTATCCACACAACAAAAAGCGATGTGGGTGCTATGGTATCATGAACTGAAATCCCCCAGAAGGGGGACAAAAATGGACCAAACGACTAAACAGGTACACAACTGGCTAAATATGTTATGTTACTTGCCAATAGGCTTAAGTTTCAATAGTTAATTTGGCAATTCCCAACTATATTAAGCCAAATCAGAAATTAGAAAACGTTCAAAAACTTACCATATGAGTAGACGACCTTTCATTGTAGATAGTTATAGCTGTGACAAAAAGGAGACTTTGAATTTGTTGCAGTTTTCTTCCAAAGTGTCTGCTGACGAAAAGACCGACAATCTAAAGGTTATGGTAACTTATGTATTGTTAGACAAATAGACTGACAATGAGTTGATCATGGTAACTTACGTATTGTTAGACAAATAGACTGACAATGAGTTGATCATGGTAACTTATGTATCTTCTGATGAAAAGACCGACAACCATATCATGGTTTCTTATATATCAGAAAGACCGTCCTGTTTCCAACTGAATTATTATACTCAGCACGTCCTTGTCACTCCAGAGTCAAAGATTCTTCTGAGAGAGAACCTATTGGATGCAGGTCCACCGCCGAATGCTGATTTTTAGCCAAAATGTTGGCATTTTTATACAGAGTCTCGTAGAGAATCCTTGGAGTTCTGTGATTGGTTGATTACTTTTTTTAATTAAATTAATATTGTTAGTTGTTCTCTGGCTATGTAGCTTTATTTATTGAGAAAACCCAACAGTAAAGTTGATAAGGTGCGAAGGACACTGAAGACCTGTAGGTTAAACTCATTGACTCAATGACTGTTTATAGCATAGCAATAGTATTAAATTTAATATGTAAATGAAATAATATAAATTCCCAAATACCCATGAGCAAGATTGAAGAAAATAACATGTTTGCTTATATGCTAAAATGAATATTCTTTATACTATATAAAAATGAGTAGGCCTACTTAAATCTTAGTTTGCCATGAATACATACATACAGAGCAAAATTATATGCTTGCTTATAATATAAAATTATACCTATAATCGTGGATAAGTTATAACTAAAGAGACTTAAAATACATATAAAAGAAACAATTAAGTGCAGTGACTTACAATACAAGTAGCAAACCTTCATTGCAGATAGCTTTCAATTTTGACAAATGGGGACTTAGGTTTTTCAGTTTTCTTCCAAAGGTACCTTCTAATACAAAGACCAACAATCACAAGATTATGGTAACTTATGTGACTTCAAACAAAAAGACAGACAATCAAATGATCATGGTAACTTAAATGCCTGCTGACAACAAGACCGACAATCCAGACATTATGGTAAATTATGTATCAGAAAGACCATCCAGTTTCCAACTGAAACATTATACCAAGCTTTTCCTTGTCACTCCAGTCCAAGACTCTTCTGAGAGAAAGGCTGTTCAATGCAGGTCCTCTGCCGAATTGCTCTCTCTCTGAAATCTCTCATAGAGAATCCTTGGAGTTCTGTGATTGGTGGATTACTTTTTTAAATTAAATTAATATTTTGTATATGGGCTAGTCAAGATTTTTATATAAAAACTTGACAGTCAGAAATTTATAACCATGAGTAAATACATTTAAGTTGGGGTCTTAAATGTATTTCCTCTTATGGATGAGGTGGGGTGGATAACATGTTTTTAGAGTTCTGCAAGTTTCTCAGGACCTTTTGTGACCCTAGCTGTAGGGGTTTCTTTTGAAATTTCTGTCTAGTGTAGGAAACAGGAGGTCTAGAGGAGGAAACTTTTTTAGTTAGTGTATGTACTTAAAAATAAAAACAAAAAAGGTTTGTAACTTTGTTACCTGAATTCCACAGGTAACATTTCCACACTAGCTAGACTGATTTCCTCTATAGTTCTTCACTAGGAACCCTTAGAGCTATAGTACTCCTAAATTGGAAACCAGTAAGTCCTACAGTACTCCAAAATATGGAAACCAATAGTCACTACAGCACTCCAAATAAATAGAAACCAATAGTTTCTACAGTACTCAAAAATGGAAACCTTCAGGCATAACAGTACTCCAAAATGAAAGGAAACCTTTAGCACCACAGTACCCCAATGATACCCTGTTAGAAAATTAGGATGGCTATTCTTTTTGCAAAGGCAGTAAGCAAAATTCCAAGATCAAACATTAGTCAGAGCCACCTTACTCCAGTTATTTGGAAACCAATGGTCAGACTGAGGTTTTCTCCTAATGAACTCTTTAACTATTGGAGGATTCACTGATGAGAAGTCTCCAGTGAAGATGGCTGCAAAGCCAAAGTCCTGAATTTTTGGAGCAAATTTGTGACCATTTTATAAGAAATGGCCACTATAGGCTTACACTGGACTGTAAGAATCATGGAGGATATATGTTGGGGCATAGATTCTACATGTTTTCTTATAATACACATACAAAAATATTATTTATTTTTCTTCCTGTCTGGGGTGTTTGGTGTGAACTGTGAGAGGGGAGATTTTGTGTTTTCACCATTTTCCAGACAGTTAACTTGTCTGTTTATTTTGGGTATTATAAAGAGAAGAGGAAGGGGGATAAAAGCAAGCAGGGGATATATAATGTTAAGGGCTGACAATAGTTGAGAAGAAAACGTTTTTTCCCAAAACTTTGGGAAAAAAGAGTGGGAAAGAGTATGGGTAAAGGTAGGCTAATTTTCTTTTTTAAGAAATTTTTCAGAAGGGACAAATTTTTCTTCAGGTAATTTCTGTCTGGACATAGACCCATGTTATGGATAGGCCTATTTTATGCATGTGACAGTTTTTTTCTTTTATTTGTCTTGAAGGAAACCAGATAAAGTGGGAGGGAAGAGGAGGAAAATCTTTTTTACGTATTGTATTTAATTTCAGAAATGTGTGTAGCTTTGTTACCTGAATTCTACAGGTAACATAGCAAAAGAAGTGCCAGTTTTGTGATTGTAGCTACTTAAGTTACTGGCAACCATCAGTTACTTGCACAAGTGTTCCCAACTAAGCGACCAATAGTTTTTAGCTTACCAATTCCAGAGTCCAAAGATTTTCCAGAAAAAGAGAGATTGCTTGGTCTAAGTCCACTACTGAATTCTGATTCTTTGAGAAGCTTTTTGTTTTTTATCTTTCTTCTGTTCCTTTAGTTTCCTTATAGTCATGTCCTAATCTTAAGCACGACCTATCCTTATTTCAATTTGCCCTGGGCTTTATATTGTTTCCACATGTGTTTTTTTTGTTTCTACAGTTAATTGCTTCTCTAATAAAAGCTCACAATATGGAAATTTGGTTGAAAGATGGAGCTGTGCCAGATACATTTAACGTGCCTTCATGTGATTCTGCAAGTGCAACCTCCATTGCTACCAGTGACTCTTGTGAACAAAACGAAAGTGTTCAACTCTCTGATTTGCCTGCTACAAATCATGAATTGAATGAGCATTCGAAAGCAGTTCTAGATCCAAACTGCTTGGAATGCAATGGACGTATAACCTTTAAGGATCCTGAACCAAAAGATCTTGTCATGTTTCTTCATGCTTGGAAATATAAGGTAAGGACTACACTAAAGATCTAAGGTTTACAATTCCAAGAAGTCATGTACAAATCCATTGCTGTGGTATGCTTGTAATAACATATGCATATCACGTTACTGTGATAACTTTTCATTTTACACTTTTATTTGTTATATGTGAACTGTGGTTTGTGGTGTGGTTTGAAGTGAAACAAAGGTGTGAATTAATGAGTGAATTAAATGAAACTGAAAAGGTTTTAGAATTAGAAGCGGAAAGGAATCACTTAAAACAGTCACAATTTATTGTTGACAGTTGCAGTGAATCTTGCTGTTAACATAGCAATTGAGATCGCCGCTTTACATTAAAAAAATGGTTGCTATGCGAACAATAATGTTTTTTTCTTTAAAATCAAAAATACAATCGTAGACACCAAATTAATATCAACTCAGTTAACATTTTCGGATTTTAAACCTTGTTTTGTTTTCATGTTTCAAGGGAGTCAATTGGAACTTTGAAACTGAAAAACCTCAATGGGCAGATGACAATTTTAGTGGCGATCCATAATTTCAGATGGAGGTATGTTTTACGTTTTTTTTTTTCATTTAGTGTGATAATATTGAATTGAGGAGTAAACACAATATAAATTCATATCATGTACAATTTATTGTGGTGTTATTAATTCTTTGTTTGTCAAAGACTTTATTTCGTAGAAGGAATAATAATCATTTTTAGGTTCTTTTAGGTGTATGCATGAAGACCATTAATGACAATTTAAAAAGATTTTATTGATTAATACTATTGTTAGCGAAATTTTTTCTCTTAAAATGAGGATAGCTAACTGGGGAGGTTTGCTTAGTCACTGAAGACTGTTTAGGGACAAGAAACTAGCCAAGTCTTTTCTTTGTTAAATTTGGTTTATTGGTTTAACATAACAGTTTTAACATCCACCACCATTTAAAAGTTTACAACATAAAAAAATATTTCCATCACCCTAAGTTAACAAAAAACAAATATATAAAAAAGACAAAAAAACAATTATTGTTTCACTCACATAAGCAGGAACATTTTTGAAAAGTAAAAAGTCACCAACTAACTATCGGTTCTACTGTATAGAACCTGTACAGCTTCTTGTGGTGAACCCAGATGGGAACCAACTTAAAGCGACCGGTAAAATACAGTGACCAGAAAAGTTTGTGGGATAGCTTTTTTCTTTTAAGGTTGGTGATAGCCTTCAAAGATGGAATCGGATGAGCTCCTCTGAAGTCTGTGTTTCCTTTTGGAAATACAGCTCTTTTTATTCAGTTTTTTGAGGGCTGGATTCCATTTTCCAAAGCTATGATTGGTTAGTTACATTAAAGACTGAAATACAAAAAAATGGACAAAAATATAAGATTAATGGATTGGGCTTATAATGGATTTAGAATTATAAAATGATATATAATGTAAGTTTACATGGGGTGCAAAACTGTTATATATAAAAAAGGTAAAAGTATAATAATGTTAATGGTTTTCTGTTACTTTGTTGTAAATCACAAGAATACAAAAAATCACACTTATAATGGCATAAAAAACACTAGTGAGGGTACTTTTAAGACTAAGCCTTTGACAATATGAAATATTGCCTTACTAATGTTTACTAGATTTTTTGTTAAATACGTATAAAAAACTGTCTGGGATTTTTTTTGGTTAAAACATTTAAAATTATCAAAAAACTGTGTTTGGTACTCTACTATAGCTTAAAATTTGTACCCCCTAAGGAAAAGGAAAACATTAAAAAATAAAAAATGAATGGGGAAGGTGCCTGAGCATTTTTAGTAAAAGTAGGGCAACATACAAACAATTTAAAAAACTCTTATGTGCTTATTTGCACATATGAGATGAATTGGGTCAATAGAAAATAAAAAATGTTATGTGTATTTGCACTCATAACACTATTTCCATTTATTAATTATAAAAACATAAAATACTGACAATTACATGAACCATTCCCAGTAGTTAACAATACTAATTATTATGAAACACTTAGTGCCTACACCTAATTACTATAAAACGAAAAGATATACATATTGTGAGCTTTTGACATCGACCTCCTAATTTTACCAGCTTATAGATGGTGTTTTCTGCGACTCGTTTCTTCTCTTGATCGCGCGGTGCCCACACGAAGAAAATCCAAGTTACAGAAATAGCTGGATGGAGTTGGATTACGATCAGTCTCCTGCATGGGGGTGAAATCGATGCAGAAGGATGGTGGCCATCCTTCTCTCGGTCGATGCTGATGTACATCTTCTTCATTGTGTTGTTACCGATAGACGATGTTGTAGCTTCTTCAGGATCGTATGTCTCCTGCCTTATGATGTCTCTGGCCTCTGTAGAGAAGTGATTAGTTACCGAACATTGAGACAACGCTGTTTTCCATTATAAACACTTTATTCATCCTAGTATGGAAACACTTAGTTTACAAGGATGAATATTGAATATCAAAGGTGCGTCCTCATGCCCATGATGTGATACGGATAAATATCTACGTAGTACAAAAGAGAGCAAAGACAAGGATGAGGAACAAAGAGGAACACGGTCCTTTTATACCTTGGACCTGTGTACACCTACGGTGTGTAACCAGGTCCAAGTGACCATGGTCCTAAGAGTATCAATCCGCCACTTGCATATTAATTAGAGATAGAGGGAGGGACAAGTATGAGTTGTTTACCCCCAGGCTATGGTTTTGGTGGGATCACAAGTTACTGGGTGTTACAGTTACTTATGTAGTATCAGGCTGTATGGTTTCTAGCAGGGCTGTAGACCAAGCTCATCCAATGTCTCTCCATGATCCAAGATTCTCTTGAGAGTTTGTTGGTGCTGATCTACCAATGATGATGATGGTTTTTAGCCAAAATGTTGGTTTTTATACAAAATTTCTCAGAGAATTATGGGACCCTGTGATTGGTTTACTTGCTTTTAATTAACTTTTATGTGCATAAAATCTAGACAATTTTTATATTAAGGATGGAAAGAGAAATAATACTAATAATAATAATTGTAAAGAAACTGATTAATGTAAAGAAATTTAGCATGCTGATCATGTAGGTTTATGTAGAATGAAAAAATCTTCATTCTACAATAACATGCTTACACTATATGAAAAGAGTAATTGAAACTAATTAGTCATTTCCAAACAATAAAACCAAATAATTCAAAATATATACATTATATGTTAAAATACTCTAAAGAATGGTATTTAAAGGCTGAGCAATTTCATGAATAATAACCAACAACATTACAGCAAAAATTACAGGATTAACTATTGTAAAATCATGAATACATAAGAAGAAACCAATAAAGAAAACAAAATACATCTAACACTTACATAACAATAGCTAACCACCTACAGCATCTCATGATGAAGATGATCACTTCCAAACTAGCTCTGCCTGAGTTTACTTTTTTGTCTCACTGGAACCAGCTTGCCTACAGTACTCCAACAGCATTGAAACCAGTAGAAATATTGGTACCCTATTGATTTACCCAGATAACTGAGGCAGACTATCCTTTTCACAAGGCAGTTAAGCTGTTGTCTTGGGAGCAACCATCAAAACTTAGCCACAGTACTCCAAGTATATGGAAACCCGTGGTTTTGGTTTGGTAAGGACTCCAAAGTACTCAACTGTAGGATGTTCACTGGGCAAATTTGTGGCCTTTTTATATGAAATAGTTTTCATAGATGAACAGTAGAGAATTCTCATTGCTCCCTGTGGCATTACATAATTTGCAATAAATTATAGACACTTTAATTATAAAAACATTCATAGAAAATTTATGTTGGGGCATATGATCTCCATGATCGCATACAAAACAAAAAAGAGCGGGTTTTTTTTCCCTCTAGAGGCAAGGTAAAAAATGTTAAGTTTTCTAGGCAAGCTATTCATTTTAGCTGTACGAGCATATATGCTCGTTTTGTTAATGTAAGCAAATTCATTAGAATTTATAAACCTCTAATATTTTAGAAGTGTTTTTGCTTCTTCTTACAAAAATGTTATCTCTGCAGATCATGCTTCTGCTTTCCAATCTTCTGAGTTTTCAAAAGGAAGTTCTGAACAGTGATCTAATATTTGTTTCAGAGCTTGAGTGTTAACTTGCTTCAAACTTTCCACTACTAAAAATTTCCTTGTCCCAATATTCTCCAGGGAATGGATAATTGAGCACAGGCTGCTGTTCCCAAGCTTGAAGCATGAAGGAAGTGGGGCAGACCATTGGTAAATTGTTGTTTATATGGTTAAAGCATATAAGCTTATTATAACTGGTGGCTTTTATGAAACAGGGATCCTTTTCAATTTGATTAGAAAAAAATAGGAATCACTCCTTTTAAGACTAAAGTCTGAGTCAAGTTGATAAAAAAAAACATTTAGAAAAAATTTAAACATTAAAAATCCTGTTCAACACACCATTTTGTTAACTGGTAAATGGTATAATGACCATTAAAAACAACAGTTCCATTTTTCACTTAACTCCAAAGATTTAAGTGTGAGATAAACAAAAAATGAAGATTGTAACAAGCTCTCAATGGGTGTTATGGTATTTGGCAAGAAACTGATTTTCTTTCTTCTTGGTTTTCTGTGGGAGTGACAATGACCAGTAGTTAGATACCTGTAAAAGAAACAAATTATGTACCATACAAAATATGCATGTGCACTTGGGGAAATAAGACTTGCCCAGCACATGTGAAAAACTAATAAAAATACATGTACGATGTAGTTTGTGTAGGCTTGGAAGAGGCCTACCAACCTTAAAATTAAAAGTAATCATGTCAAGAGCAGAAGGCTTGGATGTTTTTCTCCTGCAATAAATATTTTAGATTCTTATCGTTCTTTGTGTGCAGGTCTCAATATATTGATGTACTACAGTATGTGAATATATTGAGATAGTATCTCAATATATTGAGATACTATCAATACTCTGATAGTTACCAAACCTAGCCTATGTCAATATAATGAGATTGGTGGGTTAGGTATAGTTACCTAACCAAACCTAACCTAACCTCAGTAATAAATTGAGATACTAAGTCCAAAGTCAACATATTGGAGCAGCATTATTTCAATTTATTTTTTCTCACGTCCTATAAGGGGCACCGTAGTTTTCACTTGCCACACTTTCCTATATAAAACGACAAGATGGCAATGTGTGCATGCACTATGCAAATACTAATGGGCTAATATGCTAGTGCCAAATACTGGCCTTTTTATATTGTTTTCCTCTGTAAGCTATTATTTTCTTTGATTTTCAGAGAAGAGCTTTGAGATAACTATTCTAGGTCCCTTGAGCCAATGAAGACTATATGCTAATTTAAAGCAGACAGCAAAAGTTCAGATTAATTTGTTTAATTTTCAATAATTCAATTAGATACATTGTTTGATCATTTAACCACCACCAAATACTTAAACACATTCACTTACAACAACAGCAACATGGTGAATTCTCTGGTTGAGGTTCCCAAACAACTCTTTTGGTACGGCTACAAAAAAGCCAGCAACAACTCCCTGTGGTGAACCCAAGCAGGGAACCACCGGAAGCAGGCAGCAAATATTGTAGTGACCGGCAGAATTTTGGAATACACCTTTTCCAAGAGAGATGGCTTTGCAAGGTGGATATCCAAGAGATGGCTCGATGTGCACTGTCATTTTAGCTCGAAATAAAGAATACAAATTTTTTTCCCCCAAACTATAAGTGTTTTTAACATATAAAAAACTGTCATTAGTTGAAGGCACTTAGGCCTATAAGCCTTATAATATATTAGCCATGAGATTAGATGCAAAAAAGTAACTGTCTGGGTTGATAAAGACTATAAAGGTATGAAAAAATAACATAAAAAATTTGGGACAAAAACTTATATGAAAAGTTAGAAATGAGAAAAAATATATATAATGTAAAAAATAGTTTAGTGATTTTGTGTTTCTAATCCTAAGTGAGAGGAGACAGGTCCTACAAAAAGTTGTACCCCCTCAGGAGAAAAGAAGAAAAAACCATCACCATAATAATGCTTATACTTACAAATACAAATAATAATTTTTTGTTAGTTGATACTTGAACGTTTTATGTCATTAGTGTAAGCTTTTGGCATCGACCATTTTATTTTACCAACCTTAAGATGACATCTTCTGTACCTCGATTCTTCTCTGAACCGTACGGTGCCCGCACGGAGAAGATTCGAGCTGCAGAGAAAGTTGGATGGAGACAGATTGTGGTCACTCCTCAGCATGGGGGTGAAATCTATGCAGCAGAGTGGCGGCCATCTCTCTCTTCCGGTCGATGCTGATATACATCTTCTCCTTTCGGTACACCGACAAGAGAAGATGTTGTAGCTGCTATAGAATAAAACCGTTGAGCTGATTAAAAAACTGCAATCAAATTGTATAAACCAGTATAAACAAATATGTTTACATTGCCAAAAAATGCATACATTGTGAAAAAAACGCGTAAAAATGCACATATAAATAAACAAAACAAAGAACCTACTAAATGTAAAAGTCTAAACAACTTAAAAAAAAAGTTTTTCATTGTTAAATATGTAGTCAGGGTTTAACTTTTGTATTTATCCTAAGCCTATACTAATAAAAGAAGTGAATTAAACATACAGATTATAATTAGTTAAATAATACTATAATTAGGCCAATAGTAATAATAATAGAAAAACAAAAATTATTAGTAACACTACAAATGGTTATAATAACATTAAAAAGTAAAGCAAAAGAAACTGAAGTGTTATATGTCTAAGTGGAATTGAATCAATAGAGTATATATTTTTGCAATAAAATGTGGAATGAAAATCCTTCATTCAACAAGTCAGAAAGGTGAGTCAGAGGGGAGGGAGGGATGGTTGAGAGTTGTTTACCCCCCCCCCCCCCCCGGGCTATGGTTTTGGCGGGATCACGATTTACAGGGTGTTACATTAGAAACAGAAGGGAAAATTAAAAAAAAAAAAAAAGTTTAGGGGGCTTATATGCACCCATAACACCTCTCATAAGAAACCACTGGACTATGGTGATTGGATGGTTAGTTCTTAATGTCAATTTAAATATTATTTATTTAAATAATATTTGAATTGACCCATTTTTTCATAACTTGGGGCCTATCTAGGAGTTTATAAGTCCAGTTTACTTTCTGGTTTTTTAGTGTGTTGTTATGCCCTGTAGTGGTTTTTAAGAGGGTTACAAAGTAGATTAATTTCTAAACATATTCATAGATGGTGCTCGCATCGTTGGTTATTATGTATATAGGACACTATGGTTATTCTCATACACCTTATTATGTACATATGGCAATTTTTTTGCTATGTATTAGAGGCTACAACGGACAAATTTTTTCCGCCATCTTGGATGTCCGTTAGCGTGATTTGTCACCAACGTATTTTATTTTGCTTTTTTCTAGCAAATTTTTTTAAATTTTTTAAAAAAATAAATATAAAAATAAAGATTTACATAATTTTAGTTAGGGAAGCGACTGTAAAACAAAAACGTAAACGAAATCATTCACCTTATATACGGCGATTTGTGTGGTCATTTTTGACTAAAAAATTGCTGCTAAAGGTAGATTTTTTTAAATTTTATTGTTCTTTGCACTTAATATTCTTACCTTAATCGGAAATCTTCCATGTAGGGTTGGTTATTCTTTTTAAAATGACGTCGTTTTCCATCGAAGCGGTGGAAAAATGGCGTCGTTTTCAACTTTCTCAAACGGCGTTAAACCGCTTCTGCGCATGCGCGCTCATTTTGGTTCAAACGAAATTCAAATACGTACTCTTTAACCAGGCCTTGACTGAATCAGATTCTTATTGATTGACTTTTACTTCAATATAAAAATAAACGTATGCAATTAGGTAATGAAATTTACTTGTTCTTATAGAAAACAAATAAATCTACCACCACATTTTTTTATTTTACTATTATCTCTTTTGTAAAAATAAGATAATGGCTACCAAATATGTAGCTTTTTTTTTCCTATGAGATTTTGCATAGGAAAAAAAAACACCTTTTTAAATACTTAATTAAAAATATTTAAAGGCAGATTTAAAGTCTGAAAAATCTTTTATCAGTTTCATTAAACAATATAATATTTATTACAGTTTGAATCACATTTTTAAAAACTTATATGTCTCCAGATAATGGCTACCAAACCTAACTGTATGTTTGAAATTTAAATTAGCATTATGTCTATGCTAATTCAATACAAGTGGCGCCTCTGATGTCAGACACTGCAATCAGTGTCGTCTGTCAAAAGAAAACGTCCGTGACACTTCTGTAACCCTCTTAAGGAGGGTGGACATTGTTTACAAAAACAGAAAGAAAGTTTGTCTGGGATTTAATAGGGGGGGGGGGGGTTTGAGAGGGGTGTATTTGTGTATTTTCTAACTTTTGAAAAAAGGCCCTTAGGGCTTTTTAGGGGACATGAAAAAATTACAAGAGGGGAAACATACAAAAACAAAAATACATTGAAAAAAAGATTTGAACAAAAACACTTTAAAAGAAAAACATTTTAAAAGAAATATTTAAAAAATAATTCATGTGGCATGCTTTACATGAAACATTCCAACCCCCAAAATTATACTTATAAAATTAATTATTACAAAGTGATAACTTCTACTTTGTTTTTCGTCATCTTTCGTTTCTGTTTGTTTCTGTCGTTTCTTCTGGCTCTCAAGTTTCTATATTGAGTCTTTGTTAATTTTGGCTTTTGTTGTAGATTGACTTGTAGCTCACCCTTGCTGGTTCCAATTTCCCTGGAGGGTTCTTTAGTCGTTACTGGAGAGTCTTTTGTTTTTAAATATGCAGTTCTTGCTTCCATAGGAAAGGTTGTGGAGGTCAATGTCGTAGATGTAACAGTTGCCTTGGGTGCTGAGTTCTTTTTGTCAATTTTTTCTTTAAGGGAAGATATAACCCTTGATGTTTTTGCTGAGTTAGAAGGTGGTGCACTGCTGAATTTTTTAGAAGGGTATCTTTTCTCTTGGAGATCCCTTATTCTTTTTACTTTTTCCAAAGCTGCTATGTCCACAAATTTTGGAATTCTTGGCTTTGGTTTTTTGAAAAGTAGCAGGTAGTCTGGAGCTTGTATTTCTGCACAAAAGTGGCTGCTGGAATCACTTCTTCCAAGGCCAGTATAGTAGATGGTTGTGGCATTCTTTTAGAAGATTTCACCATTTTTAAAGATTAACTTATTTTTTTCACAAGCACTTTTCAACACTTCACACAATCACAATTGAAGGTGTTTTTAGTTCCTTAGGTCACTTTATATAATCCTGAGGTGGACCCTTATTAGTTGAGGAAGTTTTGAGGAGTGTCTTTAGATTTATCTCGTTTTAGCAAGCTCAAGAAACATGAAAACATATATGGCTAATACTACAGCCAATATGATAAGCACAGAAGAATACACAGTGGACCCTAAGGCCCCAAACATACTGTGAATGACATTTGTGATTGATAGCAACTCTCCTGGGCATAACTACCAACAGAACTAGTTATAGAATCATTTTGTTGATAAAAGATTAATGGGGGATCTTCAAAGCAGCATTGGAACACATCACAAGTAAGACATATTTTATCATGCAAACATCTAGTATCTAATTTAATTTGTATCATATGTTTTTCTGTATAAGTTTTTAACGAAATAGTTCGAGTTGCCATTAGTATGGTATCAAATGTGACTTGTACTTCTCCAGGTAGACAAGTACTGTGGGCCTCTATGTATATGGTAGTCATGAGGGCACATGAATAACACCCAGTGTGGGAATCATTTTTTCTAACCTGGGGCACACACGGGTGGTGTGTAGGGTTACATCTAAGTTCTCTATTGAAATATGGACAGTGGCAGGATTTGATGTAAGTAGGGTAGTGTGAGCTTTTGACATCAACCAATATTTATTACCAACCTTTAGATGACATTTTCTGTACCTCGAATCCTCTCTGAACAGTACGGTGCCCACACGGAGAAGATTCGAGCTGCAGAGAGAGTTGGATGGAGACAGATCGTGGTCACTCCTCTGCATGGGGGTGAAATCGATGCAGGAGAGTGGCGGCCATCTCTCTCTCTTCCGGTTGATGCTGATGTACATCTCCTTTCAGTATCCCGACAAGAGAAGATGTTGCAGCTGCTGAGAATCGTATAACTCTTGCCCTGTGGAGTCTCCGGCCTCTGAAGAGAAGTTGGTTACATTACAGAAAGACAACGCTGTTTCTTGTTATAACACTTTTATTCATCACTTGTAAGAAACACAGAATACAAGGATGAATATGTAAAATACTAACGGTGCGTCCTCAGGCCCATGATTCGGAATTTATCACGGAATACAGGCAAAGGACAAGAACTAAAGACAAAGAGCAGCGCGGTCCTTTTATACCTTGGACCTGTGTACACCTGCGAGGTGTAACCAGGTCCTAGTGACCATGGTCCTATTTGTATCAATCCGCCGCTTGGGTATGAGTCAGAAAGGTGAGTCAGAGGGGAGGGAGGGACGGTTGAGAGTTGTTTACCCCCAGGCTATGGTTTTGGTGGGATCACGATTTACAGGGTGTTACAGGGGCACACACGTGTGGTGTGTGGGGTTACATCTAAGTTCTCTATTGAAATATGGACAGTGGCAGGATTTGATGTAAGTAGGGTAGAGTGTAATTTTCCATCAGTAATAAGCATTCTATGGTTTGAAATTGTTATGGGAGTAGGGTATGTCTGTTTTTTATTAAGTCTTCAAGGTATAAAGGCTGTTTTTACATCGTAATTTCTTTTCATAAGTTTTGCATTCAACCATTCTAGAATCAAATATAAAAGAGCTAGAGATGGCTGCTCCAGCTTGGACATCTTTTATTTGTCCTCTATATGGGCAATGGGGCTCTGCTGCTGTATCAAGGTAGGCTTCTAGAGGCCTGTTATGTCTTACTATTAGATGTTTTGATACTAGGTCAGTTGCTTGATCAAAAGTGCCTAATATCTCTACAAATATACCTTCAGGTAGAGTTCTTGATTTTTTCACAAAAAAATTTTCTTTTGTCTCATTTCTCTTAATGGTAAACCTGACAGTGGGGTTACAAGATGAACTCACTACTTTTCTTACTTCGTGTAGTATATAAATAATTAGGTTTTAAATACCACCTGAAATGATGACAGGGTTGAGAAACAATTATTGTACACATGCTACCTGAATCTCCTGCATAACAATCAGTTATCTCAGGCCAATCTAAGGCTTCTTTAGTTAGAGCCTCAAATTTGTAATTTTCATGGCAATGCTCACCCCACCCACAATAAGCATTTTGTGGGCATGCCACCTGATTTATAGTGAAGAACCTTGTAGGGAAAGTGTAATACATTTTTGAGTACTCCAATCACAATTGACTGCATTGAATTTGACTTCCAAGCTCATGACATTATTGTCTTGTTCATCAGTTAACCAAAGACAACTTGTATATTCTAACTTGCATTTGAGTAGAGATCTGACATTTTTTTCCTGTCAGTGTTTTTTTACATTCTAGAGTTTTAGATTTAATGAGCTTGTGTTCAGTACATTTGGCCATAGTGCCAGAACAGAAGCTCAGGAGTATTCCCACAAAAATAATTATGTACAAAAGTGTTGGGTGAACAGGGTTGGGAATACCCTCCTCAATTCATTGCAAATTCTCGATTCTGTTTTTTGTTTCTATTATCCTTTTCCTAATGGTTTTTCCACTAGCAACACCTATTATCATTGTTAGTCGCAAACATTTTTTGAAAGTATATATGATACAATATAGAATTTTGAATATAATATACACAATATCGATTAAACTTCTGATAGCAACTCATAAATATAGGATAGTCATACTAGTAAGTAATATTAAGGATATTATAATGCCATATGTCTAGACATATACTATATGTATATGTATAGTAGGCATGCATGACAGATTTACAAAAAAGGTTATACAAAGTATACATTTAATGCGGTGACACTTATTGTGTCCTTCTACTGCTAATCCTTTATATTCCTAATCCTAAATATTATTATTTGGAATGCTTCATTCCAATTTGCTAATTGAGCAACTTATTCTAAATGATGAAAGAAATCTCTAGCTGTTGGACCTTTATCATCTCCTGTGAAATTAGGAATGCGGGAGGCATAACCCACATGTGAGGTTTGGGAGTTTGGTTGAGCTTCAGCCATTTTAAAATTTTATTTATTTATTTATTTTTTTGGATTAATTTGGTCTGACTGGGGACGGCTATTCATAGCAGCTTTGTAAGCTTTCTTTTGTGATTTTGTCATATAAGATAATTCATTAGAGTTTATAAATCTCCAATATGGTGACAATGCTTCAGATTCCCAATCTTCTCTGTTAAGTTATATTGAAATAGTTTTATTTTCTTCTATTCGTTTATCCCAAACTTTAATTGTAGGATGTAAATCAAGTTTATGAGAAGTGAGTTCTATATTATTTGGTAGAGAATTTTGGCAAGGACTGTAAGGACATCGCATATAATATGAGTTGTATTTAGACTTATTAATTACGCAACATTTTTTGTTCCAGGGGCATACCATTAAGTGAGAATGATTCATAGTAAATTGTTCTGATTTTTAAAGTCTCTTTAAATTGATAAAACTCTTTAAATTGTTTTAATGATTTCTTTTAAAATTATGAAATTTAAACCTTTTTTTTATTAAAATCCTCTGGACTGCGCTATTTTGTTATTCCTTCTTTGATTTGTCTATGACTTTATTTATTAGAAAGAATAACCGTTCTTTCTTGGTTCGTTTTGGCCAATGAAGACCATTAAAAAATTTACAGAGACTTTTGTTTAATTAATAACATTTTCTTTTATTCATTATGAAATCCTAAAATAACAATTATATTTGAATCATTCCCTTTAATTATTACAATATGCTTATGATATATAGCCTACACCTAATATTAATACAATAAAAAGATATTCATATGAGATTGGTCAAACAATAGAAGGAAATAAAAAGATAGAAAACAAGTTATATAATATATTTCTTAGTGTCCAGATGTTCATTTCTGTGAAGTCTGCCAAAAATTGAAAAAAACTTAGAGTCCATTATGGAAGCTCAATGTTGAACAGCCAAGAGTGTTCTGAGTGCTGCAAATTTGCTTAAGAGACAGTTTCTCAGAATAAACCAAGTTGACTTATAGCCAATGGTTAATTCTTGTTCCATCACTTTTAGCAGGGTGCAGCTTTGGCCAGAACACTTGGTTGTTAACTCTGCTTCTTAGAGTTTTCTCAAGAGTTTCAAGATTTAGGTAACTTGACAGCTTTCCAAGAGAGGTGCCAAGGTCCTAATGATCTGTCAGCCAAATACTGGCCTTTTTATATTGTTTTCCTCTCATAGGAAACCACTGGACTCTGGTGATTGGATGGTTAGTTCTTAATGTCAATTTAAATATTATTTATTTAAATAATATTTTATTTGACCCATTTTTTTCATAACTTGGGCCTATCTAGGAGTTTATAAGAGGGGGGGGTTTGTTATTTTGTTAAAAGTTCAGTTTACTTCCTGGTTTTTGAGTGTGTTGTTATGCCCTGTAGGGGTTTTTAAGGAGGGGAGGACCTTGTTTACAAAACAGAAAGTTTTTCTGGGATTTTTAACAGGGTTTGAGAGGGGTGTGTTTGTGTATTTTCTAACTTTTGAAAAAAAGGCCCTTAGGGCTTTTTAGGGGACACGAAGAAATTACAAGAGGGGAAACATACAAAAACAAAAATACATTGAAAAAAAGATTTGAACAAAAACACTTTAAAAGAAAAACATTTTAAAAGAAAATATTTTAAAAAATAATTCATGTGGCATGCTTTACATACAACAGCTACAATGGCATAGTTTGGCACATCACAGGGCTGAGTTAAGTTTGAAATTGTTTGGAAAAATTACATGTGGTGATTGTCCTAAACCGCAGTCCAGTGATATTCATAAAGCACTATACATGGGCAGGGCTGACCACTCTAAGAAAATTAGGGAGATTTTTGCTAGGACAGATTCATATTATTGGGCTTTTTTTTAGAGTTATAAGACAATGGAACTCGCTTCCTGATGCAGTGGTGATTTGTGGAATTGACATTTGTATATTCATTTTGGTTTTATATATGTGCATGTATATGTGCTTGACAATGCTTAATACTGCCATAGGAATATTTGGCTGCTTAGCAGAGTGCTAATTGTAAATGCAATTCACATGAGCCATGATTGTGTGGAGTATCTGTGTCCTGCACTGCTATTTGACAACTTTGATACCATTGTTTCTTCCTAGCAAACTATCTTAATTTATTTTTGAAAAAAAAACATTTAATTGAAGGTTACAATTAAGTAGTAATAAATCCATAGAATAGAATTGAAACTAATTGGCAGATGACAAGTTACCTTTAACTTTCTTTTCACATGCAGTATTATTTTTATTGCCTTGTTAGTGTATATGACAATAAATATTATAATAAATAGTGTAATACAGTAACATAAATATAAACAGGCCAGCTTAAGTGGTGGTCAAGCAGAGGAGTCACTCAGGGCAACAATGAAAAGGGTACATGGCAGAAAGATTTTAATAAAAGGCACACACGACTACTGTATATATGTTACTGTCAAACTGCTAGTGAATCTGCAAATTTCAATACATTTTAGGTGTTGAATTTTGCAGTTTTCACTAGCAGGTTGGTTGTTTTGCAGATTGACTGATTCTGCAGATTGACTGTAACATATACAAGTTTATTAAAACATAATTTATTTATAAATTAGAATTGAATGTGTTTGAAACAATTAAAACACTCATACAACATAATTGAAAAGTTTATAGACCACTACATGTTGCACATAGTATTTATTCAATATTGTACAGAAATGGGTGTATTCTATAATGTGATGGCACGTTTACGTGTATTTATGATACTATTCACCCTCCACAAATGTTTACTGTTTTACACCTTTTTCAATGTAGTTTAGGCCTAATCACCACCCCTATGGTTGGTTATACTCTCAAGTTTGCCGCCAATTACATGACCTACCTATTTTTTTATTTTGTGAAGAATTTTTTTTAATTTTAGTAACAGTTTGAAGCTTAGTAGCTGTTTGGTAGCTGTCCTTCTCTTGTCTTGGATCTTACATTTTTATTTCAATGTAAGCAATTAGTAATACCTAGTACACACCTGATAATTTAAATGCATTTTAAATAATAAACGTGTTCCACAGAGTCCTGTGAAGGACAAACAAACAATATGTCGAATTCAATTTATTCAGTTAATAATCTCAAAATATTGAGTTAATACTTAAATATAATATATAAACTATTGACAAAATATTGATTTAGTAATTCAATTTTAAATATTAATAATAAAAGTTAATTTATATTTGGTACATGTCCTTAACTGGATTCCGTATCATTTACCTAAACACATTTCATTTGAATTCATTTAACTCGTGAGTGTACACGGTATAATACTCAGTACACACCTGCAGGGCCGTATGTAAGGGGGGGGGGGGGTTTGGGGGTTCAAACCCCCCAAAAATAAAGTTGTAAAATCTTTAACAGAACGATATAATTTATAACCATTTTTGCCAATTATTTCGTTTTTTTTAGTTATTTGGGGATTAAGGGGCCATCTTGACCAGGTCAATTGCCCAATTGTTCTCTCCTGACCACATCCTGGAAACCTCTGTCTTTGGAATGGGGTCCTATTGTTTCCATATCCTGCTGTAATTTTCCACTTTCTGTAGTTGTTTTAGTTTTTAGATTTTTGGTTATATTTAGCTGCAATTTTCATTTTTTTTCTGCCAGTCTGTTCTGTGTTCTCTACATGTGCACAGCTCAGTGCCTTTTCTTCAGTTTGTCTAAGTAAATATTTTTCATCAGTTTGTATGTGTGTTTGACATCACAATTTAATATTTTCGTGCCACATCACTTATCTAGTATTATTTTATTCAAGCAGTGCTTTCATCTTTCTAAAATGAGCAAACGACCAAAAAGCCAAACAATTTTACATTTTTTTACTCCGAAATTGGCAAAAGTTGTTACAGAAACAAACAATACAGTTGAGAGTGAAAACATTGACACTGTTTATGAAGGAAAAAATGATGGTGACTTTAGTGAAACTGTTTCTGCTAATGTTTCTATGTCTGCAGTTGAAGGTGACTCAGTAAGCCTCAGCAATAATTGTACAAAGAGTGACAATGACATTGGCTTATACACCAATATAGAAAAAAAGAAGAGTGCTAATAGTTGTAAACTGCTTCAGTTGTTGACAAATCCATGGGTGCCAAATGCAAACTATGCTTTTCCTAAAGGAAACCAAAATCTTCAGTTCCAGCTGTCGTGGCTTGTGCGTTTCAAATGGTTAACTTACTCGGACCATTTGAATGGCTCTCTTTGCTGTGTGTGTGTACTCTTTGCTGGTGAGTGTGTAGGTAAAGGAGGGCATCAAATGGTGGGCAACCTTGTTAACAAGCCATTCAACAAGTGGAAAAATGCTTTAGGAGAATTTACAAGGCATGCTAACCGCAATTACCATAAAGAAAATCAAACCAAGGCTTGATTACCAAGGTTGTACCAAATATTGCTACTTGCATTGATCTTCAAACGAAGGATACAATTGAAGAAAATAAAAGATTAGTTCCAATTGTGGAAACTATTATACTTTGTGGACGGCAAGAATTAGCTTTACGAGGAACTAATGAAACAGGTAAAATCTATGCCACTTAAGCTAACCTTTCTAAAACTATAAGAAACTGAATGAATAATTTTTTCAGGTCCTTTGAATTTGGTAATGCCACTTGAGAATGATGGGAACTTCCGCTCCTTGTTGCGCTACAGAGCTAATGGTGGGGACAATGACTTAAAAACCCATTTGTCAAAATCAACTATGAGAACCCAATATTTAAGTCCATCAATTCAGAATGAATTGATTAACATTTGTGGTTGCCTAATACAAGAAAAGCTGGCAGCCAATATAAATTCTGCAAAGTGTTTTTCTATTCTCGCAGATGAAACTTCAGACATATCTGGCATTGAACAATTGACCCTTTGTGCACGTTATGTATGTCCTTTAGAAGATGGCACTAAATGTATAAGAGAAGATTTCTTGGGTTTTACAGCAGTGACAGACATGACAGCTTCTGGCTTGAGTAATTCTATTCTAGATGGTCTTCGTAAATTGGGTATCGATTTACAGTATTTGCGAGGACAAGGTTATGATGGCGCTGCATTGATGAAAGGTCAATATTCTGGTGTACAAGCAAGAATTCGGGGTACTTGTTCAGAACAAGCACTTTATGTACATTGCAGCAGCCATTGTTTAAATTTAGTCCTTTCATCAGGTACCAAAATACCAAGTATTCGTAATTGTTTTGACACAATCAAAGAAGTGTGTTCTTTTATGAGAGTGGCTCAAAGATCATCAGTATTGAAAGAAAAAGTTAAAGAAATGCTTCCAGATTCTACACATCAGCGTTTGACATCTCTGTGTGAAACACGCAGGGTTGAAAGACATGATTCTTTAATAGTATTTGCTGAATTGTTTGAACCTATAGTGCAATCGCTGCTAACTGTGGAACAAATGCCCACACAGTCTTCATGCAAAGCAAATCAACTTGCATCTGTAATTAGTGGAAGTTCCTTCTTAGTGTCATTGGCTGTGTGTAAACACATTTTTTCATGCACAGTAACATTATCAAAAGTGTTACAGTCAAGGAACTTGGATCTTGTTGCTGCAATGAGTTATGTAGAAGATGTAAAACAAATTCTACAATCTGATCGCAACAATGCAACAGAAACATTTGGAAAAGTGTTTGAAAGAGCTAAAGGTTTTGCATCCATCTGTGATACCGAAATAAAACAACCTCGGTCAGTCAGACATCAAACTAACAGACCCAACCCACCAGTAATAACACCAGAAGATTATTTCCGCTTGTCTGTCTATGTTCTGTTTCTTGACCACGTACTAAGCCAGATGAATGACAAATTCTTGGAGCATAGAAGTATTTTATCTGGGCTACAGTTTCTAATACCCAAGTTTTTTATTGTGTATGAAGAATGTGTACCTTGTTTTAAAAAATGTTGTGAATTTTATTAAGCTGATTTTCAGGAGAATAACTCTTTTCCTATTCTACTAACTGAGCTAAAATTATGGCTGGCAAAGTGGGAAACGATTCATGTTGACAAATGCCCAGCAAACGCAATTGATGCACTCAATGCATGTGATAAAGAGTTTTATCCTACTATCTATAAACTTCTGAAAATCTTTTCTACACTGTCTGTTACAACAGCTTCTGCAGAACGGTCATTTTCCACACTCAGACGTCTCAAAACATATCTCCGGAACAGTACAAGTGAAACCAGATTGAATGGGCTAAGCTTATTAAGTGTTCACAGGTCAATTGATGTTAGTCCATATGAAGTCATTAAAAAATTTTCAGCAACTAACAGACGTTTACTGCTTGTATAAAAACCTGTAAGTTGTATATATTAACTAAATAAAAAAACTGCTTGTATATTGCCATTTCTGGATGGTGCATACCATTAAGGCTAAAAATATATTTTATCAAACCAATGGACCAAACCCCCCCTGAATTTTTTTTCTATGTACGGCCCTGCACACCTGTTAATTTAAATGCATTTAAATGTGAAGGGCAAACAAACAATATGTCGAATTCAATATTCAGTTAATAATCTGAAATTATTGAGTTAATACTTAAATATAAAATATATAAACTATTTGGTATTTCAATTTAAAATATTAATAATAAATTCAATTTTTATTTGGTCATGTCCTTAACTGGATTCCGTATAATTCACCTAAACACATTTAATTTGAATTCATGTGTGTACAAGGTATAAAACTGTAAGTAATGACACTTATTTTATTTTAAAAAAAATCGATTTTGTATTAATAATTGATGTATCATTCGATTTATTGTAGAATGAAAATCGATGTAGAAAAAATCGATGTTTAAGTTGCAAGCAACGATGTTTGCAATACTATGATTATAGTGAACTTACTGAACTAAGCAACAGCCAACAGGCTTCTTTACTTTTCCCTTTTCATGCTTATTATTCCTCGTTGTAGAACGTACTTATACATTCAATGTCGTGCACTTAATTCTTAAAAAAATTAGTAAGTCTCCTCATTATTATTTATTAATGTATTTTTTCTTTCCTTTTTTTTGTCTAGAATTGATTAAAATGAATAAATTATTAATGAGGCCTACTTAAATATAAATTTTAAAAGAAAATGTTAAAATAATAAAAATCTCGAAATCAAACAATTGATCATAAAAAACGGATCTACTTATGATCATTGATCAATGATCAGTTATGTACAAGTGCACGAAGTAAAAAAGTATTCGCAAAACGACAAAGGTTGTGCTCATGTTCAGTAAGATTCATTAAGATGTTTCATTAAAATTCAACATTTGATTAGTTTCTCAATTTTTTTTTTTGGAGGGAATTCTCACTTTTTTAATTTTTTTTTTTAAGTGAGAATTTCCTTCAACAAAATTTAGTTTACTTAGGAGGAGCCAAACAATGACTTTCTTACTTTTCAGTCTTATTTGTCCCTCGTTGTAGAACTTAAACATTCTATGTGATGCCCTGTCTTTTGATGGACGGATTCTTGCAGGAATTATGTATTACCAGACTTTAAAAAAAGAAGTATATAGAAGCACTTTTAAGTTTGCAAAACTAGGCATCTAAAACAGTAAAATACGAGCTCAGTTCTACTAAATAAATTGTAAAATGCATGTAACACGAAACATGAACGGCAAGGATATTTTTTGAAATGTGATAGATTTGTTGAGTTCTCTTTTTATTTTCTTGGGGACCTTATTTTATTTATGTCTCATGGTTGTGCTTCTGATAGGTCCATTTTTTTGCCGATCAGTTAGCACTGGTCACCCATGTATTCGTTATACAATTGACCATTGCCATAAATAGTAGTGATGGGTGTGTAAAGAGAGGGTTCAAAAATAACAAATAGGTCATGCATTTTTCTGGTATTACTTCTCTTGAGTCTTGACCCTAGGGCATAACAAATTATTGAAGAGAAAGATAAATTGAATTGGTTAAATTGTAAAGAAAATTCTGGAAAAGCCTCAGAAGAAAAGTTTTAGTTGGACCATACAAGTTTATCTTTCAGGGTTCGGTTTTATAGTTACAAAAGGTTTAAAAAAACATCTTAGCATCGTTTTCAAGTAAAGAACAAAAGCATCTGCTGTTGGAACTTCGAAATGTCATTGTGTGACTATTCGTGGACCACAATTTTGAAAAAGTTGGGGCAAATCATTGAAACGCTTCTTGAACTCTTTGTTATATAGATGTGAAGTCGTTTTTCTCAATTGTAATATCTATTGCATTTTAGATTGTATTTCTTGTATGCTTATATTGTTACATTCTACAGCAGGATTTGGACCTATTTCTCTTATCAGTCTTTTTTACTGCCTGGACATTCAAAATAATCTTTTTAATTGAGCAGTGAAGCTGAGCTGGAATTTCTGATTGTAATTTAAAAATGGCCACGGTTATCATATGAGTGTAGGGCATTATTAAACAGGCAAAACCAGTTTTGATTATGAAAAATGACTAGATTTAACTTATATTAAATTTTCACTTGCAATATTTAGATTTTAGTTTTATAGTGATTTGGGGTATTTAAAGTTGATCGTTCACTAAGTCCATGGGGCGGAGCCAGGGACGGTGTGTACGGTTGTGCACCGCACAACCTCACGTTAAATTAAAAAAATTCTACAAAAATATTTTTGCCTTACAAAAACGTGTTTAGCCAATGGCACAATGAGTGTTACATTGCATGACTTTCCCTTCTTCTTTTTCTTTCTAAAGGGTGAATTACATGATGCTTCTTTTACTCCCTACTAGCGTGCTAGCTATGGGGCGATTCAGTTCATTTATCATTTTTATGTGCCCAAATATATATATATGAAAATTGTATGACCTGATTGGCGCCCCGGAGATTGGAAAAGCACCAATGATTCAAGAATTTTTGGCTTTTTTAAAAAAAATGACCAAAAAGTGGAAAAATATTTAAATGCTCTAGAAGCTCTAAAAATGCCTGTCCATTATGTTGGTAGCGCAGAGTGGCGTGGCGCCACTATGGAAAGTCTTTCCACCGCGCCACTCTGCTCTACCGCCCTATTGGATGCAAGAGCGGATCGGAATTCATTAGATTCCCTGGGCTAGAATGGAGAGGACAAAACCGACTCGCGCCGTTAGTTCATTTAAGGCATTTAATTCGCTAGACACCCATCTCAATGTATTGCTGGTAAATCAGTCCGGTATGCATTTAAGGCACACGTTAGTATCGTCACTGTCATATGTCTGCCAGATCATGTTGTCGCATATCACTTAAGTGAGTTCCTTCGTTTACATAATACAATACCAACAACAGTGCAGCCTTTATAATAAGAAAATAACAATGTGCAGCATTTGAATTATCTGCTGTCCTGCGTCTTAAGTCCTTCAAGTCTTTAGTGATTTTTTTTTTATCATTTGCAGTACGTTTTGAATGCTGAGACTTGCAAAATATTGTATGTAGTGTAGTTTCAGGAGGCAGATACGACATAGTATTCAATAAAACGCTTATATTGATTGATAAATATTTATTAAAGAGAAAACACATTTATTGCACTTAAAACGAATTCAAAACTAACAAAAATATCATTGTCTCATGAGATATCATTTGTGTCAGTCAAAAGTGTTAAGACACCTTCCTTACAGTAGTAGTTGCATGTAAGTTATAACCACAAAGATATAACCCCTGATTAGCCAAAGTTGCAAACGTTTGTCGCTAAAGCTGTGTTTTCATTTTACAATACGTGCATACTTTCTTCGCATACACCTTGTATGGAAAAGAAACATTCACTTTTCACTGCACGTGTTCACATAAACATTTTTGCAAGTGTGATAAGACTAGACATGGTTGAGATGAAACATCTCGATCGAGGCTCACTCGGGAGTTTTTGGTTGCATCCGCATACACGCATCTAAAATGTGAAAACCAGCTTTAACAACAGAATTACAATCACATAGAAATGTTTGGGATGACCATTTGCTTCCATGACACAACTCACATTTACATTTCACATTTTTTTTTACAAATGTATTCAAAAGGTATTGAAGTTCCTAACTGACTCTTGCGCAAATTAGGTACATTTCGTATCAATAAATCTTTTAAAAATAAACATCTCATAACTTATTATGGTAACAATTATCGTTCCATGTTCGCTCGTTATAAAAAAAAAATATTCGTCAAGTAAAGAAAATATTGAAAAAAAAGGTGCAACTTAATATTTTGAAACAAATGCTGATATAAATTTTGTTTCATGTAATGAATTAATGAGTATTGAACAAAAAAAAAAAGAAAAATCGAATTTTCATCACAGGAACTTCAATTAAAGCACGTTTACATTAGGAACAATTTCGACTCTACAAAACAGTTTTATTGCGCCATGTGTATAGTTCAAACTTCAATTAATTTAAAGGAACGAGTCTTCGAGAATTCATTATGCACATGAGCAATAAAACCTTATATTGCTTCTGCATATTACTTCATGGTGTGAACCCCTTATCGCTGATGTAACTGAGTCAGTAATAACAGCAAATGTAACAAATTATATCACAAGTTGATAACATATTGATGACTTCCATTATTCAAGTATAAGCTGCCAGATTTCTCACTGAAAAGGGCTTTTTCGTACTTGAAGTAAGTCCTGGTGCAACACCGCGATGAAATGCAGTAGCACTGCAAGGGTCTCTTCTCTACAGCTCTACTGCACTTGTGCATTGTGCAAATTGACCATCCAAAAGCACTGTGCACATGCAGTATACAGCGACCTTACATTAAAGCTGCATTGCATCATTGTGTGGTGTGCACCAGTTCAAACACAAATTAACTTGAACTGCATTTAGCTGAAATGACATTTATGTACAAGTGTGGACTATGAATGTGATCGTTAAGGCACACCAATTTCCTTTGTTGCGATACGATGTTGAATCGCGGCTATATCACGTCAGTTGCGATTCTGCCCCACAACACTGTATCGCAACAAATAATCTCGGTGCGTACTAACTAACCTTTACTCTCAAATAATTTCGGTGTGTACTAACTAACCTTTACTCTCAAATACAAAAGATGAGCAATATTGCTACTTAAGGCCAGCCACATACTGAACGAACACGAATAGTAACTTTTGTCAGTAAATATTTTGTTCTTCCACAAAAATATTGTTCCAAACAAACAAAAAACGATTTAGCACAAACCGAAACAGCACAACAGAAAACAATAGCAAAATAAACTATTCTATTTAAATTCGCTTATTACTATATTAATTCAAATATATGATTTCATAGTGAATGAAAGCAATCATTTTTCAACTATCGACCTCACCCCGAAGCAGAGCTGACATTTGACATTTTTTTTACTCAAGCTCAGACACTAGAAACAACAACAACAAAAACAAAACAAGTAAGTCATGTAGGAACAGAAACAAAAACAGAAAAATGAATAAAAGCCGTTTTTTAGCTTGACTGTGAATGCTTGATTGTGAATGTTCACATCGTAGAATATAAGTAGAAACATTGCTTTCCTGTTCCATGTTCATTCAGTGTGCGTGTGTAACCCGCCTAAGAAGCAACAGAAATGTTACTACTGACAAAAGGTACATCAGCCTGACCCATTTGTTTCTATCATAAACGAAACTTTATAAATCGACAGGTAAACTCGTAAACTTAAAACAAAACGATTAAAATAATACGACAACAAAAAAAAACTCGATATGCACGAATGCATACGTTCGATTCGAATAAAATGAAAAACGGACTCGAGCATAACATACGTTTAGTATACTTTTGGAAGAAAGGGGAAATATTATGCTTTTTGTCGTATGTAATAAAAAAAAACAATGCTGCAAATTTGCAATAACTTCGCTTCTTTTTTTTTGTTCGATTTAGTTGAGCGGTGGGTCGTATTCTTCGTTCTCCTGGCTTCCAGATGATCCCATGTGGAAAGGCCAGTAGGTGACGGTCGCATTGCTAACAACAGCTGTGTTTAATTGGTGCCTTTTAAACGGTATCGGATCGAAAAAGTCCGGTGTCTGTAATAAGTAAGATACTGGTAAATAATTTTGTTGCATCTTTCTGATTTTAATTTAAGCACACTTTAGAATTAAAAGTGTGACAAAGTCGTTGGACGTTTCAAGATTTTTAACTAAATATTTAAGCTTAATAACAATTAATTGTTAGACGACAGACAGTTTAGTCGATCAGACTGAACTGACTTGAATGTGAACTGAGGCTTCTACAGGGCTACGCACACGGCCAACTAAATGGACGGAACGACGAAAAGGATGGGACATGTTCCATTCTTACAACCGAGAATCCTGTACTCAGCCATGGACGCTCGCACGAACTACTAATTACCTGGACAGTTTGTTGTTTTTAAATAGTTTACACGGATCCACGCACATGTACAACCACAGACAAACTATCAGTCGTATGCTTTTGCATTTTGTCAGCCTCAGCCATCTGACAGACTGTCGGTCGTGTGTGTTGACCTTACTACGATCTAGTTTGTCACCGTCTGTCGACTGCGGTTAGTTACCCATAAGGTGATTCACGAACAACTGATTTAACTATTGTCGTTCAGGAACAAAATTAAGAGAAACTATAAAGTGTTTTAGAAACTAGAAGGGTAGCTCAATCACTTAAGGTATTTTCACGTTTGTATCTTTCAGAATAAGCTTTTTTGTAGACAAACGTTTCAAAAAAATCGTTTGCTAAGCATCATCTGCTTTAAGTTATGCCATATTCAAACTCCCATAAAAAACTTATTGTGGAAGATATCAACTTGAAAATTCCCTTAATGATTCAGCTACCCTTCTATTTTCTAAAGCACATTCAAGTTTCTTTTCAAACCACCTTAAGACATACGTATGCAAGCTATGTTGCAAGATAAGGTCAGGTAGTCACCTTTTTAATGATGTAAGACAGCTCTTGAATAATCTTAGGCATGTCTTTCGGTGTTGATTGTGAATATGGCGATGCGGCACAATCAAGTAAAAAGCTTCGGTCGTAGGTGATTTTCTTGGAGAGAAGTTTTCCAGTTGTTTTTCCGTGTTGGTCAAGGGCCTTTGAGCTTCTTCTCTTTTCGATGAAAGCTTTTGAGCTGCTTTTTGTTTCGATGAAAGTGTCATCGTCACTGTCCGAAGACGACTCGGACACGTGATACTTGTGTAATGCGGTACGTGCAGATGATGATCTGCTAAGATGTCGGCCGTTACCAGTTCGTTCTTTGTGTAAGGGTGCCGTTGGTTGCTTTCGCCGTGTGTCTGGTTGCTTACATTGCTCTTCTTCATCAGACTAGAAAAATCACAGTATGAAAACAAGCAAAACCAACTTCCCCCACAAAGTTAGCGTTGCATTTTTAATGAATGCTAACTGTGAGATAGTCAAAGGTAGCGAAGTTTCAAGTTCAAATGGAGTTTCAATTTAAGCTTCAAGTTCAAGCAGTTGGTTGTGTAAACGCCTCACGAACGCTGATTATTCTGTCTTTCAGGTACAAAATGAAGAAAAACGTGAATGTGTTTTTGCACTCTAGAATGCACTTAAGGCTACTTCATGTTGATATCTTTTAAAATAAGCTTTTTATGGCCGTTTTGAAAATGACCAAACTTTGACTAGACAATATTTCTTAATTTTTGTCTATAAAAAGCTATTTTGAAAGATATCAACATGAAAATAATCCCTTAAGTGATTGAGCTACGTTAAGTTTTTGAAACACTTTGTAGTTCTATGTTCATTTTGCTCCTGAAAGAGGTATGAGTTTAGCCCCACCTTTGACTATCTTAGTAATTAGGGATGAGACCCTTGAATCCCGCGAATCTTGAAAAATATTTGAGATTCAAAAACTTGAATCTTCGCGCTTTTTTCGTCTTTCAAATAAAAACTGTTAAAAACTTTAGTAAAATTAGTTTTAACTCCATTGGCGTTCAATAGAAACGTTCACTAGCAAAAAAACGGCGATTGTTGCAATTTCTGTGGTCGGACCCGGATCACGAATATCCCCTTGTGGCGCGACCCTGAGTGCCACACTTGTTTTTTATTATTAATAATTTAATATTTAATATTATTTCATTTATTTGTATCTTTTTGATGAATAATATAGAATTCTTATATGAAGGATTCGAGGGATTCGGGAGATTCGAGAACCTTTTAGGATTCGGATTCAAGAAAATTTAGGATTCGTCCCACCTCTATTAGTAATCGTTAAGAATATAATTCTTAAGTATTAGAGGGACATTAATGCGCCCAGGGAAACTCGTGAAGCATCTTTCTTTATATTGGGCACATATGTGTTTTTCCTATTACAGTGTCGGACAGTTTACAAGAAATTAAGATCACCTCGTAAATTGTTCGTTTAGCATCTCCAGCGAAGTACTCTTCTAAAACCAATTTTGCGATCTAAGAAAATTAAAGAAACGAACACAGGCTGAGTTTCAGCGTGTAAGCCATTTTATTTTAGTTTAATTTTCGACATACCTTGACGGTATTAAAAGAACAACCCGATAGCGTTAGCAGGTCACTGCCGACAGCCAACGTAAACTGGTACTCGGCAATCCTAGCATCATTCATTGACAAGCTATGCATCAATGCAGGTGCCTGAGAACCGAATTCGTCTCCGCGATACAAGGGTGACACCAGATTGGTAGCCGATTCGGACATTTGAAGGGGGTTCCGTCGATCCTTAAAAAATAAATTCAATTCAAATCAGTGTACCTTCAATCGGTTCGAGAATTGCGTGCTAAAAATGCATTATCCTAGCTAACAATAATTAAGAATACAAAACTACGGTTAGAAATATACCAACGCCCTAATTAATCGCTTTTGCCCTGCATATATGCAACCTAATCTTTCATACTATAGGCAACTTGACATTCTTAAGTAGATGAAGATGTTCCATTACTCTTGATTTTTGACATGCCATGCTACCAGCGATCGCCTATAGGCTTTGACATATTTCTACCCGAAAAGATGCCTGAAGTGTGCAGTTGCACTGGTGGATATCTGTAGAACCTGTGGACTGAGAGAAGTAAACGGCCTGGCAAAAATTATTCGCCCAGCCCTAAGGAACTCCAAAAAATGCCTAGAACCCCACCTTTTTCAAAATTTCACTTGCTTTTATTTTCGTTTTTGCTCGCAGTAAAAGTATCAGTTTCTTTTTCTATTTTGCAATAACTTTTAACAAGCAATTTTTTGTATTGTTTAGCATCACTTACTCGAATTGGCGAGACGTTACGTCGAATAGTTTCTTCGATGAGTCCTTTGGCACATCTATGATAAGATAAGAACAGTTAGGTTGTTTGAAATATCAATTTTTAGTTGTTCCTTTACCCGATAGCTTCTTCGGTTGGACCAGTTACCTGGACCAGTCTATCCTTGGCTCCTTGTACGACTGTTCAAAACATTGAAATGTAGTTTTAGGCAGATTCTTCACGGTCGATTACAAGGTTAAAGAACTGTTACTTTTGTTATAGGATATTCTAACGATTTCTACAACATGAATCATACACGAAAAGATGTTTTATTCTCGTGCAAATTAGCTAAGTTTACAGTCGACTGTTAAAAATACGTTAAAAACATTTACAATGCTATATTAGAACATGCTGACAAGATTTCAACCGTTCAGTACTTAAAAATGGCAAAGCTCTGTATCGGCAGCTAGTCATCTGTTTAATGTTTTCAACCATTTTTTTTTCAACTTCGAACTAATTTACTGTCTATTCACACACATCAGTTACGTGTCTGCAGCAGACTGCTCAGCTCTGTGAAAGTGCTTCAGGGTCAGTGATGAAAAATATCGTTTCTTGGGATTTCAACTGACACGTCTGCACAAGACCAGGTCAGTGTCATACTTTCAGTCTCAGTTGAGTATCCGTACCGTGATATTCTATATCTTCGCCGCCGATATTTTTATGGTTTCACGGACGCATCGTCTGTCAAAACAATGAATGACGAAGTGAAATACCGGAGCCCTTAAACTTTACCACCACGAAAGGTCACTGGCTCAAAACTGTACGGATGTGTGAATAGGCGTCACTGATACGTCACGATTGCCACTGATACTGAACTGTAACAGAACTGACATGACACTGTTATATGTGAGGCTTGCAAATTGGAACAGACTAATTGTAGGTCTCTAGGTGTCCTACACTTAAGAACTGTAGGTCACCCAGTGACCTACACTTTAGAACTTTTTTATATCGGTGATTAGAGGTGGGATATTACATTAAATTGAGCTTGTTGCAGGGGGTCTGGTGTGCACAGCCCCCCCCCCCCCCCCGAATGTAAAATAAGTGTTGGTTAATGAGTGACCGACAGTTTTTCTCGAAATAGATATCTGACTGTGTAGGTGACCTAGTGACCTACGATTAGTCTGTCCCTTGTAAATTAAATCGGCCCACGTGCGCGTGACAAATACAGAATTCATTATCAAGTGTTTTGTCTCAAAAACAATATGCCAATAAGTTTACAGTGGCAGCTTGTAATTATGAGCAGAAAATCAAAACAAGAAATGAAACTGTCAAAATCCTGTACCTCTTCCAAATATATACAGCATGTTTAACTAATGCCAACTTGTAATAAACACTCTGACCGTTTATTTTACACTGCATTATTGTACATTACAATATCAAACGTTAACCAGGTCTTGAAAGTTGCTTACGCTACACAAGTGCATCGGTTGCTTAGTTCTTTATTTTGGCACTGTTTCACATTAAGTCAGAATTAATCAAGTGAACATTCGAAAAAGGGTTAAAAAGCTATTCAAAGTAGATTTTTTATGACAGCGAACAGGCTGATTAGTAGTGCTCAAACATATACTTGCGTTGCCCTTAAACGAAGCTTATGATATCAGAGGGAGTTACAAAAAAAAATTAGGCCAGGTTCACACGATGATACGTGTGTCACTATACGTCACTAGATACTGAGAGATTCGCCGTATGAACGCGTCTATTTGTGTACATGTTAATTCAGTATCTGTCATACACGTATCGTCTTGTGATACTAGCCTTAGGATCATAGTGTCATTTTTGTCTAATAAAAAGGGGTAATAACAAAATAATGCAAGAACCCTTTTGTTTAAATTGCTAAAAACATTTGTTTATTACCCCTTTTTAATGAGACAAAATAACACAATCGTAAATTGTTCGTTAAACCCTCTGATGTCACAAGATTCATCTCAGTGAGACGAAAGTATACTAAATAAAATAATCAATAATGAAGTTCATTTCTTCGTTTATCATCAGTTATCTAAGAAAAACATATTTAAATTGTCATTTAAATCATAGATTAAAATTGTCAAACCAAGAAATTAATTCACCCTACCCACAGGGTAGGGTGAGCTAAAAAAAAAATAATTTAGCCTCAGGCTAATATTAGCCATTGTTAGCTAGTTTACTTCAGACTGCGAAGTGCTAACAGTCAACAAAGAGCAAATTGTTATTACCGTTCTTTGCTCATCACTGTGCAGCTTTTCTCTACTATTGCACAGTTCATACTGACCTGGTCAGGGAAATGAAAATGAGTCGGGGAATATTTTCAATTTTTTTTTGTTCAAAAAGTCAGGGAAAGAAAGGAATGGAATTTTTTTTTAAAAGTTTTTATTTTTAATTAATGTTTAAGTCATAAAGTGCATAAAGTAATAAATTAGTATATGTATGGACATATTGAAGTTAAAATTGGTCATTGAAATGAGAGAAGAATGGCGGCGAAAGTCGGGAAATGTATTGTTTCATTTCGTTATGAACCATGTATTGCCAAACCGTTAATACACCGCTTGTTACTGATATTAAGAGAACAAATAAACGTTCTTTGCTACACTAAAGCGCGTATTAAATTTTTTTTTTTGCAAAAGTAGAGCAAAAAAGTACACTTTTGAGCAAAGTTACACTGGTGGGCACGAGTTACTCAGATTGACTGTAAATCAAATTGTTAATTGTTTAAATGCACTCCAAATTTACAAAAAAACAAAAACAATTTGGGGGTTCTGTTATTGCTCTTGAGCAGCAGACACTGTGCATGCAACATGCACCATGCTGCATGTTTTTTTTTTTTTTTCACCTCTTTGAAAAGAGACTACAGTTCCACTCATTTCTTCTATCATGTGAACTCTTCGTCCCTTGATTCCCATTACTTAAAATAAATACAAACATTAAATTTCAAAGCAACGTTGATGAGAATGAACCAACTTCTAACCGTCTGATTTTATCGAAAAGGACATTAAAAGATTGTGCGCTTAAAAGTTTGACGAATAAATTCAAACTCGAGTACTTGCCTTTTCCAGAATCAGAGTTTCGTATTATGACCTCGTCTTTAAAGTAATTTTTGGCAGGAATTCTAATAGGAAAAAAAAATTTTTGTTCAATACATTTTGAACTGCGCTGATACGGCTTCAAGAATCGAATGTCCTGGTAAAGAATTAATAATTTTCGTATTTCGTAATTACTTATTCGATGTTATTATATAGAAATTGTTAATTTTCTTGCGGCCTTAGTGGTCCATTCCCCCGTTGCTATATACAAATCCTTCTTCAGTATTCTAATTCCTTCCATAGGTTTTTTTTTGTATTGTTGGTTCGGTCCTTACATACTGCATGGGTGTCGCTGGGGACCCACAGCCCCCGTGACTGTGGGGGGTGCAGGAGGTTTCGAGGACGCATTTTGGGGGTGCAAAGCTCCATGTACACGACTAGCAAACTTTGTCCGTTGGATCGGTTTTTTTTGCTAGGCAACCCAACGGAAAAAATCGATCTGCCAGAGAAGTACAGTTGTAGGGGCAACTGAGTCAGGCTTTTGCTCCTCGTGAGCATTTAATCGGAATATAACAAATTAACAAAGTAAGTTACTTTTGTTTTCTTATTCGTGATATACCTTTTATATTTTAATTAAGACGTTAATTATATTTTTAATAACTTAGATAATTTAGCGATATAAGGCTTTAACTATGCGAGCGCCATCCATGTCACGTTGCTGAAAACAACGTTTATTTAAAAGTTTCTTAATAATTTCATATAATTTAAAAAATTAAAAATCAGTTGACTTAATATAAATAAACTTTATCAGATAGACGCGCCACCAAACAACAGACATTGGCAATAAAAAAACAAGTCTATCTATCTACTCGGATACCGATGTTGTCACCCAACACATTACTTTTAATTCTGTATTTAAATACATGTATTCCCTAGTCATATAAAAAGTACTATGGCTTTGATTTTTGAATTATCACACCTACCAACGTGGCTCTCGAGCTATGCAACCTTCCAATAGGTTGTATTGTGTTGAATATGAATAAGGAATACATGTATTTGAATTATTAATTATGGAAATGTGAGGTGACAACATTGTTTTTGAAATTTAAAATCATGTTGTTTGGTGACTCATGAAAAGTCACTTCACTTTTTAAGTTATTTTATGAAAGGTGACATTCAACGGTAAAAAAAAATTATAAAAATTTCAAAAAAAATATATGGGCTTATTTAATGTATTTAACGTTGCACACCAGACTCTTTTGAATTCTTTCTGAAATAATTTCACCAGAACATTCCATCTCGAAAATAAACCCACCGTTAATCAGATATTTTTTTTTACGTACTTTGTCGGTTTCGTGTATTTGCCCGATGATTTCAATACTTCTCCGGGACCGAGAACACTTACAGTCGTAGGCAGTGGTGTAGGATTGGAAATCAACATGAATGGATTCGTAGAGTTGTTGTTTATCGGACAGTAAGAAATGTGGCTGGTCATCGTCGAAGGCACCGAGGGCACAGTCGATTTGTATGCGAGAGGAGTTGGTTTCGTAAGCGAAGATGGAACAACTTTAGCTAAGCCGTTTTCCTTATGGAAAAATTGCATTCAAAGCTATAACAACTTACAAGAGAAGCATGCGCGACTTTTATTCGACGTACCTCTGCGTGTAACACTTTGTATCTGTAGTTGCTATCAAAGGTCTCGCTAGATTTCCATCCCATCGATCGCAGGTCGATGACCTCTAGGACCCGTAAGCGGCAGATTGTATCGAATCGTTCGTCTCCAGCAACGTTGCGTAGAACAGCGAAACACCGGTCGAGCCGAACTATCATCGACAAAAAAATCGCACAATAAAAGACAATAGAATTTTTTATGTACAATACGATGAAGTCCTTACCGGCATTCTTAGCCTCCAAAGCGGCGCCATATAACTTCAGCTCTTGACATACTTTCATGATCAGATTAGAATACGCGTGGTTAATGTTGGAGATCGTCAAGTGTTTGACCAGTGCTTCAAGGTCTTGTAAGACTTCATCTCCAACTGGAAAATTGAGAAGAAGAAGAAAAAAAACGTCAAGTGTGAGTTTTGAAATTTTTGAGGACCACCAAACATAACAATATAAGTCGGTCATTGTCCATTTATAGAGCTATACCTTCGGATGTTTTCGTATAGGGCTGCGGGTGCGGTATCGACTCTGTCATCCATTTCATCGGCCTCGGCCTTTCGAGGTTACGGATCGCTTTGCTTGCACACTTCGAGGGCAACATTTTGAAAACTTTCGTACGGGCCGGGTGTATTTCCAATCCTAAAGTAAGTAAATAAATACGGAATGCCTTTTTAACTTCTTATTCGCTGCCGTGGCCTTTTGAAAGTTATAAGAAGTAAAATGTGTGCCATTTCGATTGCATATTCTGACTTAAGCTAGCCATTTCACAGTCGGATCGGGATACAGAGAGAGAGAGAGAGGGAGGTCGCGGATCTGATCTCTCACAGTCCAAATCCGTCCCTTTTTAGCTATTAACGAACGGTATCAGATCTGACGGATCTCAGTAAATGTTTCGCCTATTTCATTTTATTTGTCAGATTGCCACTTGTTGAAACTAGACAGTAAAGCGAATGTGCACGTTCTCCCTCTCGGATCTGATGGATCAGATATCTGTTGCCCATTCACAGGCAGATCTACATGAACCGCTGTCGGTTCACATACACGTTGTGATCGGGACTGATGGATTTTGATAAACAGAAAAAGACGGAAAATGATGAATTGGGTCTCACTATAACCAGATCCGTCCACTGTTCCATGATGTGAATGGGTACGTTTTCTAATTGTAGTCAACTGAACATGCAGCACTGTACCGTGCCATGTGCTAACATGCTAAAAGTGCTAAAAGTGCATATGCACTTTTAGCACTGTAATGGCAGACAGCAATAATTTTTTTTATGGCAGGTGACTTAAAATTTTAGTCACAGTTGGACACGGTGTCTCGAAAACGATGAGATCGTTTCATTTTAGCAATTTATAACAGACAGGCTTAAGATTTATTTGAAAACTAGTGGAGTAACCCGTCATAAATGGGGGCGACTGAATAAGCGCCAAATTGAACAAACGCCAAACTGAATAAGCGCCAAATGGAACAAACGCCAAACTGAATAACCGCCAAATTTTTGGTTTTTTTTATTCCCCTCTCCAATTTAATATCATGGGGTTCTTGGATGGGAAGGGTGCAACATATAGTTGACCTTGAGAAAAAAAAGCGGTTCATTTATTCATTTAAATTTATATAAATTCCGACGTGTTTCAAGGTTTGTACAGCGTTATCACAGACAGACACCCACACACGTACACAGACCTGGCTTAATATATATTTTATATATATAATATCCCAGGTCTGTGTGGATGTCTTTCCTCTAACGCTGGACAAACACCTTTGTCAGAATTTATATAAATTTGAATAAATGAACTGCTTTTTTTTTTTTTCTCAAGGTCAACTATATGTTGCACCCTTCCCATCCAAGAACCCCATGATATTAAATTGGAGAGGGGAAAAGGTTTATAAAGTGTAGAGGGGGAGAAAGAAACGTGGAGGGAGGAAAAAAGGTGGAGGGGGTGTCTGAAATTGAAATGAAAGGAGTAAAAAAAGGAACAAACGACGCGCTTGCGCACACCAGAGAAAATGAAAAACTCATTTTCTCTTTCAAATATAAAAAGGGGAGGGGATAATAGTAGCAAAATTAAACTACAGTTTATCACGGGCAATTGTGCCCAGCATTAGAATTTCTTTTGCTCCGCCCTTTTATGAACGTCATCAATTTCTAATTGGTTTGTTACTTAGTCTGACGTCATTAAAGGGCGGAGTAAAAGAAATTCTAATGCTGGGCACAATTGCCTGTGAATTTTGCTCCCGTCATTTATGACGGGTTACCCCACTAGTATATATATAATTAGAGACAAACAAATGATAAAGTGTAGGCATGCAAATGCCATACATTGTCATAATGTCATATTTGAAAGTAAACTTTACATGGTAGTTACAGCAATACACGTGCTATTGATTTGTTAAAAATAGCCTGATATTTTTTTCGGAATGTGATAAAAAGTTGATTTTCAAACATATTGTTTTGGACAACCTTAAGCACAGACAATTTGGCCTACTATTTTTTTTTTTTTAATTTAGTAAATGTTGCATTTCTAGATGTTGCTTCTAAAAAGCGTTCTTTGTTTATTTGAAAAACAAAACTGAAACACTTGTTAGCAGTACTAGAGACAAACCCACAACAAATTTGTGACAAAACACAAACAAGTTTGGGTTTTGTTTTTATTTCTATAGCTCTGTCCACATAGACGTGCACAATATAGTGTTGCTTTGAAGTGTTTTATTTCACTGTTCTGTTGTTGTTTCAATACTAACTCCCGGCACACACTGCACAGACGAGAGTTGAAAGAATGTTGCGTAATAACGGGACAAAACAAAAACCTTTTGCTGTTTACTGACTTAAGTCGGGACATGGAATTGTTTGTAAAATTGCAGACAAAACAAAAACAGAATACAAAAGAGTTGCAGAAATGTTTTAGAATTGTCGCCAATTTGTCTCGAAACACTTGAGTTTCTGTTTTGTCGGCTTGATGTGGACACACGGCCGTAGATAACATACTTTACAAGTTGTGTTTCAAACTTAATAAAAGTTCATTTACTGCATTACATATTGATAAAAATATTAACTGTTGAACCCCCCCCCCCCCCACCGTGTATATGGCCTAAATTCAAGTAACAAACACACCATATGAACCCTTAGGTCGAACACACACTAAATAAGACAAAAAAAAAAGCATTGAGGCAAGTGCAGGTATAGCACTGACTGTGACGTACCAGACGTGTCTGAACGCCCATCCCTGCTACTTACCGGACTCGAACACGAGGAGCCCTTCTTACAATAATGGGCTTCAAGAAACCGAGAGCACGTACAGATTGGCTTCATAGAAGTTGTTGTGGTTTTGAAAGTTCTAAGAATATTTTGTTTTGTTTTATTTAGTGTGGGTTGTAGTCGGAACAGACATGCTTCAGATTTCTTGTCTGAAACGCCTCAATCAATATGTCTTACTTAGTGTGTGTTCGGCCTTAGTGTGAAGTAACGTATTCTGTAGGCTTGCATGCACCCGTCCTCCTTTGTGGAGGACAGTCCTCCATTTGGAAGAAATGTCCTCCGTCCTCCATGAAGGCAAAAAGGTCATCCAAACAATTTTGTGTGGACGTGGAGGACGGAGGAGTCCTCCCAGAGGACATTTCTTCAGAATGGAGGACTGTCTTCCACAAAGGAGGACGGTTGGCAAGCCTAATGTTCCGACACACAAAATTTTTTTACGGGAATTGAGGATTCCTATATATATGAAGGTTTTCCCTACGTTGGAACCCTATATACAGAGAAGACAAGTTTGAAATACAAGTGATGTTTTCTTCTTGAATTTGGACCTTAGTGTATACTCTTTATTTGACAGCTTTTGGTTGCTTTTAGAGAGCCTCCACCCCCACCGCTTTATCATCATTGTGTTTATAGACGACACGGAAAAGAGGAGGGGGGCGGGGTACCCTACACCAATGTATGATTTAAAAAAAAATTGTAGGAAGAAAAAGTTTCTTGAATGACGTCATATACAACGCCACATGACTAGAATCGAGAAAACATAAGAAAATCTCAAAAATAGTTTGTTCACATGTGTATACGGATGATTTTGACTTAAAAATAGACTTAAGATGTTTTTTGGTTGGCCAGGGGGAGGAGGGAGGAGGAGGAGGAGAAGAGGAGTTATCCTTCGTCATGTAGGCCAATATAGGGCCTACCTCAAAATAAAATAAAAAAACTGGAATAATATTTACTAGGCTAATTGGGAATCGGATTTGGATGTCACGAACAGAGAATGTAGGCGAAATGGGATTATCTCCTGTGAGCACGTTTAAAAACTCCACCCATTTGCAATTTCACTTTTGACATTACGTTCATCTAAATTGTCTACAAAATAATAACTGACCGTCCAACTCAAAAGTTAGTAAAGAAGAAAAGTTGCACAGTTTAAGAAAGTCTGCCTGCTGTCTCTCTCTCTCTTTCTACTCAAAGGGGGCGCAGTATAAAAACGGGATGAACGGATGAGCATTGGCTGTAAATCAAAAACCCAACACAGAAAACACATAGAATTGGATGAACACTATATTAATATGGATGAATACAAATTTTAAAGTGATCAACATAAGTGTGATAAAAGGATGAACATACTTTAAAGGCATGAACATGGTTTTAAGGGAAATGAACATGGTTTTATGGGGATGAACATATGGTTGATCGCCCATAAAACCATGTTTATTCCCCTCAAAACGATGTTCATCCCTCTCAAAACCATCTTCATCCGTTTAAAGTATGTTCATCCCTTTAAAGTATGTTCATCACTTTCAAATTTGTTTTCATCCATATTAATATAGTGTTCATCCAATTCTTTATGCTTTCTGTGTTGGGTTTTAAGAGTTACTCCCAATGTTCATCCATTCATCCCGTTCATCTTTTTGTCCTGACCCTCAAAGGGTGGAGCCATTCAACGTCACGAACGAGGACTCAGCTGAATCAAGTGACATAGGGCCATACTATCGTTAAATTAGTTCAATAATGATTACATAAATGGGCGCCCGGCCATTTTATTTATTTCGAACAAGCAATAATAGACCCTATCATTCTTCCGGTGTTATAATCTTCTAGAATTTCCTAAAAACGTTCTCAAAACTTTAAAACAAAAGTTTTATGAAATAGGCCTAGTTTTATTACCCCTTTTCTTTAAAAGAAGATAACACAATCCTAATTTTTATCACCCCCACCTCACCCTCCCCAATAACCTAACAAGTTTCAAGTTACAATGAGGCGGTGGCTGTACCCACAAATAAGACGTAAATGTCCCGTTTATTTCAGTTCTGCGAAATATTATATAGATCTTACGCCGGGTCCACATGAAACTGACAAATGTGCAACATGAGATCGAGGGAGGAAAAAAAAAACACAACAAATATGCGAGAAAAAGCAAAGATTGAAAACAAAAACAAAACCACACGACATTTGTGACAACAACACAAACAAATTGGGTTCTTGTTTTTGTTTCTATATAGCTGCTCTACGTAAACTACGCAACTGTTCTGTTGTTGTGTTTTAATACTAACTGTCCACAACTGGCACAGACACAGCTAGTTTAAAGAATGTTTGCATATCAAAGTGACATTCATGTCATTGCCAATTTGAATGTGAGCTTGTAATCATATACTGTAATGTGAAGAAAATCAGAAGTATTGAAAGCATAGAATTGAATGCAATAGAAACTAGGCAGCTCTTATATTACCCCCCCCCCCCCCCCCCCACACTTTTGATTTTGGTTACCCTGCTAGGGAATATAACCCCTTCTCGAGTGTAAACAGAAATGACGCATTGTCTCACGAGTCAAATTACAACTTCAGTTACATGGAGGTCTGGATTCTGGTCACTAGTTTTTAGTTTTTTTAAGTTTGTGTGATTTAATTACAGCTATTTTTTTTTTTCTTAAATCACAAAAAAACGAACAGGGGTGGAAGACCAACACATCCTATTCATGATCACTTTGAAAAACATTGTAATGGACGTGGAAAATTAACTGTATGGAAAGAAAGTGTAAATGCACGAGAGAAAAAATTGGCTTAAAAAATTGAAATTGTCTAAAACTGGGGAAAAAGCTATTATTATCTGACGGTAAATCCCGTGGTAATAATATCCAGGTAAATACCACCCCTGGGAAAAACTTTGCCATCCCTGTTGCATATAGCACTGAGACAAAACAAAAACCTCTTGATGTTTAGCGACCCGAGCCGGGACATGGAATTTTTGTTTGTGAAATTGTAGACAAAACAAAAATGTTTTAGTATTATCGACAATTTGTCTCGAAACACCTGAGTTTTTGTTTTGTTTGTGTTTTGTCAGCTTGACATGGATCCGGCCTAAGTCTAGCCTCCTCCTGTAAAAACAACTTCCAAGGAATTTCCAACATGGTGGTATATATGTATCTATTAGTAAATTACAATTTTAAATATGTGCATAATTGCATAATTTTTAATATTTATAATCCCATAGACTATATTTGCAAATAGATCTTGCAAATTTTCGATTTACATAACTGGGTTACTAATTGGATTTACATAATTGACAACGTGTGACAAATTATCGAATCTTGCCTGCTCTCATATATCATGGATTCATGATTCATTGACGTTCATATGTGCAACAGTCATGTGAGCAACACTGTGCATCATCAGGGCGGGTCTTAGGCCTGCCCTACATGTAACGTTTAACTGCACAAGTCTTCCCTTCTACGCTCATATGCCGCGCCATTTGTGTCAAACATACTCTGAATTAGAGATATGATTATATGAATTAGTGACATCATAAATTGAATTAATGATATCACTTTTATTCGAAGTTTTTCTGACCTGAACGGCGCGGCATAGACAGGCTCGGACTGGGCCACAGGGAAATGGGGAATTTCCCGGTGCGCCTCCCCCCCCCCCCCCATCAAAATACATGTACAAGCGATTGAAATTTTTTAAATTTTGCAACTCATGGCACGACAATTACTTTGAATAGGTAATAAATGATTTTGGTAGAACAAATGTTTTCCAAATATTAAAATGAGCGCCCCTAATTGTAAATTTCAGGTAAAAACAACCAATCTGCAATTATTTTCAATGAAATTTTGGATTTTAATATTCAAATCCTCAAATGCAGTGGGCATACACACCCTTTTTGATACACCCCCACTCAGAAACGTGGTCCCACTTTACAAATGTTTATGCCGGCGCTCCCCCCCCCCCAGGTTTTTCCTGGTAGCAGTTTAGAAGCCCAGTCTGGGCCTGGGCATAGATGATAGAACGGAAGACTTGCGCAGTTAAATTTGAGCACTTAAACGTTACGTGTAGGGCCGGCCTTAGGCGTCAGCAATGTAAGCCTAAGTGCGAAATTTGGTAAATTTCAGTAAATCGTTTTTTTTACAAAAAAAAGAAGTCGGCCTTTGACAATCAAAGTGTACAAAAACCACACGTTTCTCTTTTATTTGTCTCTTTGACCTTTTTAGGCCGCCCTATTTTATACCTGTATATAGCAGTAATTGTTGACTTATAGACAACTATTGTTTCTAGTGATCTTTTTGAGATAGGGAAATAAAGTGGTGTATTTTAGCAAAAGTGTCCTCCTTTCTTGAAAATACACTGAATTCATTTTCTTGTTGGCTTGCATGAAAGGACGATTTTTCTTTGAAAAAAAATCAAAAAAAAAATTCAAATTTGACACTCGTGCACCACTGATATTGAACAGGGACCAGGGTCAGGCTAAAACGATGAATGGATGAACATTGAAAGTAACTCTAAAACACGACACAGAAGGCACACAGAATTGGATGAACACTATATTAATATGGATGAACACACATTTTAAAGGGATAAACAGAGAGAAATAAAAGGATGACCATGGTTTCAAAGGGATGAACATGATTTGAAAGGGATAAACATGGTTATATGGTGATGACACTGATGAACATGGTTGATCTCCCATAAAACCATGTTCATACCCCTTAAAACCATGTTCATCCCCCTTAAAACTATGTTCATCCCTTTAAAACCATGTTGATCCTTTTATTTCTCTCTGTTCATCCCTTTAAAATGTGTGTTCATCCATATTAATATAGTGTTCATCCAATTCTATATACATTCTGTGTCGGGTTTTAGAGTTCTCCCAATGTTCATCCCGTTCATTCATTCATCTTTTTATCCTGACCCTATTGAACCACAGGCAATTAGAAATCGGGACAAACAGAAGTTGGCGCCGCCCATTTTATGTGACGAACACAACTTATAATTGGTTGGTTATGTAGTCTGACGTCACATGCTCCGCCCTTTTCAACGTCGAACCACACAACGAACCAATTAGAAGTTGCCGGTCGTCATAAAAAGGGCGGCGCCAACTTCTGTTTGTCCCGATTTCTATTTGCCTGTTATTGAACCACACTCAAGTCCAAGCGATACAACAACCGGTGAGTTTAAAAAACATGCTATACTTAATGCTGCAGCACAATATGCGAAAATATAACGGCAATAAGAACTGCTCTAATAACAAACAAGGAAAAAGATAAAAAAAAAACTATTTGTTGGTTTTTTTTCTTTTCTTCCATTTTTGTTTTTTTGTTTGACTTTGTGTCAATGACTTATCATCATACATTTGACTGAATGACCCACAATTTGTACTACACAAACCACACTATTATACATGTATATTATAATCACATGACGATTGTTATTCATTTTGTTAGGTCGAGAGGACACACACACACACACACACCATTTCATAGTTGCATGAAATGCAACCCCTTCGACTAGATGATAATGGGGGCCAGGGGGCTAAATAAAGCCTTACGTTCTACGGGATCAGTTCGTTGGGCACACAATAAATGCCTTTTTTTTATAAAAAAAAAATGTAATAGCCACGCCCATCACACGGCAGAAATTTAAAAAAAAAAAAAAATATAATCTCAACTTATTAGCACAATTAGTTTTATAGATGAATTTCTGATCGAGACGGTGGCGATGACGACACGTCTGTTGTCATGGCAACCACAACCGTGTCGTCTGCAAATGATTAATCAATTGATCCATCTCCATCAGACGGCTCACGTGACGTTTTAATGAATACATCCGTCAAGTTAACCAATTTAAAACGTTAATTAAATGTGATTAGCGTGTGTGACATCGTTATAAATGTGCTCAACATAAAGTGATATTTGTGCGTTCTATAGTTGAGATATTATGAAATAACGAGAAAGTTTTCTTTTTCCTTTAGTTGAATAACTTGAATTTCGATGAAAAATGTAACAGAAGGCTGAAATGATCAATCAGTGTTAAGAAAAGACAAAAAAAAAAAAAGATATGACCGTCATAAGATTAGAACACGTAATAATAAGTTAACTTAAATTGGGTGAATGACAGAATTTCTTACCTTCACCACCAGACCACTAAAAAAACGCTTCTTCTTCTTCGTCTTAACCAACTCAAACAACACCAAAGAAAGATCACTTTGAGATCTCGAATGCTATTTTTAGCCGCCGTGCGTTGCATCCAAATAGAGGCTAATATTACGTCATCTTGGTATTCGCTGTGCGTGTGTGTGTGTGTGTTTGTTTGTTAATGTGTCACTAGCGTCTGGCGAATAGAAACTACTATGGGATTTTTAATAATGTGAGCTCCGTTTGAGCGCTCAACTAGTTGACCGCTCAATTCAATCTGAGCTAAAGTAGCAATTAATACATGTATTTAAAAAAATACTTTTAAAATTAATTAATACCCAATGAGGAAAACATTCCACAACTTTTAATAATATATATTTATGAATACCCAAATATAAAAAAATCCGCTGCTTTACAATTAATTAAAATCTAATTATAAAAAAATACACAGCTTCAAAATGAATTTAAAAACGAATGTGGAAAGTTTGTATACCTTTAAAAAGTTTAAAACCAAGACAAATTTTTAAAGGTAAAGCATAGCCTCCTTTTTTTAGGAATATTGTATATATGGAGTAATATGGGTAAAGCAACTGCATGAGTTCATCTTAGATTAAAACGCCAGTCTCCTGAATGAGTGAAGAATTGTCTGCTTTTTGAAGCTAGCAGGAAATCGCTTAAAATATCCATTTTTTTCGTTTATTTATCGAACCCTATTGTAGCTGAAGCACTAAGTACAGTTTGCGCCATCTGTTGGCAACATGTAGCTGTGGCATAAGAGCTCTTCCTATGGAACATTTCCTGCCAAAAGTGAGTGTGGCTAATAGATGGCGCAACCTGTATTAAGTTCTTCAGTTACGATACAATGCAATGAACATTTTAAGCATGATGTCTTCGTTGTAGCTTCACAAAGCAGACGATTCTTCACTCACTTTTGACATATTTCTAACATGGAGTTAGGTAGAACACCAATATTCTGTTATGTAAGAACTATTCTGTAATACTCGGGGAAAAGTATCTAGTTTTGTCACATTGTGTTTTTTAACCAATAGGAGCACGAGGTCTTTTCCTTTTTATAAGTGGAAGTTATTTTTTTGGCATGGACGTCAACGTGTTTTAGTCTTTTTTTTTCTTTATTGAAAAGCTGAAATGTAATTTAATATTTTGCTTTTTTTACGCGTTAATATAAACTTTTTGCGATGGCTCTTCAAGTCCTCCGTAATTTCAGTGTATATACGGAATGTCTAGTGCTTAGTAATCGGTGTCGTTTGTTAGAACAGTGGACCAGCAGCGATCCGTGTGTCGTCAGTTCCAGGTCCAAGTTCAGTTCACCCAAACTCACACCTCAACAGGTAAAAGAAAAATTCCTATTTAATTAAAGAGTTGCACGTTGTACAATGTAATCGACTTCACAGGTGAGTTGCATCTTGCGTACGAACGAGAACCACGTCGATATCAAGTCTGGTGGTTCGGTTCGATGTTTCGACACGAACCAACTGCCTTCGAACAATCCGATCGAAGACCGAAGAGCAGAAGCCAAGTGCCTCCACACGACCGGAATGTTCTTTGGAGTGTTCGATGGACACGGAGGACCCGCTTGTGCCGAAGTCGTTTCCAGACGATTGTTTGCGTATTTGGCGGCCGCACTTCTTCCAACGGATGTCCTTCGAGGCCTCATTTCGAGTTCAAACGAAGGTGAGAACGTATTCAATTTACTCGAATGGTACGATCAAAGCGATACACAGCAACAGCAGCCGGCACTTAGTTCGTGTCCGTTGTCGGCATTGCCATCGACGCTTGCCGATCTCTATCGTGCTAGCTTCTTAGATTACGTCAACGAGTCTTTGAAACAGACCGAAGGGAAACAAAAAGAGTTTCAGATGAGGGATGCTTTGATTCGAGTGTTTTTACACTTAGACGGAGACATGTGGCGAGAAGCCGAGATGCAGCAGCCACTCGATCTCAAGCAACCGCTTTTGTCTCAGACTTTTGCCGTCGCTATGTCGGGAGCCGTTGCTGCCGTGGCGCACGTCGACGGTCCGCATCTTCACGTTGCCAACACGGGAGATTGTGAAGTCGTTCTCGGAACGCTCAGCGAGTCGAATACGTGGATTGCGAAACAGTTGACACGCGCTCATTCTGTAGAGAACGCCGAAGAGGTACAAAGGATCACGAGCGAACATCCGAAGAACGAGGCGGGAACCGTTCTCAAACAGGAACGTCTGCTCGGACAACTAGCTCCTCTTCGGTCGTTCGGCGACTTTCGGTTCAAGTGGAGTTCTTCTTTGCAGAAGCGACTTCTGGTTCCCTTGTTTGGACATAAAGTGTTGCCTCCTAATTATTACACGCCTCCGTATCTCACAGCTCGTCCGGAAGTTGTTCACCACAGACTATTACCTCGTGATAAGTTCATGGTGTTGGCTTCGGACGGTCTTTGGGAAATTCTTTCACCATCGCGAGTCGTTCAATTTGTGGGTGAATACATGCAAGGTCGACAGACTCTGGAACCGTTTCGATTGCCTTATGAGAGTCGGCAGCAGAGATCGCTTACTTTGGGCGAAATCGCCGATGCTCTGTCGCAGCGAAGAGAAGGGTTATATCATAAGCCCGTTGATGAAAATGCGGCCACACATCTTATACGAAGCGCTCTAGGCGGTACGGAATATGGAATCGACCATTCGGTCATTTCTGAAATGCTCAGTGCGCCCGAAGATATAGTTCGACTCGTAAGAGACGATATAACCATTACCGTTGTTTTCTTTGACACGGAATATCTTCGTCGTTGTCCCGCCTAGAGGAGATTCGAATTTCTCATTAGTACTTATATAGGCCTATTCTTAGCCATCTTGGAATCTCTTTTCCTCCGTCTGTTTAAAGTTAGGGGTTTTTTTTTTTGCCAATTGCGTTAGTCTGTCGAATCGTCGTTGCAAAGTGCGGTGCGCGCTGCTTAGGAACTGAACTGATGCAATAGTTGATTGTATTTAGAAGTTTTAAGCCCTACCTCTTAAATATTTCTGCTCAGATCGTAGATGTAGAAATATAATTCTACAGTGTGTCTCAAAAATTAAAACTAACTTTACATGTTTTGCTTCATTTCCAAGATCCTGGCAGAAGGACGTCAACGCCGAATTGATCACTGTAGTTTAGCAGGTAACCTAGTCTGAAAAGCCTAGTCAAGTGTAGCATAAATGCTTTTGCACATGATTAAGTGTAACTGATTTGTACGAGGGATATTCAGTAAGTTAGTTACAAAGTAGAATAAAAACACACCGAAAGCTTATCGGAGTGTACAACAATGATTTGTTTTTCTACATAATACCCCCTCCCCCTCTACGTTTAGGCGTTTGTCCCATTGCTTTATCAAACCCTGGAAGTCTGCAGCATAGAAAGATGTGGGTTGTTGTCGTAACTATTGCTGGACAATTCATCTTGTGCAAAGCGCCTTCCGGCAAGAGCTTCTTTGAGCGGGGCCAAACAAATGAAAATCACTTGGTGCAACACGGCGGGCAACCTTATGGATATCCTTTGCAACTTCTCCTGGTGCCACCACAGCTCCTAAATTTTATTGTTTCTTTGCACACTAGCCATCCTTGCGAACGCTGCACTAACGACACACTGCCGCACAATCGCAAAACCACCCGACGATTACCTGTATCGCTTGTGCTGCTGTCAAACGGCGAAAACAGAACATGGATACTAAACATTGTTACGTAGCACTTTTGTTTCTAAACTAACTTACTGAATAGCCCTTGTATATTCTTCCAAGGCGGAATAAGTTGTTAAGCTACAAAAGTAGTACAAACGATCATTTATTCAATAATCATTGATGTAATTCTACCTTTGGAGCTGGAAGGATGTTTTAAGAAATGAACTGTATACTGCTGTGGACATATGTGTCAAGAGGCTCAATGTCAAGGACTGGTCGGATCGGTTGTAGTGGGAAGTCAACATCGTAAAGGCGGTATGAGAGAGAATCCGTGCGTTGTTGTGCTTGAGGGAAGCATTACGTGGGAAACTACGTCCACTAATTTCGGAAATGTTTGGCAACAAACAGGGAACTCTATATAAATTGTATAGAAAACCTTGGGCAGTAATTATTGCATTGTGAAATGCAAGCTGTTTTGTTTCGCGTCACAGTTTTCCTCAAGCAGATGCGCGCCCATGTTTAATTCAGGTAGTACGTTGATGCTCAGCTGTATCTTAATAAAAACGACGTGTGTGTGAGTGTTTATAGTCATTAGTAATTGATTATGGCTTTTGATTGCATTGGATGTGTATTCTGGTGAAAAGTCATTTTTAAACACAATGTTGTATAAGTATACTGTATATCAGATTGTGGTAGAAGGGCTACAGATCTAATTAAACCATTTTACAGTTGTGAAAGTGGTTTAAATCTGATTTAAATTTAATGTCCACTTCACACAAACACTTTATGTCACCACGGAATGGTAGATGCGACGTGTTCACACGGTCTACCATTTAAAACATATGATTGACGTTTTTCATGTGATTAAGGTTCCCGCACCTGTGTCCTGCTTTGGTTTGGGTGATCCTTTATGAGAGATGAATAGGTAAGCTTGTTGGTATTTAGAGTGATGGATGGATGGTACAAAATACAACTGTGGCGCAAATTCTAAGTCTTGCTTATGGCGCATGAAACCCTTGCACTGGCCCTGCAAACACCATGCACGGCATGCCACTGCCTAGAAAATCCAACGATGGTATCTCTGCTACAATATTTCCTACATCGGGAGAAATCTTGTTCGCAGTGATTACTTTCAAAACTGACCCAAGTTAAATGTTAGTAATTCTGGATCGGACAGGGACTGAACTGCAAAAATATTCGTTGTGGGCCGTGAGTTTGACATGCTTGGTACATGTATACAGCTAAGACATAGTAATTTAAAGTTCACTAAGAAGTGGAATAGTTGGTGATTAGTGTAGGGGTAAATTATATTATATGATCTTGAATTTTAAATCGGGTGCAAATTTGAAGTCTCGCCTAGGGTGTACATGAAACCATTGTGCCTGCCTTGGTTAGGATGCATGATTTTTGGCTAGTCATGTGAAATGCGCTTATCTCATGTTAGCCGGTTAGATGGGAACAGTTGATCTACCAATATGAATCCACTGTAATCAAAAGCCTTCAGTTGTTGTCTTACTGTGACTAAATGCATCAACTAATGGGTTCAACTATAGTCATTTCATGCATTAAGGGTTCCGGTAACTATGATAACTTTTTGATAAGACAATGGAAGATTTTAGAAGAATCATGAGAATCATTGTTTTTGCAAATACTGACATGGTCGTAGCCGGGACAGGTTCTAGGCTATAGTTATTCACGCTAAGTCATTTGATATCACACATTAAGAAGCAAACGAGTGTCAGTGTATAGTTACCGGTTGCTTAAAGGTCCGGTTCCACATGCTATGACAGGTTTTATTCAAGGCATCATGTGTGAGAAATCAGCTAAGGGCGTTCACAGACAAGCGATGATTATTTGAATTGCCGAAAGTGGTCGATGTGTATTCGAATGTTCGTATGTATATTGTACGTTCCAGTCCACGACCAACAGTTGGAAAGTGGTCTTAGTCTAGTTGAATGGACTGCCAAAAAAATAGTCGCATAGATTCGACTGAAGTGGTCGGTTTTGTCCACGCGCTGACTGCTTCACGCAGTCCATGATAAATCTTGGGGACAAAAAGTTTCTCGTCTGTGAACGCCCTTGTAGAGAAAGGCACAGGGACAACTTCATTGAATTGTACGTAGCGCATCTCGGCTTGAAGCGTGGCACAACTAAAAAAAACTTTTTTGGGGGGAAATGAGTTTAAAGTTTTGTTACTTCTCCTTGAGTGACCGAAGGCTTTATTATAAGAAGGAGTAACTGTTTTTAACTTTAGGTTCGATATTCGGCCACTGAAGACCATTTAAGACATACAATGATTTCACAAATTAATAAGAAAAATGTTTTAATGAATCATGTTATGTTATACATGGTTTGGTCCCCAGCCCTAATATGAATATAATAATAATATGAAATTAAAAAAGTTCTACCACATAATAAAAAAATGTCCATAAAAATAATACAAAAAAATAATGAAAAAAGAAAATAAGAAAAAACCAGATTACACAGCTTACATCAAGATGTCCATGTTGGAGTTAATATGCCTTTCAATTGCAAATGCTTCTCTAAGTACCTTCCAACACAACTGAACACAGTGGTTGCACGGTTAGATTGTGTTACAAATCAGTGTACTGTGTAAACAAACACATAGGCTTATATCCTAGGTTTGTTCACTGTTACAGCCACTGAAAGCAGCACAACTAAACACAGTGGTATTCCACGGACCAGATGACATCAACAATCTTAGGCATACCAACCTAGCAGAGCTTCAGTGGTTTCCTTTGGATGTGATGGCAAAAGCCAAAATCCCAGTGAAAGTTAAGTTTACAATTCCGCTTATTTATACTATTTTCACTTTCTTTGAAATCCACTGCTCTACTGCTGATTGGCTTATTTTGTTGGTGTGAATTGAATATTAAGTATATGAAAAATAACAAAAATGTATTTTTAATCTATAGTCTTATTTTTATAACCAGGACCAGTGAAACAAGTTGGGCGTTTTTTCTTTTTAATGTATTTGGGAGGGGGAGGGCGACTTTTTATTTAGTTTTCTTTAATGTATAAAGTCCCATTTTTAATGTGTGTATGGCTATTTCAGTCATACCTCTATCTTTGTTCCACTGTCCTGTTATGTACAAACATAACAGGGGATTAAAAAGAGATGGCTTTATTATGTAAGCCTAACAACAAAACTACAAAAAATACAAAAAACTCAAACCCCACCACCACATCTTGAAAAAACTTGAAAAAGTTTTTTGTACATAAAAAACATTTTATCCACTACCCTCTTAAATGCTAAATTGCTTAAATGTAAAATATTTGTGTCCTCTTTTTATGTTATAGGCCTATTTCAAAATGTGAAAGATAATTTTAATAACTACTATATCAAAATAGTAATACTATTAGAAAACATACATGTTACATGTTTTTAGCATGTAACATTCCTACCCCCAAGATTATTTTTAAAACATTTATTAGTTTTAAACTAGAAACCAAAATAGATTAGTTAGTTAAATCAATTATCTGAATGGATTGTTCTGTCTTCCGGTGCTGTTGCAATGCCCTTCGTCTTAGGTTCGTTTTCTGGGTTTTAGTTAAGGTTCCTTTTTGTGGTAGTTGCTTTTCTGTGCCTGCTTGTTGGGAAGATGATGTCTTGCCCTTTTCCAGAAGTCTCTTTTCTTTTGAAGATTTTGGTTTGTTGATGATTTTTGCCTTTTCAATAGGAGGCCCTGTTGAGGTTTTCACAACCTTTCTTCCTTTTGTTGTCTTGCTGAGTTTTTTGAAATTCTTGTTAAGAATTTCCACAATTCTTTTAGTTTTTTGCTCTCTTTTTATGGCATTTACAGTAGAATTTCCAGGATATTTTTATTCTAGGAGTTTTCTTTTTCTGTGAACACATTTTTTAGCAATATTTAAAAACATGGGTATCTTTTCCTTAGTAGTTTAAGCCACAGTAAGGCATCTAGTGCCTGTAACTGCTCTTCAAATGTAGCCATTATTTTTTGTTAATTAATGAACACTCACAAACACTTGCACAAACACAAGAACTGGTGTATTGTTTGTTAATTTTTTTTTCTTTTTTACAAAAATTTATCTTTTTAAAACACTTAGTACACAAGAAAAAATATATAGAGCTAGGACTATGACCAAAATTACAATAATGGAGGGAATATAAGGTGGATCCTAATGCACCAAACATGCTATGCATTACATTTGTTATGCTCAGTAGTTCTCCAGGAGAATAACCTCCTATTGAACTAGTAATTGATTCATTGGGTTGGTTAAATACTAATGGGGGATCCTCAAAACAACCTTCAAAGACTTCATGACTTCACCTTAGAAGTAAGGCATATTTTTCATGTATGCATTTACTATCTAATTTAAGCTGTATCATATGTTTTTCAGGGTGTGTTTTTAGAGAAATGGTTCTAGTTGCCATCGTAGTGGTGTCAAACGTTACTTGTACTTCACCAGGTAGGCAGGCGCTATAAGCTTCTATATATATAGTGGCCATTAGGACGCATGAAAAGCAACCAGTATGCAAAATAACTTTTTCGAGTCTAGGGCGTACTTTAGTGGTGTGCAACGTTACTTTTAAGTTATTTATAGAAATTTGGACTTGCAGGGCTAGATGTTATTTGGGTAGAGGTTATTAACATTCTATGATTGGAGATTGTTAAAGGGAGTAGATTATTAATTAAAATATAATTAAAAATTATAGATATTAAGTCTTCTAAATATGATGCTTGCTTATGACACGTCATTCTTTTTTCATAAAATTTACAATCAACCATTTTTGGATCAAAAATAAAGGTGCTTGCCATAGGAAATCCAGCTTGGACATCTCCAATTTGTCCTCTTAATGGGGGGTGTGGTTCAGCAGCAGTTTCAAGATAAGCCGCCAGGGCTTATTATGCCAAACTACTAAATGTCTCGAAATTAGATCAGTTGGCTGATCAAAGGTACCTAGTATTTCTACAAATATATCCCCAGGCAAGTGTCTTGCTTTTTTAACAAAAAATGTTTCATCAGTACCATTTTTCTTTATTACAAACTTGATTGTGGGGAAACAGTCCATACTCACTACTCTTTTGATATACTGTAGGTTGTCAGGTTTTAGATACCACCGAAAATGATGACAAGGTTGGGAGTCAATTATAATACACATGCTTCCCGAATCACCTGCATAACAATCTGTGACCCCAGGCCAATCTAAGGCTTCTTTTGTTAGAGCTTCGAACTTATAATTTTCATGGCAGTGTTCACCCCAACCACAGTGTGCATTTTGAGGACATGCAACTTGGTTAATAGAATACAACTTTGTAGGAAAAGTATAATACATTTTTTTGTATCATCCAGTCACAATTAACTGAATTAAATGTTACTTCCAGGTTTACCATATTGGTGCCCTGTTCATCAGTTAGCCATAAACAGTGTAACTAAAATGCTTTCAGAGCTTGGTTGGGATAGTTTACTTGCAAGACGTTCAGATTTTAATCTTAATATCTTTAATCGAATGCTAGAAGGCTCTTGCCCTAAACCTACTTCAAGTAAACTTTGCAGGGCATTATATTTGGGTAGGGGTGACCACTCTAACAAAGTTGGAGAGATTTTTGCACGAACAGATTCTTATTACTGGTCATTTGTCCCGAGGGCGATTCAACAATGGAACTCGCTTGCTGGGGATTTTGTGCAGGAAAAACGTATTTTATGGGAGTCATAATTTTGTTTTGTTTTGACAATGCATATATTTGCAGCATTAAAAAATATTGAAATTGTTGTTGGGTTTATATCATTAGGGTTTTATATTTTCTGGTTTTGACAATGCATTTTCTATGCTGCACTTGGACTCTTGTCCCTCTGCCATAGGCCTTTATGGCTGCTTGCAGAGTAATTTTTCAAATTCAAATTCAAATAAACAACTGGTGTATTCTAAATTTGTGAGTATTACTTGGAGCTGGGTGGATAGTTGGCATTTTTGCCCGGCCAATGTATCATGGCATTCTACGATTTTTGATTGAATAAGCTTGTGCTCAGTACATTTAGCTATGATAAACAGCAGCTTAAGAGTATTCCCACAAATATTATAATATAAATCAGTGTCGGATGAACAGGATTGGGAATACCCTCTTCAAGTAATCTCATGGTTTCAATTCTGTTTTTGGTCTGTATTAACTTTTCCCTTTATTGTGTTGCCACTTACAACACCTACAATCATGGTTAGTCTCATGCATTTTTTAAAACCATAACATATACAATAGCAGGTTTTAAAACTAAATCTTATTATATCAATAAGGCTTTTTATAGCTATTCTTAAATATAATATAGACATACTGGTCAATAATATCAGTGATATAATAATACCATAAGATAGGTATGTAGGCATACAAGATAAATTTACAAAGAATTTCATGCAAATGATACAATTTATTCTATGACCCTTATTGTGTCCTTATACTGCAAACATGCCATCTAAAGTTTTTCCTTCAGAAGTTACAAATAATACATGTATGGATACAGAATCCATACTAATTTTTGTTGGGATGATAATTTATCCTCTTTAACATGGTATATTTGTTCAATACCATCTTTTCTCATAATTAGTGTTCCATTTGTACTGACAGTGACAATTTGATCACTAAATTTAATAAAATCATTTCCAAGGTGAGTACTGAAGGAGTCAGTACTTAATAGTTTACTTTGGGTTAGGTTAGGTTAGGTTAGTTGATAAGTTGAAGTAGCATTCTTGATAGGATACTATTTCATACTCATTATATTCTTGTCCTTTTTCATTAAAAAGAACAAGTTGTGAGGTGCCTTTAATTAGTTAACAGTGACAATTTTGTATTTCCCCATTACAACTGTTTGAGATTAGAAAATAAGGACCTGACCCTGAACAAGTTGAGTTTTGACATGAGCAAGGCAATCCTCTATTTAAACAATGATAAATATCATCTATGCCCTGTGAATTTTCTGTTTGTTTAACAAAAAAGGAGGAGGCATTTGTAATTTCTTTCTTATGATTTAAAAACTTGCTTGTCCATTTTATAATACATTGGCTACATTCTTCCTCATTGCAAATGTTTGGAGCATACTTATCTTTGTCAGGGGTCGTCACCACTCGACATATTTTTTGCATGCCTTCCCATTTACAGACTTCCAGGTCAAAGGTATGGTTTCCACTGGCTGTCACCTTCACTACTACTATTGCTATCATCAGGATTCTGTAATGATCAGTGAAGATATCCTGACTTCTAGAGAAAAATAGCTCTAATCCCATTCAGTTAGTGTTTTCCTTTGATGCCTTATTAAGGCATTTAACAATGTATTTTCCATGAAATCAAGCAATCGATTTGCCATATTTCCTCTGTTTTCTGTTTGGGGTTCTGCACCTTCCTCTAATGGTTGAGTTTGTGGTGTATCTTCCTCTACTAGTTGAGATTGTTCCGTACCTTCGGGTACTGTTTCATCCATATTTGTTGTAGAAGTTTCCACATTCTCATTTACTTGTGCTAGACTAGTGTTTGTTTCTAATGTTTCTGTAATCTAAGTATCTAGCTTTGTGCTAGGTCCTGCTTCACTATGAAATTGTACAATAGCACCTTGTCCTATGTTCTTATTTTCCCACTGCATGGCAATACTTTGTGTATTTTGTCTTTTTATTAAAGGTGTTTTTCCCAAGATTTTTTTCTGACTGTCTGTAGGGTACAGTGAAAATATTGGGTCTACTGCTCCTTTATTTCTAAGTTCATATTGATGTGTTATAATAGTTGGAAGAATTCTTCTAGTCCTGGGTGCTATGGGAAGTTCCATAGGTGCTGTCTCTTGGGGAGGTACATTGGGAGGTGAATCAATTTCAACTGTGTAAAATGTATCCTCTTCTGTTTCTTCATCTATGCAACTATGTGTGGTTTCATCCTTGTTTCTTGGATCAATTATTGTTGCTTCTAATTCGTTTTTTTTTCCCTAGGAAATCCCAAGGTCTGTTACCTTTAGCTAGCTTAAGCCTTTCACTATGGACAATTTGTATGTCTTTTTGCTTAATTGTAGGTTGTATCCTGTAATTTACTGGGGATGTCTGTTCCAATTTGCAATTGGGTCCTTCACAAAGTCTGGCTAATTTTTTTATTTTTCCTATTCTTACTTGTGGTACATAGAGATAAACAATATCTCCTGTTTTGAAATCTTTTGATTTTCTTCCCTTTGAATGAACCTTAATTTGTCTTTCTGCTGCTTGTTCTAAAACTTGCTTGGCAGTGTTAAAAGCTTTTTGCATTCTATTGGCTAATACCTTTCCATAATCTTCGATATTATAGACAGGTGTTGGTTCAGTGGTTAAAACATAAGGAAGATTCATGTCCTGACCAAATAGGAGAAAAAATGGCGTTTCTTTTGTACTTGAATGTTTTGCACTACGGTATGCCATTAGGACTAATGGTAATTTTTCATCCCAGTTGCGTTGATCATTTTCAACAACATAGGAGAGCATTTTCGTTAGTGTGCCATTAAATTGTTCAACTAGCCCATCTGTTTGTGGGTGATAAACTGAAGTAAATATATTTTTTATACCCAAAAGGTTACTTACATTTTTGATTAGTTCAGATGTAAAGTTTGTACCAAGATCAGTTAAAAGCTTTTTTTGGTCAGGGATGGCAAATGCTTCGGGGTATTTTGTAAGGTAGTCGCATACTATTGCAATGTACTTATTGCCCTTGTGTGAGGTTGGCAATGGTCCTAGAATGTCTAAACCAGTGGTCACCAAACTTTGAAGCCAATGTGAAACCGTACTGCTCCTAAATCTTACTGTGAGCTACCAAAAGAAACCAGGAAAAAAATAAGTTTTTTTATAAATCACACATTGAAAATTTATCGCCTACAAACATACATTTCTAGTAAATATTAAATTCAATTAACAAAATTGTGTATTACAATATAATGAATATATCAACAAGAATTGTAAGAACAAAATTAATTACATCTCACATTAAGTTTAATGAGAAGGATGGCACTCTTTTTTGTCATCAACAATTTTTTTGATGTTAGGAGAGTAGGTCGTAGCTGCCATTCGAATTCAGTTGTCCAAATGTTTATCAGTCAATCTATTTCTGTACTTGTTTTTAATAAACTTCATACTTGAAAAAGAAACCTCACACAAATAAGTAGAGCTGAACATTGCCTTCACTCGTAGACCAACCTGAACCAAAATTGGATATTTTTCCTTACAGACAATATTCGTATTTTCAGTGCTTGAAGTTAGTGATTTTAAAGAAAGGTCATTTTGGAAATCAATCAGTTCCATCTCCACTGCAGCATTGTCTTCTTCAAAATGTTGAATGACACAAGTAGAGAATTCTTCGGCATCAATCTCTGTAAAAGGAGATCTGACAAACAGCGCTACAATTGAAATGCTTTTGAAGTTTTGAAAGCATTCATTGAATTGATTTTTCAAATCCGATAGAATTGTTATGTATTCTTTATAGTTGTCAGGAGGCCGTGAAAGACCTTGCTTGTCAAGGGTTTGCTTCAAACAGGCAAAATGCTTGTATTCACCTCGGATAAGATTTTTTCCCACAGCTCTAGTTTTTTAGAGAATGATACTACATCAGAAACTGTTCCACCAATATCTTTATCCTTGCCTTGTAGCTGCAAGTTGAGGATGTTTAGCTTTTCGGTGATGTCTGCAAGAAAAGCAAAATCTTGCAGCCAAACCGGATCTTCTAGTTCAGGGAAAGAATCACCTCGTTCTTTAAAAAATTCCACTAAAGCAGGAAGCTAGTCTTTGAAATGTTTCAAATCTCTGCCGCTACAAGCCTTTGAAATCCTAAAAATATGTCCTGTCCCGTAATATGTCCTGTAAGTGGTACAACTTTTACCAGCTCTTCTGTTATTTTAAAATCATCAAAAACCATTCTTACAAAAACGGCCAACTGAGCCGTATCAACTATATCAGTTGATTCATCAAGTTGTAAGGAAAAAAAGCTGCAACGATCAAAGTCAGTTTTATGTTGTGAAGTTACATCAGAACTCATAGCTTCAACTCTTCTCATTACTGTATTTGCAGAAAGCTGTACAGATTATTAGCAGATATTATCTCAGATTTGTTTTCGAAATTGTCAAATAATGTATCTGCAGCTTAAAAAATGCACTTTTGATTAACTCACCATCTTCGTATGGTTTCTTATTTTGAGCAATGACTTTGGAAACTCGGAACGATGCCTCAGTTGCTGCTTTATTTTTGTCTAGTGTCTTGAATTGAGTTGCATTTAGTTGACACTTTAACTGCATTACCTTTTTTTTCCTTAATGCAGAATTCAGTGGGAAATTTGTTTCAATTCCTGAGTGAACGGTTTTGAAATGACGTTCAACGTTCCCTTTCTTCAAAACTTCTTCAAAACTTCTCACAAAACGTTCACTTAACATTACAAAGTAAGCACACACATTTGTCCTTAACCTGAGTAAAAAAATAATCGGTTTCCCATTCCAAATGAAAATGATAAGCTTTTGGGTTTTTGCTTGAACTCGCCATCACTAAAACAAACCTAGTTTAGCATAACTATTCACATTAACAAATAAAATAACAGTGATATATGCACGAAAATAATGACAACCTATGTGTGAAAAACATGACAGACATAACCTCACTCTTGTTGCCCTGAGATGCACTATTGACTAGTCACTAGTCACTAGTGTATCTCAGGTTAGCCAACCCAAGCGCGACCGCGATCTACCTAAAATTTCCCCGCGAGCTACTAGTAGCTCACGATCGACGGTTTGGCAACCTCTGGTCTAAACCTAATCATTCAAAAGGTTTAGATGGAGGTGAAAATTTTGTTCAAGGGGTTTTGCCTAAAGGTTTCTTTTTCTCTTGGAATGAGGGACAATTTTCACAGTATTTTTTAATGTCTGTTTTAACTGTTTTCCAGAAGAACTGATTTTCGACTCTTGAGTTTTTTCAATACCTAAATGTCCAGCAAATTTTGAGTCATGGCACATGGATAAGACATGGTCTTTTGTGTAAGGGTACAACTAATTTAAATGAGTTCTCATCCTTTTTTACTAGCCACCCTTTTTCATTTAGTGCTAATTTTAAGTTTTCAGTTTCTTTTTGAACTAATTTTGAAGAAGGAAACCCTGATATATATCTTACATAGGGTTGCATTTCAGGACAGTTGTTTTGATCTGTCATTATTTCTTTTTCTTCCCCAAAACTGTTGTTTTCTAATGAATTTACCTCTTCTGGAGGGTTTCTACTTAGAGCATCTGCATTTGTGTTTGTTTTCCCTTCTCTGTATTTTATATCGAAGTCATACTGTTGTAGTTGGAGAGCCCATCTAGTTAGCATAGCTTTGTCTTTTTTCATAGTCATTAAATATTGTAATGGTTTGTGGTCTGTGATTAGTGTGAATTTTCTTCCCATCAGGTAATAGCGAAAATAGTTGACTCCATAGGCACAAGCCAGTGCCTCCTTCCATGTTGTGGAATAGTTTTGTTCTGAGGATGTCAGTTTTCGACTTGCATATGTGATTGGGTGCAAGTGTCCATCGATTTTATGTTCTAAGATTGCTCCTATAGCTGTGTTGCTTGCATCAGTAGTGAGAAAGAATGGTTTTTTAAAATCTGGCATAGTTAATACTGGTGTTGAAGTAAGACTTTTAAGTTTTATGAAACTGTCTTCACATTTATTTGTCCAAACAAATTTTGCATCTTTTTGTAATAGTTTTGTTAAAGGAGATGTAATTTTAACACAATTTGGAATAAATCTTTGGTAAAAATTTACAAGACCCAAAAAGCTTTGTACTTTTTTCATATATAAATTATAGGTCTTGGAAATTTTTCAATGGCTTCAATTTTATTTGGACCAGGTTTCATTGAACCCATTTTGAATGTGTGCCCTAAATAGATGATTTCAGTTTTTATTCAGGTACATTTTGAAGGTTTTGCTTTTAAGTTTGCCTTCCTTAATTTCTCAAATACTTGTTCAAGCCTGATAGTGTTTCTCAAGTGTATTACTGTAGATGATGATATCCATTTAAACAAAACATATTTTGCCCTTTAAATCCTTTAACACATCATCCATGAGTCTTTGGTATATACATTTGGGAAAGTTTTAAGACCCATAGGAGACCTAACAAATTCATAATGCCCTGATGTAGTGCTGAATCCTAATTTGTGTTGATCGGCTGCTTTTACTGGAATCTGGTGAAATCCACTTGCTAAATCTAATGTGAAATATGTTGCATTTCCCATCTGATTGCTTACACTAATAATTTCAGGTAAAGGGTATTTATCACCAATGACTTTTTGATTCAAAGCTCTGAAATCTATAACTAACCTGTTACTTCCATCGGGCTTACCTACAAGCATGCAAGGGGTACAGGCTAACAGAATGCTTTATTATTTTTGCATCCAAAAGTTTCTTTATTTTATCTTGTAAAATACCTTCTTGTTTTGTGGAACTTTGTATAGCCTTATGTATACAGGTGCTGAATCTGTTAATTGTATTTCTTGTTCAATCCTATTTGTAGGTTGTAACTCTTTTAAGATACATGCAAATATGTCAGAGTACTTTGTGAGGAGATTTTTTATTGATTTGACATTTTAAATCAATTTTATCTAGAACAGTTTTTACCCATTGTAGGCCCTTTTGCTGCTGTTGAACTGAATTGAGAATCTGCATGGGGTTTCCTTTTTTATGGATCTGCATATTTTTCCCTTTATAGCAAATGCGATCAAGAGTAGGGTCATATTTTAGTCCCAAATGTTTAATTGCATTTATCCCCAAAATAATTTCATAATTTGAGGATAGATCTCTGTGACGTACATACATTATGACATTTTCTTTCTTTTGTTTATTCATTCACAATATAATTCTTGGTACAGAGTCATGGCTTGATGATACTGTTAATAATGGGGAAATATTTCCAGATGGTTTCACAGTGTACCGTAGAGACAGGGTCGTTCTGGGGGTGGGGTTTTCATAGCTATTTCACAAATATTTCATAGTTGCAGGGAAACAAGTTTTGAAACAGACTGTGAAGTAGTATGTTGTAGTTTAAGGCTAAAGAATGGTAAAAAGGTGTTTTTATATTCTTTCTATCGGCCACCGGGATCCTCCATAGCAGATGTCACTAGTGTAAGAACTTCTTTCTACACTCTTCATCATAAATACCATAGCCCAATGATTATTTTAGGAGGTGATGTAAATTTTCCAAACATCAACTGGGAAATGCATATGGTGATCAGTGGCAGTGACAAGCCATTAGCAGTTTCATTTTTAGATAGTATGAATACTTATTTTATGGAACAGGTTGTAACTAAACCAACCAGAAATGACAAAAGTCTTGATGTAGTACTGACTAATAGTCCGGAGTTATTATCCAATGTTAGGGTATCAGGGGGAATTAGTGATCATCAGATTGTCTTATGTGATGTTAATGCATGTGTTGAAAAAATGTCTGAGGTTAAAAGAGTAGTGTTTCTTTTTAACAAATGTAATTGGGATGGTTTTAAGTCACATTTGATAGATAATTTTCATAAATTTAAAGAATGTTTTCATCCTCAAAATGTGAATTTGAATTGGTCACGATTTCATAGTTTAATTTTAAGTGGGTCTTCCTCTTTTATTCCAACCAAGGTAGTTAGAGACTGTGCCACACCAGTATGGTACACTAGCAAAGTTAAAAGGGCTCTTTGTAAGCAACGCTTATGGAGGAATAGGGCTAAAAATCACCCAAAATTAGTGAATTCCATTGAATTCCGTATTGCACGCACAGCAGCAAAACGGGAAATCTTGTTAGCTCACGATAATTTTAAAACAGAAACGCTTGGAGAATGGTTAAAAAACGGACCCAAAACTATTTTGGCATTACATCAAGAACTCTAGGCGAAGTAGAGAATCTATTCCTTCTCTAGTTGACACAAATGGGAAGCTTGTTTCAGATCCAGTAGGGAAAGCTACCTTATTAAATGAACAATACAAGAAGGTCTTCACAATTGATGATGGCATACCACATGAGGGTTTTCCTTCAACATCTCTTTGTATGGATCAAATTGTAATAACTGCAGATGGGATAGTCAAGCAACTTCTAAAATTAGACTCAAATAAAACCTGTGGTCCAGATGGGATGTATGCTATCATTTTAAAAAATCTTGCACAAGAGTTGGGTCCATACCTTCAGTTAATTTTTCAACAGAGTTTAGATGTAGGTATTGTACCAGATATGTGGAAATTAGCTAATGTTAGTCCAATTTCTAAATCAGGAGACAAGTCTCAGGTAACTAATTACAGACCCGTGTCTTTAATCTCGATAGTTTCCAAGGTCCTTGAACATATTATATATTCCTCCTCAATGAATTTTCTTATGGAAAACAATCTTTTGTGTGATAACCAGCATGGGTTTCTTAGGGGGTGTTCATGTGAAACCCAGCTTATTTTTTTAGTTGATGACCTTCAGAAAATTTTAGACAAAGGCAGTCAGATAGATTTGGTTTTTCTTGATCTCTGCAAGGCATTTGACACAGTTTCTCACTCAAAACTAATGACAAAAATTAGTGGGTATGGATTGGGTGAACAGGTGTATAAATGGGTGCATTCTTTTTTGAGTAACAGGAAACAAAGGGTTGTTGCAGGTGGGTCTGAATCTGACTGGATAGGGGTTACATCAGGGGTTCCTCAGGGTAGTGTGTTGGGTCCGCTTGTTTCTTTTATCAATGACCTTAGCAGTCAAGTTAGTAGCAATTGCCGGCTATTTGCAGATGATACAATAATTTATCGTGAGGTTACCTCTGACAATGATTGCCATATTATTGATAGTGACTTGAAAGCAATAGAGGCATGGTGTTCTAAATGGCAACTTCAACTTAATAAGGGAAAATGTTGTGTAATGAGGGTTGCTAGGGGAAGGAATCCAATAATATTTCCATATAGAATAGGGGCCATTCCACTTAATAACGTAGATTCTTATAAATATTTGGGGGTAACGATTACAGCTAAACTTTCTTGGAAGCTGCATGTCGAATAGATTATTTCCAAGTCTATGCAGATGCTTAGGTTTAGTCAACGCATCCTAAGAAGGTGTCCCAGGGAGGTAAAATGTCTAGCATATCAATCATTAGTACGTCCCCATCTAGAATACTGCAGCTCCGTGTGGAATCTCCACACTGAAGACTTAGCTCACTCAGGTGGTCCAACGCAGGGCTGCTAGGTTTGTTTGTGGTAAATATGGATATGCCGACAGTGTAACTAAAATGCTTTTAGAGCTTGGTTGGGATAGTTTACTTGCAAGACGTTCAGATTTTAGTCTTAATATCTTTAATCGAATGCTAGAAGGCTCTTGCCCTAAACCTACTTCAAGTAAACTTTGCAGGGCATTATATTTGGGTAGGGGTGGCCACTCTAACAAAGTTGGAGAGATTTTTGCACGAACAGATTTTTATTACTGGTCATTTGTCCCTAGGGCGATTCGACAATGGAACTCGCTTGCTGGGGATTTTGTGCAGGAAAAACGTATTTTATGGGAGTCATAATTTTGTTTTGTTTTGACAATGCATATATTTGCAGCATTAAAAATATTGAAATTGTTGTTGGGTTTATATCAATAGGGTTTTATATTTTCTGGTTTTGACAATGCATTTTCTATGCTGCACTTGGACTCTTGTCCCACTGCCATAGGCCTTTATGGCTGCTTGCAGAGTAATTTTTCAAATTCAAATAGAGAAATATAGGATCCTATTATAGGAAAGAGTTTCCCATTTGCAGCAATGATGTCAATTTTGTCTACTTTACAAAGTTTCTTTATCCTCTGACCATACCTGCTTTTGATAGCATCAAAGGTGGACTTAGAAATCACTGAGATAGCAACTCCTATATCATACAGTACCTTTACTTTTGAATTTAATATACATGCTGAAAATATTGGACAAGAGTGATTTTCAGCCATGCTATTTAAAGTGATGCGTTGTTTGGTTTGTACTCTCCCTTTGTGACATGCTAAATTTCTAAAGAGAGTTGTTAGTTTCCCTGATTTTGATAATTTTGTGGTCCTCAATGTTGTTGGTTAGTTCTGGATTTTAATCTACAAACATTTGCACTGTGTCCCAGTTTGTTACAATAAAAACAACAAAGTGGATTTTTTTTATATTTTGGGGATCTACAGTTTTTGGCAAAATGTCCAATTTTGTTACAATTGAAACATGGCAATGTTAGCAGTTCTCTAAGGGAAGACACCTTTGTTTATGAGAAAGCCAACATTTTTTCTAAAATCTTCAGGTTCTTGAGATCAGTGAAGATCTATAGTAATTCCACTCAACTTGACTTTTATATTAAACATGAATTTTTATTTATTTGAATATATAGAGATTTTCAAGATTATAAATTTGGCAATAAGACAAATGACATACAACTTTAAAGGAAAAGGTAGGATTGAACTTAATATATGAGTAAAGTTCAAACAAGTAGTATCATAGGTTTGGGCATTATAAGGCTTCAGGCAAAAAGGGTGCAAAACTGTTCAGGTCCAATAAGAATACAACCACCTAAAAGGGAAAAAGGGAGGGGGACAAAAAATAGACCAATGCACAATGCATAAGTGTTCAAACTAAAATATAAATATGTTAAGGTCCCATTTTCTTAAGAGTAACTTTAAATGGTAGCTTTCTTGGTTGGGAAATTCTAACTAAATGGACCTAATTAAAATTGAAAGAAAATATTCAACCACTTACAACAGAAGCCTCCAGTAGTTCATTTAGAAGATATGGTTGGCTGTCACAATAACCTGAGTTTGACCAATAGGTGTTTATTTCACCCTTCAAATTTGTGTTACCCCAGATAATGAACAAGCTAGAAGAACCGAAAATCAGTTTTTCATGGCTAAATTGTCCTTAGACTGAAAGAACCGATAATCAAAGATCATAGCAACTTATATGTCTATACAATAAACCATTTTGATGATTATGGCTTCTCATGTGCTCAACAAAACTGTCAGGCTTTTAACACTAAAAAGACCTCTTTCTCAGTGGTTTAGCCAAAGAAATTTCAGGCAAAAACGAACCGAAAATCACTGTTTCATGGCTAAATTGCTATTAGACAAAAGGAACCGATGATCAAAGATCATAGCAACTTATGTGTCCTTTGACAATAAACCACTTTGGTGCTTATGGCTTCTCATGTACCTAAGAAAACTGTCAGGCTATAGCACTAAGAAGATTCTAAGTTTCTTTTTTAGGCCGACACAGGTTACCCTCAGAATGAGGCTATGAGCAAAGTCAGGGTAACTTGTGTTTTTACCAAGATAATGTCCATTAACAAGGAACCGCCAATCTTATGATTGTGGCTTCTTAGTTTCTGGTTACCGTCAGTTACTTACACAAGTGTTCCCATATAAATTACTAATAGTTGTCAGCTTACAAAGTCCAGAGTCCACAAAGTGTTCCAGAGAGAGATGTTCTTGTTCCAAGTCCAATGCTGGATTCAATACCAAACTTAGCCAAAATGTTGGCCTTTTTATACAGATTCTCTCTCATAGAGAATCATTGGAGTTCACTGATTGGTTGATTATTTTCTTAATTAAATTACTAATCTGCATGAGTCAGTCTAAGATTTTTATGTAAAAATTAAGTCATAATTTTATTACCCTGAGAAACTACAATTTAAGTTGGGCTTAAATTGCGATTTCTCTTATGGATGAGGGGGTGGGTGACATGTTATAATTTATCTAGCTTTTCAGGACCTTTTGTGATTCTAGCTATAGGGGTTTTCTTTTGAATTCTGTTCAGAGTATTTAATTATTACATGTATCAATCTCAGTGTTATTATGAAGGGACAGAAACTAACTTCCTTTCACAAGAGAAAAACCATTATTTCATAAGTTTAATTTTGAGTTTATTGTTAGAAAGTTTGAATACTTTTTTGGAAGATCAAAAATACAGAGGCTGTATTCTTTTAGGGACAACTGAATATAATGGATATCTAATCTCATAATACAAATAGTCTGGAAACACTTATAAGAGATACACACATAATATAGAAGTAAAAACAAAAAAATAGTGTAAAAAAGGACAAACATTTAAAACACATACATGTTATAGACTGGTGAGCTTGGCACAATATAAAAATGAAAACACATCAATTTGCATAAACACATAAAAACGTTCACGCATACAAAGAAAACACAGATTATATGAAAAACATACACATTTGCATAAAATGCGCAAAAAGAGAAAAATGTGTAAATTTCGGAAAAACGCGTAATTTATGATAAAAACGCGTAAAATGTGTAAATTCGCTTAAAACGCGTAAATCGCGTAAATCGCATAAAAACGCATAAATCACGTACATTATGAAAAAAACGCATACAAACGCACGAATTTGCATACAAGTGCAAAAGTGCAGTATTTGTTTTTTTGTTCTGCTTGTTTTTGTAGTTCTTCTACTTAGGTGATAATGCTTCTTTTTCCCAATCTTCTGTTTCAGTGGTATTTGTTGTATTTTGCATTTCAATCTTTGTCCCAATCGTCTATTGGAGGAGGAATATAAAAGTTGCATGACTTTGTGGGTCTAATGTGTTCAGAAACTTGACAAACTGATTGTTGATTTCGTGGGCTGTAAGGACATCTCATGTAATGTGAATTGTACTTAGATTTGTTGATTACACCACATTTTTTGTTCCAGGGACATAGCATTAAATGTGAATGATTCATACTAAAATGTTGTTATAGTGCAAACCACATGCTTTTTGAACCAAAAAAATTTATATTATCAATTTTTTCAAAATCCTGTCGACTGCGCCATTTTGTTACTTCTCCTTGAGTGACCGAAGGCTTTATTATAAGAAGGAGTAACTGTTTTTAACTTTAGGTTCGGTATTCGGCCAATGAAGACCATTTAAGACATACAATGATTTCACAAATTAATAAGAAAAATGTTTTAATGAATCATGTTATGTTATACATGGTTAGGTCCCCAGCCCTAATATGAATATAATAATACGAAATTTAAAAAGTTCTAACACATAATAAAAAAATGTCCATAAAAATAATACAAAAAAAATAATGAAAAAAGAAAATAAGAAAAAACCAGATTACACAGTTTACATCAAGATGTCCATGTTGGAGTTAATATGCCTTTCAATTGCAAATGCTTCTCTTAGTACCTTCCAACACAACTGAACACAGTGGTTGCACGGTTAGATTGTGTTACAGATCAGTGTACTGTGTAAACAAACACATAAGCTTATATCCTAGGTTTGTTCACTGTTAACAGCCACTGAAAGCAGCAGAACTAAACACAGTAGTATTCCATGGTTTGGTTAGTGTAGGAATGACCAGATGACATCAACAATCTTAGGCATACCAACCTAGCAGAGCTTCAGTGGTTTCCTTTGGATGTGATGGCAAAAGCCAAAATCCCAGTGAAAGTTAAGTTTACAATTCCGCTTATTTATACTATTTTCACTTTCTTTGAAATCCACTGCTCTACTGCTGATTGGCTTATTTTGTTGGTGTGAATTGAATATTAAGTATATCAAAAATAACAAAAATGTATGTTTAATCTATAGTCTTATTTTTTATAACCAGGACCAGTGAAACAAGTTGGGCGTTTTTTCTTTTTACTGTATTTGGGAGGCGGAGGGAGGGCGACTTTTTATTTAGTTTTCTTTAATGTATAAAGTCTCATTTTTGATGTGTGTCTGGCTATTTCAGTCACATACATCTATCATTGTTCCACTGTCCTGTTATGTTTGTAGGGGTTTAAAAAGAGATGGATTTATTATGTAAGCCTAACAACAAAACTACAAAAAATACAAAAAACTCTGACCCCACCCTCTTGAAAAAACTTGAAAAAAATTTTTTGTACATAAAAAAACATACTTTTTATCCACTACCCTCTTAAATGCAAAGTTGCTTGAATGTAAAATATTTGTGTCCTCTTTTTATGTTATAGGCCTATTTCAAAATGTGAAAGATAATTTTAATAACTACTATATCAAAATAGTAATACTATTAGAAAACATACATGTTACATGTTTTAGCATGTAACAGTTTGCATTTTTTCTATCTCAATCTATTGTAGGGGATCCAAATAAACAGATATTGTGAATAGTTAAAACGGTTTTTGCACTTGAAAAGCTCAGCAAACTAAGCCATGGTTCTTTTAACTTTAAACTCATTTTCCCAAAAAAGTCTTTTTTTGAATTGTGCCACCCTTCTACTGAGGTGCAATAGTTTCGTATTCAATAACTGTGAAGGCCAGACTGTATATTTGCTTTCTGTAGCTTTAAAACCAAGCGCTATGTTGCATTTTGTAACTTTTCACGTTACTGCTTGCATATTTGCGTTTTAATGCGTCTTTAAAATGCAAGCTGAGCCAGGGATGGGCATTGTTTTAAATGTTCAAAACAAAGTGTTTCATTAAAAAACAGTTGCAAATCTAAAATTTTAAAAAAAACTGGTAAATTGCCCCCAAAAAAGGCTGAAAAGAAAAATTAAATGTTTTAAAATTTAATTGTCTTATTTGAAATATTTATGCACATTAATTGCTCATCAGAATGTTGTTTATCTTGCACTTTAAAACGAGATAAATGTAAGCTGTTTTTGATGTTTTTGATTTTTCTTGAGAGAGCCTTTTATTCCTTATTGCAGAACGAACATGAAGACCAGTTCGAAAACAGGCTTTCCACCATAGCTGTGGATGCTGGAATGCTTAGTACTTTTTTTCTGTCAGAGCGCGCACTCACCTTCTGAAATCTTTGAAAATACAATTTACACTCCACGGGGATCGAACTTATGACAGAACTTCAGAGACGCTAACCTCTACACCAACAACACAAGATACAATTACATCTTGGTTTTTCTTTTTAGACTTTTTTATAAAAGCGAGTATCACAAAAAAATACATGTTTTTTATTTAATTTTCTTGTTTTCATTTAACTTGATTCAAATTAAATTAAAACAAACTTGATACAATTGGTGTGGTTTAATATTTTATAAGCGTTAAAATTTGTGATTTTATAATAGGTTTTGTTTTATACATTTTATACAGGTTTTATACAGTATATATAATACGTCAGGTATTATACGTCAACGCATAAAACATTTACCCATCCCTGCTCCTGCTGCTTGCTTTTTGAAACTTCCTTTACGTTTTTTTTATATTTGCGAGAGGGTCATAAGTAGGGCTAGGATGTTGATGACATTTCATCTTTTTTCTGAAAGGTCTGACACGATGCTAAATAACACACAAATATGATTCTTTTCATACAGATTCCAAAATTGTAATTTTTATTTTGCATTTTTTGGGTTTTGAGGCATTTTTTGCATTTTTTAGGCATTTTTTCTATTTTTAGGACTTTTTTAATTTTAGGTTTTTTCCTCCTCTCCATTAAATATCAGACATTTCAAAACAGATAGGGTTAAAATGGATGAATAACTCCATTGAACAATATTATAAAACTAGTTTCTTTTAGGTGAAATAGATGGCATTATGGTCACAGTCAAAGTACAAAGAACATCTTCCATATATGGTAAAAAGGTGTGAGACAGTATTGAACTGATTTTAATTACATTCTTAGCTTTTATGAACATTTTTATCTGCATTTGCTTGCAATTCTCTTTAACCTTGATAAAATGCCGAAATCAAAACCATCTACAGCAGGACACTTAAGCCTAGTACACACAGGAATTCTTTGTTGCGATACATTGTTGCGGGACTGCTCCGATTCAATGTTGCAGGGCAGAATCTCAACTGACGCAATTCAGACCCACACCTACACTCAGTGTTTCTTTCTCCTTCTTGCTTTCACCATGTAAATGTTATTTCTCGCCTGCCTCTGTTTAGGGACAGGAAAAAGACTTAATTTAGCTTTTACGAGAAAAGGTTAAGATTGTTTTAACAGGTCCTAAAGCCAGTGAAGGCTTATACAGTTCGTAGCAAGGCAAACTTTGTGTTTATTTCAAAAAGTCGAATTCATTTAGTTGGTTTGATTTTAAATGAATTTTATTAATAATTTTACGATAATTTTAATAAGTTTACAAGAGGTTACGATTTAGAATATTTGTTTTGTTCCTCCCCCACTCTTAGTTTTTTGTCAACTGTACGACAAAGTCAATATTCTAGAAAAGAACAATGACAGGTCCTATCAGTTTTTCAATTTTCACAGAAAGGCAGGATACGGAATAAAACCACTAAGATGGCACTTACTCCGTGCTGCGGCTGTGCATAAAATTTCAAAGAACACATTGACAACTGCTGTAATCAAACTTGCCCCCAACCAACATCCAAGAATTAGAACTACCAAGATGTGGAATCCTATGCTAACCCTCTTAACCCTATTTTCAGTATTCTGGATCCCTTTCCCACTCTGAATTTTGTGTTTGGGAATTCACTTTTGGGACTTTCAAATGTTTTTGGACCCTTCCCTTCTCTTTTTGACTGTGTATGGGCTTGGGGATTTATTTTTTGGGGACTCCAAATGGTTAAACCCTTCCTTTCCCAGTTGGCCATCTAAATAATAATTAAATGTGGTTTCTTACTTTTTTTTTTTGCTGCAACTAAACGATATTCCAGTATTCCGTTAGCTCGATGGTTATATTTCCACACACTTTTTCACTGCACTGCACTTTGGAACCTTTTGCACTTATCGTCACACACTTTTAACTTCTCACTTCTGAACTCTTTTCTGTCATCTAACTCTTTTCTGTCATCTAACTCTTTGGACTCCAGTGTCCTACCTCTGCTTTCTTTCTCCAATTTCGAGAATCTCTTTCCTTCTCCAATTTTAGATTCTCCTTTTTTTTTTCTCTTAACTTTCGAGAATCTACATGTTGTGTCTTTCTCGTATTCTCCAATTTCGACACTCTTATGTTCCTCCCATTCTGACTACTCTGTTCCTCCAATTCCGAGAGTTCTGTTTGAAATAAACATGGCTACCTCTTTTATTACCTACGGTTCCGGACTATGATTTCCTGTTATTGTGAATTTGTGTAGTTAATGTTTCGCTATGTGTTTCCTGCGTTAAGCCTTTTTTCCGATGTTATCGTACCTATTTTTTGACATCAAGTTCCTTTCTTTAACCGTTATCGAACATTTTGATCGTTTTCTTTTTGTCTTCATCCTGTTTTTCTACTTTGTAACATTTTTTGCCTTTTTTAATTTAACCCTTTTTATTCCTTTTAATTTTTTATAAATTTTTTATTTTGGGACTATTTTATTATTGTTGTATTTACCTCCTATTAAATGAAATTAACAATATTTTAATTATGTAATTAATATTGTCTTTTTGAGTTTATTAATTAAATAGTTGATATATAATAATTAATAATCCCTTAATTAATCCCTTTTTTAAATTTTTATTTTCTTTCTTTTCTTTGTTTCCTGTTTGAACTATTTCCTTATACAGAGTGTGCAAAAATGTTACTTTTTCTTTTTTAATTCTTTAAACAGGATGTTTGACTTTTAATGAATTTTTTAACTTCCTCATTGACCATTAATGTATTACTAATTAGTTAATTTATTTTTTATCTTCTATCGTATTTTTTGGAATATGTTAGGTGTTTTGTTTGTTATTTCTACACCTAACATCCCTACCCCCTAAATTTTCCTTCTATTTCTATTTTTTCCCTCTTTTTGGCTTTTCTGCATAGTGGTGTGATTTCTCTCTAATAGATTTTGGGATTTTGGGCCTTTGATATCCCATTCCTCTAAGTTACTTCTTTACCTCTTTATCTTGTGGTTCCTTCCTATTCCTGTTTTTCTACTATCTAGATTTTGGGCATTGCTGGGAATACACAACTGTATTGCATAACATTTTCCCCATATATAAAAGCAATAAGCAGCAAAATCTTATAGTTTAAAATAATACCAATAATCAATTTAACATTTACCTAAAAACTTGCAATATCATTTAACACAATAATAATTATTCAATGAGTATTCTAATACTTAATCTATAATAGCACAATAACCACAATATGTTATTAACATGAGAGTTCTTTTTCTTTGTCTTCACCATCTCGTTGACCCTTTCTTCACTGATTCCGTTGTTGAAGTATTAGTCTGATGTACAGTCTTAGCCTTTGACCCATTTCGTTGTAGTGCAAAGCCCGTGAATTTTGTCACTTTACCGTGCACGTAAGACACTTAGCATACACGAAAACATGTAACACGAACCGAATACACATATAAAGAACACAATTGGACCATATAACATTGAAGTAGAAAACAATGAACTCCAGTTCCCAAAAAGGTTTGGAAATAACGATGAAACTTCAATGTCATGTCCCGATGCGAATCCTGCTCTTGATGATACCTTTTCGTCCATACTTTGTTGAAGTATCACTTGTGGATCTTCAAAACATAAGTTGAACTGTTCACATGCAGTTCCGATTTTCGAGCGTAAACACACTTTGTCATTGACACACTTTCTGTCCAGTTTCAGTTGAATTTCTAACTGTTGAGGTGATGTTGTCAATGAAACCGATCTGGTGCTCACAGGTATGTTCTCGAATGTAACCATGACTTTTCCAGGCAAGCAAGTACTATATGCTTCTATGATGAGTAGAGCCATAAATGAACACGAATGACAACCTTGATGTTTGACAATTTTTTGTATCCTTGGGCACACTCGAATAGTGTTGATTACCACTTTATAGTTCTCAACCGTGATGAATACAACGGCTGGGCTGGATGCAACTAAAGTTGATTTTAACTGTCCACCTTCCTCAGCAAACATTTTGTTGTTCATGATTGTCATTGGTAATAAGTTCTGTTTTGTCTGCATCATGATCTCTAGATATGATTTCACCTTTTCACAATCCATTCGATCATCGTAGAACTTGCACTGTACCATTCGTTTGTCGAAGATAAATTGAGACGGAATAGGATCTCCTGATTGGACATCTCCTAATTGTCCTCTCAAAGGTCTGTGAGAACCTCAGCTGCTGTTTCTAAGTATGCTTCAATAATGTGGCTAAATTTGACAACCAAATGTTTTGAAATAATGTCTGTTGCTTGGTCAAATACGCCAACCACTTCGATGTAGAAATGACCTGGTTCATTTCTTAATGAAGTTATCATGTATTCTGTTTCCGTACCGTTATTTTTGAATGTTGCTTTTATCTTGGGTCTGCATTTTGATCCCACTACTTTTTTCACTTCAAAAATATTTTGCTAATCGGGTTTTAACCACCATCTATAATGATGACATGGTTGATAACTATTCAAGGAACAAATACACCCTGAATCTGCTGCGTGACAATCTGTTACTCCTGGCCAATCTAAAGACTCTTGTGTTAACATTTCAAATTTATAATCAGCATGGCAATGATCCCCCCACCCACAATATTTGTTTTGAGGACATGCTACCTGATTGATCGTAAACATTTTAGTAGGAAAGGTATAGTATGAGAGTTGTGTACTCCACTCACAATCTACACTTTCAAACTTAACTTCCAAGCTAGCTACTTGATTTTCCTGGCTATCACTAAACCATAAGCAAGCAGTATATTCTAAAGCCGTTAATGTGAGTTGAATCGATGTGGCTAATGAACATTGTAGACCCATTCCGGTCTCTTGACATTCTGTTATACTTGATTTGATCATTTTATGTTCAGTGCATCGACCTCCGATGCCTGATATCAACATGAGTACTAAACCAACAATTACAATAACATAAACCACTGTTGACGATATTGTACTTGTTTGTGGTCTCACTCCTTCTTCCAATCTTTTATATCCATCTGTAATTCTATTGACCTTTGTCTTTACTTTGTTGCCACTAGCGACACCGATTACCATACTTATTTTTAAACACTTTTTAAAACAATAATAAATTTGAACAATAATAAACACAAACCAATACATAAAATTATAAACATTTTTGATAACAACTTTCAAATAAATGATGAGTATACTTGTTAATATCATTAAGGTTACAACAATACCGTACGATAAGTAAGTAGGCATACAATCAAGATTATACACAAATTCTAAACACATAATACACTTAATTCTATGACAAATATTTCTTCCCTCAATATGAAATCTTCCTTCAATCATATCACCTTGCTTTGAAATAAAGATAATATGAATGGTTCTTGATTCCATTCCAAATTCTGGATCGATTACTACTTGTTTTGCTTTTCCCACCTTTGAACTTCTTTCAACACCATCTTTTCTTATTATTAGAGTGCCCTCTGCACTCACTGTAATGACCGGATCATTAAATTTAATGAAATTTTTCTTTCCCTCAATTTTGAAATCCTCGGCCAATAATTTTCTCCCAATCGTTTTTTGTTTTGGTGATCTAGTTCTGAAGTAACATTCTCTGAAGGATATTAGTTCAAAACCATCCCATTCTCTTCCTTTATCATCTACATGCACCATCCGTGCATCTGCTTTTACTATTTTGCAATGACAATCTACTTTTTCTTTTGAGCATTTCTTCACTTGCTGACAGTACTCATTTGTACCTGAACAAGTGTTATTTTGCACGCATGTGCATGGTAATTCAAAATTTTCGCATACGTACATTTCACTATTACCATTTTCAATTTCCGTTTGCTTTAATTGAAATCCTGTAACCGATTTCATCTGTTTATTCGCATCTCTGTTCATAGTTACCCATTTTACAATACAACCTTTACATCCATGCTTTGGACCTATTTTCTCTGAATACTGCTTCGGATCACTTGTTATTTCCATCTTACATATCTTTGCACCATCTTCCCATTTGCATTTCTCGACTTCGTATTCTTTAGTCGATGCCACTGTTCCCCATAACAGCATCATCATAAACAACTTCATTAGATCCATTTTTCTCATCTGCCTCTCGTTTTTACCTGAAACAAAATAAACATCTCATCTCCCCACATTTATATCCCTAATGGTTAGATAAACATGTCATTTTCACATTCTTTGTAACTATTTTTTCATTATCTATGTGCTCTCTTCATTAAATTGTTCATCCTCGAATTTCATAAAATAATCTGAGGTACCTACCCCCTAAGACTTCTTTTTATTTCACATGTGAATTTTACATTTTAATTTTATTCTCATAAACCCCAGTACTCACTATTTACTATTTCAAAAAATCTATTAACACGTGACTCAAACAAATCATATCTCCATTTCACAATCCTCTTTGGACAACATCTGACCTAATAACCTTAAAACCTCTTTACTGAACTTATTATCATCATTACATATAATCTCTCAGAAATAAACCTAAATTCCTTAACCATGTTCACCTTTTATTTTCCTCTGCTATAAATGACATGCAATTCTTCTGAGCACATCCGTATTTTTGAAAAACTCAATCTCACCCTTTTTTGAGTTTCTAATTCTAATACTTAAACACAACCTTAATCTGAAACCTCATTTTCTTCATTTCCCAAATTTACTCTAAATCACAAACCTTATTACCTAAGACAGTCCATCATCTTATTCACTTCTTATTTCTTTTGAATATTAACAAATTTTGACTTTGTGGCATGTTGTCTGACACATCACCAAATCTACCAATACCCTTATCCACTAAACCTTTTTCTCAACAACTAATTCTTTTAATATCCAAACTTTTCTCTGGTACACCTTTTCTCTTTTAATTGACTTGTCAATGGTTGTGGGAATGGTAATTCATTTGCCATTTTTGTCCCTTTGGTCTCAAACTCTCCATACATTTGTCATGAGATTGTTTGTGGATTTTAACCACCATTGATGTGTCAATGTGTGTACCTTAGAAATACATCTATTAATCATTTCTTTTATCTAAAAACCTTTTTCTAAACCTCTTAAATTTTTTCCTCTTCGAGCCTCCACATTCCTATCTTAATTTTTTTCTTACAGGGCATCCTACCCATTTGCTTTAATTCATTGATTCTCTCTCAACTCTTGTCGAAGTAAATGTTCTGAAACTATTCACCATAAATTTTCAATATTTCAACAATTACTTTTTTCGGCTAATGTCTGCTAACTGTACAAACATTTTGTCTATCTCTGCAAGTCTCGCTTTCTGCTGCTCTTCTAACCTAGACATTCTCTGCTCAATTATTTCTATCCAATTTGCCTCAGATCCCTCATTTACAACGTTTAAACCATATTTTGCATTGACAAGTTTTTCGTTTTCTTCTTCTGCTAATATGAATTTGATTGTCTCATCTAAATCTTTTGGATTCCTGGACAGTACGAATCTTTTAATCCTTGGTTGTAGTCCTTTAATTATTTGATTTTGTACAATCCCATCCCTCATAACTATTTCATCCTCAGTGGGATTCTCACTGGTAAAAGCTCTACCTCTAGTCTTTACCCTAAAAATGTATTCGATGGCTGATTCCGAACTGCTTTGTTTTTCCTCCAAGAACTTTTGCATGGACACAAGTTTTGGTTCTATGGGTTCAAACCTTTGTATGATTAAATCTTTTAACTCATTAATCTCCGTTATTTGTCTAACTGCAGGATGGTCTCGGAAGAACTCTGCTGCTGGACCTCTGCATTTAGACTTAAACAAAACAATTTGGAACTGCTTCGACCAATTAGCTAACCTTCCAACTGTTTCTAATTGTTCAAATACTTCTCTTGCTGAAGGTCCTTTACCATCTCCAGAAAAGTATTGAATCAGATTGTGACTATACATCAGTGCTGATTGTTCTTCTCTTGCTGATTGACCACCTGTTGCCATCTTGATGAGTTGGTAGTTCCTGCAAAACAAACCCTGCAATCTTTTTGAAAATTGAGGCCCACAACCCAAATGTTTTGGTCCACTTTTAAGAGACTTCGTGTATGGGTGCGTGTGTGTATTTTGTTGGGGGTGCGCAATGAAAAAATAAAATTAAAAAAAATATATTTTAACCTTTCCCACAATACTCTCCCAACCCCAAGTTTTAAAACCAGAGAAATAGAAAAACAACAACAACAAAAGATGCAACTTAAATCTATCATGCACTTAATTGGCCATTAATGTCCAGGGGAATTTCTACCTGGGTTGAACCTCCCACAACAATATCACATAAACAAATTTAAATTCCAAACAACAACAAAATCCCCAAGACAATTAACAAAGAGTTTTATGAAAACGAAACTGGCAAAATTCTGTCAACTCTAAAACACAATAATTCTCATTTATTACCCCAATAATAAAAAAAATCCTATCCTGAAAACATCCAATAATAAAAAAAAATCCTATCCTGAAAACATCCAATAATTAAAAAAAATCCTGTCGACTGCGCCACTTGTTATTTCTCGCCTGCCTCTGTTTAGGGACAGGAAAAAGACTTAATTTAGCTTTTACGAGAAAAGGTTAAGATTGTTTTAACAGGTCCTAAAGCCAGTGAAGGCTTATACAGTTCGTAGCAAGGCAAACTTTGTGTTTATTTCAAAAAGTCGAATTCATTTAGTTGGTTTGATTTTAAATGAATTTTATTAATAATTTTACAATAATTTTAATAAGTTTACAAGAGGTTACGATTTAGAATATTTGTTTTGTTCCTCCCCCACTCTTAGTTTTTTGTCAACTGTACGACAAAGTCAATATTCTAGAAAAAGAACAATGACAGGTCCTATCAGTTTTTCAATTTTCACAGAAAGGCAGGATACGGAATAAAACCACTAAGATGGCACTTACTCCGTGCTGCGGCTGTGCATAAAATTTCAAAGAACACATTGACAACTGCTGTAATCAAACTTGCCCCCAACCAACATCCAAGAATTAGAACTACCAAGATGTGGAATCCTATGCTAACCCTCTTAACCCTATTTTCAGTATTCTGGATCCCTTTCCCACTCTGAATTTTGTGTTTGGGAATTCACTTTTGGGACTTTCAAATGTTTTTGGACCCTTCCCTTCCCTTTTTGACTGTGTATGGGCTTGGGGATTTATTTTTTGGGGACTCCAAATGGTTAAACCCTTCCTTTCCCAGTTGGCCATCTAAATAATAATTAAATGTGGTTTCTTACTTTTTTTTTTTTGCTGCAACTAAACGATATTCCAGTATTCCGTTAGCTCGATGGTTATATTTCCACACACTTTTTCACTGCACTGCACTTTGGAACCTTTTGCACTTATCGTCACACACTTTTAACTTCTCACTTCTGAACTCTTTTCTGTCATCTAACTCTTTTCTGTCATCTAACTCTTTTCTGTCATCTAACTCTTTTCTGTCATCTAACTTTTTGGACTCCAGTGTCCTACCTCTGCTTTCTTTCTCCAATTTCGAGAATCTCTTTCCTTCTCCAATTTTAGATTCTCTTTTTTTTTCTCTTAACTTTCGAGAATCTACATGTTGTGTCTTTCTCGTATTCTCCAATTTCGAGACTCTTATGTTCCTCCCATTCTGACTACTCTGTTCCTCCAATTCCGAGAGTTCTGTTTGAAATAAACATGGCTACGTCTTTTATTACCTACGGTTCCGGACTATGATTTCCTGTTATTGTGAATTTGTGTAGTTAATGTTTCGCTATGTGTTTCCTGCGTTAAGCCTTTTTTCCGATGTTATCGTACCTATTTTTTGACATCAAGTTCCTTTCTTTAACCGTTATCGAACATTTTGATCGTTTTCTTTTTGTCTTCATCCTGTTTTTATACTTTGTAACATTTTTTGCCTTTTTTAATTTAACCCTTTTTATTCCTTTTAATTTTTTATAAAGTTTTTATTTTGGGACTATTTTATTATTGTTGTATTTACCTCCTATTAAATGAAATTAACAATATTTTAATTATGCAATTAATATTGTCTTTTTGAGTTTATTAATTAAATAGTTGATATATAATAATTAATAATCCCTTAATTAATCCCTTTTTTAAATTTTTATTTTCTTTCTTTTCTTTGTTTCCTGTTTGAACTATTTCCTTATACAGTGTGTGCAAAAATGTTACTTTTTTTTTAATTCTTTAAACAGGATGTTTGACTTTTAATGAATTTTTTAACTTCCTCATTGACCATTAATGTATTACTAATTAGTTAATTTATTTTTTATCTTCTATCGTATTTTTTGGAATATGTTAGGTGTTTTGTTTGTTATTTCTACACCTAACATAAATATCACCAGCGGAAGTGGCCCTTGCAATATGGGCCTACACGATGATTTATAAAGAGGGCAAATAAAGCAGAAATGGTGGTGGGCACACAAGCTCTTCTCAGCTGAGAGCACATTCGGTTTAAGCCTTTTGGACAACCTGAAACACAGTTACACAATTTATGCAAAATTTGTTTAACAGTATTTTCAGTGGTCCGCATCTTTTTTTAAGTCTGGTACTATAGTCTATAGACTTAAAAAAAGATGTGGACCACTGAGCAAGACTCAAAAAGCTCAGTTTGCTTTTAATTATTAAAGACGTCTTTAATAATTAAAAGCAAACTGAGCCATTTGAGTCTTTGTTTATATTTCAAAAGACGTCCACACCATGAAATGTCCCGCAACAATGTTGAAATGTTTCCCATTTCGATTGGGCTCAAAAAACATGAATCTGAGCTGCTGAGATTCAGCCCCGCAACATTTCAACATTGTTGCGGGACAGAATCGCAACAGACGAGATTCAGCCACGATTCAGCCCTGCAACAATGTACCGCAACAAAGAATGTACCGCAACAAAGATTCCCGGTGTGTACTACTACCCTTTACGACAACTTGTTGCTGAGTTTAGTGAAAATATATTTTCCACATTGTGTGAAACAAAAGTACCGCAGAATGCACTTAGTTGTTCAGTGCAATTCTGAATAGGTATAGGGTGAATTTAAGTTAGGTCATTTTCCCAATTTTTAAGGTCATTTTTTTACTTTTTAAAGGGCATTTTATATGGTCATTTTTTTCCATTTTTTAGGTCATCAACATCCGAGCCCTAGTCATAAGCATTGAAATACTAACTAACCAAACAGATCTCATTAAAAATGAAAAAGGCAGTTCAGCTGATTATGACGTAGCAGCTACACATCTTTTTTTTTTTAGCTGACTACAGGTTAAATTTTGACGAAAATATGCGGTATTGACTTCATTGCGTTGCATTACTTTTTTTTTTTTACTGAAGTATAAGTAGTAGCTATATTACCCATTTTTATTTTGGTTCTCAAACAAAATGAAACAATTCTAAAAAAAAAAGTGTGACTCCCTTTGACGTCACGAGCTTCTTTTTAGGATGAGGCAGGTATACATGTATGTGGAACCAGACCTTTAATGCATTGACTTGGGGTTGAGTTTGTGTTGTACATTACAATTGATGCATTTTAGTCATAGAAAGATTCTGTCATTCAAAGCAATCTGCACTTAGCTGCAATTAATTTATTCGAACTTAAAACTTGTATTTATTGAACATTAGTCACTAGTTTATTTTGTTTTTAAATTGATTAACATTCTGTAAGTGGATTTTTTAAAAAAAATAAATAAAATGCTATGCAAAATTTTATTTTTACGTTTGTATTGTTTTATCAAATTTAATCACATGTCGGGTACAGGATACATAGCTTCATCGTGTTCTAGTTTTGTAAGGAATATGAATCTACTAGTAATTGTTGATTTGAGTGGAGTTTTTTTTTCTGGGAAGATTCTGTTGTCCCCGTTCTTGTGGTGATGATTATGTTGCAAGTTGTTTCTTTCGTGAAACAACTCAATTACGAATTTCTTATATATTTTATGTAGGGCTTGAATAGAACACGTTATCTTCCCGATATTAAGTAAGGATGGGAGATTTGAATCAGGTGAATCTTGAAAAATATTCGAGATTCGAAAACTCGAATCTTCCCGCGTTTTTGTCTTTCGAATATTTCGAATCCTGGCCTAAAAAAACGGTTAAAACTTTGGTTAAAATTAGTTTTAACTCCATTGGCGTCCAATAAAAGCGTTCTGTAACAAAAAAAATGGCGATTGTTGCAATTTCGGTGGTACCGGGACCTTGTGGCGGCGACCCTGAGTGCCACCCTGTCGTTTAGTATTAATAATTTAATATTTAATATTATTTCATTTATTTGTATCTTCTTAATGAATAACACAGGATTCGAGAGATACAGGAGATTTGAGGGATTCGAGAACTTTTTTAGGATTTGAATTCCAGAAAATTTAGGATTCATCCCACCTCGAATATATTGCATTTAGGTACGAAGTACTGTTTTAGAGAATTTCAAGGTTAATTTTATAATTATTATCTTCTCATGGAAATCATCAATTATTAGAAGCGCCTTTACCTGATTAAATGTGTTTAGAGTTATTTTATGTGCAGCCAGATTGTAATCACCTTGTTTGTAATTAACTGAAACCACATTCAACAAAATTTGTTCAATTTAGCGCAAATGTAGACAAGATTTTTGATCTAACTTGAAGTCCAAATCAATTTTTTCATGATGTACAACGTACACCGCACATCATAAACATGGAATTTTACATTTTCGTTTGTGAAAGCTTTTTGCATCTGACTTAATTGGTAAAAAAAAAAAACACTGTACTCAGAGGAAGATGGATAAATTAAAATGTAAGTGATTTCTGTTATTTCATTCTATTTGAAATGATTAAAGTGTGGACACCACTTTAGAATGAAAATGTTCTTTTTAAGTCTATCCTCAAAAGGAGAAATTTCAAAGTAAGTTTTCCTCAAAAGAAAGTGTACTTTCTGATGATAGGAATTGTGCTATCATGTTCATCCTTAGACTGTGAATAGACGGAGGGCCTGCAATAAACCGTGGGACCAACATGACAAGAGGTACTTGTCACGTGACTGTGGGCAAAACTCTCGTTGTGAAACATGATATTCCTGGGATAAACAACTGTCTTTTAGCATATCCTGTGGCTCATGTTCTGTCTACCTCTATTAATGGTCTTAAGTGCTCATCACGTTCATTTGGGACATGGTAAAATGTGCAGAGTTCAAGTTATCAGGGCCGTAACAAGGGTGTGCAAGACATTCGTATGAACTGTTTTGCAGGGTGCCCGCAAATGCTTTCGTTTCTGCTCCTTTTGTGATGTTATGTCATTTCAATTTGAATTTCATTTTGTGTTTCACAGCACCTGAAAGTCTGAAACTAAGGAGTGTCTATAGGCTCTTTATGTTCGGCAAGTTTCTAAACTTAACCGTTGATCTAATCTTAACCGTTGATCTAATCGCATTATTGGGAGCGTTTCTAATCACTGCTAAGATTTCCGCTAATGATGACTGACGTAGGCAAAATGACGTTATTTTCACTTAAACGAAAACATCTTCATCAAAAGGAGGTTTTTCAGCTAATACAAGATGGTGGCCTTTATACTTTTTTTTATCTATTAATTCTTCAGTTTTTGCGCCGAAATTAGTATCAGTGCAGAAAATGATAATATCGGGACCCATTTTATGTTTTCATAAGAAAAAAAATCTGTAAGAAAATGTGAGGTTTGTTTTCCTCAGAAAGAAACTGTTAGAATGACTGCAATGGCGGGGTACATGTATTTTAAGTGGGATGAGGTTAAAAATTAGCGTAATCCGTTAGCGGAAGAGTTTCTAAAGAGCTGTAGCGTGACGTAACCAATATGGTAGCATTAGTGACCGATTTCCCGCACCCCAATTCCTACAGTTCCTCCGCCTTTTTTCTTGAGCATGAGTGCATCGCACAGGTGTACACAGCCCGAGCCTTAATCATCTCATGGTCAATTTACTGATTTATGAAACTGAAACTACTCATATGAAATGGTCCCGTTGGCAACGCTATGCCATCTTCATCTTTATTCAACATTTTAATGGGATTGTTGCACGTACTAACTTACATACTTATATATTATATTACACTTTTCATATTCAATTTTCTTTCCTTTCATATTACATTTTCTCCCTTTCGCCTGCGGGGGCGCTAAAATTCTGGCTTGCCCCAGTTGAAACTTGGCTAGTTCAGGCCCTGAACATAATAGCCATGCAGGTGCGCCATCCTGGGGAAAGCAAACAAAATAAATATCTATTCCACCACCTTATTAATAATAATAAATAATTAAAAGCAAGTAATATAATAATAATAATAAAAATACTTTCGGTTTTTTCGTTTACTATTTTATTTAATATCACGGTTACTGCTGCTTTGTTTACTTTTGTGTACGACATGTTTGCTTATATTTAGACTAATAAAAATACATTTTTTTACATTTAACACAAGTTACAACAAATAATATATCTGAAGAGGAATGTTTTGAGATCGTAGTTTGTCGAGAAGAGCATTATTGCATTTGAGGTGGTGCCGGTTGCACAGTTGTAATTGGTTGGTTTCCAGTATGTTCTGGTGTCATATTAGGCAACATGGCCTCCAAGTTAGATGCCAGTAATGGTTGCTGCTTGTTCTTGTGAGATTCAAACAGTCTTTCTCCTCCTCCTCCTTCGATTTTCATTCTATACTGATCTCTACTGTCAATGGTTCCCTCCATAATGGTTCCCTCTAACATGGCAGCTTCATGGTGGATTTCTTTGTATGCCGGTGGTACCTGTATGCTTTCCTACAATTTACAAGTAAAATTATGAGTATAGCATAAACTTGCTTTTGGTTAACGGCTTTTACTCACATTGATGGCTTTAATTTTGTTCCTTTCTTGTTTTGCTTTTAAAATGGCTCGGCCGAAACATAACAAAACTATAACGGTTACGATAGCAAAAACAATGATGATAATGGTTGTAGTTACTGAATACTTTTCTTTTGCTGCTTCTGAAATGGTAAATGTAGGTTGGTGAAAGGTATGTTTCATCTCACTTGTTGTTAGTCAACGATGTTGCTATAATTTGACCAGGAGTTAAAAGACGTGTATTCGAACCAAGTGTGCCCCAGTATGGACGGACTTCGAAAAAAAAAACCAGTCCTATTGCCAAACTTAAACGTTTTCAGTTCTATTCATTATAAAATCAGCTCTATAATAAGAAATATTGGCCCTCAAATTAAGTGGCCTATGGGAAAAGGCCCAATTTATTAATAAGCCATTCTCCTTCCCCCCTTTGTATGTATCATGTTTAAAAATATAGCCATGACTGTAAGACACACTTTCAGTAGGTACTTTGGCAACTTGTCGTTTATCTATGAATAGTTTTTTTAAGTCTTAAATGTTCATTCAGAACTTACCATTTTCATTCCATGTCATAACATAAGAATTCTTCTTTGCACACAACTGCTCGTTATTCATTCCCTGAAAGCAAAAAGTTCCATTCGCTATCATGTTTCTAATTTTGCCTGCAAAGTTGTATCCTAGGCGATTCGGTTCATCATTACGATCAGGTGCTATCATCGTCGTAACTTCAATGCTGCCTGTATTTTAAAATTGTGGTTACAGAGAGAGAGAGAGAGAGAGAGAAATCAGAGAAAACTCAGAAAAGAAAATGCGAACCAATTTGTAACGTAAGTTGACTACATTCGTTTACCTTTCTGAACGTCAAACTGTAGAAAGTAGTATGCAGGTACGACTAATAGTTCGCCTAATTTGTTTGTAGCGTGCACTATGAAATTCTCTTTTCCAACCTTTTTAACCGAATAATCGTAATCTCCGTTAAGAACGAAAAAGATTTCACTAGGAGTAGCTGGTTGAAATGGCTCCATCGCAGAAAGAGGTTCCTTTTTTTGTATGCCATCAATGTAATCTACATGGAAAGTCTCGTTTTTGGTGCACAGATTTTCGCCAGCAAAGTCTGTGAAGCACAGTTTGTCCTTGGCAGCCATTTGTTCCATTGCTTGGATCAATTGGTCATCGCCACCATAATTTCCTTGTGGGTCTGGTGTTACTCTGACATCAACTTTAATGCTACCTGTTATTAACACATGAGGTTTGAATCAAATTGAATGTTAAAACACACCATGTTGATGAAAGCCTGCAATCAGCTCGAAAGCCATGTGGCAGTCGGGAGTGCACCCGATCATAAATGATTGTCATTTAGACAAAATAAGACATCATTGTTAAATTGAAATTGTTCTAACAAAGAACTAGAAGAAGTTCTAGCCAATAATTCTTTGAGGATCTTTGAATGCCCTTGTCTACCTTTATGAGGATTTCTAGTTAATAAACCATTAAGCAGTGCAATGTTATCACCAGTTAGCAGCAGTCCGAAAAGGGCAAGGCTTTGCTCGTTTCTTCTGTCTGCTAATGATTACCATCTGTAGTTCTTGAAGCATAGAAGATACACTACATTGTTGGTATACATGTATTTTCCTTTAAAAAATGTTGCAGCCTTACCTATGGGGACAGACTAATCGTAGGTGACCAACACTTTCAGATAGATATTTGCAGAAGAACTGTTGGTCTTTCAGTAAATTACACTTTTAGATATGAACTGTGGGTGACCCACAGTGAGTTGACTCCCTTTTGAAAATGGTCGCGAGCATGGTTTGTTCGATGTCCTATTCTAGTCTGAATCAAGTAGTGCACTGATGCAAAACGGTTTTGCTAAAGTTTGGCTGAGCTTCAACTGAGATCAACTTACACATGAAATTGCCTCTAAGCACCTCAAAGAATTGATTTTAACACACAGCTGTCACAAGGTCGATATGTCATGTCGTCTTCATGTACATGTATGTTTTCAATGCTTTGATTGAGAATAATTATTAATTTAATGTGTTACTAGAATGGCATGCACTTACAAGTACAGCATAAAGTGTTTTCGAGGCCTATAATAAGGTTAATTGTTACCTTTTGAGATGAAAATCTTAGGAAAGTAATCAACGGTGACGTTAAACATCCGAGCTAGTTGATTCTTTATGTGGTCTCCAAACTCGTGCACTCCCACCGTCAGTACGGATTTCTCGTAGTCTCCATTGAGTGTGAAGGAAACGTCGTACAAATGCTTCGTCACGAATGGTGATTTTACGTTCTGATTCGATATAAACGTTGGGTATGTTATGAGTGTCGTTGAAGGAATGGTTTCTTCTATGTCTGGTTTGATAGGAGTTAGTTCAGCATCTAAAAACACTCTGAAATTAAATGAGTCCGAAAATATTTTAAGTTTTTAACCAATAAGTGAGGTGAGAAATTCGAGAGAGATTGACCCATAGTATCCAGTTGGTGGACACGTGCAAGTTACTTTTACTTCCGAAGGGTAACAAGTGACTTTTGTAGTTTGGCAGATGTCCGTTCGCCACGCTGTTTCATTCAGAGCGGCACACTGTCGAAAGGTAAGGATTTGATTAGTTTATTTTGATTGTACAGATTTGTTTGGGAGCTCACCTTTAGAAACGGCATTTCTTTCTTGGTTACAAGTGTATGTGAAATACTTATAACAAGATGTAATTGTTGCACAAATTCAAACAAGTCGACGGCAACTGTGTTTCCATATAAAGCTCCCCAAGTAACGAGTATATCACCTCTGAAATAAGAAAAAAGGCTTTTACTGAATGATTAACAAAAGTGAAGAAGGGCTTTCAAACACAAGATGCTTGAACAGACGTTTTATGAGTAACTATAGTAAAATACACAAATGAAAGGTTACAATTATGGAATCAAGAATAAGTTGTATGTATTTTAGAAAATAGAAGAATAGGTAGCAGAGCCGTCATATTCTTTGGATTAACATCCATTAGACTTGGAAGTTGTGGCTTTGGAGTTGTGTAGGTTATTCCGAAGGCGCGAAATAAGGCGAAAATGCTGTCAAATATTCCATAACAGAGGCTGAGCTGCTGTGTGTATTGCAATACGCGTATGATAGATACTGAATTAACATGCACATGTGAAATAGAAGCGTTGATACAGCGATACATGAATGTTTCCACTGGTGTACATGTAAATTCAGTATCTATCGTACACGTATCGTCATACACGTAGCCTCGTGTGAAAGCGGCCTACGTGATTCAGTTACCCTTCTGGTTTCTAAAACACATTTAATTGTCACACATGGGATACCTGAAAAACAGAATAGTCAGTGTTCGAGAAGCGTTTACACCATGATAAATATATTTAACATTTGTGCCATTGACAATTCCATTTAGCCAAAACACTAACTACCGATATAGTAAATGTGTTTAATTTTTAAAATAGTTACTACAATAGGTTGTAACAGTGTAGAGTTCCTGTTATGGGACTCGGGCCAGAGTTCTTTCTGTTTCGGGGTGGGAAGGTCAAGCAACAGTTACATTAATGTTGAATAAAGATGAAGATGGTGTTGCATTGCCAACGGGACCATTTGACGTGAGTAGTTTCAGCTTCATAATTAAGTAAATGACCCTCAAGTTGATTAAGGTACGGGCTTTATACCTTGGGTCTGTGTACGCCTGCACGGCTGAGTCTTTCCACCAGCAGTTTTATCTGCCACGCCATGGGCTGGCACCTTGGCAGATTGCACCGTGAGACTTGGTCTTCACCAAGCCCCTCAGTACTCTTGAACGGTCAAAAACGGAGGAAGAGGTGTTCCCCAAGGCGGTACCACTACCACCATAACAAATATGGCGGTACCGTCTCCTCCACCACGTTCGTGAGAGCGTTTCTAATACTCTGCTAAGATTTCAGCTAATGATGACATAGGCAAAAATGACGTCATTTTCACGCAAACGAAAACATCTTCATCAAAAGATTTTTCAGCTAATACAAGATGGCGACCTATATACTTTTTTTTATCTATTCCGTTTCTGCGCCTAAATTTGTTTCAGTGCAGAATATTATCGAGACCCATTTTGTTTCCCTAAATGGTGTAACACCCTGTATTTCGCTTTTCTGCCCTTCCCATAGCCTGGGGGTCCCTCTTGGAAACCCCAAAGCTGCTAAACACATCCTGGTTCCGGTATCGGCGGATGGATACCCGTCGAAGCATGGTTCCTGGGGCATGGGTACACCTGCGAGGGTGTACACAGGCCCTAGGTATAAAAGACCGTGTTTCGGTATATTCTAGGTCCATTCTTTGATATCGAAACATGAAATAATTCAGTGGCGAAAGCACGCCACACTTGTAACTCTTCTCTGTTTTAATGTCATTTAAATGATTGTGTGCATTAAAATCAGTATAACGACATTCAGCATTCATCTCACCTGTATCAACTATTCATTTCAGCAACAGCTTCGATAATACGGAATATCCTGGAGAACAACCCCGGCACCAGTTTGGACTCAGGTAGTATATCCTAAACTCTCGAAGTGAAAGGCAGTATCCGCTCTAACTAAGAGAGTCTACAACCTAAGCCCCGTAACAAGAGCTCTACATTGTTACAATGGGGTGAGGTTAAAAAATTAGGCTAATTTTTTAACCTCACCCCATTTAGAAAAACGGTCACTAATGTTACCGTATTGGTTACATCATGCTACCCTCCTGGAAATTTTATATCAGGATTCTGTATAATTTTATCTACATGTTTCTGCAGAGGCCTTCTGACTAAAATTGGAACACTGTTTCTTCAGGAATTTTTATGTTGATTATATTATGCAGAATCTTTCTGCAGAGTAGTTGTAGAATCTTTCAGCAGAGTTATGCAGACTATCTCTGAAGAGCTATGCAGACGATCTCTGCAGAATTTTGCAGAATATTTCTGCAGCTATGTTTCTGTATATACCCTCATCCTTTTCACAAAACTCTAACCCTGCTAATTAATTTCGCCACAGTGAAAACAATGCCTACACTTAAAAATGGAAAGTTTAAATGAAAAAATAAAAATGTTATTAATCAATCCAAAAAACATTTAATGAAATAATAGGATTAAACCATTTCCATTTTCAAAAATTAAGAAAATTTACCTTTTCTGAAGCAAGACAGACAATAAGCTAAACAATGTAATGAAATAACCGTTCCAAACTGAAGTCATACACCCACACTTCCAAAACTAAACAAACTCAAAGTAAACACCCACTCAAAAAAATGAAATAACTGAACTCAAAAGGGGAAATCCCCTAATACATTTGTAAATGTTTTTAACCATGCATTAGGATTTTCAAATGAGATTTTATGCACAGTAAGCAGAGAAATTCTGCAGAATAAAAATATTAAAATCACAAATATTTCTGCAGGTTTTCTCTGTTGGGTTTTGAGTACACAGCTAATGCTGTGCAATGTTTTCTGCAGAATTTAACTATGTAACAACATTACAATTTCCAAATGACATGTTATGCGTGGTGTGCAGATAAATTCTGCAGAATAAACATATTAAAATGGCAATTGTTTCTGCAGCTTTTCTCTGTTGGGTTTTGAGTACACAGCTAATGCTGTGCAATATTTCCTGTAGAATTGTTCTGCAGATTTAACTATTGTAATAGCATTACAATTTCCAAGTGAAATGTTATACACAGTGTGCAGATAAATTCTACAGAATAAAAATATGAAGAATTTCAAAAGTTCTGCAGAAAGTCAATGCACAGTAAGAAGAGCAATAAAACCTTACAGAATTCTGCATGATTTTTCCAGGAGGGTACTGCTGACGCAACCAATACGGTAATATTAGTGACTGATTTTGCTGTAAGATAACGAGATAAGTTTAGAAACTTGCGGATTGCGTCTGTGGTGTCGTGGAGCACGAGCACGTGCACGCTGGAGTGTAAGATGCTGTTATTCGAATCCCTTTATTTTTCTAGTTTCAAATAAATTATTGCATTCTTTAAGATATTTTCATTTATTGCTCATGCAAATATTTATCTGAACTGTGTTATACTGAAATTAACAATTTGACAAAAACCCATTTATTATTCAAAAAATAAGAACGTACTGTAACAAAGTAGAGCTCTTGTTACGGGGCTCAGGTTGTAGACTCTCGACTAGAGCGGGTACCGCTATTCGTTGAGAGAGTTGGTATTATACTACCAGAGTCCTGCTGGTGCCGGGGTCGTTCTCCTAGACATTTCGTAGATTGACGTTGCTATGGAAAAGAATAATGATACAGGCGAGACGAATGCAGATTGTCGTTTGTACTTAATTTAATGCACACAATCATCAAGGCAACATTAAACCAGAGAAAGTTAACTGTGGCGTGCCTTCGCCACTGGACGATTGAATGAGATTACTTCATAGTTTCGATATCAGAGAATGGACCCAGAATATACGAAAACATGGTCTTTTATACCCATGGCCTGTGTACACCTTCTCAGGTGTACCCATGCCCTAGGGACCATACTTCGATGGGTATCCATCCGCTGATACCGGAACCAGGATGTATCGTGCAGCTTCCAAAGGCTAGGTGAGGGACGGGAAGGCGAAATACAGGGTGTTGCAGTACACAGAAATTAGTAATTATTAGGCTCTTTAACTATTTATTGCTGTTACATAACTTCTATACCATACCTTCTATTTTTCTCCATTGATTCTGTGATAAGCAAAGATGCCGAAGTAAACGGATCACTTATAAATTGTGCAGAGCCAATGCAGACGACTCCGCAGTTTGATTGTGTGCCATCGCACTCCAACTGTACGGGTCCGTCTACCAAGTCAGTCATGTACTGAAACTAAAGTAATTCAGAAATCGCATTAAAAACATTTAAGGTCAGAAAATTAATGGTAATTTACCTCAAAATGATTTCCAACTTTTGGATGCATAGATTTGAAGATTTTTTGTTGTTCCTTTCGAAGAACGTCATTGACGTCTGCTTTCGTAACTTGTACCGTGACAAACTCCGATTTGGCTGTTTGTTTGACTCCTCCGTTTTCCGTTCTTGTACACATTCCACCCCAGATGTACGGTAAATCGTTTAGTAATTGTTCATCGAGAACTCCAGAGTAACTTTCATTCTGTTTTGCAATCGTGTTCGTCGTATGTAGTAATATTTGAACTTGATTTGCAGTCAGTGGCTCGTACAGGTCCAGGATATCCATCGTTTCATTGTTGGTTTCGTTTTCGAAATTATTACTGTTATTGCTGTTGAGAATGTCATTTAAGTTCCTGTTAGACGTTTCTTGGTTGTTATTTGTTCGCCATCCTCGAACTCCTCTGTATAGTCGTTGCGAAGGGCGCATAAAGATCTTGGATCTAGTGTTCGTACCTAGAAGTGTTGTTCTTTTGTTTGACGAGTATGAATAGGATTGATAAGTGGTGGTTGATCTTTTCCTTTCTTTTATAACTGTACTTTTGTAGCCTGGGTCGAACTTTGATTTTGAGACTGATTCTTGAGAATGAGCTGGAATGCGCTCGGAATTTACTGGATTCGATGCACCGGCGACATTTCTGGGTCGTTGCATTGTTGCAGCATTTGATGAAGACTTTTTGTCATTGTTTGAGTTGGAATTAGGATTGGAGATTGAATTGGAATTAGGATTGGAGTTTGAATTGGAATTAGGATTGGAGTTCGAATTGGAATTAGGACTGGAGTTCGAATTGGAATTAGGACTGGAGTTCGAATTGGAATGAGGATTGGAGTTCGAATTGGAATTAGGACTGGAGTTCGAATTGGAATTAGGACTGGAGTTCGAATTGGAATTAGGACTGGAGTTCGAATTGGAATTAGGACTGGAGTTCGAATTGGAATTAGGACTGGAGTTCGAATTGGAATTAGGACTGGAGTTCGAATTGGAATTAGGACTGGAGTTCGAATTGGAATTAGGACTGGAGTTCGAATCGGAATTAGGACTGGAGTTCGAATCGGAATTAGGACTGGAGTTCGAATCGGAATTAGGACTGGAGTTCGAATCGGAATTAGGACTGGAGTTCGAATCGGAATTAGGACTGGAGTTCGAATCGGAATTAGGACTGGAGTTCGAATCGGAATTAGGATTGGAGTTCGATTGAAATTTGCTTTTTCTAACTTCAATTAACGTGCGTTTAACACGACTATGAGCCTCAAGTTTGGCTGATTCTAGAGAAACGTTTTTGAGATAATCTGAACTTAAGTCGTATCCTAAGTGAGCTCTGTTTTCTGTGCTTAAAGGAGGTCTTGCGATGGAGTCCATAATTTTGTTGTGTAGTGATAAGAGTGCCATCACGGTACTTCTTGTTGGATTCACAATGTCGCTGGCATTTGCTAGTGCACTTAGTATGTCTATTGCTTGATCGTATGAGCTAGAACTCCACAATAATCTGTAAAGAGAATTAGGCATTTTAATTGAACTCATATATGCGCTCCTTACATATTTGACTAAAATAAGCTTTGTTTAGTGAAATAAGTGAACAATATAACATTGTTGTTCATGGTATATGCTGTCGGCTTTCAGCTAAACGCTGTTTAATTGGTGACCATAATTATGGTTTGAATTTATTTGCACCATTAAGAGCGTACATTAAACCCGTTTACTAAAACCATGCCACCAACTCAGTGTGAATTACGCGCCAATTTCACACTATTATTGTCCGTTCAGAGCCTTAACTAAGCTAAGTTTCCGCCCAATCGAGGCAAGAATAAAACTGGTGCCGCCTTTTAGTTATATGTTGCTTCCGTGAAACTTCACACCTGCGGCATGTTCCTCAGTTACTCGCACTAATATGCCCACGCAATGTGGCTGTTTTGCAGCACTTGCCCCACATTACATGTGCAAGTTAAAGCATTTTGCAAATAATAAGGTTTGGTTCCAAATAGTTACTTGTCACTGCTAAATACTCATCATTAACCAATGTAAAGACTATTAGGCAACTTACTACAAACGTTAAACGTCTAACTAGTGTTCTGTGATGCTGCCACTTTGCTTACTACAACCATGTAAACAATAAACTTGTATGTTTAATTTTGCTAACAAGTCACATCTTGGTCACAGAATTTTCACAAGCTTTGGTACACGTAAATGTAGACTGAAACTAGTCATGTATGACTATTTTGCAGTGACTGATAACCATATTTAATCAGGACGTAAAAGTTCACCGAACACTGCGAGTATAAAACTCAACCTTTACCTCGTTTCTGCTGTTGCTGCTAATAGTTGGATCATTTCATTAGCAATGTTGTCAAACTTGCGGTACATGCTGCTGCTGTTGAAGTTGAGGCCGCAAAATTGAAGCGTCTGCAGTGTTGAAATGGATTGTTGTAGAGCAGCTTCGAGATCGCCTGTCAAAACGTAGAAGGATTTCGTTATTATTTTTATTTTGTTCGTTTTAATGCAATGATTTCTTTTTTTAGAAAATGCAGTTCACCTTTATCATTCAATACACTAACAGCGCTTAACATCAGTTCGTAGTAATTTTTCGAGATAATTGTCGGAGGTCGAATTTCAATCGGTTCAGATTCAATCGTTGAGCAAATCGATTCTGATTTACATGCTTTCAAAATGACTGTTAGTTTTTCTGTTGTATTTGCAACTGTAAAATAAATAATTTTCACTCGTAAACGAATTAATCAGGTTGTTTAAGAAAAGTCTGGCAAATTTGTTTTATTTCAAACGGTGTATCCATCTCGGCTGACTTGATCTTGACCAACAAGACACGTTTTAGGTGGAGGCTATCTATTAGAAGTTAAAAGATTATAACATTGGCTATTATTGGTGGGAAATGCTTTTCCCAAATGTAGTGGAAAGAATTTTTAAGGATAAAGCATGCCAGTGCTAAGCTCCAGAGACCAAATTATTATACCCAACCCACATGTCCAACACGACACGATTAAATAATTGCTTTTTGAGCCCTCCACCCTCGTCGTCAACCGAGATCAAATGGGCAGCCAAGATATCTGGAGAGACGGCAGGGTTGGAAAATTAGGTATCTTTCTTGAAACAAGAAATGTTTGGGAGTGACTGGAATTTAAGTATTCTGTGATTTCTTCAAACGATGTTTTAATCCCGATTTTACATTTTTCATTACTCCAGTAGGAACCGTTTAACACGGTCCACTTAACATTGGTCCAGTTGGTTAGGATAGGTTTTTCCATATATTTAAATTTGTTTTAAGACGAAACGGATAACTCTAACCTAAAATGCTACTAACAAAAAGTAAAATTAAGGCCTGGTTTTCCAAATTTAGTTTAAATAGTTATGAATCTCTTTTCAGAAGCGATGCTTCAATACTTAAGTCGGGTTTCTTGAATTCGCTTCCTTCGTGAGTCCTTCTTACGTACATAATCGGTTCGTACGAAGAATAATTCTTGTTCTTTCCATTTCGTGTTAAACGGTGTCTATTGTATTTTCGACTTTGATTATTTTAATTTTGTCATTTCTTTTTAATAAATTTAATTTGAAGTTTTTCTAACATACTTATAGTGATTTTTGAATAAATAAGTTAAAAATCCCCAATTCCATTTATTGCTAACGTTTTTTTTTTTTTTCAAAAAATAATATCCTGTTTTTCTTCAAAATGTTTTATATTTTGAACCTCGAATTTTTCCCGAAATGGACAATTTTTTTGCTGTCAAATTTCCGAGCCATCCTTATAACTATCGAAGTGTTCTTACTTGCTGGTAAGCGTAGTCCGCGAATAACAAATTCGGAATTTGTAATTTGTCTCAAGATTCTATTAGTGTCTTGTCCTGCAGTTTTGTAGCTCAAAAACAGCGAAACTTGTTCATCAAAATAGTTGAGCGTCTGTGATAAATCTACCATGAAAGGTGTTAAAAGAGCAATTCCAGAAGATGGTGAAACCTACGCACAATGTATAATATGTCTTTGAATACAAACGCGCAGCTTAAGTGAGCATTTGGCACACGGAACACTTTTTAATGGCCGAGTTTGACTGCAAAATGAAGTTGGCGTGTGACTTGTGTGGAAAGGTCCGGCGTTTTTCCTTAGAAGATACAATGCAACCAGTTCCAACCACAACCCCCATCACCGGTGGTAGTTTTCGACTTCAGAAGCCGCTTGTGTGCAAAAAAGAAATGGCATCTTTCCATATCAATATATTGCAACCACAACATTGCCACCTGCGACAACATTTTGCAGTAGAACTCGGCCACTTAAAAGTGGTCCGTGTTCCAAGATACTCCTATTTAAAAAAATACCTTGAATTTTTGCATATGAACATTTTTTGAAGCCTTTTGTGTTTCCAGCCGTATTTCTGCATAAGTTGTTCCATCCAATGGATGACTGGCTGTCAAACGTATATTGTATTTGGAATTGGAATCGAGATGACGCCAAAGGGCGTTCTTGTCTTCCGTCAACGTGGATGGCTTTAAGATAACACTAACTGGCAAATTAGTGACATCCGAATGAAGATAGCGGTACCATCCGGGCGAAAATGTTGACGATGTATCAAACATTGAATATCCCACGTCATTTGTTCCTTGCCACGTCAACGTGGTTCCTGCCGAAGCCGATACGAGAGCTCTCAGAGTAACGTCTGAATTTGGTACAACTCGGTTTTCACTTCCCTGAATGATTCTGATTTTGGGTGCGCGTAGACTATTTGTTATTCGAACGTCGACAGATGCAGAGGCTTTGCGACCGTCGAGTGCTACAACATGTACCGTAAAAATGTACCTGCAAGGTATAAGAATGGGGGTCACTCGTCACTTTTCCTATGTCAAGCATTGTAATTTAAGATCCGGAACACTCCAGTGTGCGCTTCCTGTCTTCGTATTTCTTTTTGCAAGAAACTGTGCAAGATTCACAGCAATATTTGGCTCTTTTCTTGCACAGCTTTTTGCGAGAAAATTAGCCAGTGTGAGAGCTAAACTAATAAACTTCAGAGCGAAAATTTCATGTAAAAGTCGATGAGTTTAGCTCCACCTTTGACAAAGTAGTCATTAAGAAGATGCTTCTAGTAACTAAACTGAACTGAACGTACGTGTTGACGTTTAAGATGTTTTCTGATATCAAAACTAATGGGAACTGCATCTCGTTGTAATAGAGAGTTTCAAGGCGAACTATGGCAGTGTTGTTCTCAGAGTAACATCCATTTCCATCTAGAGTTCGGCATTTCCAGTAGAACTAAAAAAGTGATCAGTGGTCGTTGTGAGGAAGTAAATTATTAGTAAAATGTATCGGGTGTCTTCCTACTCTTAATGGTGCCCATTTCTCTTGAGGATCAAACGATTGCTGTGCATCCAGTAGAAATCCTTGGTTTGTCGGAACGGATATTTTGGTTGGTGTCACGACTACGATTGGGTCTGCAGTTATTGTTGTGAAATTAAACTGTTCCATTGTTCCTGTAGATACATCTCCATTCGCAATTGCTTAAAAAATAGAAAAAGAAGATGGAATCATATTTAGTAGAAAACTAAGCCTCAATTAGACAAATAAGTACGTGGTGATAGGCTAAAGCATATTTCGTTATTTCCAGAACCCACCCCAATTCAACAACGGCACAAATAAACCAATGACAGTGACCCAATGAAGTTGCACATGCCTGCTCTAAAAGCTCTAAAATGCCTAAGGAGTGCTCAACTGGCCCTAGAAGTCCCAAAAAGCTTGGAAAAGCACAAGGCCCCATCCTGATTTTATCTAGCCGGAGAGGCCTTCTCCATAAAAAAAAACATAACCCCATTTGCGCCAATAAGCTTTGCGCCCAGCCAGGTGCATCACTTGCCTCACTAGTTACGGCTGTGATGAAAAGTAAGCTTATGACAAAACTTGACACGAAAAGTGCGATCAAACGTAAAATCTAAAGTTCGGAATATGTTTCGCATAAAACCGGCCATTGGCTCGTGAAACACATCTTCCTGAACGTGGTTCTGTTAGGAAACTTGTTAGTGCTGTTTCTCGAGTCATAAGATACCATGGTCATTCATCAGATTTTCATTTCTTACAATATACTGTACCTGTAAATACGCCTTGGGTGCAATTGAAAACGACAAGGTTCGTAACATAGATAGGATCATTGTGTATTGATTGTGATCTGTAATCATTGATCAGTTTCGAGCAGCTGCTGCATCTACAAAATGCATGTCATCATTTATGAGTCAGGTACGATGCATCTTAACCCATATTTCCAATAACTTTCCAATAACATTTACTTTTATTATTCGTCTTATTACAGAAGTAACTGGAGTCGATTTAAAACTGACGTGTTTGATCTCTTCCTGATTATTTTCTATAAAGCAACTGTACATTTCTACTGCATAGTGCCTTCTTGAATAAGGTAAGTCATATATTTTATCTTGAAACTTTGTGTTTTTGTTTACCATTATCCCTTAATTTTAACCAGAAAGCAGTTGGGTTTTTTTACTGTTATTGTGTGAGAATGACATAATTTTATTATATAGAACCGCTTGAATAGAACACTTTGCGCACAATTCGCATATTTAATTCCGTACCAATGCAAGTGACGACGTATTCCTTTCCTCCCTGTAGTGAGCCTTTTTCGATGGTAGCAAATTGGCCTCGAATTTCTGCTAGACTCGCTTCGTCTGTGTTAATCTCCCAATAAAACTGAAATTTACAACAAAAAATTAATTAATATTGACTATGTTACACAGTAAATGAAAAATTAATTTTCAGTAAAAAATATAATTAGAAAATATTTTTCAAATTGAATAATTAGATGGACGTTTGAAAAAGAACAAATTCTTAGTTTTTTTTTAACCAAGTTCCAGTTTAAAAAATAATTTTAAGGTTTCAAACTTTCATAAATTTTTACTTTTAAATGAAAATTTTACATGAACGTTAATTAGTAATTAATTAATTATTAAATTAAATTGCAACATTTATTTAGGCCTACTGATTTGGCTTTTGACACATTGCACATTTTTTTCTTAATATTTGCTCTACGGAAAGCTTATAGTCATTTGGCATTACTTTTCCTTCATTCGAATACAACTATGGGTTTCTAAAAAATAGCCTCCAATAGGTTCCAAGCATATAGGGCGTATGATCGCACAGGCTCAAGAAGTGCGCGCTTGGAGCCTCAGTGTTTAGGCTTTATTACCTTAAAATTTGTTTTTTCTGTTCCCAGAGATGACGGGCACATTTCAGTAATAGCCCCCAAACGTATTTCACGCTGAGGATCAGCTTTGAGTGGTCCTTTGAGTGTTAGCGTAAAAGGAGCAAGTGGCAAGTAGATTAGTTTTTGACTTAATATCGTAACTGTGACGGATGACGTTTCACTCGTACAGTCTACTCTAGCAACCACTTCGTATGTGATGTTCGGTGTCAACTAAAAATGAAATAAGCTTACGTTATGTTTTAATCTTCTAAAATATTATTCTTTTCTACTGAATAACACGTTTTTTTAATAAGTAGCTTACAATTGTTAAGCTGTCAATTAAAGCCACAATTATACAAGAAACAAATATGATCATTATTGTGCTGGGAAAATAATTTGGCCCTGGCATTTTGAAGATATACCGGCCCATATATCTTACTTCATTTTTAAACAAATCAGCAATAGCAAACATTTAAACTAATTATTGTGTTTATCACGATCTCTTAATTAATCTATTGTCAAATAAATTTTTTACATCAGTAAAAAATTTTTTTACTATAAATTAAAATATTTACTCAATTTACCCATGCATAGCAATATCATATGGCAGCGGGGGAACAGCCAGAACATGTTCTTACACATAATTTAATTACTGACATTACTGGCCAGCAACCTGCAACATCGGGACACAGCACTAATAAAATTTCAGTTTTATTTTTTATTTGAATTATGGCATATGCCCACACTGTCATATGGCCAGCATGCCTCTGAATAGAATTCAGTAAAAAATTATCATTCATGAGTATTTCAGCAAAAGCATTACAATAGAAATTTCTTAGACATTCTTATTTTGTTAAATTTCATGTTGATATTATAAATTAATTTTGTGAAATTGTTAGCTTAGTAACGTATGCCACTAGTTCAAGACATTCACCATTTGCGTAGAGAACGTAAATTCCATCTGAAGAGAGTTCACATTATTCGCAATTTTTTGCAAACGGTGCATTTGCTTCTTAAATGATTCTGACTGATTATCTAAAAAAAAGATTAGACACTATTAATTAATAATTCGTTCGTTAGTAATTTCAATGAATAAGAGCCTAGACACTCCCGTTTCTTGTGCCATGAGGCTTGCTTAATTTTGCGTTTCCAATTGGAAACGTCACGAAATGAATTACTACTCGAAGAACATATTGAGGAATACGTCAGCAAAATGAACCTTCTTAAGATCACAATGGTCTAGCAAATTAGCATAATTCAAGATGGTGTAAAATAAAATTTCGTTTAGCTGGCCACACACACTCACACGTTCTTTTACTTTGAAAATCGTAGTGTCTCTCGAATCAAATGGAAAATCGTGTGTTTTATGATTGAACATGGTGGGATATTTTGGACTTTTTCCTCTGGAGTGTCATGTACAGCTGGCCACACATACACATTCTTTCCTCTGTAAAATTCTCACATGCCACGTCACGTGTTTTCAGCTTTACAGACGCAGTACATGAAACTGCACAACTCCAAATGACACGCCAAATGACAGTTTTTGGTATTACACACACGTTCTATTCCATGAAAACGGAACGTCCCGCGCAATAACCTGCTAATAAATCCCCTGCATGATCCCTTTATGCTGTGTGTGGATGAAGGAAGTTTTTTTTCACGCGTCGTTCGAACACGCCACGATTTTGAAAGTGAAAAAAACGTGTGTACATGGCCAGCTTTTGGATGCATTGCCAATAAATTATTTAATATTATTAAAAAATAAATTATTTAATTCTATTTTTGTAAATTATAGTTGCCAATTAATTAATTAGGATTGTTTTTTTTTATTTTAAGCATTAAGTTAAAATGTAATTTATGTACTGATTTTGTGACATGATTGTAATACAAAATATAGTGATTTACCAAAGTTTTGTGCTTTAACTGTCCAATAGAATCGATGTGAATACGTTGCCGAAGACGCAGATGCAATTACTTTATACGTTATTTGTCCGCTGCACACCTGAGTAGGTCCAATTAGTTTAAATTTTGTGGCTCTTTTTTGAGCAGAAGAAACCTAAAGAAATCAAAAACGGAAAAGACAGAAAAATCAGAAAGGGTTGAGGTAATTTGTCTGTAATTGTTTACGCAATTAGATGAAATTAATTAGAAGCTTACACAGCCTTGAGGCTTTGTGAAAGTGACATTTCCTTTAGCATCATTATTGTATTGTGGCCCGTAGGTTGACGTAATACCGTTGAAGTTCCGTAATTCATCCGACATTTGCTGTATATCTTCTAGCTTTTCTTTGTTAGCAGAAATTTGCATTTGATTTGTTTGAGCTTCGCAGGATAACCCTTTGTATGCAAAAAATACAGTATATTGTTTAAGTATACGTTTCTATGTCCTTGCAAAGTGACTTTGCTAAACCTGACGCCACATCAGGTTAAGCTCAGGGCACATTATGACAAAATCAAACCCAACTGCCGAGACTGAAACATACGGGTTGGAATATAAAAATAAAAAAGTTTAATTGTTATTTGACGTCGACACTACAGCAACACATGTCTTGGCAAGATTTTGTCATAAGAAAGAAATATGGTGATAGTGCTGAGCAATAAAAAAGTGGAAAACCTTTCTGCTTTCATTGAAAAGAATAGAAAAGCGAAGTAATGTTTTCAATCAAGGATAAGTAACTTATTTGCACAACAAATTTTGGACAAGGCCCCTAAAAAGCTCCTGACATAGTTTCAACAAAACCATTATTTTATTTCCCTTGTATGGTGCTATAGTGCTGACGTGTTTGGTCTAATTTTTGGATCATGCAGGAAAACGGGCAAAAAAGGATGTCCGTATGTCCGTACATGTGCACACGTGTGTACACGTGAGTACACATGCGCAGACGTGTGTACATGCGTGCATACACATGCGCAGACGTGTGTACATGCGTGCATACACATGCGCACACGTGTGTACAGTTGCGTACACATGCGCACACATGTGTAAATGTGCGTACACGTTCGTACACATGTGCACACGTGTGTACGCGTTCGTACACATGCGCGCACGTGTCTACACATGCATACACATGTAACAATGAAAGAAAGTTGGTTATTTGATATATGAAAGCATTTATTAAAGCAATGGATTTCTATTGGGTTCTTTGAATCCCTTGTTTTTTATCAGTCTCAGTACTTTGTACTGTTTTTCCTGTAACGCGTGATAGGTTTTAGGATTAATGGAATTATTTCCTACAGTATATTCCTGGTGCATAACGTTGATCGAGTGACAGACTATTTTGTAATGGCTTCACAGATCGTGGTTTGATAACCACTATTGTTAAGAACGAACGTGCAAACGGGTTATAAAACGTAACATGTGCTGACAGGCGCAGTTGAAATGCAAATCACGTAAACGACAGAGACCACATAATGGTTCAAACTAACCAGAAATGTCGGATAGATTCATTTTGTTAAAAATGTAAGAACAGCTGCTTGTTCTGATATTACGGTCGAATGTTACATTAATCAGATTCTCATTAAGTAGTATTTCGGCTGACACTATCGCTGGAGGCGTGTCAAAAACATCTAATGTTGCCGTTGAGAATGTCACACCAGGTTCTCTGTGATATAAAAAGGTACACAATAATTATGCGATCAGTTTTTAATTTGTTCAGCAACGTTATGAGTAGGTCTATACTTACAAGTTTTACTTGTATTATTTTAGTGTGCCTTACCTGTTATGCGTAATGATTGCTGCAGAGCTAACAACCACTCCCACGTCTAATATATGAGAGTCGTTGAACTGATCACTGCGAACATTGCATCTGACCGTGTTGACGTTGACAAATTCAGCTTTCGACAATAGTTTTGCTTCTCTGAACGGTCGTAACTTATAGAAGCACCATAAATCTATACTGTTTACAAATCCAGATCCAAGTAATGTAATCTAAATAGAGACGAAACAGAAGTTGTGTTGTGAACCCATTTGGGGTGAAAGGTAGGCTGGTTGCTGGTGTGAACACCAGACATGAATCTTCTAAAGTGCCAGTAACAAATTTCAGGGCTCCTTCATGTAAATGACAAAACCAGTTATCCCAACTAGAAATTACGTGTACACTTACAACATGGGTTTCATTGCTGTTGATTTCGATACCATCTGGCATTATGCTGGTCACTTTCATATCCTGGCTATCAACAACGCTTAATTTGCCAAACGGAGATACAGCATAGAAACTGTCATCATTTAACTGCAGCTTGCATTGAGCGCTGTAATCTCCTTTTTGTAGGTTTTTCGAATCAAAAGAGAACATCATTCGATCTTCTTCCAGTGTAGATTTTACGTTCAACACTTCCCTTGTATCAATGGATTCAACGGTACAAAACACATTCTTAAAGACATCCTGTTTGTATGACCAGGTTGGGCCGTAAACGTGTAACTGAACTTGAGTTTTATAAAATGCTTTTAAACCTATGTGGACAGTTTGTGCTGAGCCAGCTATCTGATGCCAATCTGAAATGTGAGCAGCCATGAGCAAATATTGCATATCTAATATACATGTACATGTAGAGTAATTACTCACTCAGATGAGGCTGAGCACCAAATGCGATGGCATCAATGAGTACATTTCTTTTCCACTTGTTGTTACAATCGAAATAGCGGTATTGCTTTTTGAGGTAGTTTGCATTGGGCTCATTGGAACATCTGCCGCAGAAATGAGCTTCGTCGTTGTCGGGAGTTTCGGTTCCATTAGTTGAGCAGACACCACATCTGTTTTGTGTGTCACTAACGAAAGTAAAAAAAAAACAGCGATTGTATTTTTATGATGAAATTTTTCAAAATATACGTTTTTTATGGCTGTTTGAAAATGTCAATTATTACTTTTATCTTAACTTGATGAACGAGCATAAACATAAAATGAGTAAAATTTATTACTTTTTTTCAAACTGCCATAGCATGTTTATTTTAGAACATAGTTTATTTAGAACATTCAAATCCTTTGGCCAACTACACCCTGCATATATTTGAAGCAAGATTCACTAAAACGTAATTTCCATGAATAAATTGCAATTACGAATGTGATAATACTCTTGCAAGACTTACGCGGCAATTTTATTGGCTATTTTTCTTGCAAGATTCCGTACAAGAAATAAGTCAAATATTGCTGTGAATGTTGCACAGTTTCTTGCAAACAAAAATGAAGATGAGCGTTTTTAGTAAGACGATGTGCAAGAAATTACATTTAAGATTTGCAAAAGTATTATCATCACATCGGTAACTGCAATTAATTCAAGGAAACATATTGCAGTGAATTTTGCTTTTAAATATTACAAGTGCGATCGCCGCTAAGTTACTGAAAACGTTGCACAATGAAGTAGACCTCTAACGGGATGAGAGGCTAGCAATATCTAACGAGCTTTAAGCTTTAATCACACTTGTGTTTATTTTTAGCAAGATATTTTATTTTTTTCTGCAATTACAGATTGTGTTGGTCAGTGTGATAAATTGCTGATGATGTTGCACAATTTGCAATAGTTTTAAATTACTTACTTGGCAAAAATGTCTAATTATCTTTTTTACAGCAACAATTGCTTTATTTTATTGCAAAGGATCTTATGCTCTCATTAGCTTCATACAGCTGATGTCGTATTGTGGTGCATTGGCTGCATGGACATAACGAGAGAGCATCACAGTTGATTCAATCAACTTTTAAGTCGAAGTTGAACTGAGGCTTCCCCGTGCCTCATACATTGTTGCTTTCAATGCAGCCAGGGTGATTATTGTTTTACTCGAAAGCACAAGAGAATCATGACGCTTATGTATTGCAAGAAAGTATTGACTGACACTCACATGTTTAGCCTGTTTGATGCTGTACTGCATCCTGTAGTGTAACCTCTGGAATTTCTGCAATATATGAGAGAATGTTATGGGATGCAAGTTAAATTACTAATTAGAGGATTTTAGCACAATTTAGTTAGATTTGCATTAAAAAAAATACGTTGAAATTATACATGGACATTTCGTGCAATGGTTTTCACCAATGCTGACATCGAAAATATCAAAGAAAGTTTCTCAAGTTGGTTTTACAAATCTGCTCCTTGGCGGCTACAGGGCCACTTTATGGCTCGCTCTGAAGGTGGTTGGCTATATGCCACCTATAATAACCATTACAAACCGTAACAACTTCCTCACTAGTATTAAATCGGAATCTCATAGTTTCGTTGGGGATATTTTGCTGTCTGCTAACCTAAAAAGCGTGTTAACTTCCTCGTTAATTAACCAGATTGATGACCATGCAGGTTTCCACCTGGGCTTCTTTTTTCCTGCGTGATGTTTAACTGAAATAACTTAGGTTGAGGTGATGTTTGTCAAAATAAAGATGACCAGAATGTTGAATAAAAATAACTTTCCATTTAATAAAACTATGATGAGTGTCTATCTAAAAAATTGTACTAAAATACGGCCAAAATTAATTCCCAGCCAAAGATGTTTCATGGTTTGGGATTGGACACTTTACAAATTTGGAGACATACTTCATATTTTGGTACCACAGGACCAATCAAAAGGATTGGTCCAGTGGTACCAAAATATGACATAAAATATATATAAGATTACAAAACAAATAGGAGCATGCAAAAATTAGGTCCATCTGTAAAGTGGTAGACTGACGGTCACTGACCCGAACGTTACGCGCTACAGGATGAAATGAAATAAGCAAAAAAAAAACGAGGTTGCTGCTATGTTCGTCTCATATGCTCTCTATGTTCTTCTTTTCCAAAATAATGGATATTTCCAAAAATAGTTTTCACAACTGAAGGACAAATACTCCTTCGACTAATCTTGAATTGACTTCAAGCTGTTTGGTTTGGGTTACGTCGTCAAAATAATTTGTTAAAAATGTACAATTTGTGTTATTTAAAAATCAATTCTTTCCAAATTAATACCAACTGTTATACCTAAACAGTGACCCATTAAGTGAGAGTGAAAATAAATTTGTCTTTTGTCATTATCCGTAATTGTAACAATTTGAAAGTCAGGTTTGTTGCATACTTGCAATGTCGTTCAAATTCGCATTCTAATTAGATTACACTATACAGAATATATAATCGCTTATGTTCATACAAATCTTGTGTTTTCTTACATGATGCAAACGTCTTTAGAATTATACGGCTCAGTCTTAAGCGTGTTCACATCGTGGCACTGTAATCCACAATCTCGTACTTTGTACTCGGAGCACTCGTTGCAGTCCAGTATCGCATCTAATAAAACAATACCGGTAACTTAAAGCACTGAATAGAATTTCATTTTATTCGTAATATATATAGTTTACCCCCGTTGATTTTTCCGTTACAATCTCGGCATAATTTTCCATTTCCACCACAGATAAGACAATCATCAATCTGCATCGGTTTCTGAAGTGGTATCTGGCCGGTACAATCAGCAGGTCCACGGTGCATTACGGTTAGTTGTCCAGAGAGTGACCCATTGTTTGCACAACGCTGTAGTAATGTGGAAAAAATGATTTTTATGTTAAACGTTAATCCATTATGATTAATGTGGAACAAATGGTATTTCTTACTGTGTTATGTTTCGAGCATAATTGTAGCGATACGTTACGTACTCCACCTGCCGTTTCGTTGTCACTTCCATCCCATGCGGCAAATACGAGCTTTGAACTCATCATCGCATCGGGAAGTGTCCACCACTTGCGATCTTGTTCATGCGGCATAAAGCGTAATTGTGCTGTAGGTGGTAAGAATAAAACGGTTGCTTCGTGTGGTATAACTTCGGGTTCTTGTCGTTCTTCGGTTTCATAGAAATATGGTTCCATTGGATATGTTGATCTTGTTGTTGTTGTTGTTGGCCTTCGCGTAGCTCCCGTGGTTGGCTGTAAAGTTATTTGCATTCCAGAATCGAATGTTCCGTTTACGGTTACATCGGAACTTATGGTCGATTTGTGTTCTGTGCTGGCACTTGGATTTGAAGTGGTAATACCAGTTTCTGAAGTGCCAGCCCGAGAGCTGAACTCAGATGTTGACATAATCTCGTTAGTTACGTCACTTCTTGAAGTAGTAGCCATTTTTGTTGATGTTTCTAACTCCTGCAACAAGTCAGTTGGTGATGTGCCAGTTTCAGATGGTAATATGCCAGTTGCAATTGTTTTTACAATGGAGACTGACGTTGAATTTTCTTCAAGAAAAGTTTCGCTTTGAGAGGTGGCAAACGTGGTTCCTAACTGGAAAGGCAATTCTGTTTCTGTTTCTGGTGTGGCAGAGATAGTTGATCTTTCCATGTCTCTGTTCGTAATACTTTCCGATTTTGATGTTGTTGTGGTGATTGATCCAAACTGAATTGGACTGCTGTGTTCCTTTTCGTCAAAGGTCACTCTTGATGTGCTTGCGAATTCACTACCCAATTGGATTGTTTCGTTCAATGCTGATTTAGAAATGGTAGCAGTCGGTGACACCGCAACGGTTGAAGTTAAACTGGATTTGGGCTGTTCAGTTGATGTATTTGATTTTGTCCTTATTGGTATTGATACCAGGTGTTCTTTTGTTGATTCGAGTAATTCGGCGTTGTTTTTGGGTGTGCTGTACGATTCTGAGGTAAGAATTGTTCTAGGAATATTCGATGCAACAAATGTCGTTTGTTGTCTAGTCGTTGATAATGTCTCTGGGGAGGTTATGTCTACTTTGTCATTTGCAGTTGAAGAGCCCACCTGGAAACCTGTAACCCGAATATCTGAAAAATCCGATTGCGAATCAGAATCTGTCGTTATGGGTAACATGGATATACTCTGTGAAGTATATCGAGAAGTTGTTGCCTCGGTAATTATGGTAGCCGCCGTTGTTATTGCTTCCAAGAAATCATTTAGTAAATGTATAGCACTCGAGCATTTGCTTTGTTTTTCTCGGTCAAACTTCTTTCTCAAATTGTAAGTAGTACGGTTCGTTACGAGGCTTTGATTAATGTTCCGAAAAATGAAGTTGTTTCTAAGAGAGGGTTCCACAATTTTTTGAAAATCTTTACTGTACATTATGCTTTGTTCGCGCGTTTCGTTAGAATATTGCATATCATCTTCAAACTGCGATCCGTTTGTTGTTTCTGGAACGTCGAGTTCGATGCTTCGTGGTTCACGAACTTTCGATTCTAGATTATTTGTTGCTTGTTCGTGGTTCTGCAATCGCTTGTCCACTGGCATCATTCCCTGAACGTTATCAGCAACTCCAAATTTCTTGAGAATTGACATTGAACTATCCATGTCGTTGACATCCACCCAATCGGAATTTGGCATTTTATATTGCCAATTACCTAATGAGCTGACTTGTGCCGACAAGAGAGCCATTCCGAGTGGCTCGCCGCCATCGGGATCACTATAAAATGCAGATACGATATCTTCAACAGAAGTTCCCCCATCGATGAAACCGTTCTGACTACTTATGCCCGTTGAGGGTAATGCAGTCATGAACGGAACTTCGGTGTCAACGTATTTTGCTTCTCTTCGTATGATCGGTGCATCGTTTGTCGGTAATACAGTTACTATGTAAGCATCGGTTGTTTGATTTCCTCTCAACTGGCGTCCGTCGATATCGACAATAATAGGTGATACGTTGAATGTTACGTTACCGTAGAAGTTCGGCTGGAGCGTTAAGCGTATTAGTTGCGATCGTCTTACTAGAATGCCTGCACCGATGCAGTGACTACTCCAGGTTTTTCTGAAAATTATAAGGTGAATGAATCTTTTTCTACAGACACTTAATTGCAGTTGCGAATTTGTATTGCAACTTACGAGGTGGTGTTGTCAGAGTTGGCAACTTGAATCACAACACCATTTCCACATGGAAACAAATTGTTTTGGATATCTTTTGCTATGTCCGTGCAACCGGTTTCGGAAATTTCTAACTGCATACTCTTGACACTTAACAAAGCTGAAAAATTGTTCATCCAGTGTCGAAATTTTTTGGCACTCTGATTATGTTGAAGGTAATCTTCGAGGAACTGAAGCAGTACTAAAATGTGGAATGGAATTTTTTTTATTAATGTTTTTTTTTATGAGTTAGTTTGTGTCACTACTTTATGGTGCCACAAAATAGCCAATAGAACAATAAAGGACTAGGACGATAAAAGCGGTGGTGAGCACTTGTGCCTTGACTCAACCACCACCATGTGGTGGTGATTTCCAATTTTAGAAAAGCCTGTTTCAGCTATTATTGTGAATACATCTGTATGGGCAACAATTATGCTACGTTTTAAACATGGACATGTTTTAGGGAGTTCGTTTAATCAGCTTTGTAAAAAAAAAACATTAAATAAACTTGGCTATCGGAGTAAGTTAATAGCAGTTAATAGTCTTATTAAGTATCCAATTGATTTACAATCTTCTTTGATGTTTAAGGTGACATCTCCTTCTCCAATGAACGTGAAGACTTGCGAGGTTTCAAACTCAATCTCTTCATCTTCTAACACTGGACGTAGCGGTGTTACGTTCAGCACTGGCAATGGTATTTCAGGTAATGGAAATAAGAAGTCACTTGCTTTAGAGGTAACATCTGATGAACGAAATAAGAGCAAATTTTATTATGCTTTCTGATCTCAATTTAAAATTTTGAAGTCGTTTAATGTGATTTCATGTGAAAACACAAGAGTGTATTTAATTATCTTATTGTGGCATTTTACCTCTAGTAATTAATTGGAACTTTCGAATAACCGTGTGTCAACGAGAGCCAAACATGCTATCTGGCATACGTCAGGCACAAACGAGGCAATTATTTTTAAGAAAAATTATAAGTGCATTGGTTCATCGGTTCTAGTGAATTTTGTATTCTTTGTAATTTTGCATAAATGGGGCTTCATTGGAATAGTGTTTAGCTTATCGTAGATCAGAAATTAGTTTATGTGTGTTTAAGAAAATTGTACGTTGTCAAATGTGGGTGATTGTTTTGTTTTCTAATTTATTAATATTTAGCTTACTCTTGTGTTTTCGTGCTTACGGAACCTACGAGTAGTAAAGACCTACTTGTGCACGATCCATTTCTCACACAGCGTTGTTTGTCATCACAATATTCCCATGTACTTGGACATACTGTTCCACAAGGTCTTGAGGGAAGATGGCAATTGGATGTTAATGAACAATAGCTTAAATAAAAATGCAAAGAATAATGCTTTTTTTTAGTAAGTTATGTACTCTGAATGTGATGCACGTAATGCACATGTGTAACATACTGCATGAATGATGGACATTGATTAAAATCTGCAATCCACACACAATGTGGCTTATTTGTGGTCATAAGTGACATGTGGCAACACTTGGACTGCAAAGGACAGTCACTGTCTTGGCGACATACTATGTCTACTGGTAGTGGATAAATTTCGCCACTTGGACACATTTTATTATTTGGTTTTGACAGTTTTGATAGTATTGGGTTTGGGGTTGTGTATGGAAATTCATAGACGTCTGAAATTAACAAAGGTTTTAATTATTATTTGACAGCTCTTTGCTCATTTGCGCAAAGAGGGACAAAAGGCAAAAAAAGTTTCAATGATTTTTTTAATTACATATCCAGATTAGATTGTATTAATGAGTGTAATAATTGAGTTGCACTTGTTTTGTTGACGATCTTTGACTTGTGTCACTGTTCTCGCAAATGAGCAGATATCGTGATGTTTATTATTAGCGGCATGCAATACATATACAGTGAAAACGAATTAATCGTACTATTCTCATCATTTTTGGAACGTCCATATTTTACACAAGTTTCCTTTTGCAAATCGAATACCTAGAAGGAAAAATTTGTTTATTCATGTTTTCAGGCATTCAAGTTCAGGTGTTCAAGCTAGTCGAGTGTTTTCGCTGTCAATTGTGTTTACTGGTTACCAGACTCAGACTTTCCGGGCCTGTCTCGGCCCGGACATGTGTACCGCCTTTAAAAATGCTTTCTGGGGCGCAATTAATTTATAGTAATAATAATAACGTGTATGCAACCGCCTACGTCGCCTATGCCTAGAACGGGCCCTGATGTTTAGGCTTAGGTGTATTTGAGGCTACTTTCTAACCAAAAAAACGTAGTGATTTTCAAATTTAGCATTAGAAACAGAATGGGAACAAATAAAAGTGGCAAAACTTATGTTCATGTCCCATTGTTCATGATTAATAAACAATGAAAAAGCATATTCTTCGAATTTGTGACGTGCTTGCAAATGCATTAAATTTTTTAATATTTAATATAAAGTAGGCCTACTGGTTTTTTTAAATCGTGATTTGTTTTCACCCTGTGAAATTCACAACATGCACGAATGTAGAAGAATTTTTATGTTGATAACGTTAAAATTAAGAGCATTAAAAGCAACCAGTGCAGATTATGCAAATGAAAGAGAAAAATGGAATGCAATACATTTCCGCTAATTCTACATTTTAGAAACATTAATTGAAATTGAATTTATTGTGCTCTGGCCAACTAAATCATGCATACTTTACTGAAAAAGTTATGGAAAAGGGATACATGATGAGAGGAGTGCATTGTTGTGGCAGATAATGATAAGGTTAATCTAAATTAATTTAGTCAAGGTCATGTGACCGCATTTTTGCTTCATATTGAAATCGAAAGTTGAAAATTTGAAATTGCTGTAGAAGCTTAAATTTTAAATATTTTTTTCTTCTTCTTCTTTGCAGTAAGCGTCTCAAATACGTCAACGTGTTTTTTGCTAAATGCTGCTACAAACTCAATTTTTGCACCTCATCTCTGGCGCAATTGTGCATTTCCCATTTGCCGTCGTAGCCATACATTGGATGGCAAGTTCCAGTTTTTTCACAGAAAACCTGTAACAAAAGTAAGGTATTAAATTTTTTATTTAAATACATGTAGACAGTGCCGCGGAGTTTGTTTAAGGTGCCCTCGGCAAGAGAAGGAGGTACTTCTGGGGGTCTTTTGAGCGATCTTGAGGCCTTTTTTAGAGAATTTAAATATTTTTCTACTTTTGGCCGTTTTTTGAAAAAAAGCCAAACACTCTTAGCTTTGTTTTGGTTTTTAACCCATTTTTTCGAATTTTAAAAATTCTTGAATCCTTGTGCGTTTCCAATCCTCTGGGCGCCAATCAGGCGTTAAAATTTCCATATATATAATTTTTTGAGCACATAAACTAAATGACCCGAATCGTCCCATTGTGCTCTGGTGAAAATTTTTAAATGAGGGACAGTAAGACCTGATTCGATAATTAAGTTAAGGTCGATCTGTACTGCACATGGGAAGATTTCAGTAAAAAAATTACAGGGAACCGGGAAAAGTGGTATGAGCAGATTTTATAGAACTATGATATAACGTGTGCGTTCCAGACAGACAGCTGGGTATTTTATGTTCAAACCTCTGATGATTTGCAGGCTTTTCTACTTTGCCACTTTTCTACTGTATTACTCATGGCGTGTAGAATTGGTACACATCGCCACATTTGCAAACAAAACACCTGCAACATAAAATATAGTCAGTCGTATTTAATAAATTAAATAAATATCGAATACAACTTACTTCTCCTTGACTGCACGTGATCATTTCAAGCTTGTTGATCTGCGTTGTTGAATCATTCGTAGTATTTTCTCTTTCCGAGGTTGTTACGGTTGTTGGTAAAGGCAAGGTTGCATTTTGTTCAGTTGTGTTTGCTACCTCATTTCTACCTGAAGCATTTTGTGAGGTTGGTGATGCCATTGTAGACAATACACTGGTTGCATTTAAATTGCTGGAACCTGTTGCTGTTGTTGCGGTGTAACTTTCATTAGTAAGTGATGTCACAGTAGTAGGTGTTGTCATCACGGAAGCATTTGTTTTAGGTGGATTTTTAGACTCTGATGATGCCATTGTTGTTTGCAGTTGTTGTAGTGGATTATTTGTTGTAGAACCACTTGGAGACTCGTAAGATGTTGACGTGTAATTAACGCTTATAAGTTTTGCTGTTGTTGCTTTTACTGTTATTTCACTTGATGTTCCACTAAATGTTGTCATGTTTCTTGCAGCATTTTCTGTAGTAGGTGTTGACCTTTCAGTATTACTGGCAGTAATTGAAGTTCCTGAAATGCTTTTGGTACTAATTGAACTTCTTGTGGCAGTAGATGTTTCTAAATTTGAAATGGTCATAGTTTGGCTGTCATGATTCCCCGTAAGATTTCCAATGGTAACATCACGCGGTGCCACGGATGTTCCAGAAAGTTTACTTCCAGAAGTTAATGGCGCTGTTTCAGTATTGCTTCCATTTGTTGTTGAAGAAACTTCCGCTGTACTTTTTGCTGATGTTCCAGAATTGCTTGGAGCTGTTTCATGATTTAAAGAGTTACTTCCAGTGGCATCTATTTCTGAATTACTTTCAGTTGTAGCTTTTGTGGTTCCAGCATTAATTCTAGTTGGTTTTGCAGTGGGTGAGAGGATTGTCGTTGTTTCAAAACCATTAATAATATGGTCACGGCTGACTCCTACGGAAACCTCTTTTAGCTTGCTAGTCTTTGCAGTCGATGCGGATTTATGAATAAAATATTCATTTTTTGTTAGTCGCGCAGAAGTCGACAATTCATTTTCTTCTTTTAAAGCTTCGCATTTTAAGTGTCCTCCATAAAAAATTGTTATGATTATCAGCCAGCCTGAAATTGTCAAAAATAATCGTGGCACTACTAGCATAAGATGAAAACACGGGAGACAACAACGGTTATAATTCAAAAGGCTAAAATACATAATTGAAACAACGGGAATAATTTTAAAATATGCTAAATACACTTTTACCAAAATCTCTAAAGGTTTTAATAGCTCTTCTAGTTTTTAAAACGTGTTCTAATTTTTTTAAAAAAATTGTAAGCAACAGATTTTGGAGGTCTAGTTACATTTTGATTTCAAAAAATGTACTATTTAAAATCAAAAATAAATGAATTTCGGCATTTTTTTGGGACGGGATTGTAAACTAACGAGCCACCATAATCAGTTAATAACTAAGTTCTACTAAAACTATAATAATTATACCGTATATATGTAATTAATTTATTAAAGTATAAGTATATATAATGAAACTTACCATAAGTATTTAAAGAAGTGTTTCCCATATCAAATCTAATTTAAAATTTACATTCCAAGAACTTTGAATGTTAATTAACTTCTGTTCTCTTGTGGAATCACTAACACTAGTCTTACTTATAATAACTATTATTTTATACAAAGTCGAACTATGCAAAAGTCTTGTCTAATAATGGATAGATCACATTTGAAAACATTGCTTTTTAATAATAATTTAGGTGAATTTTGTTTATTTCCAATAGCAACAAGTCCAGAAGAAATACATATTTGATGGGTTTCTAATTAGAAGGTGTTCCAATATATTTATTGAACCACATGTGGAGATATTTATTGGTAACCATAACTGGTTACCAATAACACAATTAAATGAATAATAAAAAATAGAAAAGAATATTTACTACATTTCTATTGTCAAAACTATGAATTGATATCATTGTTAACTTCATATATTGATTTATTGGAAATTTGGTTAGCTCTTTGTAACATAAATCAATTAGAAAAATTCGTGTTATGGCTTTGATAAAAGTCGTTAATAACAAATAGCTAAAATTATTTAAATTGGTTTGTTTACGAAAACGTTGATAAAATGGGTTTAGAAAATTGCTTATATTATCAATTTATCATACAGTGTTATAGGACCCTGCTTTGTTGGCAATAGAATGTTCTTCTGGGCCCTCCTGAGTTCAATTTAAGTCCTTTTCAGGGCATCTAGAAGACTTTCATTTTTTGCCATTTTTGAAAATTTTCCAGGAGTTTTCCCACTCTTGGAAAATTTTCATTTTTTGACAATTTTTACTTTTTGGAATTTATGGTTTTTTTCGCTCCTCGGAAGTCTCTTGGGCCCTCCTGAGTTCATTTCAGTGCTTTTCAGGGCATCTGAAAGACTCATTTCTTGCCATTTTTTGAAAATATTCATGGAGTCTTTTGGAATATTCATAAAACTTCGAAAATTCATTGCAAGTGAACCAGACGAGCGGGAATGGAACTGTTGGAATCGATGCATTTCCAGAAATGTCTGGAATGCAGGGATGTTTTCATTTAGAGTGTGCAATGCACGCTTCAAAAGTTGCATCAGTTCGGAGTGGGCGTCATTGAAGTGTTTCTATGATTCCTCATGGATTTGTAACTTCGAAAATTCATTACATGTGAACCAGTAGAGCCGGAATGGAACTGTTGAAATCTCTAAATTCCCAGAGATGTCTGGAATGCAGGGATGTCTTCAATTCCATTGTGCACTGCACGCCGTTTAAAGTAGTTGAATTGTAACTATGGTTCTTCATGAAATTTTAACTTTGAGAATTCATTGCAAGTGATATATGGGTTTTTACGGTCCTCGGAAGTCTCTTGGGCTCTCCTGAGTTCATTTCAGTGCTTTTCAGGGCATCTAGAAGACTTTCATTCTTTTGCCATTTTTTGAAAATTTTCTAAGAATATACTTTCTTGAGCATAAGTGCACCATGCAGGTGTACTGATTTATGAAACTGAAACTACTCATGTGAAATGGACCGTTGGTAACGCTATGCCATCTTCGTCTTTATTCAACATTTTAATGGGATTGCTGCGCGTACTAATTTACATATATATTATATTACATTTTTCATATTAAATTTTCTTTCCTTTCATATTACATTTTCTCCCCTTTTGCCTGCGGGGGCGCTAAAATTCTGGCTTGCCCCAGTTGAAACTTGGCTAGTTCCGGACCTGAGCATAATAATCCTTCCAGGCGTGCTATCCTGGGGAACGAAAACAAAATAAATATCTATTCGACCACCTTAATAAATAATAATAAATAAATAAAAGCAATAAAAGTATTAATAATAATAATAAAAATACTTTCGGTTTTTTCATTTACTATTTTATTTAATATCACAGTTATTGCTGAAAATGAGGACAAACAACTTTTTTGTACAACATGTTTGCTTATACTTAGACTTTAATAAAAATACATTTTTTGACATTAAACACAAGTTACAACAAATAATATATCTGAAGAGGAAAGTTTTAAAGATCATTGTTTGTCGAGAAGAGCATTATTGCATTTGAGGTGGTGCCGGTTGCACAGTTGTATTTGGTTGCTTTCCAGTATGTTCTGGTGTCATATTAGGCAACATGGCCTCCAAGTTAGAAGCCAGTAATGGTTGCTGCTTGTTCTTGTGAGATTCAAACAGTCTTTCTCCTCCTCCTCCTTCGATTTTCATTCTATACTGATCTCTACTGTCAATGGTTCCCTCCATAATGGTTCCCTCTAACATGGCAGCTTCATGGTGGATTTCTTTGTATGCCGGTGGTACCTGCATGCTTTCCTACAATTTACAAGTAAAATTATGAGTATAGTATAAACTTGCTTTTGGTTAACGGCTTTTACTTACATTCATGGCTTTAATTTTGTTATTTCGTTGTTTCGCTTTTCTTATGGCTCGAACGAGACATAACAAAACTAGAACGGCTACGATAGCAAAAACAATCCCCACAATGGTTCCTATTACTGAATGCGTTTCTTTTGCTGCATCTGGAATGGAAAATGTAGGTAGGTGAAAGGTATGGTTTCATCTCATCCGATTGTCAGTCAGTCAACGGTGTTGTTATTGTGTGAGCCGGAGTTAAATAAGTATTTTGAACCAAGTGTGAGGTAAAAAAAACCGTCCATTTTTTGTGCCCAGCCCTATTCGCCAAACTAACGTTGAACGAAATGCAATACTTTCTATTTGGTAATATATTAGTTTCTCATTCATTTTCTTGTACAATTTTTAAAGTTTTATTGTGTTTCACTATAAAGTCAGCCCTGTAAATGAGAAATGTCGGCCCACAAATTAAGCGTACCATAACTTTGAGAGACATATTCAGTAGGGCGACCAGAAGAAGAAAAAAAAACGCACATGAAAAATGCCCACACGAATTTTGCACACCGAAAAATACCCAAACCGAAAAATGCCCGTACAGAAAATTGAGAACACATAGTAATTTTCATGTAAAGGTGAAGATGTATGCGCAATTTTAAGTGTCATAGACAGTGTATTAAATGCTTGTATTAAATACTTTTATTTGTATTTGAAATACGTCCATTAAATAACGTATTTGTATTTTGAAATTACTTTTTATTTATAGTATTTTTACTATTTTAGTATTTTAATTAATACAAAATACTATTTGAAAAATTGTTACTTTCAAAAGATTATTTTTTTTTTTACTTTGGCAAAACTTTGACAAAGTTGTATTGGCATGCCTTCGTTACATTGAAGAAAAAACGAATGCTAGACATCCAAGTATAATGCACCAGTTTCCAAACATCAAAGGCTGCCTTCATGAAGTTGAATGCAACTTAAGTTGCATATTCCTCCTGTTGAGAGGTTGTTCTCAAATACAGCTTTGACAGTAATTCCAAGAAGGAATAAAGTGACAACAGTTATTATTCCGCGATGAAGGAAATATTTTAGTATTTTAAATACTTTTTTGAAAGTATTTTGCATTTAGTATTTTAAATAAAAGTAAAAATTTGTATTTTGTATTTTAATTTAAATACATTTTCATGAAACTGTTTTGTATTTTATTTAAATTACTTTTTACAAGTATTTTCGTCAACATTGGTCATATAGCTATTTATAATTGGTTGGTTGACTATAGTACCTTAGTTTCAATTTATTAGTTTCTTTTAAAAACATATAATTCGTTTACGTCATCCTTGAACTTCACTTCTAGATTATGCACATAATTTAGAGTTTATTACTTTATAAAATTGTGATTATGAGGATTTTTCTATGTGCTTATTTTTTCGTGTGCGCATTTTTCTTGTGCGTTTTTTTTTCTGGTCACTCTACTGAAAGTGTCTCTCACAGTTATGAAGTCTATTTTAAAACATGGTTGGGACTTGGCCTGCATCAGGAAATCGGGCTTTTTCCATGGTCCGGCGCTTGAGTTTTTTTTTTCACCAAACTTTTCAATGTGCATTCCGAACTTACCATCATCATTCCATTTCATAGCATAAGAATTCTTCTTTGCACACAACTGCTCGTTATTCATTCCCTGAAAGCAAAGTGTTCCAGCCGCTATCATTTGTTGAATTTTGTCTACTAAATTCTTTCCACCGCCGTATTTTCGATTATTAGGATCGGGTGATATCATCGTCGTAACTTCGATGCTGCCTGGATTTTAAAATCGTTGGTTTACAGAGAAAAAGAGAGATATAGAGATCAATCAGAGAAAACAAACCTTAACCAATTTCTACGAGGTAAATTAACTATATTCGTCTACCTTTCTGAACGTCAAATTGTCGAAAGTAGCTTGCCGGTACGTCTAATAGTTCACCTAACTTATTTGTGGCATGCACTATGAAATTCTCTTTTCCAACCTTTGTAACCGAATTGTCGTAATCTCCGTTAAGAACGAAAAAGATTTCATAAGAATGTATTGGTTGGAATGGCTTCATCGTAGTCATTTCGCGAGGGTCTGCTGTCGTTGGAAGAGGTTCCTTTTGTTTGCCATCAATGTAATCTACGTGGAAAGTCTCGTTTCTTGTGCACAGATTTTCGCCAGCAAAGTCTGTGAAGCACAGTTTGTCCTTGGCAGCCATTTGTTCCATTGATTGGATCAATTGGTCATCGCCACCATAATTTCCTTGTGGGTCTGGTGTCACTCTGACATCAACTTTAATGCTACCTGTTAATAACACAAGAAGTTTAAATGTGAAAAAACAGCATGTTAATGAACACAATGCATTTCAATTCAACTCAGTACGCATATGCTAGCTAGCATAAATATTACTAAAAGTATGTTTTTCAAATGGTATGAAGAACCCTAGTTGACTGTACATTTTTTTTTTTTTTTGGATTATGACTGTGAGGGTCGTATTCTCAATAGTTTTTTTAAGAGCCTAGATCCACGTCCTTCTTGTTGTTTTGAGCAGACGACAACGAAACAAATGAGTGTTCTTATATGTTGTTACTAAAACTGCAAGAAATCGCCTCACATTCGCTCAATTAAAATACAGTCAAGCGCAAAATGCTATAAAAAGTATTGTTCTTCACGTGCTCGATTTATATCATTTTTGAAAAGGTCCTTCTATTTTTAAACAAGGTTCAAAATGGTTCGTTTTTTTAACCCCATGTTAAATCCCATTGGCATCAAAACCGTCCCACAAACATTTGAAAAACTCTTGTTAAAAACGATTTAGAACAATAACAAAATAATCAGCACATATTTTCATGTATTGACTTCACGATGTTTCCTTTTTATAAATTTTGAAAAGGCCCTTCTATTTTTTAATAACGTTTAAAATTGTACGTTTTTTTAACTCCATGTTAAGTCCCTTAGGACTAAAACACCGTCCAACAAAAGTTAAGAGAACTCTGATTAAAAATGATTTAGAGCAATCAGAAAAATTAGCACGTACTTACATGTGTTTATTGCCTTCAGGATTATTCCTTTTTCTAAACATTTAAAATCTTACGTTTTTTAACTCCATGTTAAGTCCCATAGGAGCAAAAAACCGTCACCCAAACATTTGAAGAACTCCCATTAAAAACGACTTAGAACAATCACATAATAATTAGCACGTGCATTAATCTATTGGCTTCACCATGTTTTTTTTATAAGATTAGCACGCGAAATTATTTTTCTATTAATTATTATGTGACTTCGAACCGGGAGAAAAAACGTTAAAAAACCGTTTTTCAATCAACAACGATCGCTGCGCCTACATTCAGAGACATTTTGAAATAAACGCTTTATCTAGGCTTTTAAGTCAAAGCAAGGGCTAACCTCATCAACTATTACATGAAACTTACTATCAAAAGTTCATTAATTTAGCACAACTTTTGACTTTGCAATCATTAAGAATGCGAACCTGAATGCTAGATCTAAGGGTGAGTCTAGACTGGACGAGAGCAACAAACAGAACACTGTCCGCGAACAGTGTGGACGGTTTTCCGAACATTTCTTTGTAACAAAATTTGTTCGTTGTTCTGTTTGGCCCCCGATCCACCAGTTGTCGGTTTTTTTGCCCGTCACATCAAATTGGGGAAAGGAAGGAACACCTTACGAACATGTTCTATATTCACGTTTGGACGCTAGAACAACGACCATGTTTTTTTTAGGAAACGGTCGCGAACATGGTCTGTTCGATGTTCTATTCTGGTCTGAACCCACCCTAAGGTTTAGTACTCCGATGAAGCGAAAATGTTTTGCTGAAGTTTAGCTGATCGTCGGTAAGATCCACTCAACTTTTCAGTGCACATGAAACTGATTCTAAGGTCATGTTTCCATTGGGGGTGAAAATTTGAACTTTTTGCAGATTTGAACTGGTGAAAAATAGAAGAAACGTGGCCCGCGTCCATTCTCTAACATGGTCAAAGGCCACGTTGGTTCACTTTTTCACCAGTTTGAAATCTTCAAAAAGTTCAAATTTTCACCCCAATGGAAACAAGGCATAAGCACCTCAAAGAATTGATTTTAAAACACAGCTGTCACAAGGTCGATATGTCATGTGACCTTCATAAGAAAATGATTTGCATGCGAAGTAGTTTTCACATTCTTATTGGTTGATGCCCATCACGTGATGATTATTTCACAAGCCTAGTCAGCCTCAATGAGTGTACACTGCAACGACCTACATGTATGTTTTCAATCCTGTGATTTAGAGTAATTTATTAATTTAATGTGTTACTAGAACTGCCATCAGATTACAAACGTACATTTTGCAAGTTTGTCAAACTAAATTTAAGAATCGAACATTTTGTTTGAACTTTTTTGGGAAACGGTTTGATGAGACATTTTGTAAATGTTGGCCACTAGTAAAATGAAACCTTTCGCGAACCTTTCCTCCACTTCGGCTTTACGCAACGCGTTTAAATTATTCGCATAATCTTAATTTGTCTTCAGCCGCTGACGAGTACAGCATAAAGTGTTTTCGAGGCCTATAATAAGATTGTTACCTTTTGAGATGAAAATCTTAGGAAAGTAATCAACGGTGACGTTAAACATCCGAGCTAGTTGATTCTTTATGTGTTCTCCAAACTCGTGCACTCCCACCGTCAGTACGGATCTCTCGTAGTCTCCATTGAGTGTGAAGGAAACGTCGTACAAATGCTTCGTCACGAATGGTGATTTTACGTTCTGATTCGATATAAACGTTGGGTATGTTACGAGTGTCGTTGAATTAACGGTTTCTTCTATGTTTGGTTTGATAGGAGTTAGTTCAGCATCTAAGAACACTCTGAAATTAAATGAGTCCGAAAATATTTTAAGTTTTTAACCAATAAGTCCATTTATTGAGGAGAGAGAGATTCACCCATAGTATCCAGTTGGTGGACACGTGCAAGTTACTTTTACTTCCGAAGGGTAACAAGTGACTTTTGTAGTTTGGCAGATGTCCGTTCGCCACGCTGTTTCATCCAGAGCGGCACACTGTCGAAAGGTAAAGATTCGATTGGTTTATTTTGATTGTACACATTTGTTTGGGAGCTCTCACCTTTAGAAATGGCATTTCTTTTTTGGTTACAAGTGTATGTGAAATACTTATATCAAGATGTAATTGTTGCACAAATTCAAACAAGTCGACAGCAACTGTGTTTCCATATAAAGCTCCCCAAGTAACGAGTATATCACCTCTGAAATAAGAAAAAAGGTTTTTACTGAATGATTAACAAAAGTGAAGAAGGGCTTTCAAACACAAGATGCTTGAACAGACGTTTTATGAGTAACTATAGTAAAATACACAAATTAAAGGTTACAATTATGGAATCAAGAATAAATTGTATGTATTTTAGAAAATAGAAGAATAGGTAGCAGAGCCGTGGCGTTCGAATTTCGATTAGCAGCCACTAGACTTGGATGTTTTGGCTGTAGAGTTGTGTAGTTTGCACCGAAGGCGCGAAATAAGGCGAAAATGCTGCGTGTATCGCGATTTGAAAATGACCCGTTTTACCATTTACAAAATATAATGAAAAAAACTTTTAGCATTATCTTATCACCGACTATTCTAGTTTCGAAAACACTTGTATAATGTTTCTACAGAAAAAAAAGTTCGCTTGAAAAATATAACTTTTCTCAAAACCGTGGGTGAAGGAATAGACCTCCTGTGAGGGTAATAACAAAATAAATGTTTATAAAGCCACCTTATACTAATTCGATATTTTTTAGAACTCGAAACGAAAATTGTCAATAACACCAATTATTCCAAATGACAGAAAAGAAATCCTAGCTGTATAGTTTAGAAAAGTTCCACAACATTGCCTACATTTAATAATAAATACATAACTATATATTATTATTATATATATAATATCCCAGGTCTGTGTGTGTGTGTGTGTGTGTGTGTGTGTGTGTGGAGTAACAACTGTACAAAACCATTGAAGCACGTCGGAATTTATATAAATTTGAATAAATGAACCGTTTTTTTCTTCTCAAGGTCAACTATATGTTGAACTCTTCCTTTGGAAAGTGTAGAAGGGGGGAGAGAAAGAAAAGTGGGAGGGGTTAGGGGAAGAGGTTGGAAAGTGTAGAAGGGGGGAGAGAGAGAGAAAAGTGGGAGGGGTGACTGAAATTGAAATGAAAGGAGTAAAAAAAGGAAAAAACGTCGCGCATGCGCACAATTGCCTGTGAATTTTGCTCCCGTCATTTATGACGGGTTACCCCACTAGTTTATTATAATTTATTACATTTTTGTATTATAATAATTGTGAAACTAAAATATAATAATTTATTTTCTGAAACTATTTAATTCATTGCAATATTAATTTTATTTTTAAAATAAGTATAATATAGTGAAATATAATTGTTTATTTGTATGTTATTCTATTGATTTGCAGGGTCCTGTGTAAAGGAATAGGCAAAAAGTAGGGGGTGTCGAAAAAGGGCGCACAAAATGATGTCATAAGCAGGAGGGAAAAACACAATTCCATATAGACTCCAGCTTATAAGGGGCGAAGTGTTTTATCCTGTTATCTAATATTCTTGGGCCACACTTTAAGAGCCTAAGTATTCTAGAGTTTCACGTGCCAATGAGACACGGTCAATTTTGCGGTTCAACAGTTGCCTAAATGGCTGGTAGCAACTGAACGGCTATTCGAAACGCCATGAATTTACCTTAATACCTGTAGAAATAATTAAGAAAAGCTACACCCAGTTTTTCTTAAAGCTGAAAGGTGGCTACCAAACCGGAACTTTCTGAAGTCAATGGTCTTTAACATGGGTCGAGCAAGTTAAGCATAATTCAAAATGTTATAAAATAAAAACGCATTTGAGTATTGCAATAAACCAATGTTAATACCTGGCCACAACGTTCAAGAAGAGATTACAACATTAATTATAGTTAAAAATTCAACCTAAAGGCACTTAGGGGGCGAGAATCGAGGCCATGTTTTTGGAAACGTCAAGTTTTGCTTGACATTGCGTCTGTGGAGTCATGCTGCACGTGCAAACTGAGTTGTCTAGGCTCTTAACTATTAATCACTGTCACAAAAATGTGGTGTATATAATATAGTCTTATGCATACCTTCTATTTTTCTCCATTGATTCTGTGATAAGCAAAGATGCAGAAGTAAACGGATCACTTAGAAATTGTGCAGAGCCACTGCAGACGACTCCACAGTTTGATTGTGTGCCGTCGCACTCCAACTGCACGGGTCGGTCTTCCAAGTCAATCATGTACTGAAACTAAAATAATACAGAAATCGGATTTAAACAAAACATTTAAGGGCAGAAAGTTAATGGTAACTTACCTCAAAATGATTTCCAAATTTGTGATGCATAGATTTGAAGATTTTTTGTTGTTCCTTTCGAAGAACGTCATTGACGTCTGCTTTCGTAACTATTACCGTGACAAACTCCGATTTGGCTGTTTGTTTGACTCCTGAGTTTTCCGTTCTTGTACACATTCCACCCCAGATGTACGATAAATCGTTTAATAATTGTTCATCGAGAACTCCAGAGTAACTTTCATTTTGTTTTACAATCGTGTTCGTCGTATGTAGTAATATTTGAACTTGATTTGCAGTCAGTGGTTCGTACAGATCCAGGATATCCATCGTTTCATTGTTGGTTTCGTTTTCGAAATTATTACTGTTATTGCTGTTGAGAATGTCATTTAAGTTTCTGTTCGACGTTTCTTTGTTGTTATTTGTTCGCCATCCTCGAACTCCTCTGTAACGTCGTCGCGAAGGGCGCATAAAAATCTTGGGCCTAGTGTTCGTACCTAGAAGTGTTGTTCTTTTGTTTGACGAGTATGAATTGGATTGATAAGTGGTGGTTGATCTTTTCCTTTCTTTTATAACTGTACTTTTATAGCCTGGGTCGAACTTTGATTTTGAGACTGATTCTTGAGAATGAGCTGGAATGCGCTCGGAATTTACTGGATTCGATGCACCGGCGACATTTCTGGGTCGTTGCATTGTTGCAGCATTTGATGAAGACGTTTTGTCATTGTTTGAGTTGGAATTAGAATTGGAATTAGGATTGGAGTTCGTATTGGAATTTGAGTTTGACTGGGTGTTGTGACTGGACTGTTTCGTATTAGAAGATGATTTCGAACCACTTTTACTGCCACTGCTGCTACTGTGAGAACCACCGCTTCTACCTCCACTTGACTTGCGTTTAACACGACTATGGGCCTCAAACTTGGTTGATTCTAGAGAACCGTTTTTGAGATAATCCGAACTTAAGTCGTATCCTAAGTGAGCTCTGTTTTCTGTGCTTAAAGGTCTTGCGATGGAGTCCATAATTTTGTTGTGTAGTGATAAGAGTGCCATCATGGTACTTCTTGTTGGATTCACATTGTCGCTCGCATTTGCTAGTGCACTTAGTATGTCTATTGCTTGATCGTACGAACTAGAACTCCACAATAATCTGTAAAGAGAATTAGACATTTTAATTGAACTCATATATGCGCTCATTACGTGTTTGACTAAAATAAGCTTTATTTAGTGAAATAAGTGGACAATATAACATTGTTGTTCACTTGCAAGCTTTTGCGGTAGCTGCTCAAAAGCGGTATATGCTGTCGACTTTCGGCTAAACGCTGTTTCATTGATGACCATAAATATGGTCCTAATTTATTTACACCATTACGAGCGTACATTAAACCAGTTTACTATAACCAACCAACCCAGTGTAAATTACGCGCCAATTTCACGCTATTAGTAGCTGTTTAGAGCCGTAACAAAGCCAAGTTTGCGCCCAATCGAGGCAAGAATAAAACTTATGCCGCCTTTTAGTTATATCATTCTAGTAATGTTGCTTCCGTGAAACTTCACACCTGCGGCATGTTCCTCAGTTACTCGCTCTAATATGCCCATGCAATGTGGCTGTTTTGCAGCACTTGCCCCACATTACATGTGCATGTTAAAGCATTTTGCAAATCATAAGGTTTGGTTCCACATAGTTACTTGTCACTGCAAAATACTCATCATTAACCAATGTAAAGACTATTAGGTAACTTACTACAAACGATAAACGTCTAACTAGTGTTCTGTGATGCTGCCACTTTGCTTACTACAACCATGTAAATAATAAACTTGTATGTTTTTTTTTGCTAACAAGTCACTTCTTGGTCACAGAATGTTCACAAGCTTTGGTGCACGTAAATGAAGAATGAAACTAGTCATGTATGACTATTTTGCAGTGACTGATAACCATATGGAATCAGGACTTAAAAGTTCACCGAACACCGCGAGTATATAACTCAACCTTTACCTCGTTTCTGCTGTTGCTGCTAATAGTTGGATCATTTCATTAGCAATGTTGTCAAACTTGCGGTACATGCTGCTGCTGTTGAAGTTGAGGCCGCAAAATTGAAGCGTCTGCAGTGTTGAAATGGATTGTTGTAGAGCAGCTTCGAGATCGCCTGTCAAAATGTATAAAAGGATTTCGTTATTGTTTATATTTTGTTCGTTTTAATGCAATGATTTCATTTTTAGAAAATGCAGTTCACCTTTATCATTCAATACACTAACAGCGCTTAACATCAGTTCGTAGTAATTTTTCGATATAATTGTCGGAGGTCGAATTTCAATCGGTTCAGATTCAATCGTCGAGCAAATCGATTCCGATTTACATGCTTTCAAAGTGACTGTTAGTTTTTCTGTTGTATTTGCAACTGTAAAATAAATAAGTTTCACTCGTAAACGAATTAATGAGGTTGGTCCACCTCCACAGATTCGATCTTGGTCAACAAGATTGGTTGGAGGTGGAGGCTATCTATTAGAAGTTGAAAGATTATAACATTGGCTATTAGTGGTGGGATATATTTTTTCTCCCAAAAATATTATCATGTTCTTCTTCAAAATGGTTTATATTTTAAACGTCGAATTCCTCCCGAAATGGACAATTTCTTTGCTGTCAAATTTTCGAGCCCTTCTTATAACTATCGAAGTGTTCTTACTTGCTGGTAAGCGTAGTCCGCGAATAACAAATTCGGAATTTGTAATTTGTCTTAAGATTCTATTAGTATCTTGTCCTGCAGTTTTGTAGCTTAAAAACAGCGAAACTTGTTCGTCAAAATAGTTGAGCGTCTGTGATAAATCTACCACAAAAGGTGTTAAAAGAGCAATTCCAGAAGATGGTGAAACCTACGCACAATGTATAATATGTCTTTGAATACAAACGCGCAGCTTAAGTGAGCATTTGGCACACGGAACACTTTTTAATGGCCGAGTTCGACTGCAAAATGAAGTTGGCGTGTGACTTGTGTGGATAGGTCCGGCGTTTTTACTTAAAAATACATTGCAACCAGTACTAACCACAACCCCCATCACCGGTGGTAGTTTTTGACTTCAGAAGCCGCTTGTGTGCAAAAAGAAATGGCATCTTTCCATATCAATATATTGCAACCACAACATTGCCACCTGCAACAACATTGTGCAGTAGAACTCGGCCACTTAAAAGTAGTCCATGTGTCAAGAGACTCCTATTTTTTAAGAAAAAATACCTTGAATTTTTGCATATGAACATTTGAAGCCTTTTGTGTTTTCAGCCGTATTTCTGCATACGTTATTCCATCCAATGGGTGACTGGCTGTCAGACGTATATTGTATTTGGAATTGGGATCGAGATGACGCCAAAGGGCGTTCTTGTCTTCCGTCAACGTGGATGGCTTTAAGATAACACTAACTGGCAAATTAGTGACATCCGAATGAAGATAGCGGTACCATCCGGGCGAAAATGTTGACGATGTATCAAACATTGAATATCCCACGTCATTTGTTCCTTGCCACGTCAACGTGGTTCCTGCCGAAGCCGATACGAGAGCTCTCAGAGTAACGTCTGAATTTGGTACAACTCGGTTTTCACTTCCCTGAATGATTCTGATTTTGGGGGCGCGTAGACTATTTGTTATTTGAACGTCGACAGATGCAGAGGCTTTGCGACCGTCGAGTGCTACGACATGAACCGTAAAAATGTACCTGCAAGGTATAAGATTGGGGGTCACTCGAGTCACTCGTCATGCACTTTTCCTATGTCAAGCATTGTAATTTAAGACCCTAGACACTCCAGTGTGCACGTGCTGTCTTCGTATTTTTGGCAAGAAAATCTGCAAGATTCGACTTATTTCTTTCATGGAATCTTGCGAGAAAATTTGCCAGTGTGATCACGTTTTAAAGTGATTGATTAGTCAAAGGTAGAGAGAGCTAAACTAATAAACTTGAGCGAGAGTTTCATGTAAAAGTCAATGAGTTTAGTTCCATCTTTAACAAAGCAGTCGTTAAGATTATGATCCTAATGACTAAACTGAAGTGAACGTACGTGTTGACATTTAAGATGTTTTCTGATATCGAAACTAATGGGAACTGCATCTCGTTGTAATAGAGAGTTTCAAGGCGAACTATGGCAGTGTTGTTCTCAGAGTAACATCCATTTCCATCTAGAGTTCGGCATTTCCAGTAGAACTAAAAATGATCAGTGGTCGTTGTGAGGAAGTAAATTATTAGTAAAAAGTATCGGGTGTCTTCCTACTCTTAATGGTGCCCATTTCTCTTGAGGATCAAACGATTGCTGTGCATCCAGTAGAAATCCTTGGTTTGTCGGAACGGATATTTTGGTTGGTGTCACGACTACTATTGGGTCTGCAGTTATTGTTGTGAAATTAAACTGTTCCATTGTTCCTGTAGATACATCTCCATTTGCGATTGCTTTAAAAAAGAAAAAGAAGATGAATCATATATTTAGTAGAACACTAAGCCTCCATTAGATAGATAAGTACGTGGTAAGTTCCAGAACCCACCCCAATTCAGCAACGGCACAAATAAACCAATGACAGTGAAAGAAAGTGACTTGTGGTTTTTTATTACTCTTACTATCTGATCTGTCTTAAGCTCAACTTAATTTTTTTTGTAAAGCAAACTTAAAAAAATTATATTTGTTAGATTAAACATCATATTGTATGACCCGCGGATCTTAATGAAGTTGCACATGCCTGCTCTAAAAGCTCTAAAATGCCTCAGGATTGCTCAACTGGCCGTGAAGTCCCGAAAAGCTTGGAAAAGCACAAGGCTCCACCCTGATTTTATCCAGCTGGAGAAGCCTTCTCCAATATTTCCACCAATAGCTCCAATAAGCTTTGCGCCCAGCCAGGTACATCACTTGCCTCACTAGTTACGGCTCTGATGAAAAGTAAGCTTATGATAAAACTTGACACGAAAAGTGCGATCGAACTTAAAATCTAAAGTTCGGAATATGTTTCGCATAAAACCGACCATTGGCTCGTGAAACACATCCTCCTGAACGTGGTTCTGTTAGGAAACTTGTTAGTGCTGTTTTTCGAGGCATAAGATACCATGGTCATTCATCAGATTTTCATTTCTTACAATATACTGTATTTGGAAATACGCCTTGGGTGCAATTGAAAACGACAAGCTTCGTAACATAGATAGGATCATTGTGTATTGATTGTGATCAGTAATCATTGATCAGTTTCGAGCAGCTGCTGCAGCATCTACAAAATGCATGTCAGCATTTATGAGTCAGTTAGGATGCATCTTAACCCATATTTCCAATAAATCCGCGCAATCGTTTGTTGCTTTCAGTAATCGATTTACTTTTATTATTCATCTTATTACAGAAGTAACTGGAGTCGATTTAAAACTAACTGACGTGTTCGGTCTCTTCCTGATTATTTTCTATAAAGCAACTGTACATTTCTACTGCATAGTGCGTACTAGAATAAGGTAAGTCACACATTTTATCGTGAAACTTGGTGTTTTTGTTTACCATTATCTCTTAATTTTAACCATTTCTGGTTAAAATTAAGAGATAATGGTAAACAAAAACACCAAGTTTCACGATAAAATGTATGGTTGTTGGTTTTTTTACTGTTATTGTGTTGGGAATGGCATAATTTTATTATATAGAACCGCTTGAATAGAACACTTTGCGTACAATTCGCATATTTAATTCCGTACCAATGCAAGTGACGACATATTCCTTTCTTCCCTGTAGTGAGCCTTTTTCGATGGTAGCAAATTGGCCTCGAATTTCTGCTAGACTTGCTTCGTCTGTGTTAATCTCCCAATAAAACTGAAATTTACAACAAAAATTAATTAATATTGACTATGGTATACAGTAAATGAAAAATTAATTTTCAGTAAAAGAAATATAACTAGAAAATATTTTTCTGAATTAACATTTGATGGACGTTTGAGAACGTTAATTAGTTATTAATTAATTATTAAATTACAGCATCCATTTACTGATTTAGCTTTTGACAAATTCCAGAAATTTTCTTAAAATTGGCTCCATGAAAAACAGGCGCAAGAAGTGCGCGCATGGGGCCTCAGTGCTCAGTGCTTTATTACCTTAAAATTTGGTTTTTCTGTTCTCTGAGATGACGGGCACATTTCAGTAATTGCTTCCAAACGTATTTCACGCCGAGGATCAACTTTGAGTGGTCCTTTGAGTGTTAGCGTAAAAGGAGCAAGTGGCAAGTAGATTAGTTTTTGACTTAATATCGTAACTGTGACGGATGACGTTTCACTCGTACAGTCTACTCTAGCAACCACTTCGTATGTGATGTTCGGTGTCAACTAAAAATGAAATAAGCTTAAGTTATATTATACTTTTCTAAAATATTATTCTTTTCTACTGAATAACAGGTTTTTTTTAATAAGTAGCTTACAAATGTTAAGCTATCAATTAAAGCAAATTATGCAAAAACAATAGAATTCAGTAAAAATTATCATTCATGAATGTATAATATATGATATAAATTAATTTTGTGAAATTGTTAGATTAGCAAGTTAGCAGTTTCTGTGAAATTATGCCACTAGTTCAAGACATTCACCATTTGCGTGGAGAACGTAAATTCCATCTGAAGAGAGTTTACATTATTTGCAATTTCTTGCAAACGTTGCAATTGCTTCTTAAATGATTCTGACTGATTATCTAAAAAAAAAGATTAGACACTATTAATAAATAATTCGTTCGTTAGTAATATCAATGAATAATAGCCTAGACACTCCCGTTTCTCGTGCCATAACTCATGGTCAATTTTGCGGTTCCAGAGTTACTCAAATCGCTCTTGCAGCCAAACGGCAATTGGAAACATCACGAAATGAACTTGCTACTCGAAGAACATATTGACGAATACGTCGGCGAAAGGAACCTTCTTAAGGTCAATGGTCTTTAACATGGGTCTAGCAAATTAGCATAATTCAAGAAGGTGTGAAATATAAACCCCTTTAGCTTTCCCATGAAAACGGAATATCCGGGCAATTATGTGCGAAATCCCCTGGTCACTTTAAACTGTGTGTGGACGAAGGCAGGTTTTTTTTCCACACATCGTTTCAAAACGCCACGGTTTTCAAAGTGAAATAACGTGTGTGTGGATGGCCAGCTTTTGAATGTTGCAACCAAACGACTTTTGAAGCTAGATGGCCATTTCTGGTGTATCGATCTGGACTGACGGACCTGGATTATCAGGCCAAATCTGTCGTTGATCCCATCGTCGATGGGATCACGGGAGCATATCTGTCAGTACAAATCTGCCGAAATTTTCATCTACGAAGTTAAGGGATCTGGACAGACTTCGGTCAGAAGCCCCTTTCAAATGTATCCTCAATACGATGCATTACCAATAAATTATTTAATATTTTTAAAAATAAATTATTTAATTACATTTTCGTAAATTCTAGTTGCCAATTAAATAATTAGGATTGTTTCTTTTATTTTAAGCATGAAGTTAAAATGTAATTTATGTACTGATTTTGTGACATGATTGTAATACAAAATATAGTGATTTACCCAAGTTTTGTGCTTTAACTGTCCAATAGAATCGACGTGAATACGTTGCCGAAGATGCAGATGCAATTACTTTATACGTGATTTGTCCGCTGCATACCTGATTAGGTCCAATTAGTTTAAATTTTATGGCTCTTTTTTGAGCAGAAGAAACCTAAAGAAATCAAAAACGGAAAAGACAGAAAAATCAGAAAGGGTTGAGGTAATTTATCTCTAAATGTTTACGCAATTAGATGAAATTAATTAGAAGCTTACACAGCCTTGACGTTTTGTGAAAATGACATTTCCTTTAGCATCATTATTGTATTGTGGCCCGTAGGTTGACGTAATACCGTTGAAGTTCCGTAATTCATCCGACATTTGCTGTATATCTTCTAGCTTTTCTTTAGTAGCAGAGATTTGCATTTGATTTGTTTGAGCTTCACATGATAAACCTTTGTATGCAGAAATATAGTTAATGTAAGTTTCAGGATAAGAAACTTTATGTGCGCCTCAAATTTTGGACAAGGCCTCCCAAAAAAGGCCCCAACGTAGTTTCTATAAAACCATTTTTTTTTATTTTCCCAGCATGCTGCTATAGTGATGACGTGTTTTGATTTTCCTGTAACATGTGCTAGGTTTTAGGATTAATGTAGGATTTTCTACAGTATATTCCTAGTGCATAATGTTGATCGAGTGACAGACTATTTTGTAATGGCTTCACAGATCGTGGTTTGATAATCACTATTGTTAAGAACGAACGTGCAAACGTGTTACAAAACGTAACATGTGCTGACAGACGCAGTTGAAATGCAAAGCACGTAAACAACAGAGACCACATAATGATTCAAACTAACCAGAAATATCGGATAGATTCATTTTGTTAAAAATGTAAGAACAACTGCTTGTTCTGATATTACGGTCGAATGTTACATTAATCAGATTCTCATTAAGTAGTATTTCGGCTGACACTATCGCTGGAGGCGTGTCAAAAACATCTAATGTTGCCGTTGAGAATGTCACACCAGGTTCTCTGTGATATAAAAAGGTACACAATAATTATGCGATCAGTTTTTAATTTGTTCAGCAACGTTATGAGTAGGTCTATACTTACAAGTTTTACTTGTATTATTTTAGTGTGCCTTACCTGTTATGCGTAATGATTGCTGCAGAGCTAACAACCACTCCCACGTCTAATATATGAGAGTCGTTGAACTGATCACTGCGAACATTGCATCTGACCGTGTTGACGTTGACAAATTCAGCTTTCGACAATAGTTTTGCTTCTCTGAACGGTCGTAACTTATAGAAGCACCATAAATCTATGCTGTTTACAAATCCAGATCCAAGTAATGTAATCTAAATAGAGACAAAACAGAAGTTGTGTTGTGAACCCGTTTGGGGTGAAAGGTAGGCTGGTTGCTGGTGCGAACACCAGACATATCTTCTAAAGTGCCAGTAACAAATTTCAGGGCTCCTTCATTTAAATGACAAAACCAGTTATCCCAACTAGAAATTATGTGTTCACTTACAACATGGGTTTCATTGCTGTTGATTTCGATACCACCTGGCATTATGCTGTTCACTTTCATATCCTGGCTATCAACAACGCTTAATTTGCCAAACGGAGATACGGCATAGAAACTGTCATCATTTAACTGCAGCTTGCATTGAGCGCTGTAATCTCCTTTTTGTAGGTTTTTCGAATCAAAAGAGAACATCATTCGATCTTCTTCCAGTGTAGATTTTACGTTCAACACTTCCCTTGTATCAATGGATTCAACGGTACAAAACACATTCTTAAAGACATCCTGTTTGTATGACCAGGTTGGGCCGTAAACGTGTAACTGAACTTGAGTTTTATAAAATGCTTTTAAACCTATGTGGACAGTTTGTGCTGAGCCAGCTATCTGATGCCAATCTGAAATGTGAGCAGCCATGAGCAAATATTGCATATCTAATATACATGTAGAGTAATTACTCACTCAGATGAGGCTGAGCACCAAATGCGATGGCATCAATGAGTACATTTCTTTTCCACTTGTTGTTACAATCGAAATAGCGGTATTGCTTTTTGAGGTAGTTTGCATTGGGCTCATTGGAACATCTGCCGCAGAAATGAGCTTCGTCGTTGTCGGGAGTTTCGGTTCCATTAGTTGAGCAGACACCACATCTGTTTTGTGTGTCACTAACGAAAGTAAAAAAAAAACAGCGATTGTATTTTTATGATGAAATTTTTCAAAATATAGGTTTTATATCTGTTAATTGCAGAGGCGTGCTGGCCATCGGGGGCAGCTCTGGCAAATGCCAGAATGGTCGGTATTCAATTGGGCCGTTTTTTTTTTCAAAAAATATTTTCAATCCAGTATAAAATTAAAAAAGAGTGGGTTATTTGTCTCCATACAACTGTGACACAATGACAACAAACACCCGCCTACACAGTTACTGTGTGTAGGTGGGTGTATGTGAAACAACTGTTTTCAATCAGTTATGTATACAGGCAATTGTGCTAGCATTAGAATTTTTTTTGCCCCGCCCTTTTATGAGCATCATCAATTTCTAATTGGTTTGTTACTTGGTCTGACGTGATAAAAGGCCGGGGCAAAAGATATTCTAATGCTGGGCACAATTGCCTGTGTTTGCTGTTGCAGATTTGTTTAAAGATGAGGTAAGAAAATGGGAGCCAGTATATCCTTAAGTTGCCAGGGCAAAATTATTTTCCCAGCACGCCTCTGGCTGTTTGAAAATGTCAATTATCGCTTTTGTCTTCAACTAGATGCACGAGCATAAACAAAATGTCTTAATTATCTTTTTTTACAGCAACAATTGCTTTATTTTATTGCAAAGGAGGGAGCGATTTGCTTAACGAGGGAGCAGCATCACAGTTGATTCAATCAAATTTTAAGTCGAAGATAATCTGAGGCTCCCCTATGTCTTATACATTGTTGCTTTCAATGCAGAAAACTGATTATCGTTTTACTCGAAAGCTTAAGAGTATCGTGACGCTTACGTATTGCAAGAAAGGATTGACTGACACTCACATGTTTAGCCTGTTTGATGCTGTACTGCATCCCGTAGTGTAACCTCTGGAATTTCTACAATATATGAGAGAATGTTATAGGATGTAAGTTAAATTACTAATTAGTGGATTTTTGACACAAATACGTTGAAATGATACAGGGACATTTCGTGCAATGGTTTTCACCAGGGCTGACAAATTTTCTATAATTTAATATAAAAATTGAAATACTGTAAAATATTTATAAAAAAAAGTATCGTACTTGATATATCAAAAATATCTAAGAATCCATAACATCAAAAATATCGAAACATTCTCAAAGCTATCTAAACTTAAGTAAGTTTACATATCTAATTCTAGTTAAGTTTTGTTTTCTGATATTTTTTATTTATTTTTTCATCAGCCATTTTAGATTTTTCTGTTTTTTTTTTAAAAGAGAATATTTTTGATTTTTCAACTTTACGATTTTTCTAATCTTGAATTGACTTCAAGCTGTTTTGTTTTGGGTTATATCAAAATAAAATGTAATTAGCAATAAGATAAAGCAAACATTTACAAAATTACAAGAAAGTTCAAATACTATTAAAATTTGTTAAAAAAAATATGACATGTGTTATTTAAAAAAATCAATTCTGTCAAAATTAATACCTAAACAGTGACCCATTAAGTGAGAGTGAAAATAAATTTGTCTTTTGTCATTATCCGTAATTGTAAGAAATGGAAAGTCACGTATGTTGCCTTCAAATTCGCATTCTAATTAGATTTTACTATACAGAATATACAATTGCTTATGTTCATACAAATCTTGTGTTTTCTTACATGATGCAAACGTCTTTAGAATTATACGGCTCAGTCTTAAGCGTGTTCACATCGTGGCACTGTAATCCACAATCTCGTACTTCGTACTCGGAGCACTCGTTGCAGTCCAGTATCGCATCTAATAAAACCATACCGGTAACTTAAAGCACTGAATAGAATAATTAATTTCATTCGTAATATATATAGTTTACCCCCGTTGATTTTTCCGTTACAATCTCGGCATAATTTTCCATTTCCACCACAGATGAGACAATCATCAATCTGCATCGGTCTCTGAAGTGGTATCTGGCCAGTACAATCAGCAGGTCCACGGTGCATTACGGTTAGTTGTCCAGATAGTGACCCATTGTTTGCACAATGCTGTAGTAATGTAGAAAAAATGAGTTTAGAGTTAATAAACGTTGATCCATTATGATTAATGTGGAACAAATGGTATTTCTTACTGTGTTATGTTTCGAGCATAATTGTAGCGATACGTTACGTACTCCACCTGCCGTTTCGTTGTCACTTCCATCCCATGCGGCAAACACGAGTTTTGAACTCATCATCGCATCGGGAAGTGTCCACCATTTGCGATCTTGTTGATGCGGCATAAAGCGTAATCGTGCTGTAGGTGGTAAGAATAAAACGGTTGCTTCGTGTGGTATAACTTCGGGTTCTTGTCGTTCTTCGGTTTCATAGAAATATGGTTCCATTGGATATGTTGATCTTGTTGTTGTTGGCCTTCGCGTGGTTTCTGTTGTTATTTTTGTTGGCTGTGAAGTTGTTTGCATGAGAGTTGTTAGCATTCCAGAACCGAATGTTCCGTTTACTTTTCCTTCGGAACTCATGGTCGATTTGTGCTCTGTGCTGACACTAGGATTTGAAGTCGTAATACCAGTTTCTGAAGTGCCAGTCCCAGAGCTGAATGCAGATGTTGACATAATCTCGATAGTTACGTCACTTCTTGAAGTAGGAGCCCTTTTGGTTGATGTTTCTAACTCCGGCAACAACTCAGTTGGTGTTGTGCCAGTTCCAGTTTGAGATGTGCTAGTTTCAGATGGTAATATGCCAGTTCCAGTTGCTTTTTTAATGGAGACTGGTGTTGAATTGTCTTCAAGAAAAGTTCCGCTTTGAGAAGTGGCAAACGTGGTTTTGGATGTTCCTAACTGGATAGGCAATTCTGTATCTGTTTCTGGTGAATTGGAACTAAAGCTTTTTGTCACATTTGCTTCCGAGTGTGTTATATCTTGTAGTGTGGTAGAGATTGTTGATCTTTCCATGTCTCTTTTCGTAATACTTTCCGATTGTGATGTTGTTGTGGCGGTGGTTGTTCCTAACTGAATGGAACTGCTGTGTTCATCTGTTCTAGCAGCTGGCGAATTGGAATAACTACGAGTAGTTATTGCTTCGATTGTATTTGCGTTGTTGGCTTCGGTTGTTGTGCTCCGACTTGAATATAATGTTTGTGGAGTTACGTTTTCTTTTTCGTCAATTGTCACTCTTGATGTGCTTGTGAATTCGGTAGCACTACCCGATTGTATTGGTTGATTCGATGCTAATTTAGAAATGCTTGCAGTCGGTAGCACTGCTACGGTTGATGAAGTTAAACTGATTTTGGGCTGTTCAGATGATGTTTTAGATGTTGTTTCTTCATTTGTTAAAAACATTGGCGTTTGTATAGATTGTGATTGTTGTTTTTCAGTTGTTGCTGTAACAAGTAGTTCGCTTCCAGTTGTTGTCAATGATGAATTTGATGATGCTAAACTTGATCTCGGCTGTTCGGTTGATGTTTTTGATGTTGTTTCTTGGTTTTTTGAAGACATTGGCAAACGTGTAGATTGTGAATGTAGTTTTTCAGTCGCTGTTGGAGGTAGTTCGCTTTCAGTTGTTACCGAAGTTGCGTTCGAAGCTGTAGATGTTACCGCAGGCGATACGGGTGCATTTGTTCCAACGGGTGTTCTTATTGGTATTGATACCAGTGGTTCATCTGTTGATTCGAGTAATTCGGCTTTGTTCTTGGGTGTGCTGTACGATTCTGAGGTAAGAATTGTTCTAGGCGTATTCGATGCAACAAATGTCGTTTGTTGTCTAGTCGTTGATGACGTCTCTTTAGCGGTTATGTCTACTTTGTCATTTGCAGTTGAAGAGCCCACCTGGGAACCTGTAACCCGAATATCTGGAAAATCCGATTGGGAATCAGACTCTGTCGTTATGGGTAACATGGATATACTCTGTGAAGTATATCGAGAAGTTGTTGCCTCGGTAATTATGGTAGCCGCCGTTGTTATTGCTTCCAAGAAATCATTTAGTAAATTTATAGCACTCGAGCATTTGCTTTGTTTTTCTCGGCCAAACTTCTTTCTCAAATTGTAAGTAGTACGGTTCGTTGCGAGGCTTTGATTATTGTTTCGAATGATGAAGTTGTTTCTAAGAGAGGGTTCCACAACGTTTTGAAAATCTTTACTGTATGCTATGCTTTGTTCGCTTGTTTCGTTAGAGTATTGTATATTATCTTCGTACTGCGATCTGTTGTTTGTTTCTGGAACGTCGAATTCGATGCTTCGTGGTACACGAACTTTCGATTCTAGATCATTTGTTGCTTGTTCGTGATTCTGCAATCGCTTGTCCACTGGCATCATTCCTTGAACGTTATCAGCAACTCCAAATTTCTTGAGAATCGACATTGAACTATCCATGTCGTTGACATCCACCCAATCGGAATTTGGCATTTTGTATTGCCAATTACCTAATGAGCTGACTTGTGCCGACAAGAGAGCCATTCCGAGTGGCTCGCCGCCATCGGGATCACTATAAAATGCAGATACGATGTCTTCAACAGAAGTTCCCCCATCGATAAAACCGTTCTGACTATTAATGCCTGTTGAGGGTAATGCAGTCACGAACGGAACTTCGGTGTCGACGTATTTTGCTTCTCTTCGTATGATCGGTGCATCGTTTGTCGGTAATACTGTTACTATGTTAGCATCGTTTGTTTGATTTCCTCTCAACTGTCGTCCGTCGATGTCGACAATGACAGGTGATACGTTGAATGTTATGTTACCGTAGAAGTTTGGCTGGAGCTTTAAGCGTATTAGTTGCGATCGTCTTACTAGAATGCCGGCACCGATGCAGTGACTACTCCAGGTTTTTCTGAAAAGTATAAGTTAAATTAATCTTTTTTCTACAGACACTTAATTGCAGTTGCGAATTTGTTTTGCAACTTACGATGTGGTGTTGTCAGAATTTGCAACTTGAATCACAACACCATTTCCACATGGAAACAGATTGTTTTGGGTATCTTTTGATATTTCCGTGCAACCAGTTTCGGAAATTTCTAACTGCATACTCTTGACACTTAACAAAGCAGAAAAATTGTTCATCCATTGTCGAAATTTTTTGGCGCTCTGATTATGTTGAAGATAATCTTCGAGGAACTGAAGCAGTACTAAAATGTGGAATGTAATTTTTCTGATTAGTGTTTTTCTTTTATGAGTGACTACCAAGGGTTTATACGACAGTGCGCACACATGCAACTGATATTCAACTATAAATTTGACCAGCTAAAGAGTTTGTGTTTTGACACAAACTCATCGATTGCACAACCTTGAGCAACCGGTTTGTGTCGTACACGTCTAAGCTCACTTGGAACGAAACAGTTTGATCAGCCAAGTATTGTTGCACGTCACATGATTGGATTTACCCAATGTTGCTTCTTTCTGATTTTCTTACCTCTTCTTAGCTCAAGAGCACACTGCACAAGACTCCAACTAACTCATAGAAATCTTTGTTTTAAACTTAGCAATTAGTTGCATGTGTGTTTACATCTCATTGTTTGATGGTTTAGTTGCATATATGAGCCCGCTTTAGCCATTAGCGGCTCAAACTGTTGCACAACTATTGCACAATGAATAATTACGTATATGCCCTTAGGCTAAATTAGTCTTAATAACTATCATATTGTTTTACAATTTTCTTTGATGTTTAAGGTGACATCTCCTTCTCCAATGAATGTGAAGACTTGGGATGTTTCAAACTCAATCTCTTCGTCTTCTAACACTGGACGTAGCGGTGTTACGTTCAGCACTGGCAATGGTATTTCAGGTAATGGAAATAAGGAGTCACTTGCTTCAGTGGTAGCATCTGATGAACAAAATAAGAGCAAATTTTATTATTCTTTCTGATCTCAATTGAAATTTTTGAAGCCGTTTAATGTGATTTCATTTGAAAACACACAAAAGGATGTATTTAATTATCTTATTGTGGCATTTTACCTCTAGTAATTAATTAGAACGTTTGAATAACTTTGTGTCAACGAGAGCCAAACATGCTCTCTGGCATACGTCATTCACAAGCGAGGCAATTATTTTTAAGAAAAATTATAAGTGCATTGGTTCACCACCTTAATCCTCCCAACACGATTCTTTTGAATTTTGTATTCTTCATAATTATGCATAAACAAAAAGATTTTTTTTTTGCAACAGTTCACATGATAGAGAGAGCTGCGAAGCTGGAGCTAAATAGTTTATTAAAATGACTTTCAATAATGCATTAATGCAAGCACTTAATTAATGTAAGTATTTTTGCTTATCTAAAAATATCTCATATGGACAACATCTGCTTTTAGTGCGTAAAGTTTTTTTAAAAATATTACTAAAGTCTTTAGCTACATATTTATCATTACTATTTAAGGTTAGTGATTAATATAGCTTACTCTTGTGTTTGCAACATTTGCATACCTTACAGATCAACATCTACTAGTAGTAAAGACCTACTTGTGCACGATCCATTTCTCACACAGCGTTGTTTGTCATCACAATATTCCCATGTACTTGGACATACTGTTCCACAAGGTCTTGAGGGAAGATGGCAATTGGATGTTAATGAACAATAGCTTAAATAAAGATGCAAAGAATAATGCTTTTTTTTAGTAAATTATGTACTCTGAATGTGATACACATAATGCACATGTATAACATACTGCATGAATGATGGACATTGATTAAAATCTGCAATCCACACACAATGTGGCTTATTTGTGGTCATAAGTGACATGTGGCAACACTTGGACTGCAAAGGACAGTCACTGTCTTGGCGACATACTATGTCTACTGGTAGTGGATAAATTTCGCCACTTGGACACATTTTGTTATTTGGTTTTGACAGTTTTGATAGTATTGGGTTTGGAGTTGTGTATGGAAATTCATAGACGTCTGAAATTAACAAAGGTTTTCATTATTATTTGTCAGCTCTTTGCTCATTTGCGCAAAGAGGGACAAAATGCAAAAAAGTTTCAATGATTTTTTAATTATGTATCCAGATTAGATTGTATTAATGAGTGTAATAATTGAGTTGCACTTGTTTTTTGTTTTAATATTACACTTCTTTGTGAGTAAATTCTAATAATCATTCTCAAAATCGACGATTTTTGACTTGCGTCACTGTTCTCGCAAATGAGCAGATATCGTGATGTTTATTATTAGCGGCATGCAATACATATTGTGAAAACGAATTAATCGTACTATTCTCATCATTTTTGGAACGTCCATATTTTGCACAAGTTCCCTTTTGCAAATCGAATACCTAGAAGGAAAAATTTGTTTATTCATGTTTTCAGGCACATACTGGCCTTGGCGGCAAGGCGCTGTGGTCAAGCTTTATTTGTATAAACTGAGCAAATATTTCAAGTTACATGCTTGAAATGCCTAACACTGATGTCGCGACACCGATGTCATGAAATGTCATAACGTCTGCGGCCACGGCAATAACCTGTTGACATGACAACCGTGTGAACAGTACATTGTAGGCTCAAAAAACTGGGTTGTCGTGACATTTCATTGAAACATGGTGGACGTTGTGTTTGCTGAAGTGTTTCTTTGAGTGTGGAAGTTGACGGTTGACGTGTCGTGACAACGCTAGTGCCACTTTGTCGCATATCAAAGCTTTTTGATCTGCGACACCACTGCCACGACACTGATGATGGCACCAAAAACTGTTTCCACGATGACACTACTGCGATATTTAATATCATGCCAGTAGTGTTGCGACACCAGTGTCACCGTGATAACGGGGCTTTAATATAACATAAATGAGTGCTGTGTTTACTGTTCAGCAGTGGCGGTTCAAGGAATTTTTCATGTGTAGGCGACTTATGCCGCCCTTAAAAAAAGTGCCATTGTAGGCAACCGCCTACGCCTAGAGCCGGCCATGTTATTCAGGCCTGGGTATATTTGAGGCTATTTTCTAAAAAAAAAAGTAAGTGATTTTCATATTTAACTTTAGACACAGACTGGGAACAGATGAAGTGGCAAAACTTGTGTTCATATGCCGTTCATTAATTTGTAATTAATAAGCAATGAAAATGGCACATTCTTTAAACATGTCTTATTGCATGTGCACTAAACTTTTTAATTGATAATATAAAGTAGGCCTACTAGTTTTTTAAATCATGATTTGATTCACCCTGTAAAATTCACAACATGCACGAATGCAGAATAATTAATATGTTGATATCATTAAAATTAAGCGCATTAATTAAAAGTAACCATTGCAGAATATGCAAATGAAAAACAAAATTGGAATGGAATAAAATTCTAGTAATTCTACATTTTATGGTGTGACCAAACTAGAACAAAACACCTAGCAGAACATGTTTGCAAACATTTCCAAAGAACGTGTTCGATGTTCCGTTTGCTGTGGCCGGAGTGTCCAAACTTGAACAGAACATGTTACTGAACATGTTTGCAGCCAGGAGTAATTTGGACGCCTCGGCGAACATTTCCCTAAGCTGGCTGTTGGCCAGTTCTGATGGTTGGTTAGAAGTTGGCTGTTCTGATAGTAGCCGAGGTTACTAACCGGGGACACGTTGTGAACATGTTCTGTTCAAGTTTGGACACTCCGGCCACAGCGAACATATTCTTTGGAAATGTTCATGAACACGTTCTTTTCTGTGTTCCGTTCTAGTCTGGACCCACCCTTAAAAGCTTTAAGAAGAAGAAATTGAATTTATCATGCAAGGGCCAACTAAACCCTGCATACGTTACTAAAAAGTTATGGAAACGGGAGACATGATGAGAGGAGCGCTGCATTATTGTGGTAGATAATGAGAAGGTCATTCCAAATTCATTCAGTCAAGGTCATGTGACCGCATTTTTCTTTCACTAATCAGTCTAGCAGTTGAATTTTTTTCATACTGAAATCGAAAGTTGAAATATGAAATTGCTGTGTAGGAGCTTAAATTTTAATGGGGGGGGGGGGGGGGGGAGGGTTGTGGGTTGTGCATTGGCTTCTTATACAACTTCAAATAATTATTTGCAAAATTTTTTTTTTGCTAAATGCTGCTTCAATCTCAATTTTTGTACCTCATCTCTGGCACAATTGTGTATTTCCCATTTGCCGTCGTAGCCATACATTGTATGGCAAGTTCCAGTTTTTTCACAGAAAACCTGCAACAAGATTAAGGTATTAAATTTGATATTTAAATAGAGCCGGGTGAGCAACCTTATTGCCTCTATATAGAAGCATCTTGTCCTAAGCCAACTTAAAGTTGTGCAGGGCATTATATTTGGGTATGGTTGATCACTCTAACGAAATGAGAGGGATTTTTGCACAGACAGATTCATATTATTCCTCGTATCCAAAAGATTTTAATGAAAGAAAATTAACATGTATTATAAAGCTCTTATTTATTTATTTTGATCTGGTGTAAAAGAATTACAGGGAACCGGGAAAAGTGACCTGAACAGATTTTATAAAACTATGTTATAACGTTTGCGTTCCAGACAGACAGACAGGTGGGTTTTTTATGTTCATACCTCTGATGATTTACAGGCTTTTCTGCTTTGCCACTTTTCTACTGTATTACTCATGGCGTGCAGAATTGGTACACACCGCCACATTTGCAAACAGAACACCTGCAACATAAAAGATGTCAGCATTGTCGTGATTAATAAATTAACAAATAAATATCGAATACAACTTACTTCTCCTTGACTGCAAGTGATCATTTCAAGCTTGTTGATCTGCGTTGTTGAATCATTCGTAGTATTTTCTCTTTCCGAGGTTGTTACGGTTGTTGGTAAAGGCAAGGATGCATTTTGTTCAGTTGTGTTTGCTACCTCATTTCTACCTGAAGTATTTTGTGAGGTTGGTGATGCCACTGTAGACAATACACTGGGTGCATTTAAATTGCTGGAACCTGTTGCTGCTGTTGCGGTGTAACTTTCATTAGTAATTGATGTCACAGTAGTAGGTGTTGTCATCACGGAAGCATTTGTTTTAGGTGGATTTTTAGACTCGTATGATGCCATTGTTGTTTGCAGTTGTTGTAGTGGATTATTTGTTGTAGAACCACTTGGAGACCCGTAGGATGTTGACGTGTAAGGAATGCTCATAAGTTTTGCTGTTGTTGCTTTTACTGTTATTTCACTTGATGTTCCGCTAAATGTTGTCATGTTTCTTGCAGCATTTTCTGTAGTAGGTGTAGGCCTTGCAGTATTACTGGCAATGATTGAAGTTCCCAAAATGCTTTTGGTACTAATTGAATTTCTTGTGGTAGTAGACGTTTCTAAATTTGAATTGGTCATAGTTGTGCTGTCATGACTCCCCGTAAGCTTTCTAGTTGTCACATCATGTGGTGCTACAGATGTTTCGGAGCCAATTTTAGCAGTTGTGGCAGATATTATATTGTTACTTCCAGAAGTTAATGATGCTCTTTCAGTATTGCTTTCATTTGTTGTTAGAGAAACTCCATTTGTACTTTTTGCTGATGTTCCAGAATTACTTGGGGCTGTTGTTGCAGAAGTTTTAATGCTACTTTTAGTCACTGTTTCATGAATTAAAGAGCTACTTCCGGTTGCGTCTGTTACTGAATTACTTTCATTTTTTATTTTTGTGGTTTCGGCATTACTTGTAACAGTTGTTGTAGAATATTCAATGTTATTTTGGGGTTTTGTTGCAAGACTTTCAGAGTTAATTCCTATTGGTATTGCAGAGGTTCCAGAGTTAAGTCCCTTTGGTATTGCAGAGGTTCCAGAGTTAAGTCCCTTTGGCATTGCAGAAGTTCCAGAATTAAGTCCTTTTGGTATTGCAGAGGTTCCAGAGTTAAGTCCCTTTGGCATTGCAGAGGTTCCATAGTTAATTCTATTTTGTATCGCAGAGGTTCCGGAGTTAATTTCAGTTGGCATTGCAGAGGTTCCAGAGTTAATTCCATTTGGCATTGCAGAGGTTCCAGAGTTAGTTTCAGTTGGTTTTGCAGAGGTTCCAGAATTAATTCCAGTTGGCATTGCAGAGGTTCCAGAATTAATTCCAGTTGGCATTGCAGAGGTTCCAGAGTTAATTCTAGTAGGTATTGCAGAGGTTCCAGAATTAATTCCAGTTGGTATTGCAGAGGTTCCAGAGTTAAGTCCCTTTGGTATTGCAGAGGTTCCAGAGTTAAGTCCCTTTGGCATTGCAGAGGTTCCATAGTTAATTCTATTTGGTATCGCAGAGGTTCCGGAGTTAATTTCAGTTGGCATTGCAGAGGTTCCAGAGTTAATTTCAGTTGGCATTGCAGAGGTTCCAGAGTTAATTTCAGTTGGCATTGCAGAGGTTCCAGAGTTAATTCCAGTTGGTTTCACAGAGGTTCCAGAGTTAATTCCATTTGGCATTGCAGAGGTTCCAGAGTTAGTTTCAGTTGGCTTTGCAGATGTTCCAGAGTTAATTCTAGTTGATATTGCAGAGGTTCCAGAATTAATTCCAGTTGGCATTGCAGAGGTTCCAGAATTAATTATAGTTGGTATTGCAGAGGTTCCAGAGTTAATTCCTGTTGGTATTGCAGAGGTTCCAGAGTTAATTTCAGTTGGTTTTGCAGAGGGACCAGAATTAATTTCAGTTGGTTTTGCAGAGTTTCCAGAGTTAATTGAATTTGGCATTGTAGAGGTTTCAGAGTTAATTGAATTTGGCATTGCAGAGGTTCCAGTGTTAATTCCAGTTGTTATTGTAGCTGTTTTGGATGTATTTGTGGTTATTGTTGTGGTAGTTTCAGAGTTACTTGGGGCTATTGTTGTAGACTTCTCAGAACTATGTTTACCTGCAGTAGATGTTTCAGAGTTATGTAAAGTTGTCATACCAGAGTTATGTATGGGTGTTATTGTAGGACTTTTGGATGTTGTTACAGGGCTTTTGATTGTTGTTGATTGAGATGTTTCAGAGTTAACTCCAGTTGTTATTGTCTCTGGTTCCGTGTTCTTTCTGGCTGTTGTTACAGAATTTCTAGAGCTACTTGTAGTCATTGTTTCAGATACCATAAAGTTACTCTCAGTTATTATTGGAAATGTTTTGGAATTCATTTTAGCTGTTGTTTGTTTTGTTCCAGAGTTGGTTGTGGCTGTTGATGCTAAACTTCTAGTGCTAGCTCTAGCTGTTGTTACAGATATACCAGATTTACTTTGAGTTGTTTCTGCATTCATTTCATTTGTTTCTGCTTTCGTTCCAGAGCTACTACTAGTTGGTGTCGTATATGTTTTGGAGTTGCCTTGTTCCAGTGTTTCAGATATTTCAGACTTGCTTTCTGCTTTTACTGCATCTGTCCCTGGTGTCGTTGCTGCTATAGGTTTACTTTTATTTGTTGTTGCAGATATTCCAGGATTAGCTTTAGTTGTTTCATGTTTTTCTAAATCATATTCAGTTGTTATTGCAGCTGCTCTGGAGTCATTTCTATTTATCATTGTCAAAGTTGAAGAATTACTGTCAATTGTTCTTTCAGTTATGCTAACAGTTGCAGTTGTTCCATTAATTATTCTAGATGCTGAGTCATTGTCCTTGGAACTACTTGGAAAAAGTGATCTGTTTTCTTGTTCCATTGTTGTAGAACCATGAATTTGTGATGTAGTTGGCACAACAGAAGATCTTTTTGTAGTTGTTGGATGTGTTACAAAAATATTGTCATTTGATATAGTTTGTGCTTCTTTTCCTGTTGTAGAAGAATCAATTACATTATATACAATTTTTTCTGTTACAGGAGCAGAAATCTCTATGCTTTTTGTTGTAGTTGTTTTTATTATTGTTGGATTCGATGTTGAATGGTTTGTATTTTTGGATGATGACTCTGACGAAATTACAGTCTTGTCAGTTGTTGCTGATGGTTCCATGTTATGTCTGATAGTTGTGGCCATTTCCATTTTTTTTGTGTTAGAACCAAGTTTTTCGTGAGGTATGCCAGTTGAAGATATTTTGAAATCACTGTTAGTTATTAACACAGAAGTTCCATTTCCTGATATTGAAGTAAATGTTCCAGAGTTATTGTCATTTCTGATTGGTGCAGAATTACCAAAGAATTTTCCACTTGTTGTAGAAGAATCGAATCTTGTTCCATTTGTTGCAGTATTACCACCAGGACCTTGTATAGATGTTGGAGCATCGGAATGTTTTTGTGGTATAGCAGAGTTATTTATGGTATTTGCAATTGTTGCTGAAGTTGTAACAATTTCATCACTAGTCGTAGTTGTACTTTGACTAGGTGCTCTTGGTGTAGAATTGTCGAGGCTTTTTCTAAATACCGTTGTAGTCATTTGATGTTCTTCAGTTTTGGCATTAATACCAGAGTCTTCCATTGATGTTGTGAAAGTTGCAAGAATTTCCCCATTTGTGCTAGAACTTGTATGGCTTTCTGAATTTTTTGAAATGTCAAGAACTTCTTTAGGTTTTGCGGAAGTTAGAAGGCTGTCCTTAGTTGTTGCAGCATTCTCAGCAGCATTTTGAGAATTTTTTCGAGTTGTTGACAAGTTTCTCAAACTATCTGCAGTTACAGAAGTTGAAACCATGGTTCCACGTGTTGTAGACTCAGCATCATGAGTGGCAGTTGCTTTAGATGAACTTGCGTTACCGCTTTCAGAACGGTTTCTAAGTGTAGTTCCTGTTTTTGGAGAAGACGTGAACAGTTTGTCAGTTTTAGCAACTTCATTTTTGCTAGTGTTTTCCGAGGTAGAACTTGACATTTCTTTTGAGGTTGTCATTGAGTCGTGTCTTATTGAATTAGATTGCCCTGACGCAATTGTCGTTGTTTCAAAACCATCAATAATATGGTCACGGCTGACTCCTACGGAAACCTCTTCTAGCTTGCTAGTCTTTGCAGTTGATGCGGAGTTATGAATCAGGTGTTCATTTTTTGTTAGTGGTGCAGAAGTCGACAATTCATTTTCTTCTTTTAAAGCATCGCAATTTAAGTGCCATCCATAAAGAATTGTTGCGATTATCAGCCAGCCTAAAATTGTCAAAAAAAATAATCGTGGCACTACTAGCATAAGATGAAAACACGGGAGAAAACAACGGTAATAATTCAAAAGGCTAAAATACATGATTGAAACAACAGATATAATAAAATACGCTAGAATACACTTTCACTAAAATCTCTAAAGGTTTTAATAGCTCTTCTAGTTTTTAAAACACTTTCTTATTTTTTTTTTAATTTTTAAACAGATTTTAGAGATCTAGAGGGACATTTTGATTTAAAAAAAAAAATTACTTCTTTTTAAATCAAAAATAAATTTCGGCAATTTTTTTTTTGGGGATCGGCTCGTAAACTAACGGGCCACCATAATCTATTATTCGTAATTAAATTCTACTAAAACTATTTCTAATTATTATATATATATAATTAATTATATTTATTAAATTATATAGGAACGCACTTACCATAAGTATTTAAAGAAGTATGGCCCATATCAAATCTAATTTAAAATTAACATTCCAAGAACTTTGAATGTTAATTAACTTTTGTTCTTTTGTGAAATCACTAACACTATTGTCTAACGTATGCTAACTATTACTTTATACGAAGTCGAACTGTGCAGAGTAGTAGTCTCGTCTATTAATGGATAGCTCACGTTTGAAAACATTGCTTTTTAATAATATTTTAAGTGAATTTTGTTGTTGTTTCCAATGGCAACAAGTTCAGAAGAAAAAATATATATTTGATAGGTTTCTTATTCGAAGGTGTGTCTATTTATTTATTGAACCACATGTGGAGCTATTTATTGGGGTAACCATAACTGGTTACCAATAACACAATAAAGTGAATAATAAAAAAATAGAGAAAAAATTATTTACTACATCTCTATTGACAAAACTACGAATTGATATCAATGTTAACTTCATATATTGATTTATTGGAAATTTGGTTAGCTCTTCGTAACATAAATCAATTAGAAAAATTCTTGTTATGGCTTTGATTAAAGTCGTTAGCAACAAATTGTTAATTGTTACTCATTGAATTGTTTCAAATAGGTTTGATTACAAAAACGTTGGTCCTGGGTTTAGAAAATTGCTTCTATTATCTGTATAATAATAGAAGCAACTTTTATAAACTTTCAAAAAAAAATTTAATGTTTTAGTAACTAGAATAATATCATTGTTTTAAGGTGGTTTTATTGATTTAGTTTGCTTTTGTCCCTCCGGACGGCGTCACTGCAATAGGCTGTGGCTAACGCTATGCTACATAGACGTTTTTCTAAAATTTCGAAACAACATTATGAAAAAATTCAAATAGTTTTCAAAACTAGAATGATACAAGATAAGGTTAAGTTTTCTCATTTAAAGTTTTCTCTTTTAAAAAAATAAACATTTTAATAGCATTTTAAAAAGGACCAGCTTTTTTGTTTTTCGTTTTTCCATTGACATTTCATAAAAAACTATTTTCAGTGTTTTCACCTTTTTCAAACTGTCATAAAAGGTTTATTTTTAAACTTTAAAGATTTTAAAGATATCATAAAAATAAACTTTCAGCATCGTAACCAACTAATTATAGCTACTGAAACACTTCGAATTAGAAACCTACATTGTGCAAAAAATTGAAGCCCAGCCCAGCCCATGAGACTTTATACCAGGCCCAGCCCACCAGGCCCACGAATCCCACCAGGCCCATGAAGCCCACCAGGCCCATGAAGCCTACCAGGCCCATGTAGCCCATCAGGCCCATGAAGCCCACCAGGCCCACGAAGCCCACCAGGCCCATGGTCCTTTAACATAAAAACGACAATCCAGGCTGTGCTGTACTTTTGTAAAGGCCCACCATACCATGGGCTTTGTGTAGGTCTCTAATTTCCATACTAAATGGTTTACAAGTTCAAATGCTTTCCAAGAAAAGAAACTGACCCGTTAATGGTTTTAATATGTTTATTTTATTGATGGGTCAGTGGAAAAATTATAATACATTTATTAATGTGTGAAATAATATGTGATTCAATTATATACATTTGTAAAGAATCAATCCCATGAGAGAAATGATCAAACACCTTCCAAAAAACCCATGATACCCACAAAGCCAACGAGGCTCACCAGTCACGAGGCTCACAAAGCCCTCCAAACCCATGAATCCCACCAGGCCCACAAAGCCCGCCAGGCGCACAAAGTTCACTAGGCCCACCAGGCTCACAAAGCCCACCAGGCCCCGCCAGGGTGGAGTGGGAAGAGACCTACTATACAAGATAATAGCCACTGCAGTTGGCGCCGTCTGTTCTATGAAAACAAAATAAATATCTATAAAGCCACCTTAAACGTCAATACTAGGTATAGCAATATACATACAGTATGTACTTGTGTCGGCTTTAGAAGACGCTTGAGGCATTGACAAAAAGCTTTGGATTGTCATTTTTGCCTGATTGGTTACATAGTTTATTATAGGCACAGCTAGAATAAAACTGTCTTAATGATATGACAGGTCTATTGTATGCTTCTGTAAAGTTAATGATTTTACAGTCATAAATTATGAGACACATATGACTGTTTAATATCATATGACAGTCTTAATGCCTTTTTTTTTGTAATTAGGCCTAAGAGTTCTAGTGACACTTCTGTGATCACATAATAAGAGAATCCCTTCATCACTGATCAATGATCATATTGATTTTGTTTAAGGTGTAACATAATTTCATTATTTGTATGCCATCTCCTTGGCTACATGCAGGTTGTATTTATTATGTTGTGTGTCAAATATACGGAACTTATAGACATGACTTTTATCAAGTTCAATATAGATTTAATAATGTGAAGTTAGTTTCCGATAAACGTTGATCAATTTTGACATTCAGGAGCTTTGCTGTACAAACAATGGCTATTTTATTCAAGGTTTTAACAGCAATTGAATGAAGGAATGTGTGTTGACATTTTATTAAGGCATTAGAAAAGAAATTCAATCTATAGAGAATTATCTTTCAGGTTTTGTTCATCAAATTGATTCAGTTTAAACGTGACGTTGTATATATACCTGTATATAGATTGAAAATATTTGGTTAAACTTTATAAAGATGGGGTTTAGTGCAATTTTTTGTTTAACAATTGCTCTGTAATATGCAATTGATCGCCTGTTACTGCCATTTTTTTATATCTATTGTTTACTTTCAGGTGGTTTCAGGGCCGGATTGGCTAGTGGTTGCATGCCCCATTTTTTAAATTTATTTATTTTTGGCCCCCATTTTCTTTTGGCCCCCAATTGACCGGCGATCGCCGGTCAGCCGGCCGGGCCAGTCCGGGCCTGGGTGGTTTTAAAGCGTAAATGTCTAGGAAACTCTGATTATTCTGTCTTTCCGGTGCAACATGAAAAGAAACTTTGAATGTGTTTTAGAAATTAGAAAGTTCATTCATGTTTATGTCTATAAATTGTATTTTAAGGTACTCGTTTTATGTAAATTTGAAAATGACCCGACTCCGGAAGTCTGGTGTGCCCTCCTTTATTCATTTCAGTGCTTTTCATGGCATCTAGAAGACTTTCATTTTTTGCCTTTTTTTTGAAAATATTCGAAGAGAAAATACTCTAATACTCTTGGAAAATTTTCATTTTTTGACAATTTTTACTTTTTTGAATTTATGGGTTTTTACAGTTCTCGAAAGTCTGTTGGGCCCTCCTGAGTTCATTTCAGTGCTTTTCAGGGCATCTAGAAGACTTTCATTTTTTACCATTTTTTGAAACAGGGTCGCAGACATGGAAAATGTTATGGAGTGGCCATATTATAACGACCCGACAGTGTTTTTAGTTATTTTCAATATCAATGCTGCCGATGGATGATGATGATGATGTGATGTTGGCTATTGTTGTCACACGCAGGGGCGTAGCTAGGGAACCGCAAGACCCGCAACTGCGGGGGGGGGGGGGGGCGGGCGCAGGAGGTTTGGGGGGTCGCAAACAACGAAATGAAAGTCAATGTATTTTTAAAAAAAAATAATTGAATAAATTAAGCGAGTGATTCCGAATTACTCGCTTAATTTATTCAGTTATTTTCGAAAATAAATAGACTTAAATTTCATTTAATATTTACTTTTAAAAACTACATAGTTGCACACAGTAAATACTCATAGAGATCAATGGGCACGGCGACACGGACACCTCACACATCGGCATCTGGTGATATTTACACAACTATAGTTGGGTATAACGTATAGTTGTTATGCCAGCAGGTCATCGTTGAACTAAACAATGAAGGTGATTTAGAAAGGATGCGATCAAGAACTATAAACACAGCAGGATATTTTTAATTGTCAAACTGCCAGTATGCCATAAAGATTTTCTATATGAAGAAATAAATCAACATGAAAATACTGTATCCATATCCATACAACACAACTGAAGATACTTTCGCAACACGCTTTTGTTTAATTCCCACGTGTAGCTACACCAGGTGCCAATTTTGTTGTCCGATTATTCGCAAATTAATGCAGTGGTTTTCTTAAAGAATCAAAATTTTATTGTGCCCCGATATATAATTGGAATGTTTGGCTTGATATTCCAATCTAATTTTCTTCTCACATTTGTTTTTTTTTTATAGGCATTCGAAGTAAGATCCTGGTGGACACGATTATAGCATCTTTTCTTTATTTCTTTGGCAGGGTGGGTAACAGTTCCAGCTACAGTATGTAATAAGTAAAGCTTACCCTGTTTATTTCTATGGATAATCATGTGGTTGGGTTGGCTTGCTGACTGTCTGTCCTGCTGTTTCTAATCTGAAAGCAGATTCTGACACATCTGATATTCCGAATAGTCTTTTTTTCTAGATAAGATACTAGGAGACACTTTGAATACGTTTTAATTGCAAGAGAGCCAGTTGTCACTCATCTTTAGATGACACTCGGGGTCGTATAATCGTATTCATGATAAATGCTTAGTTAAAGAGAGCTGAACTTATCATCTTTTACATAACACATCTCCTATCAAAATTTCATAAGATTAGCACTCATTATTACAGCCCTCAGACTCTCCAGCATATAGATGGAGCTCGAGAGAGCTGTACAGTAATTGAATTCTCTTTCCCGCTTCCGGTTAAGCCACTCTTTTTAATTTCAGTTTTTCAGTTGATTTTAAAGCAAATGCAATGTTCACTTTATATACTGACTTTCCAACTAAATTAACACTTACAATGTTCTAAACGACATTTCCTGCTTAGCTCAACCCTGCCAATGAAATATTCTTATGGTTTTTTTGTCAGCAATGCAAGATGACATTTTTTTTTTTCAAATTAATTTATCCCTTAAAAACGCTCATTTCAGTTTTTATGTGGACGAAAAAGTATTAAGTTTTCTCAAAAACGGTTACAATTTTCCAGTGTAATGTCAGACCCTTTTTTTAAATTTCCGTATTTAACAAACCCAACTACGGCTTATAGAATCATATTACCCGCCTTTTACTAAAGGGGCCATATGCTAATTTTGTTCCTTTAGAAGGTCATCGATGATGCGAACTGTCTGCGTGCCCAAATTCAACCGCCGAGAAACTCGTAGAGTTCAGGAAAGTGAGGTTATATCTCATGATGCTCTCATTACGTTCATGCAGCTAATGCACCGCATACGACATTTACAACAACAAAGCGGTGCATGAAGTTAAGAGAGCATATGAGGCCACCTTAAAGTGTGTTCAAAAAAATATGCAAACCAATTTCATTAATTAGCATTTACATTAAAAAATTTATTATACTTATTTTTTATTTCAATATATATATTTACTTAATACACTTTTGCATGCTTTCCCAATTATATTAACTTTGTTATTTTAAATTGTAAATAAAAGGTTTTAATACTGAATATACATGTACACGATTAAAAAACCGTTTTTTAGTAAACTTACAAATCCCTCGTAAAATAACAAATGATCGGGATCGTACCCAGACAAACGGGGAAGAAAAAAACAATTTTAAATTTCTCACTTTAAAAAAATATTCTTAATATATGTTTTTTTTTTACAAAAAAAAAAAAGTTCTGTTGCCACTTATAAATTATGTCTTTTTAACATCTTGAATGAATAAACGAGACAATCCCCGCACGAGATACAAAGAATTATATTTTAAGGCTGCGTAAAATCCTTAATGGTAATGCTAGTTTTGGAATTTTTCTTTCTGCTCCTTTATAATTTGGTGTCGAAATCTCGATGTCGTGCAATGAATAATTTAATAAAACTAAATCATTCCTTCTTTGTCTTTCGTTCTTCCTTTTAATTTCATCAACTAGCAACCGATTTGTTGTTATTGTTTGACCTCGACCCACCGCAACATTTGCCAGATTTTGAGTTCTGGTCCGGAGAACCTTCCAATTGAACGGTTCTTTCCTTCGGTTGTGTTCCTTTCTTCGCATCCAATCGACAACCTTGAAAAATCATGAAAAACGAAATGCTACAAAACCCGACAAAAAACAAGTTAAAAAAAAAAATAGACGTACAGATCTCACGAAACAGATTGATTATATTGAAGGCAGTTTTTGCGCTCGTTTCCAAAAAAATTGCATTCATTGACTCTGCATAATCTTGAGCATCTGAAACGAAACATTTCAACCAAAAATTCAATCATTTTTCATTTAAAATACATATTCGTCAAGTTGCTGTACCACAATAAGGAGCACACAAAAAACATGCATTCGAAATGTAAGTCCCTTTTTTAAGAGCCCAGTTTTTGAAGTTAGTTCAGGGAAATACCTTTAGGTTAAAGGGGACATTCAGGGACCTTTTTTTTTACTTCCAATGTAAACAGGTCACACTTTACATAAGAGCATCTCTAAAATTGTGCCATTTAGGTTTTAAATTAAAAAGTTAGGCCAAAATTAAGATGTTTTATGTACAGCTGATTTTCTAACTCTGGTTATTTCTGTGTTTCAGAAAGGTGACAGGAGCGACACTAACAAGAAATTGAAAGTGGGTTTGGAAACTGGAATGGTAGCTTAAAAAGTATATTTTCACGGTGATTATATTTCAAAATAAACTTTTTATAGCGAAAAATTGAAAAAAAAATGCCATCCACCTAAAGTTAGGTAAAGTACATTTTATGCATATTTAACACATTTACAGGAATCCTGACACCACTTTCCGAAATGGTTCTTGAACTTGACCCCAATGGTAACATTTTTCTTAGCTTGGCCAGGATGAATACGCACGTTGGGGGATCATCACTTTCTGGCCAATGTTGTACTCGTATGGTTTACGATAATGTTTGTCGTAATACCTATTTTGTTTCTGATACATGCGTCTTAGGTTAAATGCAGTACATTCCATGGCGTTGTCAACAACCATTGAAGTCTCCGGATCGATGCTCTCATCGATTGCAACTTGCCGACGATTGGGTACTACCTAACTTTACCGAAGTCAATTACAGACACTTGAAAAATACTCTTAATTGACTGAACTACGTTTCTAGTTTCTAAAAAAAAAAACACTTTCAAGAACATAAGTAAGAAGAAAAAAATTGAAAGACAAAATAACCAGAGTTTGTGCAGACAATATTTTTGTGTTTAAAAAGTTTATTTTGAAAAATATTAACATGAAAAATCAGCCGCTCATAAAACATTTTGATGCAACTGTAGTTTAAAATTAAACGGTCCCATTCAAAAAACGAAGCAAAGGATTTATTTTTACCTTTGAGCGAAACCTCTCTTCGATCTTCAAGATCGCATTTATTTCCGGCGATTGCCAGTACGATATTCTGAGATCCATGAGTGTTCAACTCACGAACCCAACTCTTAACGGCCTGATACGTTTGCTACGAAAAAAAAACAGAAGACGAAAGTTAACGACATTTCGTTTTCTTTCATAGTCGAGTGTCTACTTCTTGCGTGACGTCATAGACAATGATTGCAGCTCCGGCTCCTCTGTAATACATCGGAGCCAATGCACGATACTGTAACAAATTGAGAGAGAGAGAAAGAGAGAGAGTAAAAGAAAAGTTAAAATATCTCGAAACTACAATACAATCACAACAAACCAACCCTTTCTTGACCGGCCGTATCCCATATCTGAAACTTAAATGTCCTACTGTCGTGAATCAGAGTCTTTGTCATGAAAGAAGCCCTAAAACAAAATAACGAGAGGCTGTAGTTGAGATCATGTCGACGTTTTATAAAGCGGCCATTACCAAAAAAAAAAAAAAACATGCACACGTATTCGAAAAATGTAATAAAACTCTGGAAGGTCATTATAGACTTATGACAGTGAATTGTCACATCTAGCTCATAACTTTGTAACAGTCAGAAAAGAAAATTACAAAATATTATTATATGACAAATACTTTCATATGTATTTCATGTATTTATGACTGAAATTGACTGGCGTGCACGGGCCTCATTACACAAAAAGTTAAAAAAAAAATTGTGACAGTCATACCATATGATATATTCACTGCTTGTACCGTATTATTTTATGATTGTCTTATTATTCTGCACACTAGTCAGTGGCAGTCATATGACAATATTTGTCATAATATTAATGTCATTTGTTGTTGTGATAATTACACGCTTATGACCCAGATATAATAAGTGAATGTCAAATGACAAGTCTTATTTGCTTTCCGTAATGGAAGCTCCAGCAAAATATGACAGTCTTAAAATGGTTTATCATGAGCAGTGAACATGGTGTTAGGACTCTTAACTGTTGCATTTTTATGATTTCGTTATTGTACATTACAGTAACAACAATATTACGAAATTGAAAGTGTTTTTTTTTTAAACTAGAAGAGTTGAATGACATTTTAAGAAAGTGATTAATTTTAAATCAACACTTATTGTTTTTCATTTCATTTCATGTTCATTAAAAAGTTTCAAGATACAGAAAAACCTGGATAAAACGGACCCTTTATAAAACGGAAACTGGGTCAAACAAAAAAAAATCATCTGAGAACGTACCTCTATAAAACGGAAAACTGCTAGAACGGAAAAAAAATTGTCTTAAAACACAGGATTCCGTTTTATCCAAATTTTACTACTGACATACTGTATATAAAATTCTGTCATGTTCAAACTGTATTAAAACTGTTACGGTGAGAATTCTGCTTTTCTTAAGCAGTTCCAGGGCCTAAATTGTCCATATGCCATGGGCCCTGTGGGCTGCTTGCAGTGTTAAGCAATCAAATTTAAAAAAAAAAATACAATTAGAAAAAAATGTCACTTGCACATTTTTTTAACCCTAGTTGAAGTTGAGTTCTGAACTTCAACTCGAACTGAGGGTTCGAGTTGAAGTTCAGAACTCAACTTCAACTAGGGTACTCAAAAGCTTCAACACTTCAGCTTAAAACAGGATTTTCCTACGATTTAATCCAATTCAAGGGGTTGAAGAAATTGAAGTTCCAGTACTAAGTTTTCTTGTTATATTTTTGCCCAAATATTGCTTCTGAATCGCGGATTATAAACAGCGAGTTCTAATGACGGTTTTTTTTTTTTAGCATATATATCCGGATTCTTAAACCTTTTCTTACCCAATGGTACTTTCCAAATTTGGATTAAAAGTGTCGTGAACAAAACGCTGAACAAGACTCGACTTTCCAACTCCAGAATCCTGTTCAAAAAAAAGGAGTGAGTTCATTTCGTCCTCGTTTAGAATATGAAATTAATAATCCAAAAAGAAAAAAAAAAAAGATCTAAATGTTATTTACCCCGATGAGACAAAGTTTAATTTCGGTGACACTCGAAGACGAAGACGACGACATTTTTTTCAATGATTTCTAACTAAACAAGTGAAATATTTCTTGTTTTTCTTTTATCTTTCGAATTACATTCTCTCATTTGAGAGTGATTTCGTAATAATTAAGAAGAAGAAGAAGAATGGAGTTGATTGCTAATATGGTTAAGAAGATGTTTACACATAAGCGGATGTGGCTGCCCACTTCACTTTTCCAAGTCCAACTTTTCTCTTCTTATTAATTATGTCCCAACAACTTCCTCTTTATGAGTAACTACTTAGGAGGCCCAACGTCTGTCTATGTCTCTATAGAATGAAACAAAAAACAAGGGATGATGATTATTCAATCGTTATTTATGTTAATAGCAGACAATCCGAAGACTACTCATTAGCCGCCATCGCACTATTTTAACGGCGCATCGTCGCCAATGCTTAATTTGAAAGATCCACGTTTCACAGCGAATTTTAATGTTAGCAACTTAGCGGTTGAATTATAATTTGCTCTGCTTTCTACAGAGAAAAGAACGAATCAAGACAATATAAATTAAATTATAAGTTCAATAAAATTGACGCTGAAAACTTTTATAAAGAAACAAGCAATAATAAATCAGTAGTTATTATTGTTGAGTGAGATTTATTTTAATTTTTGGTACTCATTTTTTGTATCTATTTTGAACTGAGCAATCGATTGCTATAAAAGAAAATTGTGATATAGACAAATATTCAACTAGGTCAAATTAAGGTTGGTTTAAATTCTGATTATTCTGTCGTCGTTCAGGTGCACAATGAAAAGAAACTTGAATGTGTTTTACAAACTAGAAGGGTAGCTCAATCATTTTTATCCTATTGATTATCTTTCAAAAAGTGAGGTTTTTATGTGAGTTTGCAAATGACCCAACTTTAAGGAGACGACGCATAGCAGACGGCATTTTTTAATTTTCGTCTATAAAAGGTTTCTTATGAAACATATAGACATAAAAATACTCATATGTGATTAACGTACCTTTCTAGTTTCTAAAACAGTTTCTAGTTTCTATTAATGTTGCTCCTTTTTAAAGACAGAATAATCATAAGACATTTTAAGTACGAAGTGATAATGAACTGACCGGGCTTCCGTAGACTACTGGTTCGCCGTTATGTGCCCTATGAGGGCATCAGTATGGTTTTAAATTAGATAATTGATGCTAGTCTCGAAATCAAACGGGTGCCATTGAAGGGAACAATATGGCGTAAGACAACTGAACAGTATGATGACAATTACGCCATTTTGTTCACTTATTGGGAAACTTATTTTGCTTCACTTTTATGACGTACAATTACCTTATTTATTTTTTTAAATTTGTTTAGCTCAAAACCGTTGTGAATTGTTAAACTGTTGCGAGCGTCATCTACAATCATTTCTTCGATTTTTAAAGCAAGAGCGCCGTAGTTTAATGGGTTTAATCATTCATTGCGGCGATTTATTTTTTTACTCTTTAGGTATCTTTTTGGTTTTTGTTGTTTTTCGTAGTTGATTTGGTTTCATTTTCTTCGTTTGTTTCAATTGTTGACTGTTTGCGATGCTCATTAAAGTGAAGGTAATTTATTCCCGTCTTATTTCTTAAGGTTCTTTTTTATTATGTTTAACACTGATTCCAATCTATTTATGTTTTATCTTTGTAGACGTTGACTGGCAAAGAGGTAAGATTTAATAGATTGAAGTGTTCTTGGGATTTTTTCACGCTTTGTGATTGATTTGCTTGTTTATTCTGACTAATAAATGTGTTCTTTTAAGATTGAGATTGACATCGAACCCACAGATAAGGTGATTTCTTCTGTCGATTATTGTTTCTTAATGTCGATTATTGTTTCTTTCATGAACTTGAAACCCGATAGAACTAAAACTTTCGTTAATTTCTGATCGTTTTAAGGTGGAACGCATAAAAGAGCGCGTCGAAGAAAAGGAAGGAATTCCACCGGCTCAACAGAGACTGATCTTCAGTGGAAAACAGATGTAAATATAACTATAACTCTTACGTCGATCCTTCATTTTTGATAAATTGTTTCTTTCTTGTAATTGCTTTTGATTACTTTCTGAAAAAGGAACGACGAAAAAACGGCCGCTGATTATAAGGTTCAAGGTGGTTCTGTGTTACATCTTGTGTTGGCTCTTCGTGGCGGATCTAATAGCGATTGTAACCAGTAAGTACTTTTTTTTAAGGATTCAAGGTGAATTTGAACGTTAAACCTTAGACCATTACTCTCTGGTACTGGCAACTCGTAGTGTGTTGAATGGCGATGGATTTCTCATATAACCTGGTGAAACTACAACTGTGCCTTCTGGTGACTATTGTGCACCCTTATAGGGCACCTAAAGTACAACATTTTCTCACCAAAGTGGCGTTGCTGTCACCACCATATTAAGTCTATGGTCACCACTCTATGGTAACACTAGATTTTCACAGTTGCCAGTCCCTGAGAGTAATGGTCTAAGGTGAAATTATTATTTGCATTAGGCCTCTAATGCAACGCTTGCTTTTAGAACTTTTAGCTGATTTCATGTATCGTTCGTTAGAGCCTTTTTTTTAAACTAACAAATTATGGTAAGGTTATAAAGTTATGAGTAATCGGATATTGATTGTAGAGGTGTCTGTTCTACAATATTATGTACTTCAAATGTGTTTGGAAATTACTTTCATAATACCAGATGTAATACGACTTTTAAGTTCTCTGTTCCTTTCAGATTTTTTTAAAATTTGGCTCATTTTTTTTTTTTTCATTTAATGTACTTTTTCATGTAAAATTGCAGCTTGCTAAAGGCTAGTACACACCAGAATTCTTTGTTGTGATACAATGGTCGGGGCTGTTCCGATCGCAACTGACGCGATTCAGACCCACGACATTGTTCCGTGTCCACACCTATACTCAGTTTCTCTCCATCCTTCTGGCTTTCATCATATCATTATCACCTGTGGAAGCGGCCCTTGCAATATGTACCTACACAGTGATTAAAGAGGGGCGAGTAAAGCAGAAACGGTGGTGAGCACACAAGCTTTTCTCAGCCGAGAGCACATTTAGTTTAAGCCGTTTAGACACCCCGAAATTGGAAGATGGGGCAGGATTTCAAAATTTCATTCCTTTTATTTGTCTTTGTAGTTAAAGAGATAACACCCCACGAACACAATTTACACAGAAGGTCCTCAATTATTTTAACGGTTTGTTCAGTGGTCCATATCTTTTAAAAGTCTAGTATTTAATAATGAATAGCAAACTGAGCTCTTTGAGTCTTTGTTCATGTTTCAAAAAAAAAAAAACGTCTACACTATGAAATGCTTCGCAACAATGTATCGAAACGTGAATCTGAGCTAACGCGATTCAGCCCCGAAACATTGTATCGGACCAGCCTCGACCATCATATCGCAACATAAAACTTTAGTGTGTGCTAGGTTTAAAACATGCTTCTCTGTTGGACATGTTGTAAATTATAAAACTTGCAAGTGAAAAGTTTCATTTTGTTAAAACTTGTTAGAGGCACCCTCTAATTTGTTGAATATTATTGAGTTTTATCGAATATAACAACTTGCAACATAGGTTTCTATTTTAGTGTACCACGTTAAAAACCATCTCGGTGTCAATGTAAACAGTTTTATTGAAAAAGCTTGAACGATATTGTGACTTGTGCTAGTCTCATGCTTATCCCGTAGTCGTCACGTTCCTGTGTAATTGGACCTTAAAACGTTTGCCTCACGTTTTTGCGTCCAATCTATAAAGCCACCTTGAGAAATGCTTATGTCGAAAACTAATCAGGTGCCCGCTTTTTTAACTTCTTTTTTTTATTATTTTTAAGGTTCTGAATTTTTGTTTATTCCAATGGATCGCTTTGTTTCCAATTATGTAAAATAAGAAACAGCAAGAAAAGAAAAGAAAAATGTGGCAACAAATGGAATAAAAGCAATTTGTAATTATTGTGATTTCGCGTTGGAACCAATGCGTAATGTTTGTTTTAACGGTTCGTAAACAGAAATAAATGAAGTGAACTTGAACAAAATTTGATAGAATTCGATTTCATACATTTTAATAACGGTACTTGGTTAATTCTAGAATTTTGATTTGAAAATATAAAAGTTATCATTTCGAAGTTATTTCGGGCTCGGATGCTAAATCTTCAGAAACATCCTGATCGTGGCAGACGAGAGTTCCCCCACACAGCGTTTGTGCAACGCTCGTATATTGTACTAAAGATTTCAATGGAGCCGGAACTTTCGTTGCTCCTTTGAGGTCCAGAAGCTCTATGACGACCAGACACAGCAAAACGGAAGCTCCCATTGATTCGATCAGTCTGCATGACGCGGCCAAAGAACCTGTCCAAAAGACATACAAAGAGTCGTGAAATCGAAGGGTCGAAAGATTTGAACGGGCAGAAGTTTACCTCCAGTTGCAAGTAAATCGTCGATAATGATCACTTTAGATTCCTTTTTAATTGAATCCTGTTGCGCTTCGAAAGAATCCTTTTAGGTATGACATAAGTTTAACTTGTGTGTAAGTATAACACGTTAAGGGCCTGTACACACTCCGGAGTTACACGTGTCATGAGACATGGTCAATGAACTTTTAACATGGGTCGAGCAAATCAGCATAATTCAAAAAATTGTATAAAATAAAAACGTCTGTAAATTTTGCAGCCAAAAGACCTTAATACCGGGCCACAACATTCAAGAAGCGATTGCAACTTCAGTAATTTTTTTAAAACATTGTTTGTATATAAAAAAAAAGACATACAGAATTGAGACCATTTTTGGACACATTAAATTCCACTTAAACTTGTTTCTATGACGTCGTGCAGCACACTGAGGTGTCTAGGCTCTTGAAGGTTTTCGTTTTGTGTGAAAATGTAAAACTTACACTTCCGTATTCCAGGTCATATGTCACTTTGACTGTATTACCAGGAAGTTTTCCTGCTTTACGTATTGGAACAAAGGGAATGCCGAAACGGAGCGCTAGAATCGGTCCGAACAAGAAGCCCCTCGATTCTAATCCGACAATAGCGTCGAATACGGAGCAGCTTTCACGGATTGAGTTTTCAAGAAGCGTGATTAATACCGGAAAGACTTCGACATCTCTGAAAACTGGAAATACGTCCCTACAACGAAACGAAAACAGTCACTCGTTAGCCGATCCGTGAAAATGACCGGGAAATTTCTATATTTTATTTTAAAAACCGGAATAGGATTCCTTTCTTTGGGAAGTCTGGGTACGATGTGATGCGGCTTGCCACCAATTTCAGCTGCTCTTCGTAGTTACTCATGGCTAGAAGGTTCATTACAAGGACAAGTTAGTTCATTTTATAGTCTAATTCGGTGGGGTAACGTTCTAGCTCATTTCTCCTACCCTCTTTTGGCTTATGGTCAAAATTATTACTAGATGTGACTTTATATTTCTCTTCGTCCATCACGGACGGACTGTCTGCGTTATGATCGACATCTCTTATAAAAGGAAGCAACGTCGGAAAGTTTTCTTTCTTTTTTCGTGATATCGTCGTTTTGGTGGATGAAAATGCTGGCAAAACGGAAGCAACCACGGCTCTCATGTTCGCATCGGCTTCGCTGATTACCCTCGCACATGCTTCATTGTATATCTGAATTTATTCGGTCAAACGTAAGTGCGGGGTGGCCCATTCGACATTGAAATATAATTATTATTATTATTATTATTATAATAATTAGCATAGAAAATGAAAATTAACTACAGATTTTAGACCCAAATACAAAATATCGTCTGCTTGTAAAAGGTAAGCGAATAACTGATTACTGATTAGATATGGCTAAACACTTGTGCCTGTCAACTTAAAAATAATATTTGTACCGGTACAGTAGAAACTCAATTATTCGTAACCTTTGGAACGTAGGATAATATGAGTAATTATCAAAGTATACATATAATAATTTATTATTAAACTGTAAAAAAAATACGTTATCTTAATATAAAATGAATTACACATGTACATACATATGTACTTATATTTTATCACAAAAAAATAATTTTAATTAAAGTCAGTAATATTAAAAGTAATAGTAAACGTCTGTTCATATTTTTGGCAGGAACGGACGTGGCGTCGGTCGGTTAAGCCGAGGAGTCGGTTGATGAGAGGTCGGGTAATCCAGGTTCAACTGTGATTTCATGTAATAGGGCAGAAGTTGGAAGCCATATTCGTGCACCCCTACTGGTGGCAAGGTTAGTAGAGTGAGAAGGTTTGCTCATAACTAAGGGATTCAAGGAGTTTGCTCACCCCTAAGCCGTTGCTATGGAAATAAGTCTGTACTTTGACGTAGGCACGTTTCACTCGCAGGTTTTTTGCATACGTCATAGTACATCCCTATTTCTAGCAATAGCTTGGGTGGGAGAAAACCCCCTTCGTAATGAGCACACCTTCTCTTACTTTGCTTGTACTGGTAGCCTTTTCTTTTATCAGCTGATGCCTTATTAATGCATCAAAACTACACTGGACCGTACCCCTGCGACCCTTTTTAAGAGTGCAATGTGACTAAAATAGTAAAATGACAAAAAAAACTAAAAGATATATAACTTTCTCATTTTAGAAGAAACTAGTGCTACTTTTGAGTTTATATTTTCAAGTTTAACTTTCAAAAGTCACGCTACAATTATAGTCAAAAATGACATTTTAAATTTTTTTGATTTTGCTAAATTTTATTTTGTTTCGATACACCCTGTAACTTAGAGACGAGCGAGTTTGAAGCAGCTTCCTTACGTTCTGAGCTGTTGTGAATGGATCGTTGGCAGCCATTAGTTTCGCCTTCGCTTTGAATTGCCTTTTCACCACTTTCACGGTATTTGCCAAGTGATTGTGGCCTCCAGTTAGAGAAGTAATTTGTCCACCTTTCGTCACTGCGTTCGTTTTGCAACCTCTTTCTTCGCACCTCCAAAATACCTTGTCTCCAATAGACCTGTTCTTCTTGAAGATGTGTCCATTGATGACTGGGATGCTGTTTCCCCTCTGACTAGCGATCCATTTGATGTCGGTCATTCCTCTCTCTTACCTTATCGTCTTTTCTTCAATTTCTACCTCTTAATCGCGATTTACACACGAAAACGAGCCAAATTCAGGCTCAATCTCACTTAATTTGTATGATTTCTATTGCAATTGTTTACCCTTCAATATGTTTTTTTAGTAAACATAGGCCAAATGGGAAATATTTTGTAGGAATTTTGACTTCAGATTGTAGGTCTTTTGCACGCGACGCAAAATCTACAAAAACGACTTTTGTCCTACATAGAACTCTATAGAGGCTTTGGTTAGGAGAAATGTAGCGTAGGTAAAATGGACTAGTCCTAATAACCGGGTTTATGGGCGGCGCTTAAATGTTATGGCAATAACGCCTCCTTATCCTAAATAACCTACCTATTTTTAGTAAATTAATCGAAATGGCGATGAAAAGAAGGACAAACGGAGAAAACTTCCAGCGCACATAAATTTAATTACTAAGACTATCGAATATACTTCATACGTGTCCTCAGTCATTTATTACAATGGGAAATCGCTCGTCAAATACTTAGAAAATTACGTATCAGTATGATACGTAAGTGTCCGTATGCTGTTGCGTAATTTATGTGACAGCACGCTCATACCAGACAACGTATACGCATATGTATGAGACTGAGTCTTGTTATCAAGCTGTTTGCTTATTATCTTGAAGGTTATCTTGCGATGATTGATTAGCCTAAAATGATAATGAGCAATGATGTACTGTAATTAAACCAAAATAAAGAATAATACTTTTTTAATGAATTTTTACGCAGTAATTTCAATACAAGAGATCAAAAATCCCCAATCTAAGGAGCTTTTCCCCGTTTCATTTCCACCAATGGTATTTTCTACGAAAGTGACGTCAGACAGTTTTGTTTTTACGTTTCTCGGAAATGACGTATTTGTATCTGCTTATTGCAAATCTAAGAATATCTTTGGGCGCCATTTTGTGTCATGTTTTCATTTTATTATATTGAATTATGTTCTTTTAGGGCGAAAGGAATGGCAGTAGCAGATTCATCAATAGAACTCAATGCAGACAGCCGGAAGCTGGTTGTAATTTTTTGTGACAAACATGGCGACGCCCATTAGTTTGTTGTTTTGACTTCGGTTTTGATGCAATAAACCAGACAGTTGACGTTTTGTAATTACAGGTAGGATTGAATATTTATTTCTAAACATTGCCTTATTTATTTTTCAACGTTCAGAATTCAAAAGCGTAATTTTGTTGCATAAACATTTGAAATTATAAGTTTTATTTAGTTACGGGTGAATGAATGTCTTAAGAGTAACCAAATGATTTCGTAGTGACGACTGTGAGGTCAAAAAGCGATCATAGGGTACAATTCCTGCACTGGAGTATTTATTTTGAGGCGTTTGAGGATTCCAGACAATTGTTGTTGATGTGTTTGAGCTCAAGTGGTTTGAAATGATAACTCCTATCTAGACTCCTGTAAAGGAATGACTGAAATTGGCAAACTGCTAACATATATCCTTTGGAAGCAGCCGACGTTTGGTTGGGGCATTTCCGGCTATATATAATTGCATCATCGTAAGAAGAAGCGTGTGACGTCAGAAGGGTTGACGAAAAGTTTAGTTTTGTGTCAAAGTTTTCGATACAAGCTTTCATTTTTATTGAGACATGTTTTATGTTTTCGGGATTATAGGAGTGTAATTTGTTTTTATTTTGTTGAAAAGTACGTTATTTAAGGTACCCTCCCTCCTATAACGGCGGATCCTGGACAGGGTCATTGGAGGATTTGTCAAAATTTGAAAGATTAACTGGTCGCACTTGTAGACAGGTAGTTAGGAATAGGTAAAAACTTCACTTGGCTCCGCCCTTGTTATGACGACTGGTAACTTCTAATTTGCTGGTTATGAAGTCTGGCCGTCTGACGTCACATGCTCCGCCCTTTTCAACATCAGCCTACATAACCAGCCAATTAGAAGTTGCCAGTCGTCATAACAAGGGCGGAGCCAACTGAAGTTTTCACCTATTTCTAACTGCCTGTCACTTGTAGAGGCTGCTGTGCACAAAATTTCAGCTTGGCTTCAGGTTATGGCGGGAAATTGGTTAAAATAGAAATACAAGTCCACGCATTAATGGACAACGGTCATTTCAAATTAAATAAAAGCTTGTAAACAAAAGGGGTAATAATTATTACATCAAGCATGACAAACTCGAAGGCTAACACGGGCCAAATAAACAAAGGCTAAGTTTATGTGGGTCGCAAAAAAAAAAAAAAAACTTCACTTTTTATAGAAACGTAGGTTTATTTCGAAAAAGTACAGTATAAAAATGAACAAGGACAACGGTAAAATGAATGTTTTCTTCCTGTGACACTTGGCATCTCTTCTTTTCTGCTACATTATTTCCTACTTCGGGAGAAATCTTGTTCACAGTGATTACTTTCAAAACTAACCCAAGTTGAATGTCAGTAATCCTGGATCTGACTGGGGCTGGACCGCAAAAAATATTCGTTGTGGGCCGCAAGTTTGACTTGCTTGTTTCACATGATTGAGCTACCCTTCCAGTTTCCAAAACATTAAAGTTTTGCTTCATTCATTTAGCACTATTAAAAAAAAAAAACAGAATAATCAAGAGTTCGAGAGTTGTTTTTAGAGAAGAGGTTTTAACCACCTCAAGGAAAAAGCTACTGTTTTTTCTTCTTCTTGTGAATAATTTACAACCATCTTTTAATGAATAATACTATAACGATTTTTGAGCATATTCAGCATTTCTTAAAGGCTAGGATACACTTGGATACAAAGTCGCGCGACATTAGTATCTAGCCTTGTCTAACGACTGTCGAGATACGGTCGCTAGACTTTCTAGAGACAAATGTTCCGAAGTCTCGAGATTGTTGCGAAACAAACTTCTCGTGACTTCTGTATCTTGCCCGAAATGGAAAACATGTTACAATGTTGATGTATAGGTACTGTCTATATAAAAAAAAACGTGAAAATGTACCTCGACAGTCGCTGGACAGTCTCGTTACATTGTCGCGTGGCTTGTATTTGTGGTGCTTTTTCAGTGCCACCAATGAACGTGGCTGGGCCTTAGGTTTAAAAAAAAAATGTAGGTCTTCTATACTTTAGTGTGACTCGATCTGAAGTGAGGAAACGTTTCAGCTTTTTATGGAGGATTTTATGTTGAATGAAAATCAATATTGCAGTATATTATTACTACATTGTGTGTTGTATATATGGATGGAATAAGGTCAGTGGGTTTTTCGAACCCAGCTCTTTTTTTGTTTTATTTAGATCGCAATTTAAAAGCCGATTTGTAGCGGCTATCTGCTTCACTAGTTAGTGTTATGTGTAGGGCTCGGATTTTCATGCAATAGCAGGCAAACGTTTCTCAATCTGTGGCCCCAAGGTCCTATTGTGAAGTAACAATCTCGTCTAGATCAACCAACAATTATGGCTGTTTTTTTTGTTTTTTTTTCAATCAAAAACACCGGTTAGAGGCTAGAACTGTAGTTGTTAACTGATACTAGCCAGACATCTGGCCTCTAATTAGTCTTTTTGATTAGAAAAAAAAAGCCAAAATTTCAGTTGCTCTAAGGCACTCTTGGCACTTGGGCCACAAATTGAGAAACATTTGCCTGATATTGCATAAAAATCTGATCCCAAGTTATGTGTGTCTGCTGTTTTATCTGGAGTTTTTAAAAACCTTTTTTCGTCCATATCATAACCGTAATCAACATGAATAATTATTATCAAACTTATAAAAGCATTTTTAGTCGTTTATTTTAAAAAAAAAAAATAAATCTCCCACTTGAACTGTCCGATGGGGGAGGATGGGGGCCCGCCCTGCCCCCCCCCCTCTCATCTCTTTCTCCGTATCTCTTCTGATATTTGCCAACGAATTTTAAGAGATTTTGTCCGCATATATATTTTTACATGTATAATACAGTAGAAACGGAGTTGAAAATTAAAAACGGTTTGAATTCCAAACCAGAGTGTGATAACAAAGAGTATGGATGGAAGTTGAACGGAAAGCTAAATTGGTTACATCCGGGGAAGTCTGTGATATTTATTCTACAAGTATATCATTAATATTAACGAGTTTAACTTTGATATATATTAGTTAAATTTGACGATATATGGAGCCCTGCAGAGGACTTTTGCAAATTGTTTTTTATCTCGACATGTCGACTTTAAATCTCGAAATTTCGACCTTTACAGAATCTCGAAATTTCGACTTTTAATCTCTTTTATTCGGCCTTGTTAATTATGCCATGTTGTGCGCACCATACTCTATAATAATTAAATTATTGCTGCTACAAGAGGGCGCTTGCAATAATTTAATTATTATAGAGTATGGTGCGTACAACATGGCAGAATTAACATGGCAGAATAAAACACAGGCAATTAGAAAACGGGATGAACAGAAGTTAGCTCCGCCCTATTTATGACGAACGGCAACTTCTAATTGGTTTGTTGTGTGGTTCGACGTTCAAAAGGGCGGAGCATATGACGTCAGACTACATAACCAACCAATTAGAAGTTGCCGTTCGCCATAAATAGGGCGGAGCCAACTTCTGTTCATCCCGTTTTCTAATTGCCGGTGAATAAAACATATTAAAAGTCGACATGTGGAGATTCTGGAAGAAGTTGACATGTCGAGATTTAAAAAAAAAAAATCTTACATGTCTTTTACAGGGCTCCGTATGACGAAACATTCTCATGATTCATGAATCATAAAAAGCCCTTTCTAGTATATTGTCTAGTGAGCAGAATTTAATGTCAAAGTTAATATTGTCACCTTGTCTGCTATAGGGGTTTGAATAAATGATTACAGTCATATGCCTCGCTTAACGATACCTCTCTATAACGTAGTTGTCCAAACCACCTTTACATTTTGCAATGATGACTTGATTAACGAGGATTTAAATGACATTATCGTTAAAGGGAGGTGTATGCGCGCAGCTCTAAACGTGTAGTTCTTCTTTAATGAAGGGGGGACGCGCGTGTTAAAGGGCGCTTATTATTCCGACCGTCCTTGACACAATGTCAATATAGAAGGAAACAAACAAACATTGAGCCTGAAGTGAGCGCACATCTCTTATTTTAGAATTCAATACAGGTATCTGAATTGCGATGATGTTTACAAATAAGAAGGAAGATAGAAAGAAAGGACTTGGAGTGAAACTGAAAAAAAGCTACTTTTTAAAAGATCATAAGATGTTTTAAGAATGCTGCTGCTGCATCTTCGGATGTCGATCGGAGGATCTCGCTTTTTCTAGTTAGTGCCAGCATCATCATCATCATCATCATCATCATCATCATCAGTATTTGTCTAGCGCGCAAGCAGGAGAAGAAGAAGAGGAAAAAACAGCTGCAATTTCGTTGTGAACCGCGAGGCACAACGCCAGAAAATTTCGTCCTCTGCAACGTCCTCTAAATTATACAACAAACCATTTTTTTTTTCTTTTTTGCGTAGAGATCACGATCGCAAAAAAAAAAATACAACCAGAAAGAAGTGATTCCAAGAGCAAATAGCAGAATATATAAGAAGAAATTATTTTTAGAATAAACACAAGTCAGAAAAGAAGAAGAAGAAGAAGAAAAAGGAGGATGAATGCGAGGAGGAGTGAAGGGCAACAACAACAACAACAGAAAGAACAGCATCAGAATCATCATAGTTGGACTTTACCGTGTCATTTTAACAAACTGAGCCTAATGAACTGCAAATCGAAGGCTGAAGCTTTTGCTCGGAGCTTACAAAATAAGCTTCAATCTCTCGGTCGATCATCGGGAGAAAGAAATCCCGATGATGATGAAGATTCGAAAGAAGCAAGTTCCGTTAAATACGGCATCGAGTGCGGACAAGTGTCGTCTACTAGAAAAGCCGGCAATGAAGAAAACGATGGAGGAGGATGTTCTTCGGAGAAATCACATCTGATGATGATGAGATCAAGAAATAACATCAAGGGAAAAATCAACGGCACGACGGTTCCATCGTCCGTCGGTGAAGATGAATTATATTTTGATTTTGACATTACGACACCCGACGATAGTCCGGCCGAAGAGCGAGACGATATTTCGACGGCTCGTTCGATGACCGATTCTGCGAAGTCGGTGACGTCGTTACGAGAGGAGGACGTCAATAAATATCTTGTCACCGAACAACCACAAAGTATTCAAGTTCAGTTCCATCAGGAAATATCCTCCTCGCCTTCGAAGGAAAGCTCGAAGGCAATTGGAACGACGACGGAAGATGTTCCTTGCGATAATCCGATTTCACCCGTTGATGTCGAAGGAATCGGACTAATGGATGGCGAATCGGGTTGCATATCGGCCGTTTCTAGTATCTTTACCGACAATGGTGATGATTATATGACGGAATTGGATGAAGATTATTGGGACGATTCTGTGTTCAACTGGTCTTTGGTTGCCTTTCCACCGCCTCCACCTAGTTCACCACCGGATACAATCGATGACCAATCTGATAACAATCATGCCTCTTTTTCACATATCACTAGTTTGCCACCAATTGTGGAACGCTTATCGTTGGATGCGACTGAGGATGTGCCTTTGAAATGTCAAGATGAAGTGGATGTTGTTTGTCGAGAACTTTTTTCGTCGCATGATGACAACAACAACGACGATAATAACAACATAGGAGCTGATTCATTGATCACCAAAGTTGAGTGTTCGGTAGGAACATCATCAACAGCAGCAGTAGAGATCGACACGTGTGCCAAAGAAAAGGACATCAATACTGACGTTGAAAACGAGCTGGATGTCACAAAACTCAGTTCGGAACTGGTGTCAACCCTTTCGGATGTTGGTTTCAGACGAGAACAAGCCGATACGCACACATTTCTTGTCGGCAGTGACGATCTTCGTATTATCTTGAACAAAGATTCCGATGTCTTACGTGAAGAAGTTTCTTTGTTTGATCCAAATACGGAAACCTCGTGCCAAAATGTCGCTTTAAATAACGATTTTTCTGAATACAATGTTTTTTCGGATACAATCCCAGTGATCCTTACAGAAACCGTTAACGAACGGGAACATCTGGACAGTTGTTGCGATACTGCGACGGAAGAACATGCCGAAGGAGTTCCGTTGATCCTTGCGGTAACGACAATCGAATCTTGCTGTAGTTATCAAAGCTGTAAACATGCCGGCAGAACAACTGATACAAATCGAATTCACGTGAACATAACAGTTCCACCGAATTCAACAGGTTTCGCTAGCAACGATGACGATCTGTTATCACCGAATGATGATTCTCCGCATCGTGTTCAACGCAGTTCGAGCTTAAAGACCGGAAAAACTCCTCCCGGTACTCCGATTCGTAAAAAGATTGTTCGTTTTGCCGATGCACTCGGTCTCGACTTGGAAGCTGTCAAGACCGTCTTTTTGGACGATTTGCCGACCGTACCATCTTCGGCGTACAACGACTTGCAAGCAAGCGCTTATAGTTTGTCAGACGATGCGACACCGACACCAAACGTCGAAAGGTTTTCTCCTTTCTCGCTTGGACAGATACCGAGAGCTCGCACCGTTCTAGTGCCGCTATTTTCGCAACCAGGTTGCCTGATGGACTTTCTGGAGAAAGTTCGTCGACAGTCGGTGTGCCTCGAGAGTGCGGTCGCAGCTAGCGACACGAAACTTGTTCTCGTCGTGCGGGTCTTGAATTTGGACTTCCACAAGAGTGTTCTCGTGCGTTACACGTCTAACGACTGGTTAACTTACGAAGATAAAATGGCGGATTACGTGGAAGAGTCTTGCGATGGGTTTTCGGATAAATTTCAGGTTTGTCTGAATGTCGATTTTCTACAAGTGGGAGAACGTCTGGCGTTGGCTTTACGTTACGTGTCTCAGAACCGTGAATATTGGGATAGTAATAACGGACAGAATTATGTTTTTCAGTGTTTTGTGCAACAGGATTATCGGCCCTCGCCACCTGATGAATCCTGGATTCATTTTCTTTAAAGTGAACACTTTTTCATTTGAAATGTCAAGTATTATTGTTGCTGTATTTTTTACTCTTGACGTTGAGATTTATAACATTGTCTAGAAATGATCAAAAAAATATATTTTAAGGTGAGGTATATGGTAATGATGAGGCAGTATAACATCCTACAAATGGTCGACTTCAAAGGGAATACTTTTTGTATGTTTGAAAATCCTATGTAGATCTCTTAGGTTTGGTTGAAATCGTATAGTTGAACCTTAAATTGCGGTTTTTTTTTTTTGGCGATATCACTGTTGATATTGTACCGAACATGAGCAACGTAATCTGGCAATTGACTAAGAGGCTACATTACAAAATTACTTCGAAAAATCTCAACAAGGAACGCTAACATCGTGTTTATTTTGAGCCCATGTTAAAGAAAAAACGTTAATTTTTAAAAAAAAATACACAGTGGCGGCAACATGTTTTTTTTTTTTTCATATTTAAATTTGTCCAATATGAAGTTTTCAACCTGCAATGTGTGCACCTTAAATATATGCTGATCGAGTGATAGAATGACAAACAATTGGTGTTTTTCTATTTTTAAAAGTATTTCAAAATCGCGAATTTCTAACGCTTTATTTTAAACTCCATTGAGTATACGCGCTGGTAAGCAAAAACCATCCATTAAATAATTTTTAAAAAAAAACCGCAATTAAACCACAGTGAAGCCAACACATTGGCGCACGTACTGATTTTTTTTCTGGTTTTTTTAAATTATTTTGAGGTATTTTAACGAACATTTAATGGATGTTTTTTTTTTTTTGCTTACGAGCACCGTACTCAATGTAGTTTAACATAAATAAAAGTTAGAAATTCGGTGATTTTGAAATAGTTTTTTAAAAATAGAACCACACTTACCAATTTTTTGTCATTCTATCACTTGATCAGCATATGTATATAAGGTGCATATTTGCACTCTGAACCATCAAAATTGGACAACTTTAAATATGAAAAATAAACATATTGCCGCCGCGTCTGTGGATTTTAAAAATTAAATTATTAATTATTAATTAAAAATTTCTATGGGCTCAATAGAAAAACGATGCGAGCGCTCTTCAAAGTAATTTTGGAATGTCACATGTGAAGGTGGCATTGCTTTCAATGAGATATTGTTGTCATTAATACAAAAACTAGACATCGTTGTCAAATTGAAATCGTTCCAGTAAAGAATGTACGGTTTGCAGGAAGATAATTCCATAGTCTCGACATAGGTGCCGATTGCATGAGTGCGCTGGTGATCCAGCACCCACGGAAACGTTCCAACAGGTGCTGTGAAGCCCAGTTCCTTGGAATTTTTATTCAAAATTATATTCTTGATAATAGGAAACCAAGCAGACTTCTATGCGGTATACGTTAAGTATACCGCATAGAAGTCTGCTTGGTTTCCTATTATCAAGACATATTTTTGGTGGTCTCCACATGAGTTCCTGATAAAGCATCCCTTAAGAGGCTGTGTCACTGTACAAAAAGCAGCAACGTTACTTTGTGAAACTTAAGTCATTTTTAGTGCCAGAAATGTTGCTTGTGGGTTCTGTTATTATTTTGGCTCCAAATTGTGATGATGCTTCACACGGTTGGAGCTGATTTAGTAGTGCGCTAAAGAGGAAATGTGTTATCTAAGCTTCTCAACTTTGATTTTCTGCATTTGTATTTGAGATAAATACGAATGATTATGGTCCTGACAGGCATGTCCGGGCCGTGACATTTCCGGAGCGCATATGTCTTTCCGAGCATGTGTGTCGGGACCATTAGGCTGAAACTGAAAGTTCCTACTGAAGTTTATTGAGCTAAAATATCTGACGCCATCAAATATTTCAGCTTATATTATAGAAAGAAAGAAAGAAAAAAAAACAGCTAGAGATAAGTCATCATTATATAATGGCCATCAACCAAAAAAGTACGCCATTGCTTGCAAATAATTTTCTTATTAAGGCCACATGACGACTTTGTGTGTCAATTATAAAAGCTCTGATCCGAACTGGAAAGCTCAGCAAAATTCTTTCATCTTCTCAATGCTCTACTGAATCCGCCTTTAGATTCGTTCAGAAACAGGGTGGCTGATTTTTTTTGATTTTTTTAAAAAAAATCAAATAAATCGATTTTTTTGATTTAAATCAGATTTTTTGGATTTTTTTTTTCATTTATATGAAATATTAAATTTTTTTATGACGATGTTTGCAAAAATGAGTAATAATAACATTGTTAATTTTTAAGTTGTTAGTAAAATAATTGCAAAACAAGAAGAAAAAAAATGTTAAGAAACATTCAAATTTGAAAATAATAAGTTTTAAGCACTTTGAATTTAACATTCTAAACGTAAACACGAGCTTTGCAGCCTTTACAGTTCCCAAAGCAAATCAGTACCTCAGAGGTAAACTGTGTTGAGTCACTTTTTTTTTTAAAAAAAAAAACGATTTTACAATTCAGGGTTGGCTGTTTTAAAACATTTTGTGTAAAACAGGTTGTTTAAAACTTGTTTTAAACAGCATGTTTTTTAAAGAAATGTGCCAGTTAATACAAAAAAAAAAATACTGCATTAATGAAAGGACTACCACCGGACTTTATTTTATAAACATAGAGAAAAATGCTGGGAGCTGTTTTATTTTTATTGTATAATTTTAATGTTTAAATAAATGTAAATTTTTTCTAAAAAAATCATTTGATTTTTTTTTTTAAAAAATTATTTGATTTAAATCAATGTGATTTAAATCACTGCCACCCTGTTCAGAAACGGATGCGAATTAGGATGAGGCAAATGAAACTGCAACACAGAAAGTCGTTTCCCTATTATATTGGATTGATCTTGAAATGGCATTCGTTAAAACAAGTCCTAAACTTTATTTTAGTTAGATTTAATGGGTCATCTTTATTAGAGTCCATTAAGAGCTCAGCAATATTTTTTTTTATTAGAAATTGACTCAGCTATTTCTATCCTGTGAAGTTTCTTTCGGATCCCCCCCCCCCAATTCTTATAATCTGTACTAAGTGACAAGTTTCTAGCAAAATTTAATTAACAAAATTTGCTATTTTAATCTTTTTTTATTCTAGTCAAGATGAAATTCGTTTATATTTTTTATAGAGATGGGAAATTCGAATCTTCAAATCCTCGAATCTCGCGGAATCTTGAAAAAATATTCGAGATTTGAAGACTCGAATCTTCGCGCTTTTTTCGTCTTTCAAATCTTTCGAATCCTAACCTTTAAAAAAAATGTTATAAACTTTAGTAAAATTAGTTTTAACTTCATTTACGTCCAACAGAAGCGTTCAACACTAACAAAAAAAAAAACCGGCGATTGTTGCAACCCGGATCACCAATATCAGCCTCGTGGCGGCGACCCTGAGTAAAGCCACACTTGTTTTGTATTATTAATAATTTCATATTTAATATCATTTCATTTATTTGTATTTTCTTAATGAATAATAGAGGATTCTTTTATGAAGGATTCGAGAAATTCGTGAGATTCGAGAACCTTTTAGGATTCGGATTCGATAAAATTTAGGATTCGTCCCACCTCTAATATTTTAGTTTAGTTAGGACATTTATGAATCTCTACTGAACAGTATTGGCCAACCTTTAAGACTGGCTTCACATGGGCCACAATAGCCAAATGTTAATGCAGACCACTGATACCAGTATGACCTTGATGATCACTATTGACACTGACAAAGAAGGCGGTGGCCGCCACTTCTATTGGCACTAGCACTCGACCACTCATCGCCACTGTGGCGCAAAATGGTTATCGGTGTCTTGTGTGAACAGTTAACATTTCCTATGTAATAATAATCAGTAGTCTGTTAAAAAGACCACAGTATGTGGTTGTGCCACAAAGTGGTTCACGTGAAGCGAGCGTCACTCTTTCTTAGGTCTCGGGTAGCATTTTCTGAGACACCCTGTATACATATGTTATATTATATAAATTATAAAGATGAATGTTGTTTATATATTTGAAATTCTAATCTGTTGAAGGAATATATTTGGTGAAGAGCCCTCTTTTTAAACAAAATAAGTTTATTTTTCATAAAAATTATTTCAAGCTCCGACGATGTGAAAATTGCGAAATTGAAATGCAAGTAGTGTTACAGATTTGAATCAAAATATCGTATTTCTTGTTTTGAAGTTAATTAAGCTCTAGAAAGAATATATTTGTAATTACATACATTTATTTGAAATTGTAGTAATATGCGTTTTTCGAACTGTGTGTCACAGTGTGTGTGTGGGGGGGGGGGGGGGGGGGTTGTGTTCAATTACTAATTTGTAATTTGATAAATTGATTTTTTGTGGTATAGCCAAAAAGAAAATCGAACTTTATCGAAGTATACACACTTGGAGAAGGGGGGGAGGGTGTTTCGTTATTATGTGTCTCTAAGGCCGGGTCCACATCAAGCTGACAAAAGTGCAACATGAGTTCGAGACAAAAACAGAACAAATACGCGAGAGAAAAAAAGCAGACTTTAAAAACAAAACTGAAACAACTGTCAGCAGTACTCAAGACAAAAACCACAACAAATTTGTGTGACACAATTAACAAACAAATTGAGTTTTGTTTTTTTGTTTCTATAGCTGTCCACATAGACGTGCACAATAGTCTTTACTAATAGGGATGGGTCGACATTCGAATCCTGTTATCCCGCGAATCTTGAAAAATATTCGAGATTCGAAAACTCGAATCTTCGCGCTTTTTTTGTCTTTCGAATCTTTCGAATCCTAACCTTAAAAAAAAAACTGTTAAAAACTTTGGTAAAATTAATTTTAACTCCATTGACGTCCAATAGAAGCGTTGACTAACAAAATACCGGCGATTGTTGCAATTTTGGTGGTATACCCGGCTCACCACTATCACCTTGTGGCAATCCTGAGTGCCACACACAGTTTTTTAATAATTTAATATTTAATATTATTTCATTTATTTGTATCTTCTTAATTTAATAATTTAGAATTCTTATGTGAAGGATTGGAGCGATTCGAGAACCTTTTAGGATTCTGATTCGAGAAAATGTAGGATTCGGCCCACCTCTATCTAGTCTTTACTCTTTAGTGTTATTTTGAATTGTTTTATTTCACTGTTTTGTTGTTGTTTTAATATTAACTGTCCACAACTGCAAAATGCAGACAAGAGTTGAAAGAATGTTGCGTAATACCGAGACAAAACAAAAACCTTTTCATGTTTACTGACTTAAGCCGGGACACGGAATTGTTTGTGAAATTGCAGACAAAACAAAAACAGAATAGGCTCCTCCAAAAGTCGCAAAAATGTTTTAGAATTGCCGCCTGTATTTGTCTTGAAACGCTTGAGTTTCTGTTTTTGTCAGCTTGATATGGATCCGGCCTAACTTAGTAACAAGTAAAAGAACACAAGAGTTCTGACTATACAGAAGATAAAAAAAAAATATTATTAGAAAGTTCAAATTGAACTACTGTCTCAACTTTGAGATAAAGTTGTATAGATGGTAGATTGGCTAATTGATACAAATCACCGCAGGATATCGTTTACTGTCGAGTCACATTATACGGAACGTCACCGTCAGCGTCACATCAAAATATTATATAATGTTTTTTTATAGGACATTGACGTTCCGTGACGTTGTTGGTAAATGTGAACGATACCGTATAAAAAATACATGGTATAATTAGACGTTAGGTTGAATGGTACGTTCCGTGACGGTGACGTCGTTCCATATAATGTGAATCGACCTTTAGCCGACTTTCTGCTAAGCTTGCAAATTTTGGCGATCGTGATTTGTTTTTTCTCAGTGTCGATTTGCCCCTCTTTCTTGAAACCTCCATGTTAAACGGTTATACCAGGTATTGCATCATACTTGATTTTAATCTTGCAGGTCATCTATTGAAGCTGAGCGTCCACTAGGTTGGTACGTGGAGCGGAGCGGTGCGGCGCAGAGCAGAGCAAAACGGCCCCAAAGGACTGGAGCACCGTCCGTTAAGGCGGTATAGAGTGGAGCAGCACGGCGATCGCCACACTAAAAAAAGTCTGAGACTTCTTGAAGTCGGCACCGCACCGTGCCGCCTCGCCCTACCGAGTTCCTTCATTAATTGTCTGTGGCTGCTTCATTGTACCGCCTTAATCCCTCCGGGGGCAGAATGGAGGGGATAAAACCGCTTCGCCCGCGCCGCGTTTCATAGTGAACATGCAGGTCGACCTCTATTTGCAAACTCCGCGCCATGCAGGTTTGCCCCACTAATCTCGTGGACGCTCAACTTAAGTCAACTGCATTGACACAACATGGTTAAACATATTGTTGAGTTGTGTCGTCATATAAACAACATATTGGCTAGTTCGGGTTAAATTCAATATTCACAAAGGTATCGTCAGAACATGGCGTTAGTAAGGCGGTCCCATCAAGTATCAACGCACCACTGGGCGTGCTCTTTTATGTTACAACGAAGAAACATATCATTGCGTGTTGTGCGCTTACGAAAGTGAACTGTCATTTTAAAACCGTCGTTTTAATTCACTTAATTCACTGACAGCAACTTTCTTACAAATGTCGTGTCTATTTGGGTAGCTTTTTCGCATCGTTTTCTTCTGTCTTCCTTGTTATTTTCTTACTTGTTTTGAAGTCGATTAGTTTATTGATCAGGTTGCATGAAAACCGTATAAATAGATTTTTTGTTTTGTTCATTGATTTTTGCGTTTGGGGAATTTTCATTTGAATCAAAGATGAACAAAAATGAAAACTCGAGCAAATTTCAGTCACGAACAAAGCTGAAAATTATTCCACTAATATTTGTGTCTTAAAATGAAGATTTGGATCGATCGATTATTGTAGAAAATTTGGCAGTAAATATAGGTCTACAGAAAGGTGACAACTAGATCGACTCAGATTTCTAGCTGTTGTTTTGAGCTAGAAGTTTGACCCCAATTTTTAGATAATGGCTGGCGGTAAGCTGGGTTTACCGTAAACGGTGGTGCTAACTTGCTTCGCTTGCCAGGTAGCAGTCATGAGTATATCAAAATACGGTTGTATCCAATTGGGACGACGCCAATGGTTGGATGTGAAGGCTAGCAATGACATGTGGACAGACGTAGGGGGAAAAAAGGATAAACAAATGAGCAGTTAAATACCAAAAAAGCACGTGCAATTGTCGCAGATCACAAATGCGGAACGGAGCGCAAATGCAAAAAGAATTTACAAATGGAGCGGTGAGATGAAAACACAGCTATTTTATCACAAGGGTATTTTTGAGTTTTAAAATAAACTATTTCAATTGAAATCCTTTCTTTAACACTTCAATTACTATTTTTGCGCTCCATTCCACTCCAAATGCATTGGATGGGGTATGGCCTAAAAACGATCAGAGTCCTTTCTTGTTCATTTTTCAGAATGACAATTTCAAAGTTTCAAGTCGATCTGCAAGGTTTACAAACAAGGGATAAAAGTAATAAATTGCGTATTCATGCTTGAGTATTATTTATTGAACAAAACAAAAAGGTCAAAACAAAATTGAGGATGGATCATAAATATTTAATAACATTTTTATTAAAATAATAAATCATTTTGTCCAAAAAGGTGTCAAATTTGGAAAAAAACAAACAAGAAAATTAAACGGAAAACATGTTTTTTTGTGATTTTATAAGAAAAAAGGTCTAAAAAGTAAGAAAAAAACAAGATGTAATCGTGTTTTTGTTGTTGGTGTAGTGGTTAGTGTCTCAGGCTCTCAGCCCATTGGTAATGTTGGTTGTGGGTTTCAGTCCCCGTGCAGTGTGGATTAATTTTCAAATATGTTTAAGAAGGTGGCAGTGGACAAACAAACAAACAAACAAACAAATTATGAAGTTAAATAAAAGCGAGTATAATAATAATAATAATAATTATATATATATATAATATGTGTGTGAGTGTGGACTAAGGTTGTGTCGGAATTTATATAAATTTAAATAAATGAAGAAATGAACCTCTTTTTTTCTCAAGGTCAACTATATGTTGCACACTCCTCATCCAAGAACCCCATGATATTAAAATGGAGAGGGGGAAAGGTTGGAAAGTGTAGAGGGGGGAGGAGAAAGAGAGAAACGTGGAGGGGGGAAAAAGTGGGAGGGGTGACTGAAAATTTAGAAGGGAAAAGGTTGGAAAGTAGAGGGGGAGAGAGAAAAACGTGGAGGGAGAACAAAGTGGGAGAGGGTGACTGAAATTGAATTGAAATGAAAGGAGTAAAAAAAGGAAAAGAACGACGCGCATGCGCACAATTGCCTGTGAATTTTGCTCCCGTCATTTATGACGGGTTACCCCACTAGTAATAATAAGAATAAAAAGACATGGACCTTGACCCCCCCCCCCCCCCCCCCCTTTCGCCTGTTACTTTCACTGAGACAGCATTTAGAAGTGTGTTATCTGCTAACTTTGTCTTCAATATCTTGGTCTTCTTGGTTTGAAGTTGTCAGGAGTGAAGGTAAAATATATTTGCCTCAGGGTTGACTAGAAATTGTGAGAAATGAACACACAAAAAGAGCAAATAAGACAGGCGTTTAGAAATCAGGACAAACAGAAGTTGACTCCACCCTTTTTATGACGACCGGCAACTTCTAATTGGTTTGTTGTGTGGTTCGACGTTGAAAAGGGCGGAGCATGTGACGCCAGACTACATAACCAACCAATTAGAAGTTGTGTTCGTCATAAAAAGGGCGGAGCCAACTTCTGTTTGTCTCGATTTCTAATTGCCTGTGCAAATAAGTGTCTCACAAATTCATGTTTTGCAACTGACTGGAGAACAGATATGGAAGGTTACGTTGGTTTGGGGTTTTTTGCATGGACCCTGTTCGTTCTTAGGTGACGATAGTGACTATCGCACTGTTGCGATAGGACTATCACACTATCTCGTTTGACTAGATATAGTTGATAGTACTGTCGCAATAGTAATAGTTGTTGAGTGACCGGTGCTTGTAGGGAAATATCCACCTTGTAGGAAAATTTGGCTTCTGGAGGGAGAGAGAGAGGCAACACTGTTGTTGACTCAATGATATCTGTGAAGTAGACGTCACACTGTCATGTGACAGACAACTATCACGTTACTTCAAGACATGTAGACAGTTGCTATCGTGAGAGTGAACTATCGCAACTTTCATGACAGCTACTCTCATGAAAGAACTATCGCCACCGTGAAAACGAGGCTTTATTTTTTATAAAGACTATGACTTTTTGACGTCCATAGCTCTTTTTTCAAAGTTATGAATCACGATTTGAATCTGTAGAGATGGCGCAACCAGCCAACTTTTCACCAAAAGTGGACTCTGATCGTTTTTCGTCATAACGCTTCTTATGCTTTATACTATTGAACCGCCTCTCCATAGCCTCCACCGCCAACCCTTGGCGTCGTCCCAGTTTTGACACACCTAAAGTACTATGTTGGTATCTGTAGTGATTCTTAGCTCAAAGCTTAAAAAATAAAGCTAAAAATAGCTACTACCTCTAGAAATCTGAGCCAATCTAGTTGCTATCCAGAGGAGAGCTAGTTTTTCTCCTACGTAAATATTACAAAATGACTATTATAATTTAATATTAATCTTATTGTTATTATCAACTTGTCACCTTGTCACTGTGAAAAATGAACCACGATAATAAGAATTAATAAATTAATAATAATTCTATACAAAAAAGAATACAATTGAACAATTAATACCTGACATACACAATATATTATTACAGCTGACAGTTTTTCACGTTTTCTCTTGTATCATTTCTGCTCAGACATGGCTCGCCTTCACACGAGACACCTTGTGTCGCCACAAAAAGCGTTCGTTTTTTTTTTTTAGCAGACCATTGTTTACTATGGGGTTGATGTTCAACACCAAACACCACCACCGTTATTTTTGCACCGCCTTGGCGATCAGTGTCACGGTCTTATTCTTGTAATGACTGCTTAGTCAAAGGTAAAGCTAAACTCATCCACTTTTACATGAAACTGTACATTTAAAGTTTATGAGAGTTTAGCGCGACCTTTAAACATTCATTAAGAATACGACCCTCGGTGTACAGCCACGAGTGGCGAACGCCCCTTGTTTTTCAATGGTGGGTCGTTGATCAAGGTCATTACGATGAAATGCACTGTCACTGCTGCCAGCAGTTCATTATTTTTAATAGTGGTTACTGTGAAACGCGCTACGTCTACCATTGTGTTTTGACACAAAGTGGTGACACAGTGTCTCGTGTGAAGCAGCTCTTAGAGCCTTGGCACACGAACCACTTTTGATTGGTCGTGTTCGACTGCAAAATATTATCTCTGGTGGCTCTGTTACGGTTGCAATGTATTGCTATGGAAAGACGCCGTACCTTTGCATACCAACCACACGCCGACTTCTGACGTCATTTTGCAGTTGAAATCGACCACTTGAAAGTGGTTTGTGTGCAAAAGGCCCCATATTAATAAGTAACGTTACTTAAATAATGGTGTTAGTGAGCTATTGTCTAAGGGCGGGTATCCACTTGTTGTGTGTTAGCGTTTCGTATCACCGTTGCGTATTGTACCCGTATCACATTCACTGATACGGATACGGTGTATACACACTACTCGATGTTTCTCGTATCATCAATGCGTTGCGTTTCAAAATGCACGATACGAGATTGCAGACGTCCCCGTTTCATCTATTTCCCATTCAGTTCCCAAACGCCAATGAACAAATATTCTATTGTGCAACGGAGTGACCGAGCGCGCTGCCCCCGTTCCAACTTACTCGACCGTGTATCGTATCATTTCTTTGATGTGTGACCTGGGGGGAAAAAAACCGACAAATGACCGATCGGGTTCGTTGCGTTTCTTTGTATCTTTGTAGCTGTATCCATTGATACGCATCGGGGATACGATACGCAGAAATGCAGCAAGTGGATACCCGCGCCCTAAGGATGCATTAAGTATTAGTGTAAATTTACTGCGCGCGCTTAACACGCATTGAACATGTCTACGTATGACGTCAGCTACTTAACGAAAAACGAACATGTAAGTGGTCATTAGTGAATAAGTAGTTTATTTTAATGACAGTGGACGCTAAGGAAAGCCAAAGTAACGATTTGTTATTAATGCAATGCTTTGATGAGTTTGTATACATATTGCCTGTGTAAACCCAATTTGTGTGTTGTCAGGCTCATGTTGTAGTTACAAATATGTTGACAAAGCATTTATTAATGTTGCAAAAGTGGCTTGCATCCGCTAAATAAGCAAAAACGTTTCTGTTGCTTCGTAAATACAGTAGAAGTGCAGAAAGGGGGAAAAGGGGAAAAGGCAAGTCAGTGTGAACACAGCTCAAAAACTGACGAATACGAAAGTGCCATATGTGACAAATGTAATGTATACATTGAAGGCACAAGTACTTGTAAGTGTGCCGAGCACTAAAATTTTGTTTGCCCCTCCCTCCCTTTTATGAGCGCCATCAATTTCTAATTGGTATGTTACTTGTTCTGATGTTATAAAAGGGCGGAGCAAACGAAATTTTAGTGCTGGGCACACTTGCCTGTGTGGTATATGCCACCGTTTTGTTGTTTTTAGCCTACTTGGGGCGGTTACATAACCGGAGCTAGCAAGCGGATTCGTGTTTCTTCAGTGTATTTTTCTAACAAAAAAAAAGTTCTAATGCAAATGAAAGATGTTTGTTTAGAGCTTGTCACCAAGTATGAAGCATTGAGCTTTGCATTCATGTTGCTTTGACTGGAAAGACATTAAAAAACAACTGATTTTCTTTTTTTTTTTTTACTTGTACCGGCCGTTTGCGAACTCGACGTGCCATGAAACGGGGACGTCTGCAATCTCGTATCGTGCATTTTGAAACGCAACGCAGTGATGATACGAGAAACATCGAGTCGTGTGTACACCAAGCATGTCGAACTCAAAGGCTAACACGGGCCAAATAAACAAGGTCTAAGTTGATGTGAGCCGCATCGGTCGCTACAATCTGGACAGACTAATCGTAGGTCACTAGGCGTCCTACACTTTAGAAAGGTAGGTCATTCAGTGACCCACACTTTAGTTAGCTATTCAGACAAGAATTGAGGGTCACTCAGTGACTTCGGAACGGGGACCCCTTGCAGTTTCGAAGTGGGGTCCCTGGGGGCCCCTTGCAGCTTTGAAGTGGGGTTCTCGGGGGCCCTTTGCAACTTCGAAATGGGGTTCTCGGGGCTCCTTGCAACTTTGAAACGGTGCCCCCAGTGACACCCTGCCACTTTGCAACGGGGCTTCCAGGGGCACCCTGCCACTTTGCAACGGGGCTTCCGGGGGCACCCTGCCACTTTGCAACGGGGCCTCCGGGGGCACCCTGCCACTTTGCAACGGGGCCTCCGGGGGCCCCCTGCAACACTGAGTGACCTGCAATTCTTGTCTGATTTGCTATCTAAAGTGTAGGTCACTGAGTGACCTACATTTCTAAAGTGTAGGTCACCTAGTGACCTATGATTAGTCTGTCCCGGTACAAATCTTTCCTACTTTGGGATAAAATCTTCTTGTTTGCTGTGATTACTTTCAAAACTGACCCAAGTTGAATGTCAGTAATCCTGAATCTGACAGGGGCTGGGCCGCAAAGTTATACGTTGTGGTCCGCGAGTTTGACATGCTTGGTGTGCACCGCCTCCGTATCAGTGAATAATACGAGTACGATACGCAGAAATGCAACAAGTGGATACATAGCATTACAAATAGCAAAGCCACGTATCAATTGGCTCTGTAAACGCACTAAAACACATAGGACTTAAGTTAATAGGATTCAACTTAACGCATAAACCTTCAGAACGAATTAACCCCGCAAGTTGAGGCTTACTTGTACTGTAATGCGTTCTAGGTGCCATCCATATTGTTGATATTGTTCCTTCTTCGTTGATACTGATGTTAAAATGTCCATATACAAATAATTTATTAAATGTTACAGTATATGTAGCATATGTTTCTTTGAACGATCATATTTTCACCAAAGTGTTAGGTGACAATTGGTCGAACATAATTATTATGTTGCCTCCAGATGACAGTATTAATTATAACAACAACTAGTGGGGTAACCCGTCATAAATGACGGGAGCAAAATTCACAGGCAATTGTGCGCATGCACATCGTTTTTTCCTTTTTTTTACTCCTTTCATTTCAATTTCAGTCACCCCCTCCCACTTTTCTCTCTCTCCCCTTCTACACTTTCCAACCTTTTCTCCTCACCTTCTCCCACTTTTCTCTCTCTTTCCCCCCCCCCCCCTTCTACACTTTCCAAAGGAAGAGTTCAACATATAGTTGACCTTGAGAAAAAAAAAAGGTTCATTTATTCAAATTTATATAAATTCCGACGTGCTTCAATGGTTTTTGTTACTCCACACACACACAAACACACAGACCTGGGATATTATATATATAATATATATAATTTTTCATATGTAACGTGGATTTTGTGGATTTTCTATTAATGCAATGTTCCTTCCTGGTGGCAATGTTGTTTAATTAGACAAGTTAAATACAAAATACAAAAAATGTCATAAAATTGTACAGGCAATTAGAAATCGGGACGAACGCAAGTTGGCTCCGCCCTTTTTATGATGAACGCAACTTCTAATTAGTTGGTTATGTAGTCTGACGTCACATGCTCCGCCCTTTTCAACGTTGAACCACACAACAAACCAATTAGAAGTTGCCAGTCGTCATAAAAAGGGCGGAGCCAACTTGTGTTCGTCCCGATTTCTAAGTGCCTCTTAAAATTGTATATTGTGTTGAGTCTGTTGACCAATTTGTTCAATAGAAGTTAGAAAAAATTCATAAATTATCTTTGTAAGAGATTTTTAATAAAGTTAATGACACATGATACATATAATTGATTGGATTTGCTTTCGACGACGACGACGACTCATATCGTGTTGAAATAAACACTTTTTTTCGAGTTATCTCAGTCGAAAAATCGATGCAAATTAGGGAGGCTATAGGGTATGCGATTTTATCGTCATTTGGTGATCATTGCAAATCGTCGTTGGTATAATCGGTTCACAAATTAGTGCTTTTTACGGAGTTTTTCTTGTTCTTCAACAGGGTGTTTACGTTTTTTAAAAGGGATCGTTTCCTTTTTTATGTCTTCCACGTGGAATTACTTATAAGTACTCAGCATCCAGATTATAAGCTTCAACTTTGATTCATTTTCTGAAGAATTAAAAATTTCGAAAAACTTCTATTTGCAAGATGCCATTGTTATTTCTCATTTCCATTTTATTTTACTTTTTCTTTTGCTCTAAAAAAAAAAAATTGAGCGAATTTTGCTTAAACACCAAATTAAGTTGATTTTAATGTTCTTTTTGTATTGTCACATAGACTAAGAGAGTGAAATTGTAGAATGGCGGAGCCACCGATAGTGACGGGTATTTCACCAAAAGAAGGTCCACCAGGCACGAGGGTCACGATTCGAGGCGAGAATTTGGGCAAAACACCTGAGGATCTCGTTGGTAAATCTTGAATGGTGACATTCAGTACTTTAATACTGTGAGAACGAGGCGGCTTGTCTGTATGCCATGATGATTAGATGGAAACCTTTTTGAAAATGAAATAAGACATTAAATAAAATATGGGAAAAATTTCTTCCGAATACAAAAATTACGATTTAAATAAATCGTAATTCCATTGGTTTAGTTTTGTTTTTTTTAAAAAATGTAATCCAGGGTTGACAATCTGTGGAGTCGACTGCCTTCTTTCGGCCGAATGGCAAGCACCAAACAAGATCGTGGCGCGATCTGGGCCCGTGAAGGGACGTGGCGACGTCGTAGTAACGACGAATTCTGGAGGAAAGGGAACTTGTACGATCCAATTCAGAAGCTTCTTCGAATCGATTAGTCCTCTGAAAGAATCTGCATTTTGGATGGATGAGTCTCATTTAATCAGTAATGCTTGGGGACGGAAACATCCGACAGTTCCGTCACAGTATCAACCGGACAATCCATTAGGCCTCAACGACGAAGGCAACGTGTCAGTGCACGAAAGTGTAAATAGAGTACACTTTGTTTTTTATTATTTAAAATTTAACGTTTTACAGGAAGAAGTTTTCCGAAGATGAGCTCCATGATCATTTTCCCGAAGGTGTGATGAAGTGACATAAATAAAGTTGATGAGCTCGATTGACACATTTGTTATTATTTATTGTGCAGGGTCCGGTGCACTTTCTTTGGATAATTTTGTGCCGACTTGGTTTCTTGTCGAGAATCATTATGGAGCAACGTAAGTTCGCTATTTCATAGTTTGCTTTTATGTCGATTCGAAACAGATTTGCTTTTAACTTTTAAAAGGGTATTTTTATGTCTCGAATAACTGAGACAATGCTGTACGTGAAAGTCACTATAATGAAACAAGGGATTCAGGGAACCCAATAGACCTCCATTGCTTTAATATACTGTACACTTTCATATATCAAACAACCATATTTTCTTTCATAGTTAGTTACATGCGTATGCACATGTACACGCATGTGCGCAATGTGTACGCACATGCACTCGCGTGCACGTATGTGTACGAACATGTACACACGAGCGCGCATGTGTATGTAGATAAACACACATGTATGTACTCACGTACATAACATAGTTTCATGACTGATGTAACTTTTGAAACGTGCATTGCACGTGCATTCCAGACAACTCTGGGAATTTAGGGATTCCAACAGTTCCATCCCCGCTCTTCTGGTACACATGCAAGGAATTTTCGAAGTTATAGAAATATTCCAAGACGATAAGACGAACTGGCCTATCAGGCAATAGGGCATTTTCCTGATTACCCACTTAGTTTGAGGGCCGACATTTTCATTATGGGTCGATTTCATGGTGCACAAGCGATAAAAAAATTAAACATCGCACGAAAAAAGGAACATAAAACGTCAGTAGAAAATTTAAAAAAAAGTAAAATGACAAATTTTAGTAAAATTATTTGAGAAAGAAAAATAATTTCACTGATTTTATACACTTATAAAAAATGTTTTTAATTTCTATGCTTGCTGAAAGTTTATGCAAAATATCAACAACAAAAACTGACACGTTTACTGTGAACAAAAACGAAAATAAAGCTAAGGTGAAATTTTTTTTAAAAAAAAATGATGCTAACGTTTAAAAAGGCTGTGGTTTCTATGCATTTTTTGGAGTTTCTCAGAACTGAACAAATTATTTTTCTGTGCAGTTTTTATCTCCCCGTCGTCCCATTCCTCCATCACATGCTATCACAACTTGTCAGTCTACTGTGCATTCGTCTTGAGCGTGTTGACTATGACCTTCCAAAATTTGCTGATGAACAAAAATATTTTAGTTCACAAAACCATGCATCTAAGATGTGAATATACTGGCTAGGAATTTTTTTTTTGGTTGTTTACACCGAAAATAATTTCTGGCTGGCTTTGCTATGTACAGTGTCGTACAAAGAACACAGCGAAATTTAAAACACTGCTTGCCATCAAGTCGGCCAACAATGATCATTTTTCAGTTGTTTAGGCCTAATCCGCCAAGCGTTGTTGGACAGCAAATAGTGACATTATAGATGTATGTGGCTTGACACTTCAGCGACATGCATTTTCACTCTTAAGGAGAATATTACCTCCAGATATTTTTTGTTAAAATATTGTCAAGACTTACCCAACGATTGCCAAAATCATCTTTAAAATTAAAAAAATTGATTAATATAATTTAAAAAAATAATTCATATAATTAGACGTTATCTGTTGTCACATCACATTACTTTTATTTATAAGTAACTAAAATGTGGCTGCATGGGCTGAAGTTACGGGTGCCAGCTCCAAAATCCCCTCTCCTTGTAGGCCTCACTAAAATCAAATACTGTACTAAACGGTATTTCCTAAACAGTATTTGCTAAAATCACTAATACATGCATGTTGGAGTGTAAACGAAAAATCATTAGGAGCATGTTTCTTGATTCATATTTTCATTCATGAGCACAAAGCTTATTAAGATATCAACATGAAAACACACTCATGTGTGTTTGTGTGTTAGGCCTTGTTTCCACTGGGGTGAAGTGGCCCCCGCCTATTGAGTATTACATGCCGGTAGTACCACGTTTGTTCTATTTTTCACCAGTTGAAATTTTCAAAAAGTTCAAATTTTCACCCCAATGGAAACAAGGCTTAAAGCTACCCTTCTGGTAGAGCTATCTTTCAAGGTTTTTTTTAATGTTGCTCCTAAATGACAATTAAGAAAGAGTGAAAAAAATTCACAATATAATCTTATAACTGTTGATTACCAATTGCTGGTTTTATATGAATTGCTGTTTTTTTACAAGGTTCAACGATTTAAAAGCCGGTTTAAATCATCTAAAGCGTAAAGTGAATTCTCAAAAAGAAGGTAAGCTTTCTTTCTTGAAAGCAAACGTTGGAGCCGTATTGGATCAACTCGACACCTTACGTAGTAAGTCCGAGACCGAACAAGATTGTCTTCTATGTACAGTATCTTACCTAGCGATTGTTTGAACGTTATAGATTTGCAAGAAAACATCTTGAAGGATAAGACGGCTTCTGCATCGGGAACTCTTCTTTCAACTGATAAAATAGAACGTGCAATCGTTTGTAAGTGACCATTGTTGGAAGTCTTTTCATTGCATGTTTTCTATATAGATTTTAATTTTGAAATTTATTTTTTACAGTATCTAAAGGAGAAGCCGATTCACTTTTCAAAGACGTCTTGGGAAGACGCGATCGAGCTGATGCGACTCGAAACGCCCTTGGCGTTCTGCAACGTTTTAAGTTTCTGTTTCATTTACCGTGCACAATCGAAAGAAACATACAAAAGGTTCTGATATTCCACATTATAGCGATTTATTAATTCGATGATTATTTTTTTTTTTCACAAACTGCTTTTTATCTTATTAATGTAGGGTGACTACGATGTTGTGATCAATGATTACGCACGTGCCAAATCGCTATTTTCAAGTACCGAAGTGCAAGTCTTTCGAAAAGGTTTCGAAATTTAAGATTATTTTTAACTAGGCTGGAGAATTATTTTGGAGCGCACAAACGTCATACAAACGTTTTGTTATGGAACGACATTATTAAAACATTCAACTTGTTTTCAAAACTAGAATGATATAAAATTATGGCTGAAGTTCTCTTATGACAATATTTTGAAAAATAAATGTTTTATAGAAATTTGGATATGATCCGTTTTTCAGTTTTTCCATTGACATTTCATGAAGAAAATTATTTTCGTCTCTTTTTTCAAACTGTCATAAAAAGTTTATTTTTAAAAGTAGCATCATCAAAAAAAAACTTTTAACACTATCAAGTATCACCAGCTAGTCTAGTTTCTAAAAACAGTTGGAATGCTTTTGTAATATTTCTCTTGAAAAACGTTGGCATAAAAAACCGATATTTTTCTAAAAAAAAACGATGGCTTGGAATTGAACTTATGCAGTCACGTTAAGCCTTGTGATTTATTGTCAATTTTTGTTATCTGTTTCAGTTTATCAGGAGGTTGAGCAGAGAATTACGAACTTCCGAGATATGTTGTATTCGAGGCTTCAGGATCTTCCGATGCCCATCGAGAAACAGAAGAAGCTCATTTGGTAACGTTTGATTCAAGTATTAATATTTCAATTATTGAAATTTTTAACTGTGGTTTTCTTCAAGCTGCATTATTGTAAGGAGCTCATTTTGCTAATGAAATTTCGATTTTGTATTATAAGTTATCTTGTTAATTTGGAAATGACGGGAGATCCTGGCTGGGATTGCATTAAATTTCAACAGGATTACATAATTGAAGTTCTTCTCAACTGCAAACACGTTCACTTGGAACAAGGTAAATGAAACCGATGCTATGTTTTCAGAGATACGTACAAACTACTAATAAACGTGTGTTTTAACTGTCAAATGAAGATAGTAGAAGCTACTTTCCTACCTTTTCACTAATATATTTATTTTTTATCAATGCAATTTTTAACAAAAAAATTAATTTAATTCAATAATTGCTTCATTAGAGGTAATGCTAAACTCATCAACTTTTGCACAAAACTCCATATGTAAATTTTATTAATTTACTACTACTAGCTTTGATACATGATACCTTTTTTCACCTGAAATATGAAGCATTTTTCTGCCATGGCTTTTTATTGCCGAAATATTCACTAAAACGATCACTCCGGTGACACCAGTTACACTGGAATGATATAAAAGTATCAGTGGACGTACTATATCGTAAGGCACTTGCTGAATTTTTTTAAACCTTGTTTGATGTTTTTTTTTGGCGAAAGGAGGTGGTTTATAACGATCTACTTTTGTTTGACTATGGAAATTAGCATGTAAGCTATTTTCAGAATTTTTGTCATAATTTGGTTATTTTGAATTTGAATAATTACTCTGCAACGGAGCAGAGGAACTATTTAGCCCAAAAGCAGCATAGGAATGAATTATCGAAATACACCACCCGCTATAATAATATAATTCGCCATACAAGTGGGGTTGAATGGCAACATTAGTATACACCAAGCATGCGAAACTCGCGGCGCACAACGAATATTTTTTGCGGATCAGCCCTTGTCAGATCCAGAATTACTGACATTCGCCTTGGGTCAGTTTTGAAAGTAATCACTTCAAACAAGGTTTCCTCCAAAGTAGGAAAGATTGTAGCAGAGAAGAGGTGCCAAGTGTCAGGAAGAAAATATTAATTTTACCGTTGTCCTTGTTCTTTTTTATAAGCCTGTACTTTTCGAAATAAACCTACGTTTCTATAAAAAATGAAGCTTTTGTTTATTTGCGGCCCACATAAACTTAAGACTCTGTTTATTTGGCCCGTGTTAGCCTTTGAGTTTGACATGCTTGGTATACACTGTATATGCCTTGTTCAATAGCACCCTTATAGAATTCCTTAAATCAAAATTTTCCCCATGCACAACCTCTTTTTGAAGTAAGTTCTATTGTTGAATCACCATACGTACAAATGACCAAAATATGAGCCTATACGTGAACAAATTTCTCTTTTTTTTCTTAGAGTGGTCACCCCTACCCATATATACAACTTTGCAAGCATACTAACAGTTGGCTTTAAACAAGACCACACTAACATTTTTTTAAGAATATTAAGGCTGAGGTCAGCCATACGAACTGCTAACATGTCCCATCTAAGTTTGGATAGAAGTTTAGTCACACTTTCTGAGTACGCTCGTAATCACATTTCTTTGGAAAAAAGAAGTATCGATGGATTCACAGTATATTTGAATGCTTACTGCATTTTAAATTATGCTTCAAAAATAACTTAGCGCTAAAAGAAGAAATGTAAACAAAAATGGAACGCTTGTCTAGCTCAGTCTTGCCACTTGCCTCATAAGAATACAAGCCTTAAGATGTATGTATTATTCGTCAAAGTGGCAACTTTTATATTATCAATTTTTCCATTAAAACTAGTTTTTTTAATTACGTATTTGCATGTTTAAATTAATTTATATTTTGTGTATATGTTACTCTCAATCTGCAGAATCAGTCAATTTGCAGATTGCCTAGACAATCTGCAGATTGACAGTAACATAATATACTGTGTATATATATGCTCATAGAAGCTTTGTAAATACTGGTAAATACATATAACAAATGTTACGTGTCCTCTTTTATCAGGCCCACCAAGCACTTTTAGCGTTCCTATGGGGCCCTCCTCTTTAAAAGTTTGAGCTTTAACAAACAGGGTTAAATTGCTAACTATTTCTGCTCGATTATATTGGCTGGTTTCGAACGTTACATCAGCTTTTTCTAGAAGCAAATGTCAAAAAAAATTCGAAGATTAATAAATTAGAATGGTAAATGAAGGAATAATATTATTGAGATATCTTTGATATCACCTTGAAGACTGCTTCCACCTGGCAAACATCCTAAAGTAAAGAAAGCCATTTAATGGTAGGTTGTTGGTTTTTTTTTTTATTGTAAAAAGGGTTTGGCCAATTTCGTAAGATGCTGTAAACATATTCACATGAAGTTGTTTACTTCATGAAATGAGAATGTTTTTCTTTTCTAACATAGTGATGCACTGATAATGATTAGTAGTGTTGCGAAACATGTCAGAAATTGTTTACATGTGTTTTGAGAGATACGGAGTCTCAAACTTTGATTTTTACATAAAAAAGAGTTCCAAAAATAAAAAATACAAGATATAAAACATAATGGGCCCTAATATAAAACATGTTTTTAAAAAAATGTCAAACGATTACGTAAATATTTTTATTTTGAGAAAATATTGTTATTAAGTGTTTTATAATGATGTTAGAAACCAGTTGAACTATTTCAAACGGTCCAAAACATGTTTACTTTTAAGACAACATGAAAATATTTCTACTCCGCATTCTGCGCCATTCTAGTTCCAAACACAGATGAGCAACCTTGTCGCCATTCACCACATGTGGCGACTTTGAGTTTATGCAGATTTTGATTTTTTTTTATAATAAAAAATATTTTGCTTAGATATAACGAAACTTTTTTTTCCTGACGACGGAAACAAGAGTTAAGATTTGAAATAGAGTCAGGATATAAAATTTCTGCAACTAGTCCTACAAAAAAATTTCATATTTCACGTTAAAAATATCTTGAGTCCAATTTGAACAAATTATTTCGTTCATTTGTGCTTAATTTCACTGTAATGAATTTGTTGCTAATTATATAATTGATTGTATTTTTAATTTGATTAAATGGTCCATTTATCAGTTTTTTATGGTGTGACGAATTACACTTCTAAATTACCATATCTGTGGTTACATTGAAAAAACGGTTGCCCACCTAGGTGCTAACTACTGTCACCTTAAAGTTGCTTATTAAACACTGACTAACAAAAATACAATTTTCTGTATAATTAACTTAGCTTATAAATAACTATAAGACGTGTTATTTTATATGTCTTTTTTACGAATTCGTTTTATGAATTTCAGAATCGTGTTTCATTGAAAGTTTGTCACAATCGAAGAGTTCATCAAAGTCGAGCGGACTTTTGTTGGCTTCTAGAGGAATTAAAGGTATGTTAAGAATTGTTTCTCCGTTACTCGAGAGTGCTATTGACAAGGCAAAAATTTAGTGTAGTTTTGAACAAAAATAAAAGTGTAGTGTATATTTTCAAAAGTACATAATTTTTAAGGTGCAAACGCCTATCGAATTCTGTGTCTTTCAGGTTGAACATTCATATAAATTTAAAAGTTTTCTAAAAACTTTTAAATTAAAATTAACGTTAAAACTTAAGTAATATTTTCACGATGATTTTTTTTAAAAAAAACTTTTTACCAAATAATCTATTTTAAAGCATATTATGCTTAGCAGAAAATATTTGTTAATTTCTGTCCACATAAATTCGTAAGTCTATGAAGTCATAAAAATATTCAGTGATTTATCTACAGTTCTAGTTTCGAAACACATTGAAGTTTTTCTTATGTTCCTGTAAGTACAATAGTGGGCTAAAAATATTTTCATGATAATATAAAGTTTAAAAATGCCAGTTTAAAAATGTTGAAATTTAACGTTTTTCATTCAACGGTTTGGAAAAAAATTATTTTCAAATTACCATGTCAGTCTCTCAGAGATAAACTGTAATAAGTCGCATTTTTTTTAAAAAAATAAACGATTTTTACATCTTGTGAATTAGCTTGTCAAGTTCTGTCAGCGGTAAACAGTGTTAAGTCTACCGTTTTACACATCGGCCGCTAGATCATGTTAAGTCCTATTAACTTCAATCAAGAGAAAAAACTTTCATATGATTGTCCTGTAAAATTTAAGTTTGGCGACAACACAGTTTACCTCTGAGGGACTCATATAAATTTGTTTTTAATGTTATAGCATCATTAAAGTACTCTAATTACAGAAGAGTCTCGATTATCTGAGGTTCCTGTTATCCAAGCTAGTCTTTTTTGTGTGTGGTTTTTTGTGGCAAATCAACCACTCCGGTTATTACAATTACAACTATAAAAAGTACTCTGCAAGCAGCCGGTTGGCCTATGGCAGAGGGGGGGGGGGCTTTAAGATCCAAGTGCTGCAAGATGCATTGTCAATATATTGCTTGCACTAAGTTGTAATGTATTTTTACTTAAAGGTTAAGTGATGGTTTAAAGAGTTGTTTATGTTCTTATGTATGAGTGCTAAGAAAGGGCGGATAACTAGTAATAGGTTACTTTTCCGTGTTAACCGAGTTTCACCATATCCGTGCTGTTCTCTTGGTCCGCATTAGCTCGGATAATCGGGACTCTACTGTATTACAAATGTCGTTTTCTTGTTCAAGTTGTTTCTAAACGAAAGTTTCTATCACGGTTTTGTCAACGTTTTATCGCGAACGTTAGCTATTAACTTTTTTAACTTCAACAATTTCATGTTGTAATTGATTTATCTGTTTGGTTTGTGTGTGTGTGTTTTTTTTTTCTCAGAGCGACGGGCATCAAACGTTGAGCGACGTGCAGCCGATTTGAGACACGACAGGCCACCGCATCGGATTTTGTTTGTCGAGGGTTTGTGCTCTTTGACCATTCAGGAATTTCCTAATCTTTGGAAGTTGGGGCAAGCATACTTTGTCGGAGATTTCGATACGAAAGAGGTCAGCTTTGTTTTGAATTTTCCAAACTATCGCCAGAAATCGTTTTACAATTAAACGTTGGATTATTTTCTGGATTTAGGTGGATCCAAGTCGAGCAAATCAATTCAAGACTTTAGTCTCTGAAGTGATGCACGTCTTCTGTAGACTTGTTCGAGACGCTCTCCTTTTACCCGTCTCCGACGAAGAACTTAATTCTTCCATTCGTCATCACGTAAAGAATGGCGTCGTACAGAATTGGTCAGATATGACTAAAGATTCAGCGAGATTTTGGCTTCCACATTCTGTACAGCAAATACGGTTATTTTAGATTTTTTTTTATCTCGTTCGTAACTACGGTGGAAACCGCTTAACACGAAATTGAAGGACCCAAATATTATTTTGTGTTAACCTAGTTTCGCGTTAAGGAAAAAAAAATTAAAAACGTACCATAAGCGGGGGTGACTTTGTGACAGTTTTCGAGACTTTTTCACGGCTAACAAAAATCTTTTAAATTTTTTCGTTTAAAAAAAAGGGTTTACATAGATTTTTACTTAAACGAATTAAAATATACTGAAAACCCTATACTGAGGGACGGGACTGAAAATATATTTCGTGTTAACGGTTTTGTGTTAAACGGTTTTCGCTGTATGTTTAGTCGGCTGTATCCTGTTGGGACGATTGTAAGTATGACAACGCCAAGGGTTGGAGTTGGAGGCTAGCACTGACAACATCACAGGTTATAAAATAATATATCAGCAGTCTAAATATAAGTTATTTGTGCGTCTGCAGCATGCAGAACCTAACTTTACCAAAAGACACTCAAATGCAGGAAAAGAGAAAAAACGTCACTGTCACTGTTAGCCTCCACCTCCAACCCTTGACGTCGTCGTAGTTGCAATCGTCCCAGTCAGAATTGTCCCACCAGGAACACGTTTAGTTTTACATTTTTACTTAAGATTTTTTTTTAGCCATTTCTATTCAGCGCTTATCGAACTGGACATGAACAACGACATTCCACTGTTGATTCAAAAATTGCTTTTTGATTTGCGCATTTCCTGCATGAAGTCTATGTTTAGTCGAGCTCAAGAAGGTGGTTACATTCAAAACTGACATTGAATTTTTCATAAATGTTTCCTAATTACTTTTTACAGAAGTTAGAAATTTACATCTTCGTGAAACTTGGATCATTAACATGGATCCGGAGCATGGAAGCATAACACAATTGGTACGTTGTTTCTATCCTTTTTTTTTATTTATCTTTCAAAAGATTCCACTATTAACTCACAATGCAATGATACAGATTGAGTTAATAGTGAAATCTTTTGAATTGAAGTTGAAATCTTGTTTTCAACTCGTTATACCTTGTTCAAAAAACAATGTCATCTTCACTTGGTTGAACATAATCAATTGAAAATTCTTATTTATAAGCGTGTCTTTTTGGACAAACTATTTACAGTTGAACGTCGATTATCGGAACTAGAGTCGGACATGACTAGTTCCGATAATCGAATGTTCATATAATCGAATTCACAATAATAAAAAAGTGGAGAAAAGTTAGAGAAAACCGATTGCAAAGAAAATTTTTTATTTCCGTAAGTATTATTCCCATAAGAATAAGTAAAAAATAAATTGGTTCCTAATAGTCGACGGTTCAGAAAAATTCATAGTTTGTTTGAAACCAGGTTTGATTTAACTGCCTAGATGCTCGGAGCGTGCACGTGGTGCAGTGTTAACTGGAATTTGATGTGTCCAAACATTGAAATATTATAATTGAAATATTAACTATAATTGAAGTATCAATCTCTTCTTGAATGTTTGGACCCGGTATTAACTACAATGTTGGTTGCAATATTTAATGTAGTTTTTATTTTATACAATTTCGAATTATGCTAATTTGCTTGACTCATGTTTATAGGCCATTAACCTTAAAAAAAAGTCCAGTTTGGTAGCCACCTTTTGGGTGCATTCCTTCTTAATTTGTTCTACAGGTAAATTTATGGCGTTTCGAATTGCCGTTCAATTGCTACAGCCATTTAGGCAACTTTTGAAACGCAAAATTGATCGTAAATCGTGCTGCAGCACGTGAAACTCTGGATTAAATTACGCTCTTAAATCAATCGATGATTTTTATTGTCACGTAATTTTTATTTTTTTAAAAAAAGAATTTGTAGAAAAATTGACAGGTTATAGCTATAAGTTGTATATTATAAGCTGAGTAAATCAGTTATAACGTGTTTCACCTTTTTCTGTTCACCATTCGAATTGGTATATATATCTAATAGTTAATATATTTAATAATTAATATATCTAATAATTAATATATTTAATAATTAATATATCTAATAATTAATATATTTAATAATATATCTAATAATTAATATATTTAATAATTAATATATCTAATAATTAGTGTAACTATTAATTAATATACCTAATAATTAGTGTAACTATTAATTAATATATCTAATAATTTATTAAATAACTTTTAAAAAAATTAACTAGTATAAAAGTCTAATATTTTGATCTTTAAAAAATAAAAATTCCGATTTTTTAAAACTAAAATATTTTCATCACTATGAATCGACAAATCAACCAAGTAGTTCAGTTAAATCTAACAACTAGTGGTATAAAAAATTATAGAAAAGACATGCAAGTTATTGCAGGTAAACCTGTCTACAGGGGTGCCCGGTTATTAATGAAGAGTTTGATCATTTGATCAACAAAAATGATGTTTGTAAATAATCTTGTTAATCTAATCTTAGATTTTTTTATTTGATAATACGTGCAATGTTCCCGCCTTTAAAAACTGACATGTTTATACCAATCATCTTGTATTTTTATTATTGTTTCTGGTGTTTTGTGTGCCATACACTCAGCGATGCACTAGTGATGTTGCCATTCCGATAATGGCTGTCTTCTTTTAGGGAATCTTTAGCTTTGCGCAGAGGCAATATCATAGCCAATGAGGTTCTAACTGAGGCGTGATTATTGCTAGTTGAAAACTTTTCCCAATACCCCGCCATGATGACGTGAAAAACCGTCACAGTGGCAATTTTTGATAGCCCTTACCAGGGCTTAAAAACTAATCAAATTTCAGAACAAGAATTTACCTTGCTAATTATCCTGGAAGCTAATTAAATTAGTGTATTAATAGATATTACGGAGCTTTACTGCTTTGTAGTAAATAAGCCCTTATCACGCTAGCATCTTTTGATGGAGTAAAATTTGCTTTGATATTTGTGACTGCAATTTTAATAAATTAAAAATAGCAGTAATTAATTTCATAAGCTGGTAAACTGACAATAATCAATCAGCTAACAGAAAATAAAATGGAATTGACGTGGAAATTCAAACCTCTCTTGTGTCGTTTTAGTTTACTCCTGATTGGCATTTTATGGAGAGTATCGTAAAAAATCTCTTAGCAGAGTGCAACTCCATGAGACTGGGTCTCGCACAAGTTTTAAAGAAAGCCTCATCGAATTGAATGTCGAATCATACTCTTGAGTTGCATGTCAGTTTAATAAAAATTTACTTGTGGGCTGTGGCCTTTTTGGTTTATTGGCTAATTTGAGAGACAGAAACAAAGTACCAGCATGCCTGTCCTCACCCTAAGAAAAAGGGATGATAAACAAAAGATTTAAAAGAATCCTTTTGTTCAAACTGCTTAAAACGTTTCATATAAGAATATAATAAGAAGCATAGTTTTTCTGTGATTCGCTCAAGTTTTTTTTTTTTTTTTGAAATAAAGAAATGTTTATTTTTTTGAAGTGGGGTGACACTTTTACATATTAAACAATAACTGATACTTTTTCTTAAATTTATTTCTAAAGGACTGCACCTTGTCTATGATTTGCTACGACATTTTACCCAATGCTTATTCTTTGTTCAAATAAACGCAGCATACGGGATTACGGGTCGCCGAATTCTCTCATTTTTGAATGAATAAGTTGTATTCAAAGTATGTCTCTTCGTTTTTTTTTATTCTTAGCCCTTGGTGTATGAGAACTCTGTTCTGAAAACGATCCAGTTAGTTCGGGAGGGTATTTTACAAATTGGAGCACGTGAAACAGAGGCGAGTAATTTTTTTTACTTATTTATTGGGTCCACCATTTAGTTCGTACAACGAATTAACCATCCTTTGTGATTTTGTTTTAGTTACTAGGAAACGCAGCAGCAGAAAAAGAGGTCGTTTCGCTTTGGAGAGAACTTCTGCTTGCATTTCCTCGCTCGTTGAAGCAGCTAGCCATTACGGCCATCGAAGTTCAAAATTCGATTTCTGCAAATAATACGAGCGGACATTTGCACACAGCGATGCAATCTCCTATAGCAATTTCTCCTGAAAATGGTTCGACGGCTTACGACAGGCTGGGAACTGCAGAGATGGTTGATAGCAACTGTGGACAGGTTTCGTGTCTATCACTGTTGAGTTGGCACTTGAAAGATATTTTATTTATCTTAGATCTTGCTGTCTGTTATGTAGGAGAAGATGCTTCTTGTCATCTTGGGGAACTGTACATTCACGAAAAAGAGCATCTTGCCTCGTCTCCTAGAGAGTTTTCAGAAACACGGTTATCCAGCAGATGAGTCAGTAGGACAGGTATAGTCGTTCGAGAAAGAACTACGTAATTTGGCTTCGGGTTGAAGTTAGCGCTGATGCAGAGTGAAAAAGTTGTACTGGACTTAGGGTTGGTTTATACTTCCTTGCTAAGCAGCAAAGCAGCCTGCGACGCTTCAAAAATGACGTCAGAGCGTCAGGTTTTTGCCTTCGCCAGAGCATGAAGCTAGCTTTGAAATTGTTCAACTTTTCAAAGCTTAGCAACTCAAAGCATCAATCATGAAATGGATACACAAATGGGGTGAACAAGTGACACCTTTTTTGCTTCCAGAAGGGGAAGGGTTCTATTGTTTTGTATTATCTGTTTTATAGTGTATGAAGGTTAGAAAATATTGTGAAGTTTGCAAGACCACATGTTTGTATGAACAAGCTAAGCTTTGGTGAGCTCATTTTTAGAAGCTTCATATCTTGTGAATCTTAGCAAAGTTTGGAGTATAAACCTACCCTGAGGGTCGGAGTCGTGCTTGTGTAGTCTTGTATTGATCATAGGTTTAAATGTTGGCTCATAATCCTCACTTGTGATAAATGAATATTGATGAGATGAAATGAGATGCTTTGGCGTAGCCAGGGGGGGGGTTGACCGGGGTCCATTGGTCCGTACCCCCCCCCCCCCCCCCTTCCCAAATTTTTATCTACATGCCAAAAAAGCTGCATTTCCATTGTGTAGTTTTCTTGTTCTCAGTTTCTGTCCCGCCACCATGGTAACTGCTCAACTAAGTGACTTTTAAGCTAGTCACACACTATGGCGCGCAGTGCCGTGCGGCCCCAAACCGCCATGTAGAACATTCTATCCGAGACTCCGCCCATATAAACGCACCACCACGACTTGGCCACTTCTTGAAGACATCTTAAACACTCAAACTTCACAATACAAATGAACACGTGTTGTTGTTTACAACAAGGTGTGCTGGCAAACAAAAACACCTGAGAGAATATCGCCACACTTTCATTTAGCGCTGTGGTCCCCAAACGCTTTTTGCTCTCCTTACACAGGAATCTTTGTCGTGATAATCACAGCGCATTGAATGTTCAGAAGACGTGTGCATTTCCTCGTAACGTAAATTCATACATAGCACGCAAGTTTATAGTACTTGTGATGATGTGTTGTTGATATTGATGCCCATTGTATAGTTTTACGATTTCGTAATAGTAGTCATATTTGGGTTCAATATGATTGTTAACCCATATTGTGCAATATTTTTGACGCTCGCAATAGACGATGTAAACTAAAAATGGAATTATGCAAGAATTTAGTTGAAAATGTTACAACTTGCATACACTTGTTGAAGCTGGCGTGCTTCCACCTTGAAATCTTGTGTTGAACCAGCATTTCACGCATTGCAGTTATATTTCAACCAGTTTTTGATCTACACAATATGTTGTACAAACGTTCAATGAGGAATAAAATTGTGCAATATCAAATGCAGTAAAACCTTGGATCTCGAGCATAATTCGTTCTGGGAACGAGTTTGTAATCCAAAGCACTCGTATATCAAAGCGAACCATCGGCTCAGTTGTGATCACGTGACGCTTGACAGACAAATCGTATATGTACTACTCGTATTGCAAGACCACGCTCGTTTATCAAGTTAAAATTTATTTAAAAATGTTGCTCGTCTTGCAAAACACTTGCAAACAGCGTTACTCGCAATCCAAGGTTTTATTTTATTGTGCAATATCAAATATTGTGCAATTTTATTGAGTGTCTCGTACAGCTTAAGTTAATCATGCAATATTGAGGTGTTTGAAATGTTTTAACTTACAAAAACATTCTTTATAAGTTATAACTAGCCGCATTTGCTTCAGTGGCCATGGCCATGATTTCTACTTAAATTTGTTCTACCGTTGATTAGGAGGCGTTGTATAACTTTGAACAACTGGATCATTTCCTGTTTAACTCGTATATGGAGTTGAAGTGTGATCCAGTAGTGGGTGCCATCGAACAAGGTATTTATGCCGGACGGTTCGATTGGTCGACGTGTCCTCGCCTTCTTGGCGTTAGACCATACGTAAAGGAGATTTTAACTGGCATTGTTGCGGTTCATTCGGAGGTTAAACGTTGCTTTATAATTTTCTTAGCTATAATTATCAATTGTTTTTTGTTAAATCCTTTTTTTTTTTTGACAGGTTTATTCTGTGTTGCCATCCATTGTTGATCGTTCTGTGCAACATATGGTCGAGGCTGTTTCTGATGAAATTGTGAGGCTCTTTTCGTGCATTGAGCGCTATGGTCATTATGGTAATCTTCAGGTTGGTATAAAATTTCTACGCTATCTTTCAGCCTTACTCGGTGGACCATCGTTTGGCCTTTCGAGATTGGTTTGGCTAAAGCAGCTTGAGTAAAGCCGATGCATTGGCTTTAGATTTTTGTTTCTCTATGGGCCGTCGTTCAGAATTGAATTAATAGATAGTGGCTCCAATGACCATTGTTCAAACCAGTAGGGTTTTAGGCATGATATATTGCCATAAGATGTTCGAGATGTGCCCTGACTTGTGTGATCTCGCAAAAAAGTAGCGCTCTTTTAATAATAAAGTAATAATCTTCTTTGCAGTTTATTACAATTACTTTCAAACTTTCTTCGTGTTATTTTAGGCTCGTGTCGATATCGAGGCTTTGAAACTGACATTTGGAAGTTATCTGACCGAAAGGGCAAGGTATAATAATGTTATGATTTTTGATAAGTTGATTGAAATCTATTATTGAATTGAACATTTTTTTAATTTATCCAGAAATTCTCTGAAAGAAGCCTTGGATGCGATTCCATCGTTGAAAAATCCAAAAGATAACAGGTTTTATTTCATTTTTGTTTCCAATTTATTTTATTTTGATGGTTGTGTTTTGTTCATGTGTTTTATTATAGAATTGTCGAAGAAGAGTTGAATGTTTTTCAGCGTAAAATGAAGTTCTATTTAATGTGTTTTAAGTTGGAGCAGAACGGTGCTTAATTAACATAATAAATTTAATTAATAATGTAAGTAAAATATTTTCGGCGTTTTTTTTATGTTTGTGGCATAAACATGCACAGATAGGGTTTTATATCTGCTAGCCATAGGCACCGACTGCGTTGGTGCTCTTATGCTCAAGTGCCCTTTGAAGCGTTTTCTCCAATTTGTATGAAATCCCTATGTTTTTTGCACTGTGCATTCAGTTTGCGCTTTCAACTGGTTAAGCACTCGATTGAATAATGTCACATAAAATACTGTAGCACAGAATAGATATTATTATTATATATATATAATATCCCAGGTCTGTGTATGATGTGTATCTATCTATATGTGTTTCTGTCTCTGAAGTAACGCTGTACAACCATTGAAGCATGTCGGAATTTATATAAATTTGAATAAATGAAGACATGAACAGCTTTTTTTTTTTTCTCAAGGTCAACTATATGTTTCACCCTTCCCATCCAAGAACCCCATGATATTAAATTGGAGAGGGAAAAGGGTTGAAAAGTGTAGAGGGGGGAAGGGGGGGAGAGAGAAACATGGAGGGGGAAAAAAGTGGGAGGGGTGACTGAAATTGAAATGAAAGGAGTAAAAAAAGGAAAAAACGACGCACATGCGCACAATTGAATGTGAATTTTGCTCCCGTCATTTATGAAATTATGACGGGTTACCCCACTGGTTAATTAATATTAATGTGTTTAAATCTCACAGCTTCTAGGGGCCTCAACATACAATATATACATATAGAACACAAAGACCACTGGTGTTTCACATTTTTTTTCCTCCGATCAAATTAATAAGAAAATGAAATGTAATTGTCAATTTTTTTTAATTTTTCTAAATGTTGAAGTTTAAAAATTTCTTTTTATTTTGAAAATTAATTAATTTTTTTTAACTTGATAATTAATATTTTTTATTGGGAATTTCAAAAAGAATGCTCTTTTTAAAATTACGTTTATTTTAACATAATTTAAAAGATATTCGCAGTCGACAGGATTCGAACCTGTGCGGGGAAACCCCAATAGATTTCTAGTCTATCGCCTTAACCACTCGGCCACGACTGCTGGTTGTTTCGATATTCCTTAGTAATATTTCATAGTCTGTTATAATTAGTTTTTCTTACACAAATTATAATAAGCTTTAACAGATTGAAATTATTACATTTTATTCAATAAAAAGAAGTAATATAATCAAATATAAAAACAATTTTGTGTTGTCTTTTCCACGCTTATCACTTAGGTTATTCGTAGCCCATTGATTCTATGTATTCTAAAAATGGCGATCGTACGCACTGAAATGACACTAGGTGGCGAACTGAAGAAATATTTAACAGACGATATTCTGTTTACTGTATAATAATATATAACAGGGGTGGCCATAGCGCGGCTCTCGCAGGTGAGTGGTGCGGCTCTTATGCAAATGAATCATGTGTGCTGAACACTCCGTCTGATTGGTTCCAGGCGTCCGAGGGGGGGCATCTGCGAGAACCTGAATTAGGCTGACCGTGGGAGGGGGGGGGACGAGGACGATCCGTGGGTAAACTTTAAAAAATTGAACTGATTTTTCAGTTTCTCATTGTTTTGTTATCAAAAATAAATAAATAGCTCTTTCAAATATTTTTTCCTGAAATGTGGCTTCCAACGATAATGTAGCTGGCCACCCTTGATATATAATATGGGGGAATAAAAATGCTCAGATAATTTTCTCTCCAATTTGAAAAATTAATTTATGCAGCAGTGTGTCACTAACTCATTATTAGACATTTGAATGATTTTAACACATATTGAGTTGATTTTTTTGTATAGTGATACATCATAAAGAATATCATAATGATTTTTTATGATGATTTGAAATTATAAATCAAATAAATGAAATTTTATTGTTTCATTTTTGTTTTAAAACGAAGACTTGACTATAGGTTGTTAATTTTCAAATCATAATATTTAATTTAAAAACGTGATGAAAGAGATTTAATTAATTTATAATGATCTATCTGTACAAACAATTGAAAATTTAAAATTTTTTTTTTCAAAAGGCAATAGTAATGTAATTGAAATTAATTTAATTTTATATTGAAAATATATAAAATAAATTTGTAAAAAAGTCATTTAAAAATCACATTTTGTATAGATCTATTATTACTATTATCATAAATCAATCATTTCACACTAATAAAAGTGATTTAAAATTTTAAAAAAAAAACATTTATTAATATTTTTTAATTTCAAGTCAGTTTGACGTAATTTTAATTTATTCGTGTCTGCATTTTTATATATTTTCAAAAAATCATTTTCATGCTAAAAATGCGAATTTATTCTATACTGTATGTTGATAGATAGTGAAAAAAGCCTATGGAAAATTGCAGTGTAGACATTTCTCATGTACATGTACGCCGCCTGGTGAGCCAAATGGGCAGACGGCGGCCATTTTATAGCTAGGAAAATTCTAACGTTAACAAGCCTGAGTGGTATTAATTAACTATGCGTTTACTAATTTTCGATCGGGTTATTCAACAATATAGCAATGAAGGTACGTGGCGATTGGCATTGTGGTATGTACCTAAGCATATTTATAATTTATTTCTCGGGACTTTTCTGGGTAACTGTTTGTTGTTGTTTTTTCTGTTTGCATATTTTCATTATTCATAGTTCGTGATTTTGCAACATTGTGATTACCCTTTTAAAATGATGGCTCTCTTACGTAGTGGCAGTCGTGGCCGAGTGGTTAAGGCGATAGACTAGAAATCTATTGGGGTTTCCCCGCACAGGTTCGAATCCTGTCGACTGCGAAAGTCTTTTCTTTTTATTATTATTTTATGTTAAAATAATCGTAATTATAAAGTCGACGTTCTTTCGAAATAAGTTAATTAGAAAAATATTATTAAATTAAAAAAACTTGTCAATAGGAAGAAAACGTTAAAATTTTTGAATGAGCCATATGTCCACTAAGCGCCTCTAGTGGCAGTACGCCAAAAAAATGGCCCCCTAAGAAGTTAGCAGACGAAACTTTAACATAGAACTCAATGGAAAAATCGCTGCACAGGTACGTTTTTTTTGTCGTTTTCTCGCAAATTACTTGCCCAATTTTGGTGAATTTTTGAAAAAATAAAGAAGAAAGTACGTAGTTTCACATCCATGCATTAGTTTTTTAATATTTCACATTGTTTTGTTATTTTTGATGTTTTATTCTGAACGTTGCCTAACCGAAACTTTTAACATGGAAGCCAATGGAGATTTCGATAAGTCGGTAGGTAAGTTCTTTTGCTTATTTATTTCAAATTACTTGCGTGAAATTTAAAAAAAATAAAGATGAAAATATTCTTCCAGTTTTTTTTGTTTTTCTTGTGTTATTCAAAAAATTAACTCCAAACAACAAGGGACATTAAGAAACCAATGCATGTTTGTGAAATTACGTACTTTTTTTTATTTCTTTAAAATTTCACGATATTTGTACAAGTAATGTTAAAAGTTAAATGTTAAAAGTTTCGGTTTAACAGCAACGTTCGGAATAAAACATCAAAAATAACAAAACAATGTGAAATATTAAAAAACTAATGCATGGATGTGAAGCTACGTGCTTTTTTCTTTATTTTTTTCAAAAATTCACGAAAATTGGGCAAGTAATTTGCGGGAAAACGGCAAAAAAACTTACCAGTGAAAGTTTCGTCTGCTAACTTCTTAGGGGGGGCCATCTTTTGGCCTACTGCCACTAGAGGCGCTTATTGAACATATGGTGATATGGCTCATTCTGCACCACCTGTAACCAGTGGCGATTTTCGGCATAAGCTGGCGCGCCAGTTTGAAATTTTGGTAATTAAGTCCAATTTTAATCCCTATTTGACAAATAAATAAAAAAAAATGTAGTCACAACTACTGATAATTTTTTTAGGCCTGTTTCACATCAAGCTGAGAAAAGTGCAACATGAGTTCGAGACAAAAAACACGACAAATATGCCAGAAAAAGCAGATTTTGAAAACAAAACAAAACTGAAACTACTGTCAGCAGTACTCAAGACAAACCCACAACAAATTTGTGTGACAAAACAAACAAATTGTTTTTTTTTTAAATATTCTATAGCTGTCCAATAATCTTTAGTGCATGTTGCTTTGAACACAAAAGTTGCAGAAATGTTCTAGAATGGTCGCTAATTTGTCTCGAAACACTGACTTCCTGTTTTGTCACAGGCAAGTAAAGACAGGAACACGCAGACGTTTGCTCCGCCCCTTTTATGAGAACAGGCAACTTCTAATTGGTTTGATATGGGGTCTGACGTCACATGCCCCGCCCTTTTTCAATTTCCAATTGGTTGATAGTAGAAATATTCAAATAGGGTGGTTTTGTATTTGTAATTAATAATTATCGTCTGAAATAACTAGTTAACTTATAGAGGGCGCTTTTTTGCGGTTATATATTAAAAGTGTTTTATGATTACAGCAAATTAGAGTTACTTTAGTCAAAAAAAAAAAAAAAAGATGTTGCACCTGCGTAATAAACGGTAATAATTCTTTTTGCCTCCACCCCTTATTCCACCACCTCCCTCTTTGTTGTGCAAGTAGGAAAAAAAAACTGAGAATGGATTATAAAAGGGTGGGGGGGGGGTGGTTGTAGAGGGATTCGGGTTAGAACCGGGTATTATTATTATTATTATTATTATTATTATTATTATTATTATTACACAAATGCGTATCCTGCAGCTATTCATTCACTCGTTAATGACGCGCCATTATTATTATTTAATTATATCCAAGATCACGGTAATTGCTTCTATGTTTTTTATCTTTTATTTAAAAAAAAAAAGCTGAAAAGAACCGCCAAATGTATTTTTTTATAAAAAAAAATAATATAGCATTTTTACCCCACCTCACGTTAAGCATTTTTTTTTTCATATAATCATGTTCCCCGTGATAATAACTTAATAAGAAAATGACCTCCCTCAAAAGAATCAAGAGACTCAGCTTCGTTTTAAAATGTCTTCAATTTACGAAGCGTAACATTTTTTAGGCTTTTTTTTTAAAGAAAAAAATAATATATTTTTTTCCAAAAAAAATCGCATTACAAAGCACTTGATTAAAAAAAAATTGTTATGGGGGGATTTGTTTCATTTTGCCATACTAGATGGCGCTACCAATACTGATTGAAGTTGAACGGTCGGCTGTATCGCAGCACATAGCCTCCTAGGTAAGGCATCTGTAGACAGCTTCAGAATTTTGTTGGCTCCGCCTTTTTCTGAGCGTCAGGCCAAATATGAACCAATTAGAAACATAAAAGGGCGTGTAATGTGACGTCAGACCCAGTAACAAACCAATTAAAAGTTGATGACATTCATAAAAGGGCGGAGCCAAAGAAATTCTGAAGCTGTCTACAGATGCCTGTAATTTATAAAGGTAACGCAACTCCATGTTAGAAGAAAACGTCAAAAGTGAGTGAAGAATCGTCTGCTTTTTTAAGCTAGGTAGAAGACATCTTTCCTAAACCCGTAACTGAAGCACTAAGTACAGCTTGCGCCATCTATTGGCCGTACTCAGTCGTGCATCTTTCCATGTCCTATTGAGAGTTTACTCGCTCGGTTTTTTAAATTTTTTTATTTAAAAACTAGAAGGTACACAGGTACACAGATTACCTTTGTAGATGTTTTTCTTAGTTTTTATTAAAATTTCGCATAACAAAAGTCAGTTTGTGGGGGTGGGAGGGTTTTTTTTTTTGAACGCCATTAGTGACGTAGTTGTGGAACAGCAGAAGTGAAATATTTCAAAACGTCTATTGTGAGATCTGGAAAGTTACAATGTGCTGTGTAAACTATCTCCATACGATATAAACTTTATATCCTGAACGGCGCACCATACAAATGGCCAGGCCTTGGTTTCTTTCTAGGCCATGGTGTTACATTTAACCTTTAACAGTTTAACTAGTCAAGGTCCGGTCAGGATAAGATCACGGTATATTCAGAATCGTACTAGAGATTTTCAATTAAAATCAAAAGTATTTAGAAAATCAGCATTCACATTGTCGGTCATTATTGAGTGTGATTGACAATGTGAATGCCGATTTTCTAAATATACATTGGATTTCAACTGAAAATTGTACGATATTTGTCCGTGATTTTACCTTAGACTAAGATTTTACCGTGACCAGAGTCATAGTGTGAATCAACCCTGATTCCCTGAAGCATGCTTGCTTTAAGATAATGTGAAGTATAGGTGCGAAGCGTACGGAAGTAATGTGGCGTCTTTAAAGTCTAATATTCAATGGGAAAACGCCGCCATATTAGTACACTCATAATGCGCCACGGGTACGTTCAATGGTGTGTTACTTTGTATGTGAATGTGTCAGTCATTTTGTTGAACCAATCAAAGCGAAGTCCCGCCTCTGGTTGTTGGAGAAGGGGGAGGTTTTGAAGAAGGCGATGAATGCATGACCAATTTGCTCGCTTCGTTGATGAGGTCAGTTGTTGACTTGTCTTCTTATTTGAGTCGTTTCTTCGTCTCTCTGCTTTGTATTTCGCTATCGAGTTGGCTGAAAAAAGGAATTTTATTATATTTAGTTACTCGTTTTGATTGGTTTTTTGTTGTTGTTGTTGTTTCTCTGCTTTTTCTTGTTACGTGGTATTATGTATGTGTTCGCGGTTGTTTGATCGGAACAGTGAGTGGATTACGGTCACTTATGTTTGCCTGACACGACGATTGTGGATATGGGAAAAACTCAAAGTAAATCGCGTAAGTGTCTCGAGTCTCTCTGCCTTTTTAGAACTCTCCTTTTGCGGCCTGACTGCGATCAGAGTGCGAAGGGAGGAACTTCATTCAGCCTTTAAAATCCTTCTTTTTCTGATTGTTCGCTTTCTGCGCGTTTCTAAAAGAAGCTCTTTTTTCTCTCTCTCTCTCTCTCTCTCTGTATCTTTTTAATGTTATCGATGTTTCTTTCCATTGAATGCCCATTTTTTTTAGTTAGATTATGTTTAAATGTTGCAGGTTTTTCGACCAATGATCGATGAAATTAAAAAAAAAAAAAGAAACCTTTGCAAATTGAGATTGAAAGATATCAGCCGCCGCTGTTGCTGCTGTAACTTTTCCCAATGTCTTTTTAGTCTGCGTCATCGACATGTGCGTTTGCTGTATCCGTTTCTTTAAGATCGGTATGACGACACATGCATATAATATGTGCGCTCTAGTCTCTTTTAAACTATGTATGACGTCATATGCTTTTTTTGTCGTGTAATCTTACTGACATTTGACGGCATAAACGTAGATATTTTCTTTTTTCAGGGTGAGGAGGAGGAGGAGGAGGGGGGGTTGTTTTGCGTGGAGCAGTTTTAACCTTTGAACCTTTTTCTGAATACGTTTCTAAAATGAATGAAGAAACTACGTAAAAGTGGTTTTAAATTTTAATTTTGGTCTTGTATTTTTTTTTTATTATTATTTCATGTCTAAATGGGTTCAGAAGTTGGATTATATCGAAAAAGAGATGGACCAGAAGGTAAAAATATATATTATGAGATTTCATTTAATTTATTGGCGCGAGAAGAAGAAGAAGAAGAAAAAAAAGGCGCTTTTATATTGAAATAATATAAAAGTTTTGACACGATAAATAAAATAAACAAATTCAAAATGAATGGTTTGTGTAAACAATTATGAAAGTGGTTTTATCATTTTACAAACATTTATCTCTCTCTCTCTCTCTCCTCTTCATCCACACAACACAAAACTGACACTTTTTTTTATTCGTAAACATAATTTACATAAGAGAGAACGCAACTTTGCGGATCTTGTCCACAAGAATCCAGTGCCGCGGTTTTCATCTTTTTCTATCTGAAGGAAAAGCAAGAGGAATGCTCTGGTTAAGTAACCTTTTACACACATGAGTTAAATTTATTCAAATTAAATGTGTTTAGGTGAATTATACGGAATCCAGTTAAGGACATGAACCAAATTAAAAATTAACTTTATTATTCATATTTTAAATTGAAATACTAAATCAATATTTTTTGTCAATAGTTTTATATAAATGCATTAAATGCATTTAAATTATCAGGTGTGAAAATGTTATAATAGTAAATGGTAGTGACGTGAAAATGACATCCAACAGCCTTGAATGAATGAATTTCGTATGGCCTTGCCGTTATCTACCACTATAATGTACTTTGCTCATGACGTCACTAAATGTTCAGCGTTCTTCTCCACCAATATAAGATGCAACCAATATAACCAGATTTGCATTCTTTATATATATTTGAGTTGTGGAGGCAATTTAAGGTATATTTGAGAACTCCAATCCGGAATTGCGGCCGTTGTATTGGCAGTGACGTCACAACTATAGATATCTATGCACGTTACGGTATTCTTGCAGAAGTTTACGTAAATACCTTCTGAATCTTTCATAAGTCTTTGTTTTCTTTCTGTCTTAAGTTGGCTCGCGAGCCGCGTTTTAAATACCCTTCCCCCCCCCCCCTCTTATGTGTGTGTGTGTGTGTGTATTCTTAGCTTAAGTTTTTAAGTCCTTCGTTTTTCGTTGGGGCGTTTTTTTTTTTGTTGCAACATTTGTACGCAATTTACTCAACTTAAAAAACAAGTGTTTTCAAGAGTTTTTAACTTATTTTTAAAAACAAAACAAAAATAAAATTGGGAAAGTTTTTCAGTAATTCAATATATGTCTTGCCATGATAGATGGATGGATGGACCAACCCAAAGCCTCTTTCTTCTCTCTTAGGTTTCCCCTCTTCCCGTGTCCTAGAAGCATCTTTAGTTCGACACATGCGCAGTTAGGTTAGGACGGCGCTGCTTTACAGTTAGACATTTTTTTTTTTTATTCCCGTGTCCTCCCTCAGCTTCACCCTACTTAGATTTCCACCCACAGTCCCCTTTATTTAGAAACAACCAAAATGAAGTTTTGGCAAGAATGTCATGTCGAGCGTAAAGTAGGGCCAAAAAGAGCGGCCTTCTTCTTCTTCTTAGAGGGGTGGTATGAAATGAGGGGGACGGAGAGGAGGGTAGGGTGAGGATGAAGAGAATGAGAGAGACGTTCAGGAAATTGATATAGCTCCATACGTCCATAGCAGGGAGAGGAAGGAGAAAGAGGGTCGTCGGGAGCGGCTTTTGTCGGATGTTTCGGCAAAATAAAAAGGAATCTTCTAAAAAGAATGAAAAGGGGGGGGGGGGAGAGAAGGGACCGGGGAGGGGGGGTGTCTGTTTTTTTTTGTCGTTCCTTTTTCTTTCGTTGATCTTTACCCCAACCGGGCCCCCCTTAAATTATTTCTGTTAGAATACAGTATCCGTGTTTCAGTCAAAGTGGACAAATCAGTTATTGTACAGATAGTCAGTATGCACAATGCCTACAGCAACGTGTCGGTCGGAATGCTTAACATTTTATTATTTTCCTCCACGAATTTAGTAATTCTGCTCATTGACTACTGTGACTAAGTGAATCTGTAAAATACCTTTGACGATATTTTTCCAATTAACACCTAGTTCAGACCAATGTGATCCGGAGATTAAATTTCTACTGCGTATGTACGTAATGCAGTCAATGGAATTTCGTTGTGTCAATTCTGTGTTAGAGAGAAACGGTGTGGGTGATGGAGCTTTTACTTTGTATGCTTTTATAGCTTTCTTTTCGAAGTTTAGTAGTGTAACTGACTAGGAATTTAGCTCCAACTAGCAGTTGCGCCATCTATTGGTTGCATTGAGCTATTATTACGTGGAAGGATCCATACATGTAGGTAAATTTAGTTGAGTTACCTCTATGAAGAGGTTTCTATATCGCTATTGTAACTATTTCTGTTGGTTGGTTCATTTGAACTGTACTTCGAAGTTACGAGCTGTATAGATTGGTTTTATGTTTAATCTTCATTAACATCATGGTCTGAACCGGGCCTAACGTTTTGTGAGGCTTTGGGGGAAGGGGTTTGATGGGAGTTGTTTTTGTTACTGTCTGTAATATTGATCCCAAGGTATAGTTCTCAAACCGTAGGGCGGAATTCTATAATGAAGTGACGTCATTCTTGCAAGCACTCATTTTGAATGGTACGTTGTGATGACGTCACTAGATGTATACTTAGCAGGTCGGTTTGGTAGGATCCGCAAGCAGAGCTTAATGAGTGCGCTGGCATATGATAGACAACAGGTCAGTCAGTAAGGCCTGCTTCATACGGACCACTTTGTGTCGCCACAAAATAGTGCCACATGGTGGTTGAGGCTGCTTTTGAACACGGTGTTTGCCACTGCAGTGCTCTAAAAATTTAAAAAAAAAACGACGGTGCTGGTGGTTCATGTGAATACCTACTCTGTAAACAACGGTCAGTTAAAAATGACCATTTTACGTGCGAACTCGAAGTGGGCCATGTGAAGCGGGCCTTATTGTCTCATGCAGGTGTTCTCAATTGAAGGCTTGGTGTCATTTTGTTTGTTTCAGCTTATACCTTGTACACACAGGAGTTAAATGAATTCAAATTAAATATGTTTAGGTGAATTATACGGAATCCGGTTAAGGACATGAACACCAAATAAAAATTGACTTTAATTATTAATATTTTAAATTGAAATACTAAATCAATATTTTGTCAATATAGTTTCTATATTTTTATTTAAGTATTAACTCAGTTTTTTCAGATTATTAAAGTTGAATAAATTGAATTCGACACATTGTTTGTTTGGCCTTCACAGGGCTCTGTAGAACACGTTTATTATTTAAATGCATTTAAATTATCAGGTGTGTACTAGGTGTTGGCCTAGTTTTAATTAATAATTAATTACACACGTTTAATGTTTTTTTTTTCTTTTAAAAAGGGGAATGTTTTGTGGTTAATGCTCATTTCAATCCACTTGCTGTTTCCGATTATGAAGACGCCCCCTTGCGGTCATCGTTAAAGAGAGATTCGGTAAGAACCAATTTTTCTTCTAAGTTCTGTTTATAAATAGTTGACCTCACAAGAGGGGAGAGCCTTCGAAGATGTGACGTAACTGAATTGTTTTATATGAAATTTTTATGCAGTTATTAGATTAAGCTCCTCCCATTTTTCACGATGAGTTCCGCCCTTTTTTATTTTCTATGAATCTTGTTTCGGCGCTTTTTCTTTTTCATGTTGTTTGTGTGTATAATTAATGACGGTGCTCATAAAGATTAAAAGAACTTATAAAAGTGGGTTAATCTGATCTGGAATTGTTTATAAACAATCATTTATTATTATTATTTTCCTGCAATAGTGTTTTTTAAAGTGCGTTTTTAAAGTAAAGGAAGTTTTTATTTTTCTGGCAAATTGCCAAAGAAGGAACAATCTTTTTTTGTGTGTTCTCATTCCGGTCTCATAATAGGGGTTTTGTCCAGGTATAGAGTTGCGCGCGCCACACGTAACTGTTCAGTGTATTCACACCAATTAGATTTGAAGCGATAGGGTCACACTGCTCAACAAAGTGATGCGAAGTGCAATGCAGCACAACACAACATCACCTGCATTGCAACGCGTATGTCTGTGTCGTGGGCAACCAACTTATAGAAGCTAAAGGGATTTGACAGTATTATTATTCTGAATGAGTGCTAAACACAGGCAATTGTGCCTCAGCATTAGAATTTCTTTTGCTTCGCCATTTTATGACGTCAGACCAAGTAACAAACCAATTATACATTGATGACGTTCATAAAAGGGTGGAGCAAAAGAAATTCTAATGCTGGGCACAATTGCCTGTGTGCTAAAATCAACGACCCTGATACCTCGTTTCCATTACAAAAATGAACTGTAATAGTTACATAACGAAGTTATAGTTAACATAGAAGTGGTACTAAGGTTTGCGTCCGTTTAAAGGACTTTACAGTAAGTTAATTGTTCAGACATTTAACTATGGTTTAATCTATCCACTTTTTAACAGGTACCATGCAGTAATGTAAACGTGGTATAAGAGGGTGCAGGTAGAATGGAAAAGAGCTGCATTTCTATCCTTCAGGGTTACCGTGTTTAATTAATGGTTGATTGCATCAGCTTTTAAGTCGATGATCAACTTGTGACTCAGCCTATACCCTAACTAGCCGTATACGTTTTTGAAATTCAACTTTTGATAAGAGTCGACTATTCACTCAGTGGAATAATTTAGATTCTATAAACAAACTTAAGAAAAAATCACTAAAAGTTACTATTTTTATTTTTGAGGAGTAAAGTGGGGGGGGGGGGGGGGAAGAGGCTACTAATATTCCTTTTACAACTAAACTGATTTCTTTTCGGTCTCTCTGAAGGAAGGAAGGAAGTTTTAATTTTCTACTTATTTCGAGTCATTTAATATCGTTGAGAAAAATAAAAATAAGGAAGAACGAAAATTCCTGTCTCATTTCGTTTCACTTTATAAACAACATAAAACGTAATAAATGGCAATTAGACGAGATTTTATCGTTTTACACAATATAATTAAGCGCTTATTTGGGAGAAAATGGAGAAGGGATCGTTTGTGACAGCGTGTGATAACTTTTAATAAAACTTCTGGAAAGAAAACGAAGTTTGTACATTTTTTTTTTAGACCTTTGTTACTCTATAGAGTAACAACAGTCTTGAACGTTTGGAAGAGACGAGCACCACAAATTGGATGGATGTAAGGGGTGCCAAATGTTCCAGGCATAATTTTCTCCTGAATGGAACCAGATATATCTGAACGAAAATCTATGCATGGCAAAGTAATTAGGGTATTTGTTTATATTCAGCTGTCAAGCACATTATTGTAATAATTTTCACAAATAGAAAAAAATTTTATTTTTAATTTTTTTTTTAAGTCTTGTTTTAAAATCAAGTTGAATATTTCTGTGAGTATTTTATTCCAGGGTTGACATTATTTAATTAAAAAAACTAAAATTAGTTAAAATTCAAGATAAATATAAAGAAGTAAAGCAACTCCATGTTAGAACAAAACGGCCAAAAACGAATGAAGAGTTGTCTGCTTTTTGAAGCTAAAAGGCTTAAAATGCCATCCTTTTTTGTTCATTGAATTGTATTTGTAACTGAAGCAGGAAGTAGTTTGCGTCCTCTGTTGCCAACACTCAGTTTTCGCACAAAATGTTTCATAGAAAGAGGTCTTAGTTGAGTTACCTCATGTATATATTTACCTTGCTTGAAAACCAAGTTTTATTATTTTTATGTACGTTTTGTATTTTGAACTGTAATATATCTCGTGACCTTGAAAAGCTATGAAATAATTAAAAATAAATAAAAACTTAAAATATAAATATTAGGCCTACTTAAAATAAACTAAAAAAGTTGCAGTAAATTTTCATTTTTTCTTTAAAAAAACATCTTTGAATTTTTCAAATTGCCATGAAAATTTATTTTAAAAGATACCAACTCAAAAACGCACCTATTTCTTGTCAGATGCTTACAAACTTAATCGCAATCTCTTCTTAAATTTGCAATTTTAATTAAAAAATTTCTAAAAAAAAAAAACATTTTAATAAATAAAATCATTATTGTAGAAATCATATTTTTTTTATTTAAAAATTAGTCCTGATTTGTTTTGTAAGTAAGCCTGGTTGTTTTGTTATTTATGGCGTTATTTTGGTTACTTTTTTTTATTTATTTACTTTGATCTAATAGCTGAGTTTTGTGCGTTTTCAACTTCCTTTTAGTTGTTGAAATTCGTCTGTGATATTATTGGACGATGTCTGTTTATTATCATCATCCATTATAATGTAGAAAGGTCTCTCTAATAGCTCTCATTCATTTTATCCTTTTTCATTCATCCATCCATTCTGTGTGATCGTTTGGCGGCGTATGTTCGCGTGACATAGTGACAGAGCGGCAAAACATCAAAGAAACGATATATACACACAACAGTCACGTATTTCCATATTATACAAGTACTACCGATGTACATTAAAAAAGGATGTAGATGAAAGGGGTGGGGAAGAGGTGACCGGTATTATGCTGGCCATCTGATGAATGGACACTTGGATTGATTATGAATTTTATGTGTTCTTTCTTTCATATAAGTGCGGTGTTCATTTTAACATGAGAGAGAGAGAGAGGTAGAAAGAGAGTAATGGGTGAAAAAGGGGGAGTGGCTGTAGTTATCTAATCCTGTCCAGTCGACCATTTTTCCTCGTCTGTAAAAGTTTTTCTTGTCAAATGCTTTTTTTTTTGGACCTTTGTTGCTGTGAAAAAGAGTACAATGAGTTAATAACAGAAAACGGAAAAAATGTCTTGTCTAATACCTAGTACACACACCTGATAATTTAAATACATTTAAATAATAAACGTGTTCTACAGAGCCCCGTGAAGGACAAACAATATGTCGAATTCAATTTATTCAGTTAATAATCTGAAAATATTGAGTTAATACTTAAAATTCCTCAACTCAGAAGTGCATATACGTGCATATAAGTGCATATATCTGACACTTGAATATGCTCATTGATATGGGCTCGGATTTTTATGCAATATCAAATAAATGTTTCTCACTTTTGTGGCTCAAGTGCAAATTGTGAAGTAATCATCATCATTAGAGTAACTGCAATTATGATTTTTTAATCGAAAAGGCTGGTTAGAGGCTAGATGCTTTGGTCACTGTCAGTTGTCAACTGGAGTTCTAACCTCTAACCAATGTTTTTGATTGAAGAAAAAAATAATTGTTTGTTGATCTAAACGGGGATTGTTACTTTACAGTTGGACGTTGGGCCACAGAAAGAGAAACCTTTGCTTGATATTGCATAAAAATCCGAGTCCTGGTCATTGTTATTTTTTTGCACCACCCTGTATACATCTAGGAGCTCTTAATTTTCACAAAATATGAATTAAGTTTCGTGGTTATTTTTTTATTTTTTTTTTTTCATATTGGCTCCATGCTGTTTTTTAATATTTAAAAATGGGAGCTGGTTTTTTTATTCCGTTGTTTTTTTTCAGGCGGCAACCTCTGTTCTGTTTTCTTTCTTTCTTTGGGCGGTAAAGTTTCTTTTAAAAGTTGCACGATATTATTTTACAAAAAAAAAAAGAAAGAACAATTGCTTCTTTTGTTAATATGCTTTTGGAGGAAGTTTACCAAATACATGCTTTTCTGTTGCTTCTTTGTGTATCAAAAAAATACTCTGCCGACATTCTATGAAAAATACAAAGAACAATTAAAAAAGATAGCGCCCTTTTTTTCTTCTTCAAGTTTTTGGATACAAGGTTTTTTTTGCAATTTTTAAGCAGACAATGCATTCGTTTTTCTACCTTTAATTTGCAGTTATTCCTCATTCGTTTTGGAGAGAATTTTTAATGAGCATGTTAATACCTTTTGGTGTTCCAATCGCCAATACACATTTAAAGCAGACCTTTGAAAGAATTATGAAAATACTTCGCCTTACTAATGTAGTCTGTAGGTGTATAGTTTGCGTCACCGTAAGGCGAATCTTGTGACGTCAGAATAGTTGACAAAAAATTATTTTTGTCCTCCCAGATGGTGCGCTACTAGCATTAGGCAGGCGGCTTGGAGTCTTCGTCATACATTTCGCAGCGCCATCTGTTGTGTAACCTAACAACCTAACCTAAAGACTATGAGTATAAAGATGATTCGAAGTTGAGCGCTCCCAAGTCTCCTGATGCTACTTGACGCATTTGCGTGGCTATTAGATTGTGGCCCAGTAGTTTGATGAATTCCGATCCATGTCCGCTCTACTGCCAGAATGGCGGAGCTGCATTCACATTTCACACATCAATAATTGAGCATTAGTTGAGAAATGGGTGTTATATCCTACTGTTTCTCAGCTGGGAACTGACATTCATACTAACATGTGTCTCATTTGGGAACGTTTCTTTGACACTTCCAAATGGAGGACTATCCTCCAGAAAGGAGGAAAGGTGGCAAGTCTAGTCCCACCTGTCCTATCTATATGTTTTAGTCTCTCATCCCATGTAGGATGCGATTTCCTCATTGATGGGAGCCCGGTTCGATCTCTGATGTGTGTAGTATGGTTAACCCTCTCTTTTTATGGCAATCTTATGTGTGTGGCCCTTCTGAATGAGGGTATTGTTCTGCTGCTGTGTAACATACTCAGTTTTCATATAAGCGGGGGGGGGGGGGGAAGGTGAGAAAATGACTTAGAACTGCTTTGACCTATTTAGTATTGTTTTTTCTTTTCTGACCATGAAATTTTAGAAAATCTTCGAGAAGGGGGGGGGGGGGGAGGTGGGATGGGTGTATAAAAGTGGTAAGGTATGGGGGTGGTTATTGTGAGAGGTGGGTGTATGATGAAACTATGAACAGCAAGCGGCGGCGTTTCTTTGAACACAAAAACTGGAAAGTTTTTTTGTTCAATTTTATGATCAAATTGGACAGGAAACAATTGTTTTGGCATGCTTTTGCTCCTGGGCGGGCCTCAACAAGTGGGTTTGCCTTTTTAGCGTTTTAACTTTTTTGGAGGGGCGCCCTTGTCTCCCCCAAGGGGGGTTCCGGTCATTGATGACGATGATAAGATGTGCACGACTGAAATGGGTGCGCCGTTTCCATTGAAACTCAACCCCCCCCCCCACCCCTTGAAACATTGTTGTCCAGTGGCGACTTTGTGACGTTTAGGTTGGTAATGGTCAGTTCATCCATCTCGTTCACTCCAACCTCATTCCTCCTTCATTCATGCCTTCTTTTCTCCAAAGAGAAAGAAAGATAAATAGAAAGAAGAAAAAAATGGTTCTATCTCTTATGTGTGCCTCTTTTGAGGCCTGTAATTGTTTGACGTCGTTTTTATTCGGCGCCTGAAACACTGACGCCAAAATGGCCAAATTGTGTGTGTGTGGTGTGTGACCCACATCCTAAGTCTCATCCATTTGACTCAAGTTTAAAGAACTCTTTTTTTTTTTAGTCAAATTAATTTATTTACTTTTATCTTCGTCTTTAAAACGTTTTGTATGTGTAGTAAGTAAGCATTGCAAAATAATCAAACAAATTACGGTATAGATAGAATTTAGGTTATTATTCTGTAGACTAGAAAATATGAAAACGAAATTGAATGTGTTTTAGAAACTAGAATTGTAAATGAGTCATTTAATGGTATTTTTATGTTGATGATATATTTAAAGGTAAAGTTTGTATGGTAATTTCAAATTTGTTAAATGAATTAGTTAAATGAATTCAAATTAAATGTGTTTAGGTGAATTATTACCGGAATCCAGTTATGAACATGTGAACCAAATAAAAAATTGACTTTATTATTAATATTTTAAATTAATTTAAGTATTAACTCAATATTTTCAGATTATTAACTGATTAAATTGAATTCGACATATTGTTTGTTTGCCCTTCACAGGGAACGTGTAGAACACGTTTGTTATTTAAATGCATTTAAATTATCAGGTGTGTGTACTAGGTATTAGTTGGACAGAGAAATGGTCATTGTAATAATGATGTGGTCAATTGAGCCAGGTTTCGAAGTGTAATAAAATTGTAAAGTTGTCAACATCCCAAATACCCTTATACCTAGTACACACATCTGATAATTTAAATGCATTTAAATAATAAACGTGTTCTACAGAGCCCTGTGAAGGACAGACAAACAATATGTCGAATTCAATTTAATCAGTTAATAATCTGAAAATATTGAGTTAATACTTAAATTAATTTAAAATATTAATAATGAAGTCAATTTTTATTTGGTGTTCATGTCCTTAACTGGATTCCGTATAATTCACCTTTAAACACATTTAATTTGAATTCATTTAACTCGCGTGTGTATAAGGTATAAGCCGCACCTGTTTAATCAGCATTCAAATAATAAACACATACCCTACAGAGCCCTGTTAATGAGAATCCTTTTTATTTTACGTATACTTAAATGTAATTAATTTTGTAACTTAAGTTTTTCAATATACTGCGTTAGTGTATAGGGGATGGCCACCTTTATAACAGCCCTTCCTGCCATTTAGTCAACAAACATTTCTGTTGTAAACAGTGTCACCATTTGCACAGCATAGCCACCGCGTGGCGCTATTACGTAGTAATTTGCACGCCTAATTTCAAACCTTCTGCATTTTTATGACCTCTGTTGCATCAATTATGTCGTAACGGGATTTTTGAGAAGTACATTGACTGCTTTCATCTCGTGACTTCATAACGTAATTCTCTCCTGTCCCCGTATTCACAACTGTAGATATATGTGGATAGGTATCCGTATCTCTATCTAAATCTGTGGCTTTAGGTAGGGATAGTGTGATTCCAATTCGTATATCCAAAGAGCCAGAAAAGTTCGTTCTGAGTGGTCTGATTGATGCTCATAAAAGTGCGGGGCTACCAGAATTTTTCTGGCTGCGCCCAACTGCTTGTTATCCGAAGTTGCAAATACGGTGGCTGAACTCAGGTGACTAGGCTTGCCACCTTTCTTCCTTTGTGGAGGACAGTGCTCCTTCATTCGGTGGAAATGTGATCCGACCAGGGCTCGTCCTCCACGAAGGCAAAAACATGTCCTCCACACAATAAATTTTATAAAAACTTAAATATGTTCGTGGAGGGGATGGTCCTGGCCAGAGGACGGTTCTTCCGAATGGAGGACTGTCCTCCACAGGTGGGAAGCCTATGCTGTGTCGTGCATTACTCCCATCATTCCATGTTGATAGAATCGTCTGCTATTTACGTTTAGTTGCGCCATCTAGTTCTAGTGACAGGCAGTTAGAAATCGGGGAGAACTTCGGTTGACTCCGCCCTTGTTATGACGACCGACAAATTCTAATTGGTTTGTTGTGTGGTGGTTCGACGTTGAAAAGGGCGGAACCAATTAGAAGTTGCGTTGGTCATAACAAGGGCGGAGCCGACTGAAGTTCTCACCGATTTCTTACTGCCTGTGTTCTATTGTGATTCAATGTTTGTCCAGATTGTGTGACCAATTTGGCATTTTTTCTATAAAAAGCTGGCTTTATTTATGCTGTTGGTGACTATGGTGTCACAATACAGTAGGCGTGTATTAATTTCGTTTAGTAATTCGTTATGTTCAGATAGACTGTATTAATTACTAATCAGTCTTTCTTAACTGGTCTGTTATACCTTGTACACACATGAGTCAAATGAATTCAAATTAAATGTGTTTAAAGGTGAATTGTACGGAATCCAGTTAAGGACATGAGAACCAAATAGAAATTGACTTTATTATTAATATTTTTAATTGAAATACTAAATCAATATTTTGTCAATAGTTTATATTTAAGTATTAACTCAATATTTTCAGATTATTAACTGAATAAATTGAATTCGACATATTGTTTGTTTGTCCTTCACAGGTCTCTCTCTGTAGAACACGTTTATTATTTAAAATGTATTTAAATTATCGGGTGTGTGCTATGTATTAGGGTGGATTCACACTTTATGATTCGAAATAGCGTAATTGTGCTTAATGAAATGTATGGTTATTTTATGAAATGTTGATGGCATAAATATCGATGGGAAAAGCGGGTTAATTTCGTTAAATGAGATTGGGAGGCCTATATAATATAATACATACATTATATTATGCACACGAAATAACTAGTGACTTAAATGATAAAAAAAAGTTTACCCCCCAAACAACTGGCACATAAAAGGGAAGAAAATCATTAACATTTATTAAATAAATATTATAAACGCCAAAGAAAATAATAAAAAAAATAGGTTTCTGACAAATTTCAGGGTGTAACAAGATTGTTGCCGACCTTCTTCAACCTTGGGGAGCGATTAGTCACTCCTGGTTTCTTCATTAGGTGGGAAAAACTAGAGATGGGCCAATAACACTCTTCTCGAATTCGAATATTAAGCGTAGATCTCGAATACTCCGAATAGTTATTTGAAAGTTTCACAATAGAAAATGAGACCATTTTGATTCATTGAGAAATAAATACGTAATAAAACAAGACGAAACTCTGCAAAACTATTCGAGGTATTCGTATTTCTTTTATTGACGTTATATTCGAGTTCTCGAATCTCTGAATACTACTGGTATTCGAGTATTCGCGGATACTATTCACCCATCTTTGTGATGGGGTACTCCATTTCATTTAGGTTTTACATCATAGCAGGGGGAGAGAATAGTCAATAATGACCTAAACATGGTTGAAATGGGATCATTTATGACCCAGGGGAATTACTCAACCAGTGGACCAGAGATTGGTTCAACGGTTTTATGTGTCAGTTACGTTGAAATCGGGGAGATCTATAGGAGAGCGGGGGGGGGGGGGGATTCAGGGAAGGGGACTCACGAATGTCATTTTTATTTTTCCGTTTGGGTGGTCATATTGTCGGCAAATGATCAAAGGAAATTCAATGCACTACGTGGCTAACTAATCTATATTATTTGAAGGTATGAGGCTGAGTTCGGTCTGGTGGATTTGCGTGCTTATTTTTGGTACGAAAATGTGTGTGTCCCTCCCTCCCTGCTTGTCAAGTTGTCATAGATTTTGAAATATATATTCAATGCGATACAAAATTAGTAATTAGCCAATTCATAATTAACACGTTTTAAGGTAGCTATTATAAATTCTGGTTATTCTGCATTTCAGAAGCAAAATGAAGAAATGGCAAACTCTAAATGTCTATAATGTCCAGTCTTACTTTTCCAAAAACTTTAAAATTTACTTATTTTTTTAATTCACAAAAACCGTTATTTTTAAGGATAACCTCACTTAAATGCAAAAAATCACAAGTGAAAGTTAGCATCAAATCGTCTTTCGATTTCAGTTATTTTAATATGTGGAAAGTGAATAGAACTTGTGCAGTGTGTTGTTATATTGAGCAAAGAGAGAGAGAGAATGAATGAAGAAAACAAGGAAGAAAGAAAGGGTTTTTGCAAGGTCACCCTGTTTTGACACTTAGTTTATCGGTTTTGTGTGTCTGGTTTTTCTGATCATGTTTTATGGCCCATGTTTTATGACCTAATTTGCACCAAGAGAAAGAAAGAAAAAGAAAAAATCATCCTAAAAACATTTAGCAAAAAATGTTCTCTGTATTTTAGCCTACTTTTTTTTTCGTACGTGAAAGCAAAGGGGTGGAAATGGGGGGGGGAGGGGAAGGTCTAGAAAGGTGCGCAGTGACCACATTTTAGTTGATCTGCGCTACGTTGTCATTTCTAAAGCCGGGTTTACACGCTACGACTTAACGTACGTTTTATCGGATTCGACAAATTCGTATCAAGTAAAACGGAGCGTGTAGACAACCAATCGCAAGTCTTATCGGATTGGAATGAAATCGAAAATTGGATCGGAAGTCGAACAAGCCGGGCATCATTTTCTGCAAAGTCCAACGATATGTCATAGCGTGTAAACACAAGGTCAACTTCTCGTCCGTTTTGTGGCTACCCTAAGTTCACTTCATTGTCACAACCCCGTGAGCATCTTAATTTGTTTTTGAATTTTTTATGACGCAAAAAGTTGGAACCGATGGAAATCGGATGAAAAGACGGAGGTTAAAACGGAATGTGCCGACACACTTTATAACGTACGTTTTGTCTGATCGATAAGTCGTAGCGTGTAAACCTGGCTTGAAAGGATTTACTGTTAGGTGTTTGACAGGCGTCTGTAGACAGCTTCAGAATTTCGTTAGCTCCGCCCTTTTATGAGCTGCATCAAGTTCTAATTGGTTTGTTACTGGGTTTGATGTCACATGCCCCACCCTTTTTATTTTAATTGGTTGATATTTGGTTTAAAAGGGCGGAGCCAAAGAAATGCTGAAGCTGTCTACAGATGCCTGTGAGGTGTTTTGTTGTATTTTGTAATTGTAAACACAAGTGATTAATTTTTATACTAGATGACTGAAGGAATACAATAAGGACAATTTTCACTGTGATTTAAAATTAATTTTCTTATTGAAACTTAAAAATAATATATTTCTTTCTCAGCTAATCTGAAGTTGAAAGTTAAAAAAATGAACATGGCCCTATTTGTTGTTGTAATATCAAGTGATATACAAGAAAATAAGACACATTCAAATTCACATAAAATGTTTGATTGGTTATTCATAGAATCATAACTATACGTTTTTTGTTGGTTGATTCGTTTTGAGATGCGTGAACGTCAGTCATTTCCCGTTTAGTTAATCTCCATGCACGTTTAATAATCACAAATTTTCCTTTTCAAGTTGTATAAATTTCCTGCCAGAAGGGGGAAGGCAGGGGGAAAAAAGAGAAAAATTCATTCCGGTATAGATTGGATTATGTACCGGCCTGGAAATTCTCTCAATTGGCGCACTTTCTACGATGAGACAGATTAGTCAGTATCATCTTTACTGGACTGGCAACTCCCGAAATTTTGTGTTTGATAGTTATGCATCGTCGTTTTCCAAGTGGCGCCTCTAGCGGGACTATGGCCTATGAACTTGATAGTAAAAGTCAAGTTTTGGACGAGTTCATTTTGTAGCTATATAGAGTGTATTTTTATATATTAAGTGTAAAAAGTATGGCCGATGAAGAACTGCACAGGCATAGCCTCATATAGGTACTCGAACCACACAAAAGAACAGATTTTCACTCCGATTTTCTGTAAAAAAAAAAATAATGCACCAGACGGAGCTGGCATCACTTTTGTCTAAGAACATGCATTCAATGCTTTAACATGGAGAAAATAGGGAGTTGCCAGTCCATTAAAGTAATATATTGTCTAAGATATCATCGTCATACAGACGTTTAGCCCGTCTATTGGCAGAAACATCAAATTTTTAATGATTTGTTAGTTAGTTTTAATGTTTTAATTCAATGGTTTTCCAATAACCTATAGGCAAAAATTGGATTACTCGTGGACCACATACAACCACCGCGCACCCCTCTCACCCTTCTGTGCACGCAAAAAATACAATGAAATTTGTAATAATAAATAAATTGTGAAGATTTATTAGGGTCTCGTACTTTTGTACTTAAATTAATATGTATTATTTTGTATTGTGATTTAGAAAAGAAAAGGAAAACTTAATGAGGTAGGTGTGTATATCTTAATGGGATGTTTGCACTTGCTTCACTAGCTGCGAAATTCTCGCCCCGGTTGATACTGCTGTTCAAAGATACGCACATGTCGAAGAAATAATACGAGTCGAGGTTGGGGATTGGCAAAGCTCTGGCTCCTCCCTCAATGCACTATGGGCTTTGCTTCCCGCCTTCTTCTATTCTATTTTTAAAACTAAACAACTAACTTAATATTTTTTTTTGTTCATAACGTTGCGAACCACTGGTTTAATTAAACATTATCTAAGTTAATGTAAAAAAAAAACTTAAAAATGTTTCATATGCAAATTGCCATGAAAATATCCCTAGCCTCCTTAGGTCATTCATTCTAGTTTCTAAAAAGTCTTTGAAGTTTTGACTAAAACTCAAAATAATGATGACGTTTTTGTTGGTCACTTACTTCTTCAGTACCAGTCTATTTCTTGGAAGTTTCATTTTTTCTTTGCTTGGAAATTTTAGTTTTCAAAATTTTGAGCATTTTTTTTTTTAAATGTTGTTTAAAAGAAAAATCGTCTTTCGCCTATGTTTTTTTTCTCTCTGGGTTTGTTCATCAGTGATTTTATCTCGCTGTGTAGTCATGTCTTTCCAATGGTTCTGAGTGAGAAGAGGGTTGAAAAAAAAAAGGGTCCGAGATGTTTTTTTTTTTGCTTTGGGTTATTTTTTTTCTGCTCGTTTGAGTTGCATCGTTGTAATGTAGAGAGAGAGGAACTTTTTTTATTTGCCGCCTCCCCCCTTTCTTTTTTCCCCCTTTTTGGATCTTTGAAGGTTCCTTCTCATCTATTTTCTTCTTCTACGTTGGCCTCCTCCTCCTCGTCCTCATCCCTCCTTCTTCACTACCTTTTATTCTCTTCTTCTTGTTCTTCACCTCACCTGCCCACGTGCAATGTACAATTGGCATCCATCTCAGAATTTCCCCTTCTTTTGTCGGCAAAATATGAAAGAGACCGCCGCCGCCATTGTCGTTGCCGCTGGCGGAGCAACTCGAGTACTTGCTGATGATTCTTCTTATTTTTTTTGGCTTCAATGTGTGGACTTTAGTCTTTTTGTTGGTTGGTTTTTTTTGCCTTTGCCTTGCAGCTTGCAACATTTAGGTTTTTTTTTTCTTCTTCTTTTCTTCTTTTGGTTGAGTAAAACGGAGACGTGCAACATGCGGCTCGGGAGCCGAGTAGGGCTCCCAATCTAAAATTGTTATGAAAAGATCACATCATTTCTTTGACCACAAGATATGTTAATTTAGATAAACGCTAAATTTACTATTGAGGCTAAACTGAATTTCAATGCTAATGATATCAGGATTGATTTAAATCACAGTGATTTAAACTTGATGTTTTTTTTGAATCACTGATTTAAATCATTTTTACCAATGCGTTCATAAAAAAGTTCAATAAATTTACATGAAAGCGTGACAACCAGCTGATTTTTTCGCAGATGATAAATATCGATTTTTTTTGTTTCCTTATACATTGTTTACCCAGGTGGATTATTTTAATTCACATGATTTTTTTTTAATTTGAAGAAAAATTTCAACTTGATAATTTATTAGTATTGTTGTCAGCTAGAAAAATAACATTCATTACTTGAGCAAGTCGAAACTGTCGAAGCTAAATTTGAAAATGACTACGTTTTTTTTAGAAAATTTTAAATTGATAATTGTAATTATTAAAGTTAATAAACAATAAAATGGCAAATTTCGTAATGCTTTTAATTGTTTCATATTGTTTGTGTTGTACATTTAAAATGTAATATATATACTGTATAAATTTAAATTTTTATGTAAAGTAACACTTTTTCTAAATCGTGATTTAAATTATGATTTACATGAAAAAATCGAAAAAATCTTGATTTATTTTGTAATTATTTTTATTAGTTAAAAACCACAAGGTTTTTATGACCCCCCTGAATGTTATCCATTCATGATGGGATCTCAACGGACGGATCAAATCCATCATTTATCAATTATTGAATGGGGATTATGGGGTTCATAAATGAGATCCACTATTCCAAATCTGCCAATATTCAGAGATAGATAAACCACAAGTATAATATAAACACATATATGGTTTATGTCATTTGTAGTTTTGATTGTATTCATGAAATGTGCAAGAGATGGATGGAAAATACAAATAGCGAATAAAATCCAAATTCAGCTATAAATGGGGGATCATCAGATTCATCACTATTAAACGAAGAGCAGAGTGAATCAGGAACACTGTTTCAGACGTGGTGCTGAAGGCTGCAACTATTTACTGTAAAAATCTGAGCAAAACTAGCAAAAGCCCCCCCCCCCCCCGCACGTATATCCTATAAAAACCCATTCTATGTGGAGTGCCATATATTACTTTCACTGAAAAAGCAGGGGTTGACCAGAATTTGTGAGAAAGAGCAAATAGTGTCTCACAAACTCATATTTACTAGGAAACAGATAGGGAGGGTTGCTTGGACCCTGATCGTTCTTAGACAACACCTTTTCACGTTTTCTTTTTGAATTTCTTTTCTCCCGTCAATTCAGTAGATCCATAGTGTATTTAGAAGGGTTACTGCACTTCAAATTACATTTCTAAAATAACTTCATCGTCAATGAAGACCGAATATACAATTTTAAATGGCTATACCAGATATTGCATCATACCTGATGTATATTATTTCTTAAGATTTTGGTGTGGTTTATAGATTTGAATCAGTTAAGAGGGCGCGCCATATCACATATTTTACGATTGATGAATTGAGTAATAGAGATATATAAACTGAATCAAGTACACTAGGCTTACTACTACTGTTGATATTGCTGTTGTACTCGTTTGAACTTAGGTGTATGTTGTGCGATGCGGGCCCCACTTTAGAAATAAGTTGAACACCTGTTGTTGTTTTATTTTTTTTTTTACTTCCATTCGCTTTTTCTTTTCAACCATAAAACTTGTGCAATTCATGAAACTTCTTTTTTTCTTTCTTTCTATTCTATTCTATTCTTCGTGTCTTCTTTCTTAGGCCTATTATTATTATTATTATTATTATTATTACTTCTTCAGTCGGCTTAAAACCTTTGTCATAATGGGGCCACTTTTTTGTTGCTTATTTTTTATGGTTGGAATTTTTTAATTATCAGTAAGCCTACTGCAATTTTTTTTTTCATTATTTAAAGCAAGAAAAAAAAAAATATATCATGATTAAATAATAGTATCGACTAATTAGTGGTTTATATATATGTTGCTTTAATTATGTTTTTATCAAAATTGGTTCGTTTTTTGATTAAGATTGATTTTTTTTTAGCAGAAGCACGAAATAAACATAAAATTCTTATCTTGTTACATATTTTAGTAATAAAAACACACAAAAAAAGCAAGAGAACCTGATTCACACTTGAACGAACACTGTTGAGCGCCTTCTATTCTATTTATTTTGCCTTGTTTACAGTAAAGTTTTTGCGATGACAGTCGTAATTTCATGATACTGTTGTTTATAGTTGAAAGATGATGAAGCACAGCGTTTTGCTAAAGCATTGTTAAGAGGTTGTGGCACTGGCAAACGTGTAGGGGAAAAAAAAAACAGCAGATGGCGCCAAAAAATTATTTTAAAGATACCTAGCATAAGGAAATTCTTTAAATGTAGGAACATCAAGGTCTGATTTAGGTTGAACAAGTCAAAGTTTAAACAGTTATGCAGTATCAGCATATGAGCGATATGTCTTCAAACACTGCGGAATCGATTTTCTTAATCGAATATTCTGTTACGCATACTGCTTTCAGATTTGCTTACCTGCTGCGCTTCAGTTTAGGGGTCGGTTGACTCAGCCTAGTACAGTCGACATTTGTAGAACCAAAAAAGCTTTTCCAACATTTTCAATATGAAATACAAGCTATGCGTTTAATTTATTTTAGTGCAGTTATTGCGAACAGCTTCAGACGAGCAACGAGTGCAAAAAGATGTGCTTAAGAATTGTGAACACACCCGTTGTCTGACCAATTGCGGCGCCATCTTTGTTCACTACCTGGTCAGAGAAGAAGAAAAAAAACGTATCGGTGGCTGGCTGTCTTGCTTATTTTGCAGCTGTCGAGCTTAGCGCAGAGCTAAGAACTTTGCAAAACAGTTTTCTCGGCCCGGACACTCCAGCGTTTGTTTTGTGGTTCCGAAGTTAATCTGGGATTCTACGCTGCATCCTCAAATAGCTCTAGCAATCAAATGGGTGTTTGAAATGTTAGCATTTTTTATTTAGCAACGAATACTGCTTTGCAGTATGCGCCAGCTGTGAATGCAAGTACTTACCACGAAAATGATATCAGATTTGTGCGTGCTCACATTCACCCGTTAGAGAGGACTCCAAGCAGATAGTTATTTTGGAATACGAGTAAGATTGGCTCGCGGGCCGTTCTGTGAACAAGTTCTGAATATTACATTATTTTTTTCCTAGAAGTTGTGTGATGAGGGGGGGGGGGGGTGCAGGGAAGGGGTGGGGGGATGAAGGTGAGTGAGTTCTATCCGTGAGAAAAAATAGGCGTTTATGTCTACTTGGCGTGACGCTGGTATTAGTGTTTTATGTATAAAGAAGTGGGGGAGGGAGAGAGTGGGGTTGATTTAACAGGAAAAGGGGGGGCTGGGGGGTTAAGAGAAAGAGGGGGAGATGTTTGGAAGCTAGGGAAGAGGAGATCTTTCAGCGACACCTTTTCCAAAATGATGCATGCTCTTCATATCCACCGAAGTCAAATGCGACGAATATCAAATTCATCATATTTGTGGGGGAGATTCGACTCATTCGAGGGGGAATTATGAGATGGAGAGGAACTTCTCTAATGGGTGTTTTTTTTGGGGGGGGGGGTGAAGAACGATGGGTGTTGTTTTACTTTTTTCCATACAATATATGCGTGTCTGGGTATTGTTTCCTTCAGTATCTGAATTTATTATTATATTGGTTTGGATTGGGTTTACTTTTTTTTTTTTTTCATTTTGACTAAAAGAAAAGCTGGGGGTTTTATGGAAAAGGGAGGAGGGGAAGTTCTTCCCACTGTTGTCTCTTTTATGGTTTTATCTGAGAGAACAATGGGTGAAAAAAAAGAAGAGGGAAAAAGTCATTACATGTGAAAAGTTGTCTTTTCTATTCTGCTGTTTTTAGTTGTCATATGTAATTATGTATAATACTGATGATTTTTTATTGTCTGACAAAAAAAATCTTATGATGATGATGGTCGTTATTTCTTGACAGTGGTTTTTTTTTCGTGATTATTTTACCATTATTTTTCATCTTTCCATTCATTTTTTTTTCTTTCCTTTCAATACTTAATATTAACCCACTTTTCCCGTTAATTTTTGGTAGCTCATAGTGTAGAGGGGTTCGATTTTTATTACACGAAAAAGAGGTAAATTGGGAGAGTTGCGAGTTGAAGGAATCGTGTTTGGTAGGTAAGGAAGGAAGGGGATAATGGATGTGGGTTTGTGGGACAGACATCCGTAGACAGCTTCAGAATTTTTTTTTGGATCCGCCCCTTTTATGAGCGTCAGACGAAATATCAACCAATTAGAAATAAAAAGGGCGGGGCATGTGACATCAGACCCAGTAACAAACGAATTAGAAATTCTGAAGCTGTCTACAGATGCCTTGTAAGTCTTAGTGTTTTTATACACTGTGTTTCAAAATGAACTCGACATAATTATGAGGTGTGTTTGTTGGTGACTTGTGGTGCTCAATGTTGTGGCAAAGGTGGTTTGCACGTGATGTCTATAGTACCCGCCTTCGCCGCGAAAGCTTATCCTTAGTGACATAATGAGCAGGATTTTATTTAATATATTTATACCGTATTGGAAGATGATTTTCATCTCATCTTTAAAAATAGACTTTTTATGACAATTTGAGAATGATCACATTTTTTGGACGAATTAATTAAATGTAATAAACATGAAAGGCTGAAAATCTTATGAAATAGTTGATTTGCTGTTCTAGTTTCTAAAATACTTTAATTTCCTCTGTAAATGTACAAAAACATGGTTTTCTCCTATCGCACTCATTGGCTTCCGTACAATTAGCTGACACTTGAGCCATGGCCGCTTTACCTAACTTGTATAAAGGTTAATATTTGTTTTAAACTATGTCTTTGATCGGCCAGTTCGGATCTCATCAGTGAGTCATCATGAATGTGTGTAGCCTACTTTTAGAAATTGTTCACTTCATACATTAGGCGGGATGTTAAGTAACAAACCAATTAGAAATTGATGACGTTCATAAAAGGGCGGAGCAACAAAAATTCTAATGCTGGGCACAATTTCCTGTAAAAAAAATCTTGAGGTTTGGATGATGCAATACCAAGTATAGCCGTTTAACATGGTGTGTTCAGTTTTTTTTTGTTTATACTTTCGTTTTGCACAGTCATTTTTGAAACGTAATTTTTAAAGTGCAATAAGTGCTCAAATATACTGTTCATTCATCATTACTTTTGTTATAACCAAATTTTGATTTCCTTTTTTTTATGTTTTAAAAATAAATTCTCAGATTGATATAAAAAGCTGTTGTTCCCCCCCCCCCCCCCCCCACACACACACACACAAACGTTTCTCATTATGTTTATTTCTAGTTTTTTTTTTCTCGTTCTGTACAAAATGCATAAATGTAGTTAATAATCCTAATAGGCGGAAGGTTTTTTAATCGATCGATAGCTTCAGTGCGCCGAGAATAGGCAATGGGGAAGAGCGGAGCGATGATGACAAACGGGGGGGGGAATAGTCACGTTCGTGAGTAGCGAGCGAATGGTAATTATTCATTCAAGTCGTCCCTGTGACTCATTCAATGGACGATTTGTTTCGTCGATTTTATGTGAATCGTGACCGACGCATCAGAAAGGAGAAAGAGGAGGCACACAAGCCGCTAGCTAACTTGTCTCTCTCTCTGTCCTTCTTGTCTCCCTCTCTTTTTTCCTTTTGTCGTTTGCCGCCTCTACTCATTCAGTTGCCGTTCATATGCTCTTATTCTCCGTGCCACTGCTACTACATCTATCAATCTTATCCGTTTATATTTTTGTAGATATCTTTTTTTAATATTATATATATATATATATATCGTTGATCAAGTTGAATGCTTTTTCTTCTAATGGCATCTGTGACCGTTTTTATTCATTTCCTGTTTCACTTTGAATGTAAAAACGGCAGCTTGCATCTCCACACTATTGGATTACAATTACAACAAAATAGCTCTCTTTTCTTCGGTGTTGCATTTCATGGACAGGAAATACAATTTTATTGTTTAAAATAACTTTTTTGTGTCGAATTCTGGATTTCGGGTTGGACGGTATTGACGATTGAATGATGATTCTCATCTTTCAAAGAATGGTGCGTTCACGATCCATGCATAATTTCCTAATTATCATTTAAGTTGGTTTTCAAGTTTAAATAATTTGCCTCTCGAACTCTTGTTGTTCTGTTTTTCAGTTTCAGGTGCAAATGGAAGAAAAATTTGAACGTGTTTGTTTACTTTTCGAAACTGTGTAATACTTTGTACACACATGAGTTAAATGAATTCGTATTAAATGTGTTTAGGTGAATTATACGGAATCCAATTAAGGACATGAGTCCAAATAAAACTTAACTTTATTATTAATATACTAGTGGGGTAACCCGTCATAAATGACGGGAGCCAAATTCACAGGCAATTGTGTCCTGCCTTAGAATTTCTTTTCCTCCGCCCTTTTATGACGTCAGACCAAGTAACAAACCAATTAGAAAGAAATTCTAATGCTGGGCACAATTGCCTGTGATAAATTCTAGTTTAATTTTGCTACTATTATCCCCTCCTCTTTTTTATATTTAAGAGAGAAAATGAGCTTTTCATTTTCTCTGGTGTGCTCATGCGCGTCGTTTGTTCCTTTTTTACTCCTTTCATTTCAATTTCAGCCACCCCCTCCCACTTTTTTCAACCCTCCACGTTTCTCTCTCTCTCCCCCTTCTACACTTTCCAACTTTTTCCCCTCACTTCCTCCCACTTTTCTCTCTCTCTCTCTCTCTCTCTCTCCCCACCCCCTTCTACACTTTCCAAAGGAAGAGTTCAACATATAGTTGACCTTGAGAGAAAAAAAACGGTTCATTTATTCAAATTTATATAAATTCCGACGTGCTTCAATGGTTTTGTTACTCCACACACACACACACACATACATACACAGACCTTGGATATTATATATATAACTAGTGGGGTAACCCGTCATAAATGACGGGAGCAAAATTCACAGGCAATTGTGTGCATGCGCGTCATTTGTTCCTTTTTTACTCCTTTCATTTCAATGTCAGCCACCCCCTCCCACTTTTTTTCAACCCTCCTCGTTTCTTTCCCCCCCCCCCTCTACACTTTCCAACCTTTTCCTCTCTCCAATTTAATATCATTGGGTTCTTGGGTGGGAAGGGTGCAACATATAGTTGACCTTGAGAAAAAAAAAGCTGTTCATTTCTTCATTTATTTAAATTTATATAAATTCCGACGTGCTTCAATGGTTTTGTACAGTTACTCCACACACACATACACAGACCTGGGATATACGAAATCAATATTTTGTTAATAATGTCTATATTATATTTAAGTATTAACTGAATATTTTCAGATTATTAACTGAATAAATTGAATTTGATATATTGTTTGTTTGCCCTTCATAGGGCTCTTCTGTAGAACACATTTATTATTTAAATGCATTTAAACCATCAGGTGTGTACTAGGTAGGTATAAGGGTAGCAGGTAGCTCACCCACCTTAAGGTTAAGGTTATAATAATAGGCTGAATACAAATCGACTTGCGACTGCCGCCTAAATTATTTGCTGGTGCAGAAGAACAGCTTCAGGTCGCAGTAGTTAATTGCTTCAAATTGTCATAATTTGGTTGGAAATTGGGATGTAGACATTTGCTCCAATGCAAATTGCCCTAAAAGGGACATTTACCCTAAAGGAACATTTGCCTAAAACCACTTGCCCTAAAACTATGCCCCAAAGAGAAACCTACCAATTTTTGAAATTTGAAATTTTTGTTTTATCTTTTCATACGGTTTATCAGTGAGTATGTTAAATAAGTTCTGCGTTCCTCTGACACGCAAATAACGCCTTATATTTTGACTGCTGATTAGGGCAAACGTCACCACACACAAGAAAAAGCTTAAGATAGCAGGCAAAAGCAGGCATGTTGCCCGCGTGAGGTCGGTGGTTTTATGGTCTGTGCAGTACAGTTTGTACAGCCAGGCAATTGTCTCACCCACCTTTATTCAATTATGTACGACTAAGTGTTTGCGGAAGTTTTTAGTCGCTATTTTTTAAAGGTGATTGCTGCATGCAGTAATTAATTCTTTTCAGCGCCTAGCTGTTATTTATCTTTATGCAAACACTTGTGATGAAATTAAAAGTTTGGATTTTTGTATTGGTGATTGCTGGGTGTGAAATAAATGTATTATATTTATTTAGTTATTATTATCAAAGAAAAAAGGAAATTCGCCGCCGCCGCCGCCTATTTTTTTCCTATTGTTGCAAATAATATATGATGATGATCGAACAAAAACAATGAAAAGATGTTTGCTGTTTCTGCTGTGCTCGTTTCGTTTGTTCACTTTTGCGTTGGTTTCATGCGTCACGCCAACACCTGTGATTAAACGATGGTGTTTAACGCATTTCTCTTTTTTTCACACCGGCGTTTTCATTGGCTGCTTTCTCTCTCCCCCCCCCCCTCTCCTCTCCTCTCCCTTTCCTCCCCTTCCACCCTTCCCCACTGCAATTTTGTTTTAAAGCTGAAGTCTCAGTTTGTGTTCGTGCTTTTTATTTTGTACGACTCGGCGCGGCGGCGGCGTTTTCATCAGTGCTAATAATGATTATAAACATTAAACATGCCGCTCACTCTCGCTTTTTTTTATTGGAAGGGTATTTTTTCGATTGCCGACATTCATACACAAGAATTAAAAATTAATGCTGCCGCTTTTATTTTGTCGTTAGTGTGAGTACTCTATTTGGGGGGGGGGGGGAGTACCTTCATCCTCCTCCCAACCGCCCCCTTCCCTTTGATTCCTTTTTGAGAATTTTGTCGCTTGCCTTTTACTGTGTGATTATTCTGGACCTCTGGATGTCGTGATCGTTTGATATTGCGTTGTCATTATTAAATATAATTTATTCAGTTTTTCTATCAAGTTTTTTTATTTTTAGTCTGCGCAACTGTTGACTTTAGTATCAACCGAAAATGAGTGGGGTATACATGAATGACTGTGGAAGTTAAAACAACTAACTCATGTTTTACGGTTTGTGTTTTGTGCATGGGTGGTCAGAATATCACGATAAGAGTGAAGAAGGTGCATATGTATGATGATTAGGGCTCGGTTTTTGATGCAGTATTAACCGGAATGTTTCTCAATATGTGGCCCAAGTGCCAATTGTGAAGTGACAATTTCGTTTACATGATAAAAGATGATTAAAAACAATGTTTAGTGGCTAGAACTCTAGTTGACAACTGATAGTAACCAGACATCTAGCCTCTCTACCCAGCTTTTTTTGATTAGAAAAAAACATAATTGCATTTGCTCTAATGATGATTACTTCACAATTGGCTCTTGGGCCACAAATTGAGAAACATTGCATCAAAATCCGAGCCCTAATGATGATGCATTGATGTATCTTCTTAGTATCTGGCAACTGTTTTGTATCGACATTCTACGGCGACTTTTTTCTTCTTATTATTATTGGTTGCAATCCGCTGATTCCATTATCTACATCCCTTTATTTAGAGTCTGTTTTGTCGTGACATTTTTTTCATGAAGTAATAAATATGCCTGCAAGTTACAGCATTTTATTTTTTAAAGGGACTTTTTATGATAATGCACTTAATTATTTATTTGCTTTTTCAGTTGGTTTTTTTATAAAAAAAAAATGGGTTCACAATGTATAAATTTATGACAAGTGCGCGCATCGTTGAAAGCGATCTATCTATAAGCTGGGGATGGACACTTTTTTTTTGGACCTTTGTTGCTGTGAAAGAGCACAATGAGGCTGTAGGTAGGGTACTACAGAAAAGGGGGGGGGATAATAGTTAACTTTGTCATTGACTGATTAATTTGATTTGACTTTTGGCTTAGTATGTTCATGTTGGTATGCCAGTGAGCACTATGGAAATGACTCATAGGACATAAGGGAGGTGTTAAGTTGCTCCCAAACGCCTACCAAAGGATCCTTACGAGCTTCTATGGAGATCGAAGTATGCAGGTGTCGGTATTATCCGGAACCGACATCGGTTATGTTTTGACTTTTTTTAGTGGGATATAGGAGTCACAAACGTGGCACAAAACTCCAAACACAATTGGAGTAACTCTTTGGAGTACTAACTCCCAACAAAATATCACGGTCTGTTCTGATGAAATATCGTTTCGAACAATTTCCCAAGTCTAAGTCAGTTTTCCAACATCATGCCAATTTTCCCACTTTGTACTCGCTTTTATTTAACTTGAAAATAATCCACACTGCACGGGGGGTTGAACCCATGACCAATATTACCTTTGGTTGTGAGCCTGAGACACTAACCACTACACAGGGCCGTCATTTTAGTTTTTTTCGGGGGGGGGGGGGCAAAACTTGACCGACTTGCTAATTTTTGTATATATGCAGGCCAGTGCTGCAAGACGTGTGCATATTGCCACTTAATATAAATTAGGTTTTGGTGGATTTATTTACATTTGCAAGAAATTTGAAAAAATATGCACAAACTCTAGTTATAACATGTATATAAACTGTACTAATTGTAATAACACAATTGTTTTTCGGGGGGGGGGGGCAAATGCCCCCCCCCTTGCACCCCCCAAATGACGTCCCTGCCACTACACCAACAAGACAAGATTACAGTTTGTTTCCCTTTTTAGATATTTTTTTTATAAAAGTGAGTATCACAAAAACATGTTTTTTGTTTAATTTTCTTGTTCAAATGTATTTGCAAATCATAAAGTGTGTTCTTGTTATATAGGTGTGAAATCTTCCCCCCACTTCAATAATGTCTAACACATGTTAGTTCGACTTATGAGGCTTATATTGTGTGGTTTCATTATAGGCTATATAGATAGAGATATATGACGTCAATGTCCTGTTTTTTGTCCTGTTAATGAGTGGCAACAATTTAAATCTGGGGTTGTTAACGTTAATGGTGTTTTCCATTTAATGAAATGGT